>CM061547.1:196366761-197577386 GCA_030864215.1 Capsicum pubescens | reverse complement strand
AATGGGCGTTCCGAGCCTTCATGGTTCGGGATGCTCGTCACGGCTAGGGCCTAGGCTCTGGTCGTGACAATAATCACTCACAATCATGCAATTTTCTAGAAAAATGGGTACAAGAATCAAGTTGCGCTCACTCTCACAAAGAATTCTCAAATTACAACTAATGACCATATGCTTGCCCTTAGTGTAATACTCCACTAATATCAGAATGCTAAGAATAGGATCAAATAGGTCTTTTATGGGTTGTAATGTAGGCTAAAGGATGGGTAGGAACTATTTTGGCCAGAAATAGTGACTATCTTCCCTAAGAGCTTTAATACACTACATTATGCAATTAAGACCAATCTCTAACAACCAATTTCCACTTCTTCTATCTTCACTAATTTGCTTTTCACCCCAACTTAAGCTTAATTAATAACACTATGGTGGGAGTATGCAACCCTTTCAAATATTTATTTTTTTTGTACCCTTTTCATGTTACGCACCCCTATAATAGCCACCCTCAACTTAAGGGATTTGCCTTAGTTGAGGTGCACAATGTCCAAGAAGGACTAGGGCCAAAACAGGTTCATTGTAACATGTCCGGGATAAAATTTTGAACTTTTTTCAGTAATTTTTGCTACTCCCAACTACATCAATTTCACACGCCAATAACTAGAATTTGGGGCATCAATTTCACCTTTTTCCTCTTATTGTCAAACTCCAAACTCAAATTAATTTTACATTAAAGCGCTTAGGAGCTTTTGGATCAAATTATGGTCTGTTAAAGAATGGGTTAGGCTATATATGAGGCTAACAAAAGAGCAAGCTAAAGGGTCAACGGGGCTAGCTAAGATAATGTACAAAGGTAGGTCAAAAGAAGGTATGAACAATGGCTATCAAAGAAATGCCTAAATCATCTCTTAAACTCATAATCTTTTTTTGCTTTGCACACTCACCAGGCAAGTTCTAGCATCAGTTGTAATAAGGAATATACAACAGTCTTACACACTCATGGCACATGATCAACTCAATTAGGAGCATTATAGATTCTCTACCCAACAATTACTTGAATTCAAATAAAACCAACAATCACAACAAGAGTCAAAACTAGAGCCTAGGTGTTTCAAACGTAATGATCCATCACATACTTATGTTATAAGTCATGTGATCTACAAGAACAGTTACATGTAATTAAATGACTAATTTTCTCTTAAGACGGTAGTCATCCATCCATCATCGAGAAAAGCACCTAATTATGACTAAATAACTAACCAAATAAACAAAATAACTAATCCTATCCAGAAGAATGCTAAGGAGAAGGTACTATTTTCTTACAAAACAAGTAGCAAAGTAACCAGCCACTCCCCACTTAAGCTCAGCACTGTCCTCAGTGAATATAACAAGATAAAGAACCTAACTAGTAGTACATTTCATCATTGAAGCCATTTTTCCTGTATTCATCATATAACCCATGTCAGCCACACATAATGAAGCTAACTACAATTTAGATGAAGGTAGTGAAGTCACCACCCCACACTTAATTTGTTAGTGTAAACCAATTAAGTGTTATTGTCAGGTACTCAGACTTCGCCGACATACACTTTAATATGGTGCACCTACATTATTCGCAACACAATTCACTCACTTCAATTCCCCCAATTCTATTTAAATATAGCACTTTTTGAATAGAATCATGCTCTATACTTTCAACCATATCAAAATGTACAAAACACCATCACTTTCACAACATTGCCAGGGCAAGAATTTAATTTGTAATCCTTAAGAAATCAATTAACTATAACATAGAGTCACAATAACTAAGGATTAAGAAAGTAAAACTTACCTTAAAGATGGAAGATTAGTGAAGGACAAAGAGAATGGTGAGAGCTCAATATTGTACGGCTTAAGGGTGAAATACGGATGAATTTAGGCATTTATTGTGTGAAGTCTATTTAAAGAATGAAAATCTAGGTCAGGTTAACCCAAGTTAAAGTTGGATTCATGTTGAAATTGGAAGGTATGCGACGCATATGTTATCGCACATCATTAAGTGTGCATCGCATATGCCATCGCTCAACCAAAATAGTGAGCATGTGCGTTAGTGTAAGCGGCTCATAAGTAATCGCACAACCTCAAGTGTGCGTCGCACAAGCTGTCGTACAAGGTAAGTTAGGCGCCGCACTTGTTATCGCATAAGTGAGGCAGTAGGTGTTGGCGATAGGGTAGGTGCCGCACACCTGATCGCCTAAAGGTATGTGTGCACCACACAGGTGATCACCTAGCTTGAGGTAGGAGTCGTACAAGGTAAAGCATACCTTTTGCAGTAGGCTTAGACTATGTCTTGGCGATGCCCTTGCCATGGCCTATGTAACTTAGGTGTGTCACGCCCTATAGAACATTTAAATTCGGACTCCATGAACCCCATTGTCCATATAAGGCATTGAGAAAGGTCCATACCGCGGAGGCTTCGCCTCCGCACCCCTATCAAGGTCAGTGGTGGGCTTAGGGATCGGGCCGATGCTACCACCACAGACCTCATTGAAAGTCATAAAATAAAGTTGCATCATGAAACTTTTTAGGTCGGATTGACATAAATCGGGGCACGACTCTAACACGAATCATACTTAAGCCTTACACACTTAACCACTCCAACTTACCTGCAATATTTCCATCACTCCTAAACTTACCACCATTGACATGGCTCAATTCCAAACCAAATTTGGTACTAATCTCGTCCTTAGTACTTCATGCATCTACACTTAATCAAAAACAAAAAAATGATTAGAAGGATGGGTTGCCTCCCACCAAGCGTCGTAGTTTCGATCGTGGCTCGACTCTTATTTTTGCATTTTTGTTTAACATGATAGAATGAAAATAAAATCATGAATTGCCTCCATGCAGCGCCTGATTTAACGTCGCAACATGACTCGATTATCTTGACTACTCAGACTTCATCAAGATACATCGATGATACCATTTGTACCTTATTTGCTGGAACAAGAAAATTCTTCATTCCTAGTCCAACCACTTTGAAGTCACTCGCATCCTTGCTTGCAAGTTTAACCAAACCATCTATGGTCTCCACAACATACCTATCCTTAATTGGTACATCTCGCTCATCTTCGTAGAATACATCAACAATCGAGAAGACACTCATCTTCTTTTGTTGTTTCATACACCGACATACTTCAAAACTAACTTTTTTCTCATTGAGCCTAAATTTTAGCTTATTCAGCTCCATGTCAACTAACACTCTCCCAGTTTCTAAGAATGGCCTACCCAAAATTATGGGTACTTCAAAGTACACTTCGTAATCAAGAATTACAAAGTCGGCAGGAAATATAAAATCTGCAACTTTTACAAGTACATCATGTAGAATCCTAATCAGCCTTTTTACCGATCTATCTGCCATTAGAAGCCGCATATTGGTGGGTATAGGATCTCCCAAACCCAATTTATTGAAAACTGTTAATGGCATAAGATTTATACTTTCCCCAAGATCACAAAGGGTCTTTTCAAACTTTAGCAATCCAATCATACATGGAACAATAAATGCTCCCGAATCAGCTTTCTTCTGGACAATAGATCTTGTAAAAATAGCACTATAATGATGAAGATTGTCTACCGTTTCATAGCTCACAGCTCTTTTCTTCGTCAACAGGTCTTTCATAAACCTAGCATATTCGGGCATCTATTTCAGTGCTTCAACTAAGGGTACATTCATTGTTAACTGCTTCAACAAATCCATGAATTTTCTAAACTTTCCATCATCTTCTTTCTTCTTTAATCGTTGTGGAAATAGGGGTGGTGGCCTTGGGATTTCAGTTGGAACAACTTCTACCTCTTTTCTTATGTCTTGTTCCTCATCACTAACATGCTTCTGCTTAGGTGGCTGTTCCATTTTTGCACTCTTCTTTTCTGAACCTCCCAACTTTACAGGCACCACTGGAGATTTCTCAACCATCTCCCAATCTATTTTGACCTCATCAGTATAAGAGGATGCTCCCAAACCTGGACTAGATAACATCTTACCGCTCCTAGTGGTAATGGCCATACACAATCCATCAATCCTCGGATTTTGAATTTTATTACTTGGTAGAGTTCCATTCTGTCTTTGGTTGAATGTTGCGGATAATTGGCTCATCTGCTTCTCTAGTTGTTTAATAGCAATTGAGTACGAATTTACTAGTTGACTCATGGAAGAAATGTCACTCTTCATAGTAGTCACCCCAGAATTTGCCGCCTCAACTCCCTTTAATAGTTTCTCCATCATGTCCTCAATGGACATTTTGCCTAAACTGGTGGCAGCACTATCACGGCTTCTAGGAGGTACATACAGTCCACTCCTGTCACTTTTATTCTTCCAATCTCCTTGATGGTTTCAACCTCGGTTTCCTTAACCACCGGTCCGGAAACCCCCCTGGTTATGCAAATAGTTAGCCTCTTTCTCAGTGTTTGATTTAGGTCCCTTACCGTGGGACCCTACAACTTTTACCTTTTCTATATTCTCTGCTAGTAAATGTTTTGTGAGTAGATCCATCTGGTTTTTCATGTGAGCCATATCCTGATCATGTTCCTCTTCTCTCCTACACTGCTCTACTAATATTACACTAGACCCAGTATTGCTTGCTACCATGGAATCTCTGGTATGCCAAGCTCTACTTTTCTTAGTCATTCTTTCTAACATGTCTGCAGCCTCAGTAAAGGTGAGCTCCATAAAAGTTTCTCCTGCAGCATTATCCACTATTGGCTTTGTAAGTGAGGTCAAGGCTCTGTAGAATATTTCCATCAAGTGTTCGTCAGTCATCTTATGGTTTGGGCATTGAGCCAACTTCTTTTTAAACCTTGCCCAAGTCTCATGCAAAGCTTCATTGGCCAATTTCCTAAAGTTGTTGATCTCATACCTCAACTGTAACATTCTGGAGGGAGGAAAGAACCTTTCTAGGAAAGATCTTTTCAATTGCCTCCAGTTTGTTATAGAATCAGGAGTTAGCTCATTCAACTAAATAATTGCCTCTCCAGACAGAGACAGTGGGAACAATCTTAAATGAATAGCATTTTTCCCCACTCCAGGATTATCAAATGACTTACAAATACTGATGAAATTCACCAAATATAGATTTGGATCATCACCAGGTCATCCACCAAAGAGTCCTTTCAGATTTAGTAGCTAGATCATAGTACTGGTGATGTTAAATTTCACCCCAGGAGCTAGTGGTGGTACAATGATTGCCCATGTAGATCCAGTTCCATCTAAATCATCCTCATTATTGTCAACATCAAACTGTGCAACTTGGCGGTCTGGTTTTCCTCTGAATAGATGATTTTGATTTATGGGTGCAACTACCCCTGCTGCACACCTCCTATTAGCTGGGTCAATTAAATCATCATCTCCCAGGTCCTTTTCATCTAGATTAGGTACCCGACCTAGGTTATCTGCATTTTGTAGATTTAATTGAGCATTATCCAAAGCGGCTAATCTTTTATCTTCCTGTTGGTTAGCCATTCTTTCAATGAGATGAGGTTCAGGATTGAAGGGTAATAATGGTTCTCCTGAACTTCTGGTTCATGGCATAAACAACAATGAGCCTGTAACAAACAAAAACAACAAATAAACGTAAAATAAGGAAACTTGACTAACAGTCAATTAACACACATAAACTCAATCGACAATCGTATTCCCCGGCAACGGCGCCAAAATTTGATATGCCCAAATTACACCTCTCTTACGAGAGAGTAAGCGGTCGTTGTCAAATATATAACCCAACTAGGTTGGGGTCGAATCCCACAGGGAATATGGTACTAATTAAGTTGTATGCAGATTAGTTGACTTTTAATTGTTTGTTTCCATAAAATAAATAAAGGGGATTTGATTCAGTTCACAAATTAATGGTTTCAGTTTAATAAGAAGAAATACGTGTGTAGTATTCAAATTCAGAGAAATAGCAAGCTAGGGTTATGTCCACCTTGTAGTTTTCAATACTTTCTAACTATGGGCTTTACGAATTCATACATGCATCATGCTTACAGAGAAACGTATTGTATTTAATAACATAATCCTAGTGTTTCTCAACCATCAAGGTCTAAGTCACTTTAGTTCTCTCGAATCAAAAGCGTTTACCAAAAACAATACAAAATTTCCAAGTAGTTAATCCTGCTAAGCCATTAACATATAAAATAGGGGTTGGGAATCCTATTTTCTTGTCACTACTCTCTTTTCCGAACATCAACCTTTCTTTCGAACAAGTTGCGTTTTAAGGCATATCCTCTATGTTTGCAACCACGAGAATTAAAGATAAGCGAAGAGAGTATAATGTAAACAAATCAATGCATAATGAATTCAAAATCCAAAGTGATATATTGTATGCTACAAGGCTTCCATAACCCTAACTAATAAACTTAGCTACTCCTGAATAAAACGAAAATCATCATAAGTATATTCATCATACCAAAAACTAGAAGAAGATCTTGGTGTGCGAATAGGGAAAACAAGAGAAAAACGTTTCTCTCTCTCCTCAAGCTAAGCCGCCTTTTTCCTCTCCCAAAAATAATACAGAATAATGAATAAAAATTCAGCATTAAGCCTTTTAATAATCTCTTCTCTCATAATTACCTTCTAAGTCCCTGAACTAATTATAAATGACAAACTAGTCTTGGACATAGTTTCTAGGCACCACATTTGGTCCAGACTGCTACTCTCTCTTGTGTCATATGCCATCCGCATTCCATAGTCCCATTATGTATTCATCTACTTTGTTAATACCTGAAATTATGCTAATCACATTGGTTAGCTCAATTAAATTGAAGTAGAGTAAAAACATAAGAAACTAGGCACTTTGTTCTCTAAACTTAGCTAAAATATGGATAAGTTATGGTGCTTAGGCGTATAAATACACCCAAGATCAGTGATTGGGTCACTTCCCAGACTACGAGTCCTGGAAACAACTCGTAGCCAGTCGTGACAAGACACGTAATGACGGGCAGTAGTTTTTTTTGTGTTTAATTGGGTGTACTTTGGACATTTCCCTTTTTCCCCAATTGTGACCCACAGCCATAAAACCCTTATTGGACCTCGTTATCATCACAAAACATAATCAAACACACTCTCAAACTCTCTCAAATCCTAAGTCAAGAACAACCTAGGGTTTCTCAATGTTGATGATTTAGAGCTTTCAAGTTGTGATTTCTCTCCATAATTCTTATACTTTCATGAATGTTACTCTTCCCCTAAACTTGTTTACTTAAAGCATGTGTTTTAATTGGTTGTTTTTGTGGAATGTTACTTGAATTGGATTCCCATGATTTTATATGCATTGTTTATACTTTATCAATGGTTTTTGAACTAATTTTGTGCAAGGGTGTGAGAATCAGAAAGAGGGTCAAGGCATTCCCTAATTAGTTTTTGAAATTGTGTTCCCTCAACCAAATTGGTTCCACGACCCGAATCAGGGACTGGCCGTGACAGGTATCTCAAGTACGCCAAGGACCAAAGACCACCATTTTTACCTTAGCCAACTAGAACACAATATACCTAGCAGCGGATGAATGCCGAACGTATAACAAGATAGAGCTGAGTTCCGAACATATAACAAGATAGGTAACTCAAAAAAGGAATCTATGAATTTCAACAACCATCCCAATCCATAGTAATCCACAAGCCTCTATTAACCAAAAGACCACCTATGTCGAGACATGCCCCCCTATAGCCAAAATAAGTCAAAAAAGGAATAGTGTGAAACTAAATAAAAAAAGCACACGGAATGAGGGTCTTTCAAAGTGTGGAAGCTCACCACTTCAAGTTGACTCACGATCGACCCAGAAATCACTGAATCACTATGCAGGAAAAGCAGAGGTATCTCTGATTCCTGCATCGCATAGGGATACAACGTCGGGAGATGAATCACTAGGGTTTTATTAACCATTCTATCTTGGTAAGCTCCAAACTCATCTTACCATTAATCTTCATTGATTATATCTTCAAAAACAATTTAATTTCTAAATTTTAAAATAATTGTAATTTTTGTCAGTAAAGCTTTAAGTTAGATTTTTTATTCGATCCTCGTTTTTAACTCATTTTCAAATGGGTTTTCAGATGTTGAAATTGTGGTGACATTACTTGTATGGAGTGTATTGCGATATTTTCTCTGATCATCATAGCCTTCAATATTTCTTCAGCCAATGAGATCTTAATATGAGATAGCGTTGTTGGCTTGAGTTGCTCAAGGATTATTATCTCACTATACTTTATCATCCGACAAGGCTAATATGGTTATGGATGCCTTGACCTAAAAGGTGGTGAGTATGGGGAGTTTAACTTCTCTTCTGACCCAGGAGAGACCGTTGGCCTTGAAGGTTCAGTCTTTAGCTAATCAGTTGGTTAGGCTTGATATTATGATACCCAGGAGTGTGTTAGCCTTTGTGGAGGCTAGATCTTCATTGATAGAGTTAATTAGAGCTCATCAGTTTGATGATGATAGGTTGAGGTTGATTCGTGATAAGGTGTTGAGTGGCGAGGCTAAGATGGCATATCATGAGTCTGATGGAATTTTGATGATTAGTGTCCAAGTGTGTATATTGATCTTAGAGGAGGCTCATTGTTCTAGATATTCTATTTACCCACGGACAGCCAAAATATATTATGATCTAAAGCAGCATTATTGTTAGGGTGGTATGAAGAAGAATATTATGGAGTTTGTGGCTATGCATTTGTATTATCAACAGGTGAAGTATGAGCATCAATGACTGAGTGATATGATGTAGAGGATATCGAATCCTGAGTGGAAGTGGAAGTGGAAGCGGATCACCATGAATTTCACAATTGCCCTACCCCTGACCTTGGGGAAGTGACTCTATTTGGGTGATTGTGGACCGGTTAACCAAATCAGCACATTTTATTCCTGTAAGGTCAAGTTATAATGCAAAGAAGTTAGTCAATATCTACATTAAGGATATTTTTTTATTGTATGGGGTCCCTTTTTTCATTGTATCTTAAAGAGGTACTGTGTTTACCTCAGCTATTTGGAGTACTATTCAGAGTGAGTTGGGTACTCGGCTTGATTTGAGCATAACATTTCATGCTTATACGGATGGTCAGTCTGAGCGGATTATTCTAGAGTACACGCTTCAAGCATGTGTCATAAACTTTGATGGACATTAGGACCAGTACTTTATCATAGATGGGTTCTCCTATAAAAATAACTATTATTCCTATATTTAGATAGTGCCTTTTGAGTCTTTATATGGGTAGAGGTATAGATCCCCCATGGGATGGTTTGACTAGTTTGAGGTGAGGCTTTAGGGTACAGATGTGTTGAGAGATTTGATGGATCATGTGAGACTGATTCAGTAGAGGCTATTGGCTGCCTAGAGTAGGCAGAAGAGTTATGCCAACCGTCGAACCCGTGATGTATCATAAGTGCTTGGAGATTGAGTTTTGTTGAAAGTTTCACCATGAAGGATGTGATAAGGTTCAGAAAGAAAGAAAAACTTAGTATAAGATCCATTGTCCCTTTTGAGATCCTTGAGAAGTATGGTAATGTGGTGTATAGGCTAGATTTCCCTCCATATCTATCGGTTGTACATCCTATTTAACATGTTTCCTTATTGAAAAGGTCATCCAGATGATACCCATGTGATTCGATAGGATTTTGTTATGTTAAACCTCGACTTATCCTTTGAGGAGGAGCAAGGAAGTTGTGGTCAAAGAGTATTGATTCAATGAAGATCCGGTGGAGACATCACCTTATTAAGGAGGCTACTTGGGAAGTCAAGTTTGACATGAAGCATACATACCCCCAATTTTTTTACCACTTCAGGTACTTCATTTAATTTTTAGTTCGAGAACAAACTAATATTTTAGTGGTGGATAATGTAGCAACCTGATATGTGAAATTTTTATGTGTTTTGACTATTTTACTCTCCATCGTCGTTGTTACATATTTATTTTATGGTGTGGAAATAGTTGGCGCATTTTCCCAGGCTTTTGGGAGTGATTTGGGAGAGTTGGGACTATTTGATGCTTTAAAAGCCATTAGTTTGACTTTAGTCAAAATTTTGAGTTTTGGACACTAGATGGCGATTTGAAAAGTTCCATTTGATCGATACATCAATTTTGGGTTAGTAGTTTGGGTAGTTCAAGATCGAAACCTTTATTTTGCTTTTCGACCCTTTATTTGAAAAAAGTTAAATTTAAGCTTTTATGGGTCATGGGGGCTAGTTTATTGTAAAAAACCTTTAAAAAATCTGACATTTCCATTGAGTTCAAAATATCAAAATTAGCTTAGTAGCATATATGATTTAGTTCTGTGGGATCCCAATGAATTTCGAGGGCTCGTTCAGATACCTTGAAATAAAAAATTTAGTTGATGCAATAGCTGATGCACCAGGCCTCCATCACGATTGTGTGTCCATGTATTGTGATCACGGGCCTTGATGACATCCTTCATCACAATTGCATGATGGGTGGACCGCGATCACTATGCGTATTTTGGTGGACCAGGTCTGGCTTGACCATCGTAATCATGGGGCCCTTCTATCGTGATCATTATAACCAAACTTAACTTGATCAATGTTAACTATCGTAATTACGAGACACTATTCATAGAGTAGTATAAATATTTTTTGTGATTTTTACCATTTTTGGACTTGGAAGCTTTGGGAAAAGACGATTTCTAGGATTTTATTCACCATTCTAGCTTGGGTGAGTTCCAAACTCATCTTCTCATTAAACTCCATTGATTATATCATCATCCTATTAGAGTTGAGGCTGAGGAAGATAGTCATTATTTTTTAGAATCAGTTTGATTTCATGTCGGGTCATTTGACTACTGAGGTCATTCACCTCGTGAGGAGATTTATGGATCAGTTTAGGGAGAAGAAAAAGGACTTGCACATGGTATTCATTGATCTTGATAAGGCATATGACAAAGTCCTCAAGGAGATTCTATGGAGGTGCTTGGAGGTAAGAGGGGTATCTATGGCGTACTCTAGATAGATCCAGGACATAAACGATGGCACAAAGATTCATCTGAGGATGGTAGGAGGAGATTCAGAGCATTTTTTGTTTTCTGATAGGGTTGCACCAGGGATCGACTCTTGGCCCGATTTTATTTGTCTTGGTGATGGATGTTTTGACGTGGCGTATTCAAGGGGAGATGACTCGGTGTATATTATTTATTGACAATGTTGTACTGATTGACAAGACTCGGAGAGGAGTTAATGATAAATTAAAGGTTTGAAGACAGACCCTTGAGTCTAAAGGATTTAGGTTAAGCAGGACTAACATAGAGTACTTTAAATGTAAGTTTAGTGATTTGTTGCATGAGGCTGGCATGGACGTGAAGATAGATTTTTAGGCCATTCAGAAGAAATAGAGTTTCAAGTATCTTGATCCTATGATTTAGGGGAATAGTGAGATTGTCGAGGATGTCATGCACCATATTAGTGTAGGGTAGTTGAAATGGAGGCTCAATTCGAGAGTCTTGTGTGATAAGAAAGTGCCTCATAATCTTGAAGGTAAGTTCTACAGAGTGACTGGTGCGGAGTATTAGCCAGTTAAGAACTCCCACATCCAAAAGTTGAAGGCGGTGAAGATGAGGAAGTTGCAATGGATGTGTGGACTTACTAGGGGGGATAAGGTTAGAAATGAGACTATTCAGGAGAAGGTAGAAGTGGCTTCGGTGGAGGACAAGATACAAACTATAAGATTGCGACGATTCGAGCATATGATGAGGAGGATCACGGATGCTTCAGTACAAAGGTGTGAGAGTCTGGCTTTGGATGGTTTTAGGTGGGGTAGACGTAGGACGAAGAAATATTAGATGGAGGTGATTAGGCATGACATGGAGCAGTTACAGCTTACGGAGGACATGACACTTGATAGAAAGGTGTGGAGGATGCAGATTAGGGTAGAGATTTAGTAGGTAGGAGTACGTCAATAATAGTAGAAAAGAGTATTTTGTTTGTATATGTCTCTGTAGTTTCTTGTAGTCTCTTATTAGTGGTGTCTAGGTGATGTCTATGATTTTGAATAGCTAGTTTATAGTATTACCTTTAGGTGGCTTGTTTCCTTTATTATCTAACAGTGTGATATCTATTTTTGTTATTTTCTTTTATATTTTTTGTTTGCTATATTGTTATCTGTCCTGAGCTGGGAGTCAATTGAAAATAATTTCTCTACTTCATATGAGGTAGTGGTATGGATGGCGTACAGTTTGTCCCCCCCCAGACCCCACTTTGTGGAAATACACTGGGTATGTTGTTATTGTTATTGTTGATTATATCATCAAAAACACCTCAATTTATCGATTTCAAAATTAATATTTAGGATTTTTGCGGTAAAGCTTTAAGTTGGTTTTTCTTTGACTTAAACCTCATTTTTAACTTGTTTTCAAGGAGATTTTTAGTTGTAGAATCCTATAATCTTGGTGAACTTATTTCTAAAGAAAAATTCTAGTTTTATCCCTTTTCATTTTTAAATCCATTTTTCGAACATATTTTGAACCCATTTTAAATATAGCTACTATGGATATCATTAGTTTTTTTTATGCGTAGATGATGTTTATGATAGTTTTACCTCGTGATGAGATCGTTCAAAGAGGGAAGGGTCCGCAATGAGGGATTCTACACTTGAATTTTGACACTTTGAGGTAGGTTATGACTTAACTTCCTTCGAACTGGGTTGGGTAGTTAATAACTTGTAAAGCATGTTATGAGTTAGGGAATTAGTCTTGAAAATCATATTTCGAGATTACGATATTTCATCATGTTGCTCGTGTGGGGGTTTATGTGCATTTTATTATTGACTTTAGAGGTGGTAAATGATGTGATGCCCACGCGGGGGCTTTATTTGATGATTCAGCCCTACTTATGCATTAATTGCCATTAGTATTATTGAGTCGTCTGAGTGAGGTTATGGCTAGATATTATAGACCTTATTTGTATATTTAATTGCCTATTTCCCATAATTGATGCCCGAATGGGGGATTTTAAACAATATTCTTGATGTGTTACATGACTATTTATACCAATGGTACCCTATTACGGCTTATATCATGACTCATTGTCATATGGAGTAGATTCTGAGCTCATTCGTACCTATATTAAATTGATGTTTATCTTCATACTTATTGGTTGTGAGCATTATATCCTCATATCATCTATACATGTTCATTGATGACTTTACACCACTAAGATACTTTGGTTTTGAAAGAAAAATGAAAATTCTTTTTATAAAACCCTTGGCCGAGGTCATTTTCCGGTATGCTTTATTGAGATTGTAAAAGTATACGAGTTGCGATCCCCCCATGAGTCATGTCCAAAGCGTTGAGGCTTGGAAGGTGTATACGTAAGTCCCACCATACTACATCATTCAATTGCATTTGCATCTTTTGTGTTTTCTTCTTGTACTTGTTGATATGTACTTTATTTTCCTTATAGATTTATAATAAATATATATATATATATATACACGTGTGTGTATAGTTTCCCCTTTTGATCTTATATTTTAGAACTATTAGCAGAAACGGTGTGAGCTACCGTTTGGAGACTTTTCTGTTTGCAAATGATGCGCTCATAGTGTATTTTACTTGTATTATTTTCTACTTTGCTCAGTCAGCCTATTATACCTACTAAGTACAAGTGGACCATACTCACCCCTACTGTGCCCTTTTGATGCAGATCCTAGTTCGAGTACTACTCGCAACAGTAAAGATCGTGTCATCAGTAAGGATATTTTGAGATACTAGTGAGCTTTGGAGTTCGAGGCTGATTTTTGAACTTCATCTTATCTTAGTGGTCTTTTTTTACCTTTCAGTGACAGACTTATGTATTTATGTTATTCTGAGTTGTATTAGATGCTCCTTATACTTGTGACAGTTACATCTTAGGGATTTTATCTCTCTCTCTTTCTCTCTCTCTCCCTCTCTCTCTCTCTCTCTATATATATATATATATATTGTTCGAATTATCATTTAGTACATGTTATAGCGTGACTTCATTCTTGAAGTCTCCCACTTATGAGTTATTTCCTTTTTATTGTCTTCTCTTACTTTGGTGGGAATTTGGCTTACCTACTAAGGTTGAGTCAAACTAGTTGTCATCATGACCTCAACTCTAGAATTATGACAGTAGTCTTGTGTAATAAGAAGGTAGCACCTAAACTTAAATATAAGTATTTATAGAGTAACAATGAAACCAACAATGTTGTATATGGGGAAGAGTGTTGGTCAGTGAAGAACTCTCACATTTAAAAGTGAGACTGAAATAACTCTGAAAAGATGTTTGGGCATCCTGAACTACCATATACTAGGTTCACATTTGATTTTGGTGAAGTCATTACGATTTGGCTTCTTGCCTGGCTATATCCTTCATTTGATCCCATAAAAAACTGAAGCAATTTTTGTTCCTCTATATGTTCAACAAAATCCTTTGAGTTCTCGCAATCACAAGGAGGGGAAGCAATCAAGTCATTCATTTCATAAATCTTAAAGCGTAGGAGTAATATAAGGAAATTGAAGCTACACTTTGAACTAAAGTCGTGATTTCTTTATGAAGATTAAAAACTAGAGATAGATTTACCTTGTCAAAACGGTCCTGTAAATCTTCCCAAGTGTTATGCAAATTGGATCAAAACATAACTCCACTCAACAGGTTGTTGTTTATGTCCGTCATTATCCACGATATTACCATTCCATTGCTCCCTCTGATTTCCTTGATTAGGGTCATCTGTTTTCTTTGTCGTCCCATCTATGAATCCAATTTTATTCTTCATTAACAAAGCTAGTCACATCCACGACTCTACAAGGTGTAATTCTCCATTACTTAAAATTGAATACCAACTTGTATAGCTCCTGGAGTATCTGAATAACCCAAAAATAGCATGTTATTATGATCTATCGCCATTTTCCCCTAATGTGCAGAATCTCTCGATTTCTCTTTCTCACAATCGAAAAATTCCTAGATCCACACTCTATTGCTATAACCATGTTAGTTTAGTTGCATTCAGCAGAATCAACTGACATACTTGAGGTATCAATTAATGTATCCTCCCATTCAAAGAGAAGAAGACAAGTGATATTGTAGAGAGAAATATTGGATGTGTATTGTTAAATCTAAAAGAATCTTAAAGAGTTAATATATAAAAATAACTCTAAACTTGACACCAAATTATAATTTTGATCTTAAACTTTGACAGTCCACAAATATGACTTTTAACTATTCAAAACTGCATAAATATGACCTCCAATCCTACGTGGCAAAACACGTGTTCAACACGCAAAACTGAGCGCGTCCAGCTTAAAATCTAAGGGCATAATACATAAATATGACCTTAAACTTTGACAGTGCACAAATATGACCTTTAACTATTCAAAACTGCACAAATATGACCTTTAAATGACTCTTCACTATTATTTTTTCATTATTTTCGGCTCAAAGATGAAAATGGCATCTAATTTCTTTTATCATTGCGGAAAAAGAGCAATATTGAAGATTATTAATTAGGCGGGTCAGCCTCATACGAAAAAATTGAGTGGATATGTATATATATTAAAAAGCAGAGGACGAATTTAAGTTATATAATATATCTAAATATTACTAATTTAAATATTAAATTAAAGATGAAACTATACTAATAATAAAAAAAATTATAGTTTTAATAAAACGTTATTAAATTAATGTTATCAAGGATAATAGTAGTAGTATATTAAATTAACATTATCAAATTAACATAATTAAATGATGTTATTAAATTAACGAGGGGCGGAGCTACGTGGTTGCCATGGGGTTCACCCAAACCCCCTCGGTAAAAAAATTACTTTGTATATATATAAGATAGAAAATGTATATTTATGTATGTATATTAATGTTGAACCACATGAAACAAGGCACTTAGATAGCCTAGTGGTGTTATTTGCTCTTCTTGGGCGCTTCCTTCAGCCTACTGTGCGGGTTCGATCCCTACAAGTGGCTATTTTTTTTTTTAATTAAAAAAAAGCTAGGGTAGCTGCTATAGAAATAAATAAAATAATAATAATAATAATTTTTTAAAATTAAAAAAAATTAGGTGTTGCTACTATAGAAATAAATAAAAAAATTATTATTATAATAACAATACTAATAATAATAAAAACGACGTCGTTTTAACACAAAAAGCAAAAGTTTGATAGTGCACAAATATGACCTTTAACTATTCAAAATTGCACAAATATGACCTCTCTCCAAGTCAGCCTTTTTAACGATGTGACACCGTGTGATTGGATTACCTTTCCACGTACGCGCGAGTGAGACTCACGCATGGGGTTGCAAAATTGGAAGTCACATTTGTTCAGGTTTTGAATAGTTAAAGGTCATATTTGTGCACTATCAAAGTTTAAGGTCAAAATTATAATTTGGTGTCAAGTTTAGGGTCATTTTTATGTATTAACTCAATCTTAAATGAGTTGTACAATTTTATATTGGTGGAACCCATCGACAAGCACCTAAAGTTTCAGTGATCTTTTACTTTGGCACTTAAAGTAGACGATTTTTATTTTTGACACCTCAACTAGCATTTCGATGTGTCATTTTGGCACTTTTTACACAATCAACAAAAATATGTAATGTGCGTGTAATACACGCACTGCTGACGTGTAAGTAACGAATAATATGCCGACATTTGTCATTTTTATTCAAAAATAGTTTTAAAATAATTAATTTAAAGTAAAAAAATAATAAATTACCCCCACCCCAAAATAATCTTCTCCACCAAAACACTCTCAAATTTTTACTCCATCTTCTCCAAAATCATCTTCTCCAAAAAAAAATTCTCTTTTTCTCCAGCGACCCCTTTTTACTCGAGTTAGTTACCCGTCGAAAAATACTAAAATTCTTGTTGTACTCACAGCTTCTTTGACCCCGTCTCCTCCTCCCCACAAATCCACCCCAAAATCATCTTCTTCAACACCAGACCCCCAACATTATCTTTTCTAACCCACCCCCTAAATCCCTAAAACCCCAAATTCCAAGAAAGTAGAGAAGGACGCCATTGATGACCGTGATTGAAGGTATGGGTGTCAAGTGGGCCGGGCCGACCCGGCCCTCGTAACTAACCCAACCCGGTTTGACCCGGCCCGGTAAGCCCTAGGGCTTTAGGGTTCCGGGTCCCGGGCCGATTATTTTTTTAAAATGAGCCCGGCTAACCCGGCCCGGACCAAGCCCGGTCCAGGCCCGCCGGTTAACCGGCCCGGCCCGGATAACTTTTTAAAAAAAAATAAAAAAATGGGATTTTGGGCCAAACTAGCCGTTGGCCCAACGGCTATATAGCCGTTTTTGGGTCCAAACGGTTAGTTTGGGCCCATTTATTAAAAAAAACAATTAACTTTAAAAAATATTGTTTAATCCCAAAAAAAAATCTATAAATACCCTACAACTTCAAATCATTTTTCACACAATTTTTCACTCTCTCAAATCTCATTCTCTCTCAAATCTCATTCTCTCTCAAATCTCATTCTCTCTCAAATCTCAATTCTCAATTCTCAAATATTCAATATATTTAATTTCTTAAAGTGTTCACTTTAATTTTTTAATTTTTTGTTTACAAAGTACGAGCGGAAGTTTCTAAAGTCACAATCTTCGAATACTTCCAAAATTTGGTATTGTCGTTCCATCTCTTACGTTTAATTTTTATTTATTGTATTAATTGTTTAATATTTAATTTTATTATATTTGTGTATTTTGAATATTTTTAGTTTAATTTAATTTATATTATGGATAAATTAAGAAACCTCGCTACTAAAGGTGTTAAAAAAATTTGTTCCGGAAGCGGTAGTGGTAGTAAAAAGCGAATTACTAGCGGTAGAGGTAGTTCAAGTAGTAGATATACCTGTGTGCCTTCGCCTCCGGTACCGCTTGGTACACCTTTTGAGGAAGAAATAGGTGTAGGTGCTCACGATATGGATTATGTAGAAGCTCAGGAAAATTACGGTATAGAAGAAAAAAATGAAGTAGATGCGGTTAATTTAGACGAAGATAATGAAAATATTGTTGAGACATCCGCAGTAGGAGATGCTAACGTTAGATCTGAATCGGTTAATCTCCCTCCCCGTCCTCCCGGTGCCCCAAGACCTCGTAAAAGAACTAGTATTACATGGCAATTTTTTGAACGTATATCAGATATTGAGGTGTAATGCAATATTTGTCAATAAATATATAAGCATAAAAGTGGAGACAAGCAAGGGGGTATGGGTACGTTAATGAGACATGTAGCTGAAGATCACAAAAGAGAGTTAAATATTGCACAAGGTGGTGGGGATGTTGGTGGGCCAACGCAAACTAGAATGGACCCAGCAACCGGTCACGTAGCAAAGAAGTATAATAAATTGAGGGACCGGGAAGAAATAGCTAAAATGGTAGTTATGGGTTGTTTGCCTTTTAATTTTCCTTCTTCTGATGCCTTTATTCGTTATATACAAGCAATTTATAATCCTATGTTTAACGGTATTCCTAGAACTACTTGTCGGTCTGATATTTTTAGAATTCATTCACAATATTATTTTTATTTATCAACATTGTTAAAAAATATTCAATGTAGATTGTCCCTAACTTCTGATCTTGGTCGTGCTGTAAATAAAAATGATTATTTAACCGTTACTTGTCATTGGATGGATAGTAATTTCGTAATGCAAAAACGTATTCTTGTTTTTTTATATGATGAAGATCGTAAACATACTGGACAATTTATTGCTGATTCTATTGTTAAAATTGCCGGATATTATGGTATCGAAAATAAAATTTTATGTATTGCTTTTGATAATGCTTCTAACAACAACACTGATATAAAAAAATTAAAATCTACACTATCTCCGCCCTTGCCTGAAATTTTTCATATTAAGTGTGCATGTCATATATATAATTTAATTGTAAAAGATGGTCATGAGTTTTTTGAGTTTTATATTGAAAAAATTCGTCTGGTTGTTGGTTTTATTCAAGGAAATAATCGTAGATCGAGAATTAGAGAATTTAAAGTTAAATGTCAAGAAAATGGACTTACACCAATTTTGATGCCTGAGGAAATTGATACTAGATGGAATTCTACGTATGAATTTTTAAAAACTTGTTATAAATATAGAATTCCTATTACACTAGCTTTTAACCAACATTGCGGTTCATTTGTTGATTCTGTTGATTGCATGCTACATAATTCTGATTGGGTTGTAATTAATGATCTTGTTAAGTTTTTAGAAAAAATTTATGTATCTATGGTTGAATTTTTCGGTGCTTATTATTCTATTGTTTGTCATATTTTGGCATATATAGCCGATATTTTTGGTTTGCTCAAAGAATATAAAAATAAAGAAGGTTATAAAGAAGTTGTTGGCGCCATGTTTACGAAATTTAAAAAATATTTTTTCCCGATTCCCCATATTTACTTGGTTGGTGCTATGCTAAATCCGTGCATGAAATATAATAATATGTGTCACTTTAGTACTCTTATTTATACTAACTTAGAAGTAAATACTAACCATGATTCTGAACAAGTACAACCTGATTTGTGGACGGCTACGGCTGATGCAAAGGATTACATAGAAAAAATATATAATCACTATGCTGATTTATTTGATTTAGCCGTACCTACAAATATCACTCCAACTGTCGCTCCTCATCCTCCCGAGGAGCCATCATCTTCTAAAAGGCCGGCACATAGTGTTTTTTCTGATTCGTTTTATGATTTAAATTGTTGGAACAGTGTTGATAAGAGAACTTACACATCAACTTATCGGGAAGAGCTGAAATATTATCTTCGCACGGCATCAGAGGATCGCAGACGACGGATCAACATGTTGGATTGGTGGAGGAGTAATGAAACACAATATCATGTGCTTTCAAGATTAGTTAGAGATATCTTGAATGTTCCAATGTCAACCGTTGCATCAGAGAGTGCCTTTAGTCAGGGACGACAGCGGCTTGGAGACAACCGACACTCATTGGGAAGCAATGCAATGAATGTTCTAGTTTGCCTCAGAGATTGGATTAGAGCGGAAAGAAGAAACCAAGGAATGGAACCGGAGCCGAGCGACGAGATGAAACTTGAAGAAATTATGACTTCACGAGAGAACTCAGCAGAATCAAGTCCAATGCATGGTTTTTCCCCCATTGACTTCGACTATCCTATGCAAGTTTCCATTAATATTAACATGAATGAGTTGGAAAAAATGATGCATAATTTATAGATTTTTCATTCATGTAAATTATAAATTTTGGATCATTTTGCAATCAATAAAATTCTCCAAATTCATTCACTCCTTAGTCCTTGCTTTTTATATTTTTTCATTTAACGATTTAAAATTTAAAATTGAATTTCTAGTTTTCTACTTTAAATTAAAAACTTACTTCTAATATATTATTAATTTACTACCAAATATTATTAATTTATTATATTAAGTAGCATATGTTTTGTATATTTGTGCATATATCTTCTATAGAAGTGTATATTTAACGTATACATGTGTATATGTTTTATAAATTAGTATATAAGTATATCTATATATATTGTAATGTATATATAATGTAGTATATTTTATAAGTAGTAGTATATATACATTGAATGGTGCGTATACACGTGTATATATCTTATATAGAATTGTATATTTAACGTATACATGTGTATATGTTTTATAAATTGGATATCTTCTATAGAAGTGTATATATGTGTATATATCTTCTATAGACATATATATTTAACATATACAAGTGTATATGTTTTACAAATTAGTATATAACTATATATATATACATATTGTAGTATATATATATGTATATTGTAGTATATATTTTATTTAAAATAGTACATATATATTGAATGGTGTGTATATATGTGTATATATCTTCTACATATGTATATATTTAATGTATACAAGTGTATATGTTTTACAAATTAGTATATAACTATATATATATATATACATATTGTAGTATATATATATGTATATTGTAGTATATATTTTATTTAAAGTAGTACATATATATTGAATGTTGTGTATATATGTGTATATATCTTCTCTAGACGTATATATTTAACGTATACAAGTGTATATGTTTTACAAATTAGTATATAACTATATATATATACATATTGTAGTATATATATATGTATATTGTAGTATATATTTTATTTGAAGTAGTACATATATTTTGAATGGTGTGTATATATGTGTATATATCTTCTACAGATGTATATATTTAATGTATCCAAGTGTACATGTTTTACAAATTAGTCTATAACTATATATATATATACATATTGTAGTATATATATATGTATATTGTAGTATATATTTTATTTAACGTATGACATATATATTGAATGGTGCGTATATATGTGTATATATCTTATATAGATGTATATATTTAACTTATACAAGTGTATATGTTTAATAAATTAGTATAATATAACTATCTATGTATTGTAATCCATGTATATTGTAGTATATATTTTATTTTAAGTAGTACATATACATTGATTGGTGCGTATATATGTGTATATATCTTATATAGATGTATATATTTAACGTATACAAGTGTATATGTTTTATAAATTAGTATAATATAACCATCTATACATTGTAATACATATATATGTATATTGTAGTATATATTTTATTTAAAGTAGTACATACATATTGAATGGTGCGTATATATGTGTATATATCTTCTATAGACGTATATATTTAACGTATACAAGTGTATATGTTTTACAAATTAGTATATAACTATATAACTATATATATATATATATATATATATATATATATATAGATACATACATACATAGTATATACATATATACTGTAGTATATATTTTATTTAAAGTAGTACCTATATATTGATTTAAAATGAATTTCTAGTTTAAATTAAAAACTTACTTTTAATATATTATTAATTAACTATCACACACACACACACACACACACACATATATATATATTGTTGTATATACTTTATTTAAAGTAGTACATATATATTGAATGGTGCGTATATATGTGTTTATATCTTCTATAGACTTATATCTTTAACGTATACAAGTGTATATGTTTTATAAATTAGTATATAAGTATATATATATATATATATATAGTAGTATATATATATATATACACTGTAGTATATACTTTATTTAAAGTAGTACATATTATTGAATGGTGCGTATATATGTGTATATATCTTCTAGAGACGTATATCTTTAACGTATACATGTGTATATGTTCTATAAATTAGTATGTAACTATATATATATATATATATATATATGTATATTGTAGTATATATTTTATTTAAAGCATTACATATATATTGAATGATGCGTATATATGTGTATATATCTTCTAAAGTAGTATACATTTAACGTATACAAGTGTATATGTTTTATAAATTAGTATGTAAGTATATATATATATATATATATAAATATTGTAGTCTATACTTTATTTAAAGTAGTACATATAATTGAACGGTGCGTATATATGTGTATATATCTTCTATAGATGTATATCTTTAACGTATACAAGTGTATATGTTTTATAAATTAGTATGTAACTATATATATATACATATTGTTGTATATATATATATGTATATTGTAGTATATATTTTATTTAAAGTAGTACATATATATTGAATGGTACATATATATGTGTATATATCTTCTAAAGTAGTATATATTTAACGTATACATGTGTATATATTTTATAAATTAGTATATAAATATATATATATATATATATATATATATATATATTTTGTAGTGTATATATATATATTATACTATTATAGTATATGTTTTATTTAAAGTAGTACGTATAGTCATATATAATTATATATTGAATGGTACGTATATATGTGTAATTGTTTATATATTTTTTTTAAAATATATATTGTATATTGGAGTGTATATAGTGTATATTGGAGTGTATATAGTGTATATTAAATTTTTTATTTATTTTTTAAACGGGTTTGACCGGTTTTTAACCAGGTTTGACCAGATTTTGATGGATTTGACCGGGTTGGGTTAAGTGGGCCGGATTAGGGTCGATTTTAATTTTTTTACTGTTTGGCCCGGTCCAGCCCGGCTAGCGTCAAAACCGGCCCTTAACCGGCCCTCAACCAGGTTAAAATGGAAGGGCCGGTTCCGAGTTGGTCCGGCCCGGCCCGTTTGACACCCATAATTGAAGGCGCGCACACACACACAATTTCTTTCTCCTTTTTGTGATGATTCATGTGTAGAAAAATGGGTTTTTTAATCATATTAAAGTAAAACGCAAAAATGAACTTTTTGTGATAATTTTTTTTCTCTTTCTCCATTCTACGTGTGTATGTGCACTGTGCAGTGTGTATTTCTATTCTCTATTCCTCTCAGTGTATGTATATGTGGGAAAAATATAATTTTCAATCAAATTAAAAAATGAATTCTTTAATCAAATTGTGTAAAATTTAGTTAGAAAAATGGTATATTGGATCAAATTGAGAGTCACTGAATTGAAAAGAAATGAAATTAATGCCACAATCAACATATTTTACAAAAATATGCAATGTGTGTATTTTGCATTGTAGTTGAAAATGGTAAAAAAAATTAATGAAAGTTGAAGGAAAAAAAATGATGGAAATTAATGGCAGAAAAAGTGAGGAAATAAAAGAAGAGAGACGACAAAATTAGAAAAATACCCTTCACACGCGCTCAAAATGCGTGTAACATACGAGCAATGGTGACTCAGCAAAAAGTGTCAAAATGACACATCGAAATGCTAGTTGAGGTGCCAAAAAAAAAAACCGTCTACTTTAAATGCCAAAGTGAAAGATTGTTGAAACTTTAGGTGTCTGTCAATGGTTCCACCTTTTATATTAGATCCGACTTGAGCTAATCCTAACCACTATTAACAGAATAGTTAACCACCAATCACATACACAGTTAACTCTTAACAGAAACTAAGATTGCACATATGGCAGGCACGTGCTCTACTTGTGCATAAAGTGCTCTAACATTCGGCAAAAATGGAGCGGAGAAGGTAGATGTCATGGTTATTCACCATCTTTCCATGCTTCAAAATGAATTGGTCATATGAAATGGATTCAAATTTAAGCGGATCAATAACCAACCTATTTATTAACTCCACTCATTTTGAACATTTTAAAATTCAATCCAATGCCCATTTGAGACCACTACTCATGATTATTGTACCAAGGAAACTAGGGATGGGTTTTATGTTTATTTCCCACATTTCGTATCACAATCGCCTAACTCCTCCAGCTCCTAATGGATCCGATTCTAGCAATTCTTTTTCTTGCAATAAATAAAAGGGGGGTCTTCAACTAGCTGAAGAGCGCTCTTCTCCTCCTTTCTGAATGGTTTATGCATGCTTCTCCACTAGTTCACAGTTGCTGCATCTGTCAGTTTTTATGCCCTTCGAGAACTGCAGTCAAAATCCCCTCAATTGGCAGTTACAACGATGCTCTACTACTGTGAACTGCTACATCTGCAGCAACTCACGTCCAAAAAGAAATGAGTGACGTGCTACTCATCTTGCTGTGATAGACTTATCAATTGTTAGCGATGAGAACAGCTGAGAGGAAGAGAGACTATCGATAGTTGTGAGGAAGAGACATGTATAGCGCTTTCCAGTTCAGTTAAATATTCTGTACGCTCAATGTTGTCTAGGAACATTGTTAAGATTATCTTCTGGAATTTATACTATATATCCTCATGCAGTCAGGCATCCGCCCTCTAGCTTTCAGTCTTTGATAAAGTTCCTCTCACCTGCAATCCTTTTCAGTAACAAAGTCGGCCCAATTATTTTTTTCCCTTTTGGACAACCAAAAGGTTGATAATCCTACTCGCTTAATCGGGAGGATGGTCAATTCATGAATATCAATCTAAATATTCAACTAAGGTCAACGTTAGGAGTATAATGAAAGACAATAATGCTGAAACTTCATCAAGATCGGGTATTAACCAATACCAGGTAGTTACAGCATGAGATCGGGACTACGCGGCATAGGATGGATTTTTACAGTGCAAACAAAAATCTGCCGTGTTTACAAACAAATGAGACAAGATAAGATATCTTCACAAAGAATTATCAGCAGTAACAAATCTGAACGAATACATTCATTCATCTACTTGATCAGATGAAAGCCCTGGTTCTACAACTGGAGGTATACAGTCCACCTTGAATCGCAAGACCTGTTGCCAATCAAAGCAAAATAATGACCCTAAGATAGTTATGTTCCTTCTGGATTAGACAAAGTAGCAAAGCAATCAATTGTTTGATGACATGCAGATTAACAAGCACCTATTTTAGTGAGGAAGGAAGAATACATCAGAATAGTTACATAAAATACTAATTTCACTAGACCAAGTTCTACTGAAACAGGAAAACCGATAGGCAGCCGAAAGCAGCCATTGTTAGATACACCAACAGGACAGGGCGGAATACTTCAAAGGAGACAATCATAACATCAATAAAATTAGGTTCAACAATATATTACTCACCTTCTTGAAAAATGTAGAATAAGAATTATCCCATATGAGCTTGTAGTTTCCAGATAGGCACGTACAGAAGTTCCCCTGCAAGAAATGAGCATCAAGAAGGTGACGTTTTAAATTTACTTGCTACAGCAGTAAGAAAGCGAAGTAATTACTCACTTGGTTAGCTCCATATCGTTGATAAGGTAAGATTTGCTGTGAGTCAAGCGTTCGATTGACAAGTCAAAAAAATTAAAGCAGAGCAATTGAGTGAGGAAAGCGGAGGAGAAGTTATCACATAAGAGAGAGAAGACTAAATAAAGCATGTGGCACTAGCTTAGTAAATCAAGAATTGCAGCAGATGAACTCTGAGAAAACATGAAAAAAAAAAAAGTCAAGGTGAAACACTTTCGTACCGTCTTCTGTCCAGAGGGATTTATATACTCCATGCTAAAGCCAATGTCCTGTTACAACAAAAGAAGCGCAGATGACTTGGGAAATCTACTAGTGTCACAGTTCACTGAGATGAAAAATGATTTTTTGGATGAAGTGAAACGAAAAATGATTCATTCAGATTTTACCTCATATCTGATGACCTATACATTAAAAGATCAAAAAGTGAAGAAAAGGAACAGAAAAAAAGAACAAAAGAAGACAGGTGCTTCATGTAGTTTCCTGGGAATTTGAGAGTTACTTTCAATGATTTCCTTTTGCCACCAGATAATTGCTTCACAGGTCATACAGATAGGAGCAAGTACAAACTACATAAAGATGTTGACAGAAGATGACAAAATATAAGTTAATATGCAAGGGATTATCATCACATTCTCCAAATGTATATGATTGAAAACTTAGCATGTAATCTCAACTGGTCCCACCCTTTCCAGGACTCCACACATAGCACGAACTTAGTGCACCGGGATGCCCTTTTTTCCTCTCAACTGGTGCCGCTTATGTGAAGCTTAAGTCACTTGGAACAAGGAAACCAGAAGTAGCAACACATAAAGGTATTGAACTGGACATTATAGAGGGAGAGGAACATACAAAGATTAAGGAGCGGGAGACCAGAGGTGCGTCAATGTTGTTTCTGTGCATAGCCACAACTTAAGTTCAAGTGTTCATGGAATCTTTCCATTTGGTGTAATTTGGAAAAGATAGGGAGTTAAAATGTTTCGATATACTTTATTCTGTGTATGATGAAAAAAATTGGGACTTTTGTTTGTAATTCTGCATACACAAGCATCTCTTTTGCCTGTTTTGTTAACAATGCAAAAATACTTTTACCAAAAAATTTGCACTTTTTGTTTGTTTCCTCCAACTACATTAATAGGGAGGAGATTACTTTTTCGTTTCTGAAAAATAGAATATTTTTCTTGGAAAGAAAGAAAGGCAATAGCCCATAGACCACGAGGACATAGCCAAAAGAAGCAGGACATAAAGTCGGACATCAACTTCTGACAAATGGCCACAAATTGAAAGCTGACAATATAAAGCATAAATATCAACCAAAACAAGGAAGGAAGTTGTTTCAAGAGAACTTGGATACCACTTTACCTAAATAGGTACATCTATAGCAAGATAAAAGGATTTACCATATCTACTCTGCCTTGAACCAAAGAGAAATCCCACGCGATGTATGAATTTATGGCATCGACTGTCAATGAAACCTAAAATAACGTTGACATAACAGATATATAAATCAACTGTACATAGTTTTAACAACCCCCAAATGAAAATCTAAAGTACAAACTTTCAGGAACCGGGTCTTTCAAAGACAGCTAGACAATGTATCTTTTGCAACGTTTTCCCCCAACCCCCTCTAACCAAAATCTACACGGAACATGCACTGAAATATTAAATCCGTACATTGTTGAATTGAAACACCAAAACCAACAGATAGATCTTGTACTTGATTTATGAGAAAAATAATCACTAAAATTCGGATACCAAGAGTTCCAAACACCCTTGAATGGTCATAGGTAGCAGATTTTCAAAAAGAAGATCAAAAGGGGTTTCAAATTGAAGTTCAGAAGAACTATGAATATCTAAAATATGAATACAGATTACAGAGTGAAGCACTCCAACCCAAATTAAGGAGGGAAGGAGGCTTGAAATAGTAGAGAACAAATAATATTAACAACACTGTGAAGCAAACGTGTTGATGCATGTGTGGACACAAAATGCAAATAAAGCATCACTTTTCAATTAGAAAATTACAAAGAACCAAGCTTAACAAATTCAGCGGTCTCATGACAAAAGAATTCAAATTATTCACGGAGGAAAAACAAAATGTAGTTTTCTAACTATTGCTAACGAGATTTGGTGATTGATCATAACCTAAAATTCGGAAATAATCATAGAACTTTTGATCCCTGAATTTATGGTAAATTCTTATTTTCATACTTGTATATGATATTAAGCACATTTAACCTTCAAAATTAATTGTGTGTTTTTTTGTCCCTTCATATTATTTTGCTGGAATCTAGAGTTAGAATTCATCATCATGCAGAACATAGGATTCAGGGTACGGACCGACATTCTTTTGTTGAAAACAACTTATATTTTTAGTCACCAGTGTAATTTAACTCAATTTCTTTTATATTAAGTTAAATAACTAATGACTGTTGAGTAGTTTTAACTTGAATTTTTATTATTTAATAATAAGAAAATTGAGTTTTTATCATTACTAACTTTCATTGATGGACGCTGCGATACATCCCATATTTTTGCAGGATAAGGCACGGGTGTAGCAGCATTTTTGGAGGATCCAAACTACATAGCCTTTACGGAGGAATATATTATATTTAGACTATTTTAAAAAGGGAAAATAGATAAGTTGCACCTTTAACTTGTCCAACATAGTCATTTGCACACATAAACTTTACAGTTGAAGTCTTATCCCCCTATTCTTGTTCAAAAATGAACTAACTACCCTATCTTTAAGGGGAAGGGGGGGGGGGGGGGGCTAATTACCTCTAAAGTGATGAGTGGCAAAGAAAGTGTACCAACTTTATTGGAAGTGCATGAGAGGAAAAAAGAACCTAAAAGCTAAATTGTCCAAGTTTCACTTTCCAATTGGACACTATATAATTAGTTACAACTAACATTAAAAAATCTCTCCTTTATGTTTTCTTTGCTTATTCCTTTTCCTTTTTTATTTTTCTTCTTTCTCTCTCTTCGAAGGGGAGCCTTGGAGTAACTGGTAAAGTTGTTGCCATATGACCAGGAGGTCACGGGTTCAAGCCTTGGAAACAGCCTCTGGCAGAAATGCAAGGTAAGGCTGCGTACGATACACCCTTGTGGTGGGGCCCTTCGCCGGACGCCGCGCATAGCGGTAGCTTTAGTGCACCGGGCTGCCCTCTTTTTTTTTTCCCTCTCTTCATTTCCTCCAAAACCAACCTGTCGCCAACCCACCTCCCTGTCCACCACTATCATTTCCATCATTTCCTCCTCCTTTATTTTCTTTATCAACTTGCATTCCCAATATCTCCTTCAGCTTTCACTCATATACAATTCCTTTTCTATCTTAAGTGTCCAACTACTCCAACCCTAGTTTCAGATCCCTATGGACATTCAATTACTCGGACCCCATAGCAGCCCAAGAGCTACACCCCTATTCACTAACACTATGCAATTCCATGAATCTGTCTCCAATTCCCATTTTTGTTCTTGGATAATCATCCAACTCTTTTCTACTACCCGCACATGAAAATTGAAATTGTATTAGTTGAGCTTGTTCCGTTAGCCAAGATTGGCTCCCTATCTCTAGTGCTTCACAATTATCTTCCTGCAGGAACTCGCTCTATTCTGTTCAAGATTCGTCTACGGTATTGGCTAAAACTGTAACTTGCAGATCATCACAAATTTCAGCTTCAGCCTGAATCTCTCTGAGTTTGCCTAAGCCTTTCTACGGCTTTCCTGCATTCCGCACTCTCCTCCGATAACTGTTTCATCCTATCAATAAGCTGAGCATCAAATTTCACATCCTCCACTTCATTACTCCTGTCAACTTCACTTTCAGAACTCAAAGTCTTATTTAGAAAAGTAAACTTGACATCCTATCCATCAAAGCAAAGAGTAAAGAGGAAAAAGGAAGAAAAGAAAAATAAAACATATGCTCTTAGTTAGAGAATAAGAGTCTTAGCCAAACAAAGTAGTCCTTCAAGTTCCATCATTTTCCGACCCCCCACCATATTTCTTCATAGCTTTCTAAACAAGCTCTTGATTCTTGAAAGATCAGGTGCTTGAACCTCATACTTCGAGTGAGAGATGCAGATAAAGGAGAAGAGAAATGATGAATGTTGTAATAGAGAAGGAAATAAGGAAGAAAAAGGTTTTGAAAAGTTAAAAATAAATTAAAATGATTGGGTATCATACACGTGTCAGGTGCGTGTATAATACCACCAAACATAGATATGCAAGGGGTATTAATTCCACTTCAGACAAATATAAGGGGATAAGGGGTTGCTCACAAAGTTTAGGTATGTAAATGACTTTTCGGACAATAGATGCTTAAAAGGATATTTCTAATTCCATTCAGAAAATTAATGGAATAGTATAATAAATTTTTACTTTTTGTATAAAGAAGAAAGTGTAGAGGAGGCTGAGCGGTTAGTTGATCTTTTAGGTTCTTTGTGATTGTCTTTAGTTTTTTTGTTTAGGTTCAAAATTTTTGGAGGTCTCCACAGCATGACCTTAATGCTGAGGGATACAACATTATCAGTTTCAAAAAATGACTTTCCGGAAAACTTTAGGGTGCAACAATTGACAAAGATTCACAAGAAAACGGATCAAAAGTGTAAATTTCAATTAAAATTGAATTTTAAATGTGCTTAATCAAATATCACTAACTCTTATTCGATTTTTGAGGAACTACAAGTGCAAATTCCTTTTGAAAATTGAGCAAGTCAACATCATTTTCAAGATTTTACACAAATTTCCCCCACTTGTGGGAATATACTAGGTATGTTGTTGTGGACAAATTTGGAGTTTTTACCATGACTACATAACCTAAAAGGAAATATGCTAAGAACATCATCATAAAGAATTATTAGGTGAGATACAAGTAGACACCATTTTTATACCTCATGAAACAGAAGTAACTAATTACAAACATTATCTCACAAGATTATTTAGTCTCATTATACAACGCAAAATAAGTTATTTCAATATGTATTCAATTAATTTTTTATCATATTTGGTACAAAAACATCGACATAGAATTCACTGCAACACATGCACCAAGCGACTACGTATAAATATATACAATGCACCAAGCGACTACGTATAAATATATACATACACACACACACATGGATCACACACACGAAAAGAAACAATGCTAAAAATACAAATGACTTACTTAAAAGTTACAAAATTAGCAGCACCAATATAAAAAAAAAACATATGATAAAAGAGAAAGCAATCCTCCCATGTGAAAACAAACCTCATGAGTTTTTCCTGCTGGAACACTCACTTCCTTGTGCTCGTCACTTTTTCTGCAATTGGAAACCAAAAGAAAGCTCGACATCAAATTGTGAAAATCATATCAATCATTGTCTTAAATCTAGTCCAACAATGACAAAATGTACATGAAACCACCATAGGGATGAGACTGGATACCTGGCTTCTAATGCACCAGCTTCTTCCGCAGTGATAAAGAAAGGGGAATTTGCAAATACTTCACTGCAAAAGTTAAGTAAATCCAGTTAAACAAGTACCAAATTATATAACTACACACTAAATCCTCAGATTCAATAACCAATGTTCCTCTAATGATGTGAGTCAACATCTACACATTTTGGCATACAAAATCAAAATTTGTCTAGGAAAAGAAAAAAATACATCAAGATCACTATTGTTTAAGGGTTTGGCAGGGGATAACCTTCTTTAAAATCAAGTAAGAAATAATTTCTTACCAAGGGGGAAAAACTCCAGTAAGCAAGTGGTATACCAAAAAGAGAGAACCTAATAAGATAAATGGTTCTCTATAAAAAACACTCAATCCTCAACACAAATAGGAACCTCATGGGTGCACCAAAAGATATTAAAGATAAGTGGTTATTCTTCAACAGTACAAAATCATGCCCGATTCCTTCAAAGCCGACTTATTTCTCTCTGTCCTTCCACATAAGAACTGACAAAGCAATATCCCATGCGCTACTGGCCTACCCCTTCATCTTCTAAAAGGCCAACTGAATAATGCAACATTCACCGATTCCAGAATGGTCCACATTAATCCAAAGCATCTCAGCCATGAAGTTGCGTAGCAATGCAGTAGGTTGTGGTCCACATCCTCTCCTGAATTTTTGCACAAAGCATCAACAAATATAGGTGATCCTCCTCTTCTTTAAATTTTCAGCAATTGAGATTATTCATCTAGCTGACAACAATGAAGAACAGCCCCTTTCGGCACTCTGGAAATCCAAGCTGTAAACATGGGAAAATCGTCTTGTCTCTAGCAAGCCATCTTGACATAAAAGGACTTTACTAAGACACGACCGCCATTCCCAAACTCCTATATCCAAGAATTCTAAGTTTCTAGTGATAGGGTTTGTTGTAGAGCATTTCAAGTAGGTATTGAAATTCCTCTATCTCCCACTTCTGAAGGTTTCTTCTGAACCGAATATCCCAAAAGGACATAATGCTCTCTTATGATCTCTAAATCTCTTTGAATATCATTTCCTCTTGGCATGAAACTCTGTAGATGTTTGTGAATGTGAAACTCAAAGTGTTGTCTACATACCACTTGTGCCCCAAGAAACTGAACCCTACTCCCATCCCCTATCTCCAATGTTATATAGCCACAACATTTTTTCGACCCCTTCAAAATGTTTCTGCAAAGGCCACAACCAAAACGAGTAGTTAGTTTGTATTGTTTCCCTATCACTTCTCTCCATAGTAGGTGCACCTTCACTGACGAATAACATTGATTAATCCCTGAAGCAATAGGAAGCCCAACGCCATGAACCCAAGCGCTCTAATGCATACACAAGGCACAGTGTGTGCCTCATCTCCCAAGGTTTTATATTGAAGAGGGAGAAAAAATAAGATATTAAGTTGGTGCAATACTGCCTAGATCGGGCCGCCCGAGAATAGTTAAGGAATCAATATAACTACTACTTAAATTAGAAAAATTATTGTTAAGATAATACAAGTAAAAATGTTGGTAACTAAAAATAGAAAAATTAAAACTCGAGTATAAGAAAGCTTATCATTAAATCTAAAACACTCAAATTAATCTGTCCAATAAGTAAGAAGCTTAAAATGGTTTTCAAAATTTTGATTAACGCAAGTTTTAATTCATTATCTTGAGCCGGAGGTCTATCGGAAACAACCTCTCTATCACACATCTGAGGTAGTAGTATGGACTGCGTACACTTATCTCCCCCCACCCCACCACCACTTAGTGGTAATACATTGAGCATGTTGTTGTTGTTGTTGCTGCGAGTTTTACTTCACATATTTTACTTCTCTACAATTTTTTTAATAACCGTGCTTACCGGGCCAGCACCTCAACTAATTCCATGAGATACATGTCACCTCCCACCAACAAAAGGTATCAGGTAACTCTATCCACCAAGGCTAGAATGGATGAGAAGAAATCTCCGAGTGTCTCTATCCACCAAGGCTAGAATGGATGAGAAGAAATCTCCGAGTGTTTCGTCTCTGGTGAAAATTCAACCCCGAGACCTCATGTTGCTCAACCCACGTAATCGACCACTAGGCCACACCCTTAGGTGCACTTCACTACAGTGTTTTCAATCCATTTGTTCTAATAATTTGTTCATGTTTATAGCATTTTTTTCTTCATTTGCACCTTTCTAATTGCTTTATGCTTTAAGCCAGACATGCCTCAGTTTTTCTTTTAGAATTTTGTCGTTGACATCACTAATCTCGAATAACATTATTGAATGAAACATTACATTTTAAACTAAGTTGTTCAGACTCTTCACCTTCAGTGTCGCACCCGTGTCAACATGACATGGATGTGAATGTGGGTATGGGATCCGTATCCGATTTGGTCAACCAGTTTTGGGTACTTTGACCAAAATCGACGGAGAAGTTCCGGACACATATAATGATTTTTGTAATCAAAACAAAAGCTAAGATGAAATTAAAGAAAATGGAAGACGTTGTATAAAGAAATTTCGATGTCCTCCTTTCCTTTATCATCATCCAAAATTCTCCTCTTGATTAATATTTAAGGAGTTTCAATGTCCTCCTTTTCCTTTATCATATTCCAAGATTCTCCTCTTGATCAACATTTACTCCTCAAAGTGTTTCACATAATATATCATAATTTAAGTTTTATAACTCTGTCTGTAGATGTTTGAATTACTTTGGGCCGAATCCAGTTACCTGTATGGCTGTATCCATACCTGGATCTATATCCCCGAATCTTAAACTTAAAATCATGAAGGACCCGACCTGTAGATCCATACCCGTATCGGACACCTGCACCTGAGTCCAAACAACTTAATTTTAAACCAAAGACAGAATTTGCATTCAAGAGAATGGGAGAAATTCTCTCTGCTGGGAGAATTTTTTCTCCAGTGACCAACCATGGAATTACAGCTTCAAAAATTTGAAATCCAAGAAAAGCTTTTTAAGCAGAACCATTATGTAAAACTTCAAATCGTTATGGAAGGTCATATGACTCAAAGCAAACCACCGAAAGAAGAAAGCAATGGTAGTAACTTCACTAAACCTACTTCAAGTCACAGCACAAGTTTCACTGCATGTTGGTAATGTGAATCAGATAAGAACTTCCTTCAGATTTGAAAATGTGTAGCTGCAGTAAGATGAATTTCTGTTCAAGTGAACATATCATACAAGTGTACGAATTTTACCGAAATCAAGGCTAGTCTAGAGAGATAAGGTCCATCTTCTCTCAGGACACCAACAATAATTCAGCAAGTTTTGAGTCCACCGAAGGAGTGGGATACCCTCGTTGACAAGCTCCAGGAAGCCGCACCTCCGCTGCAACTTTCAAGTGCTCATATGCGCAGGTGAGGAGGAAAATTCCAGCAAGTGACCTACTAAGAGAGGATGATCAAAGGTTTTACTGATGAGGATGTCACGCAATCAGAGACATCATGCAAGGGTGACCATTTATCCAAATATTACTTCATCCAGTACTGGAGAGCTAAAAAAAGGCTCTTTTCTGTATAATCCTACATAATCTCGAATGTTAACTTCTCCACTTTCTTGTTTGCCCAAGCCAAACCCCAATAGTTTGTAGATAATATAGCTACTTCACAACAATGCCCCAAAGTGCCAACAAGAACAACAGCTAAACCTCAGTTCCAAACTAGTTGGGCTCAAATAATATGAATCCTCTATACTCATTCAACTATTTTTGGGTATCGTTCCATTCTACGACTCAATAATTTGTCTTTAAAACAATTAGAGTCTTCTAAACTAGAAGTTCTCTAAATCTCATACCTAATCTTCGCAACATACAAATCTCTACAAAATTACAAATTCCTGGCAAATACTGGAATTAATGAATGTGTACCAACAGAACTAGGACTTCGTTCAACAAGTTGATATCGTCAATAAAGATCCTTTTTCTTTAATCGTGTTATGTTGTTTACCAAGTCATTTGAGACAACTTTCCCCCGTGTGATTTTGGGTACCTCGTTGTCTCCTTTTAGAACATTCAATCATCATGTTGACACACCAATGGAGTGGTGCATTTGGAGGTCGACAGGATGTGGCCCGACAATTACAAGCGATTTTCTTTGATTTTATCCATGTTTGCTACTTGTATTTTTTGATAAATGTGAAAATTTCTTACTCTCTAATTTTGTAGGATCCCATATACATTTTTGATAAGGTAAAAAATTTATTAACAATTGGGGGAAACCCCATATACAAGTTGTATACCCGAAAAAGAGAACCTACATCAAAGTACAGTTCTCAACAAAAGAAACCCAGTCTTCTATAAATATAGAGATCCCATGTGGAAATGTGAGGGGTCTGAATAGTAGGGATAAGAGGAGAATTGTGAAGAGTCTAATCTTCCATTGGAACGCAGACAAAGTCTGTTTGTGGGAATCCAAATTAGAGGGGGAGATTCAAGATATGATAAAGGAAATTTGGGGTGGTAGATGGATTGAATATGCATGTTTACAAGCTAGTGGTACCATAGGGGGCATTTTGATGTTATGGGACAGCAGATCATGGAAAGGTGTAGTACTGGAAGTTGGCTCTTACACTCTTACTTGCAATTTCGAGGCAACGTTACAAGATTTCAACTGCCATCTTACAGGAGTTTATGCTCCAAATTGCAGATTAGAAAGAGAACATATGTGGGCGAAAATAAGTGTTGTTAGGAGTCTATTTGAGGGTCCATGGGTAGTATGTGGAGATTTTAATACTACAAGATTTCCCTCAGAGAAGAGAAATTGCAGAAGGAGAACACCATCAATGATATATTTCTCTGACTTCATTGAAGATATGGACCTTCTAGACTTACAACTGGAAGAGGGCAGTTTTACCTGGTACAGAGGAGAGAACAATAATGTTGCTTCTAGAATCGACAGGTTTTTAATTTCTAAGGAATGGGATGGATGATACTTTCAGCAAAATAAAACAGGTTGCAATGCAGAGATTGTGCTCTGATCACAACCCCATTGCTTTACAATGTGGAATCTAGGAACAGAAGAAATCCAATTTCAAGTTCGAAAATTGGTGGCTGATTACAAATGGCTTTGTGGAAAGAATCAGAGGTTGGTGGGATTCTTTTGTGTATACTGACAAACCTGATTGCATCCTTGGGTGTAAGTTAAAAGCCCTCAAAGGCAAATTAAAGGAGTGGAGCAGAACTAGTATGGGAAATTTGGGAATGCAAAAGGCTTAACTTCTGAGTCAATTTAGCAACCCTAGATGAAGTGATGGAAATAAGAATCCTAACAAAAGAAGAGTCAGCTTTGAAGGCATCTCTACTTATGAACTATGAAGAGCACCTTAAAAATGAAGAAATTGCATGGAGACAAAGATCAAGAGCATAGAGCATTATGATTGAAAGAGGGGGATAGAAATACCGAATATTTCCACAAAGTGGCAAATACACATAAAAGAAGCAACAACATAGACAAGATGGAGATTCAAGATGAACCAGTGAGGGATCCAGAGAAAATTAAAGCTGAGATTATTGGGTTCTATCAGAGGTTATATTTGGAAACTATAGAGAGGAGGCCTAATAGTAATTTGATCAACTGTCCGGTCATTACTAAAGCTGAAAATGATGCTTTACAAAAGGATTTTGAGGAACAAGAAGTACTTTCATGTCTGAAGATGTGTGCCACTGATAAAGCCCCAGGCCCAGATGGATACACAAAGGGCTTCTTCATCAAATGCTGGGAAGTAGTGAAAAAGGATATCATGGAAACTTTCAAGAACTTCCATGACCATGGCATCTTTGAGAGGAGTTTCAACGCAACATACGTTGCTTTGATCCCAAAGAAGATGGGAGCCAAAGAACTGAGAGATTTTAGGCCCATCAGTCTTATAGGTAGTTTTTACAAGCTAATTTCAAAGGTGCTTACAGAAAGATTGAAGAGATTTGTTGACAAACTGGTGGATGTCCAGCAAATGGTTTTCGTTAAGAACAGTCAAATAATGGATGACATCTTAATTGCAAATGAGGTAATCGATTCCAATATCACTCAAGGAAAAGCAGGACGTTTGTGCAAACTAGACGTTGAGAAGGCTTACGATCATGTAAGTTGGGAATTTTTGTTGAGAACGCTAGCTTGTATGGGATTTGGAAGGAGGTGGATTCAACGGGTAAGATATTGTATTTCCACTGTCCGATTCTTAGTTCTCATCAATGGATCACCTGAAGATTTTTTCCCTGCTCAAAGGGGCTTGAGATAGGATGATCCTCTGTCCTTGTTCTTTTTTTTTTTTTGATGAAGTAATTGTTAAATTGACTGGCATCAAGAAGATGCTGAAAACAGTACAAAGAAAATTAGGGAAAGCTCCTAGATACAAAAACCTACACATATAACATTGAGCCATTTTCCTAAATGTGCAAAAAGTATGGTTGTTAAGCCAAAGACAAGGAACTAATGAAATTTACAAGAGGAATAACGTCATTTGCAGGGGTTAAATTGCTCCAGCTGAAAAGAAACATCAAACACTTAAAACTTCAGAGAAGAGTTGGGAGTTGAAATCCCATCAAAACATCTATGATTTCTTTCCAACCAGATGCTCCAAAAAATGCATGCTGGTATCATTTGCCAGATCTTCTTGATGGTTCTGTCAACTATCCAACGGTTCCAGCTTTCCATAGTTTCCTTCACATTCTGCGGCACTACCCAACTAACCCCAGAAATTGATAAGAACATGTTCCACAAATCAGACGCAACTGAGCAATGCAATAGTAAATGGTTGACTGTTTCTGAGCTATGTTGGCACATAAAACACCTATTTGCTAGTTGAAACTTTCTTCTGCAAAGGTTGTCTTGAGTTAGGATTGCCTCCCTGATGGCTGTCATGTAAAGCACATGATTTTATTGGGGAGTTTAGTTCTCCAAACCGGCTTCCAAGGCCAGTGTTCAGTCACTTCATTTTGAGCACACAATTTACTATAACCTGCCTTGACTGAGTAAGACCCCTTACTTGAACTACCTCATCTTAGTTTGTCACTGCCCAGGGATTTATTATGCAGGTCTTCTAAAATTTTGTAAAGATCAAATATCTCCTCTAGTTCCCAATCTTGCAAGTTTCTTCTAAGGAGGAGGTTCCATGAGGTTTCGGCTCTATTTTGTGCAATTGTAGAGTCGGGGTTCACAGTTAGTCGATAGAGGTTGGGGTGAGAGATTTTCAAGGGTTGGTCGATAAGCCATTTTTCATTCCAGAAACTCACTAAATTTCCATTTCCAACTGAAAACGAGACATCAAGGAAGAAATCATCTCTAAACTTGCTTGAGTGTTTCCAGGGTTCAACACCATGGGGAGCTGTGCCTGTGCTGGTGCTCCAGTGATTTTGTTTCCCGTACTTGGCAGTGACCACCCTTTTCCAAAGACTAGCAGTTTCTTGACCATATCTCCACCACCATTTATAAGCAAGCTACTATAGTGTTTCGATAAGTCTTTGATTCCCAAATCACCCAAGTTTTGGGGTTTGATAATCTGTGACCAGTTCACCAAATGAAATTTATGACCTTCAATGTTGCCTTTCCATAGGAACGTTCTCCTTACTTTATCAAGATGCTTCAGGACCTTAGATGGTATAGGAAAGAGGGACATGTGTTGGTAGGTATACTATCCAGAACACTGTTAATTAAAGCCAACCTACCACCCATGGAGAGGTACTGCATCTGCCAGAAAGCTAATTTCTTCTCCACCTTTTCTATCACTCCATTCCATACTTCCGCAGCCTTGTATTTTGCTCCGAGGTAAACCTACAGGTTGTAGGGAAGGAGCCTATACCTCTAACCCATAATTCCAGCCAATTCATCCATGTTTGCCACCTCATTAACTGGGAAGATAACACTTTTTGACATGTTGATATACAGACCTGAGATTGTTTCGAAGAGAAGCAATGTGAGGTTAAGATATTGCACTTGTAGTTTCTCGGCCCCACAAAAAACAAGGTTATCATCTGCGTAGAGCAGATGTGAGACTGAAACTGAGTTGTCATCACTAATGCCTACTCGAAACCCTTCTATCCACTCTAACTGCCTTGTTTTTTCAAGCATCTTGCTTAGGCCTTCCATGGATAGAATAAACAGAAAAGGGGACAAGGAATCGATTTGTCTAATCCCTTTTTATGGTGAGAAAAAGCCAACTGGGGATCTGTTAACAAGAACAGAATATTTCACAGTGGTAAGGCTGAATTTGATCCATCTAATCCATCTATCCCCAAACCCCATTTCCTTTAGCATAGACAGTAGGTAGGCCCAACTAACTTTATCAAAAGCTTTCTCAACATCAAGCTTGCAAAGTATACCAGGAATATCACTTTTTAGCCTCTCGTCAAGCAATTCATTGGCCACCAGTGATGCATCTGTTATTTGTCGATCTTTAAGGAAAGCATTTTGCTCCCCTGAGACCAACTTCCCGATTACAGATTTAATCCTTTCTGCTAGGAGCTTGGCTACTATTTTGTAGACACTGCCAATGAGATTTATAGGCCTAAAATCTCTAAGTTCTACAGCTCCTTGCTCCTTTCTTCTTAGGGACTAGAGCAATAAAAGAGGCATTACTAGATTTGACCATGTAGCAGTGCTGGTGAAAGTGATTAAGAGCATTCATGATTTTTGCTTTAGTAAAAGCTCAAGTCTTTTGATAAAAAGCCATTGTGTAACCGTCCGGGCCTGGGCTTTTATCGGGGGCACATGAGTTTATTGTAGCCACAACTTCTTCTTCCTTAAAAGCTCTTTCCAGCCACTCTTTCTCAGTTGTAGAGATGGTGGCCAAATTTTCAAATTTTGCACTAGGTCTCCATTGCTCCTCCTCTTTGTAAAGGCCTTGGTAGAACCTTAGAATTTCTGATTTGATCTCCTCACTGTCCTTAATAATCTCCTCTCCAATCAACAGCCTATCTATGGAATTATTTCTTCTATTTGAATTAGCCATTCTCCGGAAGAATTTGGTGTTTCTATCGCCTTCTTTGAGCCATAAACATCTAGATTTTTGCCTCCAAGACATCTCCTCAGCTTTGGCCATTTTTTCCAGTTCACCTGTCAAATGCAAACATTTCTCTTTCTCAGGCTGGGACAAATGTCTGTTTTCAGCTGCTTGATCAAGTAAAGCTAGCTCATCAAGTAGCTTGTTTTTTTGTGCTTCCAATTTATCGAAAGTTTCCCTGTCCCAATCTGTGATGTCTTTCTTTAATCTTCTTAGCTTCTGCAAGAGAATAAAATCTGGATTGCCCCCGATAGTGTAACTTTGCCACCAACCTTTTACCTTTTCAATGAAACCCTCCACTTGAAGCCACATGTTTTCAAATTTAAAATAAGAGGGGCTAGCTTCCCAATCCCTACATTCCAAAAGCAAAGGCCTGTGATCAGATACTATTCTTGGCAGAGCTAATTGCTTGACAGCATTGAAGTTTGCATCCCATTCTGAGGAGATTAGGAATCTGTCGATTCTAGAAGCTTGCATTGAGTCACCCCCTCTGAACCATGTATAATGAGCCCCCTGTAATGGTAGATCAATGATGCGCAGGTCTTGAATGGTGTCTGTGAAAGATTTCATGTCCCTTGATCTCCGAATGCAGTCGTATCTTTCACTTTCATACATACAAACAGTGAAATCACCCACTGTTCATCCCAAAGACCTCTGATGGCTGCCAATTCATGCCGTAGTTCTTCCCTCTCAGGTTGAGTAGGGTCCATAGACCCCTGTGAAGCACCACCTGACCCCTGTGAAGCACCACCTGAAGAGGTCGTGAGAGCTTTCCAACATACAAGAAATGGTATATGCCCCAAGTTGCACATCCATTTTAGACCAAAATCTTTTGTCCCATAGTACAATAATGCTGCCACTTCTTCCATTTGGCTTTAGCTCCGCCTTTTCTACCCAGTGGTTCCCCCAGACTTGTCTAATATGAAAAGGAGTCCATTCTGCCACTTTTGTTTCTTGTAAACATACTATATCTGTTTTCCATTTATGGATGAGAAATTTGATTGTAGTTCTCTTAACGGCCTCATTCAGCCCCTGCACATTCCAACTTAATATTTTAATCTTCATTCGGAGAAGGCTTTGTAGGTCCTGTCCCGATCACTTGACTTTCTACCCTTTGAATTCATACCCCAACTCAACCTTTCAAGCTCTAAAGATTGCTTCTTTTTCCCTTTGTTTCTGGTGTTGGAGGAAGCTTTTCACTACTCAATTTGTGATTGCCTCTTTTGCTCCATTCATAGGACCATATCGAGAATTTCATGTCCATACCCCACTGCATTAATCCCAAAGGCTTTGCATGCCTTAAACATCACAGTTTTAGTCCATCTTGAATTATCAACTACAACAGAGGAAGGGGAGTGAGTGACTTGAGTAGAAGAAAAATGTCCAGCTTCAAACCAAGGAAGGAGAGGATTATCACTGGAGGAATATTCAGCATCTGAACTGTTTACTGTTACAAAATCGCTTGGCTGCATAGGTCTTGGAATTATCATGGCCATCGGCTCTGCTTCGTCATCTGCTTCATCGTCAAGTTTAGATGATAAATCGTTTGCCACCCTTGAAGGTGTCATCTCAATTTTCCCATCTTTTGCTTTCTTTATTTCTTCAGTGAGTGGGTCAAAATAATTCTCAAGTCTTAATGAACTACTTTTATGAGAACATGGGTCAAAAAAGGTATTTTTGCCAGCCATTCCTTCTCAAATTTCCTCCTGGTAAATGTTTTGGGCCTTGGCCCTTTTGAATAATATGAGTTGTCCAGCTTTTGGCCCAATTATTTAGCTGCCACTTTGTTATATCTGGGATTAGGGTTTTGAGACAGCTACTTTGTTTTAAGATTGGGTTCCACTGGACACTTATTTGAATTAAAGTTCTTTGAACCCCTGTATTCTTTGCTATAAACCAGTGGGTATTGCGACAGATCCTTCACTTGGCTCGAGGATGCCTTGTCCAATCCCGTATCTCGCTCCGTCACGATAGCAACTGTTGCTCCATCCCCGGCGACCTTTAGATCCACTAATTTGTCCTCCACGATAGAGATTCCAAATCTCAAATCACCCAGCACTAGAACGGCTTCACTTGGGGTTTCAGTGGCAGAGGCTTTCACGCATATTCGAGCCCAAAATAAATGCACTCTACTCTTTGTATCCTCATCTATGCCAATAAATCCACCACATAGGTCTCTGATATAGCGAAAAGTGTTCATGCTCCATCCGTGAAGAGGAATACCAAACACTTTAACCCATCTATGGTCTGCTCTGTGCCCCACCGGAGAGGTCCTGAATTCCGGCGACCACCACTCTAACTGAAGATGTCGACCATTCCAAAACCAATCACCTGCTTTCACCCTAGCAGCCTCTTGTTTCGAAGGAAACTCGAACAGAAATTTATTGTGTGCCATGGGAGTTATCCTCAGACCAGCTGTCACCTGTCATCTGGAAGTAAACCCTTTTTGAATAATTTCAGTATTGGGGCTCCGGTGGAAAGGGTCATTGAAGCATTCGACTAAGCCTTTTGAGAGAGAGAGGAAATTTTCATCAGTGGTTTCGCTGGTGACTTTTTCAGTTTTTCCTCCCTGAAGATTAGGCCAATGAGTAATTTCGGCAGCATTGAGAAAAGATTTCTTTTGCAGATTTGTGAATTTCTTGTACTTGTAATTGGGTGCTTCTCCAAGAAAATGTAGTATCTTCTCTGCTATGTCTCCCCAACCCTTGTTGTAACCTACTTCTAGTATTATTATTGTTGATTTCCCTTCCCCTTTCCTTGTTTCGATTCTTATGTATCTTCCATAGCTATTAAAATTTTGGCACACCCTATAAAGATAATTTTGAATCTTCCTTCCCCACCTCCTGTAAAGATTCCCGTATCCACACGACGCCTGTTGCATTTGCTCGCTAACCCATCTTAAGTTCTCCTCATCAAGCTTAATCTGGCTGCAAACCCTCCGTCCACTCTCAACCCAAACAAACCAGCCATCGCTTTCTTCAAAAACTTCGAATGATTTATCCCCAGAAATAAAGAAAGATTTCCTTCCCATTTGGAAGGAAAGAAAGCGAGCGAGGGAGCTCACGGGAAAGAGAGTTATGTACAGTGGTCTACAGTACCCTGTTCTTATTTATCATTGTCATGGAGGGCCAAATAACATGATAAAAGTGGCTAGAGAGAATGAATGTCTCAGGGGTTTTGAGGTAGCAACAACACAAACCTCAAGTTCAAACGACAGCATCGAAGTTACTCATCTAAAATATGTCGATGACACCTTAATTTTTTGTGATGCTAATGAAGGGCAATTACTAATTCTGAGATCAATACTAGTACTTTTGAAGGTGTCTCTGGCCTTCATATCAATTGGAGAAAAAATCAGTTGTTCCAAATCAATGAAGTCCCAAATATGGTGGAGTTGTCTAGAATTCTGGGAGGGGAAGTAGGTTCTCTACCTACCATTTATCTGGGAATGCCTTTAGGTGCCAAATCAAAAGCTTTGAACATCCGAAATGCAGTAACTGAAAAGTGGGAGAAGAAGTTAACAAGCTGGAAATGTCAATACATCTCCCTAGGAGGCAGAGTCACTCTCACTAATTCAGTTTTGGATGCCCTTCCAACCTATATGATGTCTATCTTTCACATTCCTGATGGAGTGATTCAGAGACTAAACAAGATTAGGAGGGATTTCTTTTGGAAAGGAATTAAGGAGAGTGACTCTACTGTGCAACATTTAGTCAAATGGAAAAAAGTTCTCTGGGGGTAGAAGCAAGGTGGGTTAGCAATAAGGAATTTGAAATTGCAAAGCAAAGCTCTTAGATTGAAATGGTTATGGAGGTATTCTCAAGAGCCTCATGCATACTGCGGCAAAGTAATCAAAGCTAAATATCAAGGAAAACAAACGGGTGACAAAGGAGGTTCTCACACCTTATGGTGTAAGTCTATGGAGGTCCATCAGAATCCTTTGGCCTCTTTTGAAGAACAATACAATTGTCAGGACAGGTAATGGAAGAAAAACATCTTTCTGGGAGGACAAATGGTTGGGCACTTCAAGTTTGAAGACTCTTTTTCCAGCAATGTATAACTTGGCAGTGCAAAAACAAACTAGCCAAGCTGATATTTGGATACAGCAAGGTTAGAATCTCCAGTTTAGAAGGAACTTCAATGATTGGGAAATTGAAAAGGTGACAGAATTTTACAGTGCTCTGGATGGTTTTAAAGGAATGAAGGGTGGGTCTGAAGGTTATGGTGGATCAAAGACAACAAAGGTACTTTCAGGGTGAGCTCATTTTTTAGTTTTTGAACCAAGGTGGATAACAGCCTCCACAATGGCCTTGGAAACAGATTTGAAAACCGAAAATCCCTTTCAAGGTGGCATGTTTCACTTGGCTTCTGGCAAGAGAAGCAGTTCTAACACAAGAAAATCTCAAGAAGAAAAAGTTCTCTTTGTGTTCCAGATGGTGAGGAGGCTGAGACAGTCAGTCATTTGTTTCTCCAGTGTAGTATAACAACTCAACTCTGGAGGATTTTCATCGATCTCAGGGATTTTGTTTGGGCCATGCCTAACAAGATCACACATCTCCTACACAGTTAGGAAGAGCTAGGGAGGAAGCTTCAGATAAAGATAGATGGAGAATTGTCCCAGCATGCATCTGGTGGAGAATTTGGACAAAAAGGAATGCTAGATGTTTCGAGAGCAAAAGCAGTGATCTACAGAAGATCAAGCTGAACTGCGTCAAACTTTTTTTTTGTTGCACACAAATGTACTTAGAAGATACTGAATCCATTATAGATATCCTAGGTTCCTGTTAGGATTAAAATTCAGCTTTTCTTCATTTTTGACAAGTTGTAAGTATGGTTTTCAGTACAACCCATGTATTGGTTTCAGTAAATACACACAAATGTTACCTTCTCAAAAAAAAGGCTACTTTTGCTATCGTACAAAATCTTGTTCAACCCCTTCAAACGCTTTGATATTTCTCTCTTTCCAAATCCACATAGCTAAAAGGGCAACATTCCATGCCCTTGGACTTCTTTCCCCTCATGTAAGCCCAGCTATGCAGCGCCGCCTTCACTGTGCTCAGCATCATGCGTTGCAACTCAAACAAGTTAAGAACTATCCTTTATCATTTATTAGCCACTTGACAACGCAACGGGGAATTATCTAAATCTTCACCCAAATATTTGTACATGTAACACCAACTAACAAAATGATCCTCTTCTCTCACAGGTTTTTCGGTGTCAAAATCACTACTCTTGTTGCCTACCACACAAATAAACGCACCCTACCTAGTGGCCTAGGAACCCATATAGAGCAACGAGGAAAATGCATTTTTCTCCTTGATAAACTCTTGTAATAAGATTTGGCAATGAATAAACCATCTTATTTTTTTATAATTGTAGTGTCTTGACCAGCTTGTGCATGCCTCAACTAAGTTTACGGGGTACTTTCTAACTCTTACCAGCTTAGGTACCAAATAACCCTATCCACCAAGACTTGTACATATTGTGAAGAAATCACCTAATGTTTTTTGCCTCGGCTTCGAATGAATAAACCATCTTTACTCTCTCGCTCTCCATACGCCAAACTATCGTTCAGTACATCATGCCCATACAATAACTCAACCAAATTATAAAATTTGTCCACTTCCCACATGTGTATGACCCTACATCCATTCCATCTATATCTTTAAGATACTCATCTTTGGCAGCATTCTCTGCCACATAACATTCAACTTCCCCGCATGCGCTTTTCCGCTGAAAACTCCTTTGATTCAACAAGTAACATTCAGGAGCACAAGGAATCCCCAATTTTATGATGATCCAACTAATGGCGTTTCTTACTTTCCTTTGCTCTATTATGGGAATGGTAAGCAAGGAATAGGTTTTCCTGTTGCTGAAATATGAAGCTAAGCGAGAAAGTAAGGCTACTTGCTCTAAAATAATACATGTAGGAAGATATAAATTGAGACATCCCTCTAGATGCCATAGATCCTTTATCATCTCCTAATTATCATTACAAAAGAAATAGGAAAAAATTCAAAATTTTAAGTTGATTCGGTTGGAAAACCTAATATAGCTAAGTTAAAGAGATAAATTGGCATGCCATGACGTCGTTAGGATCTCATATGGCCTTTATGGCCCTAATCTTAATGGATCTTTATGAGCTTCTAAAATATCTTAGTCCATGACCAATACCCAAGTTGGTCACATGTAGATTTATTGAATCCACGAAAGATTCAATCAAAGTTAAGTTAGATAAGCAAACTTCATTTCTTTTTTGGTTTTATTTTAGTAGAGTTCCAATGAAAGACAGAAAACCACCCAAAGGAAATGCCTGAACTTTAGATTTCAAGGATCAACAAAATAAGAGGTTTCTTGTTATAGAACACGGAATTCAGTGGAAGCAATGATAAATATTCGCTAAGAGTCTAGCTAGCTCGTCTCTCCCTCAATGCAAACAGGAAGATAGGAGGACAATTTTTTTTTGACAGATGATAGGAGGACAGTGAAAGAAGGAAAGAAAAGGGGAAAGATGGAGAAAATGACTCCTTTTTCTCAGAATGGTAATATTGTATTACCCAGCATTAAGGAAATGTCGGGCAACATATTTTACAATACAAAAAAGTAAATTGTTCTGCTTAGAAGATTGCTACAAGATAATGACTCCCTTCTTTGGTTTGAGAAGTAAGAGGGAGATAAAAATGTCTCTCTAGACTAAAATGTAGAATACAAAGGTAAGATAGATTTCCCTATTATATTTTCCCTCTATTTTAATCAAAACAACGAAAAAGGCGAAAATTGTAAAAGATTTCCTTCATTTTTCTTCTGTCCTTAGCGTCCAGACATGGCCTAAGTTGCCTACAATGACATGAATGTCATCCGAGAAGCGACTTGAATGTTTTATCTAATTGACCATGATATAAAAATATCATATTTATGAAATACATAATACAGCAATAACTGAACACAAAAGAAATTAGGCTAATCTATTTTGAATAAACACGATTAGGGACAAGGAAAAGATAAGAAATGACAGTTCTAGAAGCGTAAAATACCGAATGAATTTGATGAATCTTTGAAACTCAGACGTGTACACATCAACTGCTTCTTCCAAGACCGTAATTTGATTCCTTGATCTGCCCAAAATGAAACAACTACACTCAGGTGAAAAATGCTATTACTGTGGAGCAAGGATGCAGACATTTAAGGAAATAACCAAATGCTTCTCAATTCAATCATTTGATCAATATGTCTAAAGTCTCACAGTTTTCCAGCTTCAAAGCGTCGCCACAGCAGAGAAAGAAAAAGTCGAATGTTGAGCACCATTTTCGTGAGGCTGTACAAAGGTGGACCATAACGTTGTCGCTGCTCTTCCATTGGCCTAAAGGTAGACATTTATCAAAAAGCAGTAGACAGGAACACAATTGGGTAACCCAACCCTTGAAAAATAAGCAAAATAAAGAACACGACCAAATAGAAAAAGAATATATAAGATAAAGTGAAAATAATACCCATCATCATCATTTATTTTCTGAACAAAATCCAACAGAACCTGCAAGATAAATTGCAGGTAAATAGTTTTACTGAAAAACAGAGTCAACGTACTGTCCCTGGAATGAATATATATTGGATTGAACTATTTAATTGAAGAATAGGGCTTCAAAATGGATCATTTGGCATCCATGAGAATATTACATTAAACAAAAGGTTAATGCATAATAACAACAGGTCTTGTTTAGACATTGACAAGTACTTGTTAGGCAAAAGTTATAAATCCATTATTTTCTACTATATGAATCATGACATACCTGTGGCACTCCAATTAAATACTTCACCAGTGTCTTATAGACACCTGTAGCAGAACCCAGTTGAGCCAGTTGCCGCCTCCTGTGTGAAAGTATCTCGGCATGAATCAGAATCAAATCATGTACTGGCTATACTATCACAACGAGGATGATGAAACAATACTTACCGTTCCATTTGTTGATGCCACAGCAGAGCATATCGATCACGAATACTTCGACCAGAATTGATTAGGGCATCAACTTCAGCCTGCTTATTTCTCTCAGAACGCTCCCTCTGTTGCCTTATTAGTGTACCACGAAAGTCTTGTGGCATGTAGGTCATCACTACAGAGGTAATAAAAGAATCCATATTACTATCTATACCTTTGAAACATGTAAAACAATAGAGATTTGCTGAGATATACTGCACATCTCTTCAACTTGTCACTTGGCTGTGTGCACGCCTTTGTTGGAGATTCTAGTAACCACATTCTCTAATGGTTGATGATGAGTGCAAGAGCACCTAATTTTGGGTAGTATAGTTTTTTCCTGATAATGACAACAACTACACCTTAGTGTCAAAATAGGTTGGGGCCAGCTATCTGAATCTTCATTTAAGCTCATATCATATCATCATCATAGGAAGTATTACTTTTTCCTGATAATGTAAATATTTTATGAACATGGGGGTAAATAGTTCGCACACAGTATGAATACAAAGTAGAAAATCTCATACCAAAACATGTTCTTGTACTTAGAGCAACCCCTTTTTCTAAGAAAAAAGTAAGAGGTGGCAGGTATCCCGTGGATTTAGTCGAGGTGCGCGAAAGCTAGTCCAGACACCACGGTTATCTAAAAAAAAAAGTAAGAGCAATCATTCACCATAGATGACCATGATACTACAATTTCTCCAAAAACGTACAAAAAAAGTCTCGATGACTAGGGCAAAAGTACTTTCAGATCCAAAATCTCCTCTATGTCTTCCCTTGCGTGTTGGGCAGTGTAATATGACAATATTTGGAGCCTGATAACTAGAAACTTAGATATAATATTCAAAGATATAAGTTTGCTCTAATATGAAAGGCGAACAACTCGATCAAGCGCAGAGTAGTTTCATTCAAACAAAGGAATAAATCTCTAACGGCAGATTGGATGAGAAACTGAAGATGATGGACTACAAAAGTTGGAACTGCCTAAGATAATTGCAATAATGAGTTTGAAAGAATTTAAACATTAGAGTGAAAATAATTGAAGAGGAAACAATTGGGCTGAACAGAATGCGATTAGGACTGCAAGTACACATAGAAAGACTAAAACTGTTACTCCCTCCGTTTCAAAAAGAATGATCTACTTTCCTTTTTAGTCCGTTTCAAAAAGAATGACCCCTTTACTTTTTTGGCAATACTTTAATTTCAACTTTCCACATGGCATGTTTAGGACCACAAGATTAAAGGGCATTTTGGTACATTTGACACAACTTTAATTTAAGGCCACAAGATTCAAAAGTCTTCTTTATTTTCTTAAACTTTGTGCCAAGTCAAAGTAGGTCATTCTTTTTTAAAAGGAGGGAGTATTACTTTTAAGCCATCTTTTAGGTTTATTTCCCTTTTTGCCCTTTCAGTTTAGCCTACAGGCACTCCAGAGTGGCAAGGGATATATGGACTTTGTGGATCTTTTTAACCTATTAAAAGTATGAATAGTTGAATTTTGGTGTGTGGCAGTGTGCACAAATACTGGAAAATATGAGTTGAGAGGTCATTCCTGAACTGGAAACAGTGGCAGCTATTGTGTCATGTTCAGCAGATCAGTCATCAGGGCCATCACAATTTGTAATAAAACTCACCCTCTCCAATTTAAAAAACAAATTGATAAGGAAATCACCAGCTCAAATAATTAAATGCCCAAATCTTGCTAGGACATTGACAATAAGCTTCACTATTGAAGTATTAGCTAAACTCATTAATATTCAAAAACCAACCACATAAAACACGTATCTGCTAGAAAAGATTCAGACACCAAAGGTGTTCGGATACCACCTAAGTTCACTATGCAAATCCATCTTTCTTTTCAAACTTGTATATTCATGGAGAAGGCCTACCAATCAAGACTTCAGACCCATAAATTTGATAGGCAGTGTGTATAAGATTTTGTCCAAGGTGTTAACAGAAAGGCTGAAAAAAGTGATCGACAAGTTGGTCGATTTCAAACAAATGGCTTTTTTTAAGGGGAGACAAATAATGGATGCAGTGCTGATTGCAAATGAAGCAGTAGATACCAGAATCAAACAGGAGAAGCCACGGATCTTGTGTAAGCTGGACATTGAAAAAGCATATGATCATGTTAACTGGAAGTTTCTTCTCAAAGTTTTAGCATGTATGGGTTTTGGGGAGAAGTGGCTCAAATGGGTCGGATATTGCATCTCAACCATGAAAGCAGTCTTGATAAATGGAGGACCTGAAGGCTTTTTATCTGCACAAAGAGGTTTAAGGCAAGGTGGTCCCTTTTCTCCTTTTCTGTTCATTCTAGTCATGGAAGGACTGAATAACATGATCAACGTTGCTAAAGCAACCCGAAGACTATCAGGATTTGAAATGGCCAGCAATTCAGAGGTTAGCAAAGAATTCACACACCTCCAATATGCTGCCGGCACACTAATCTTCTGTGATGCAGAGGAGGACCAGCTCAGAGTACTTAGGACTATTTTGGTTCTGTTTGAAGGCACGTCAGGGCTAAATATCAACTGGAGGAAGAGTCATTTGTATCCTATCAACATACTGCCTAATATGTAACTTCTGACTCAGGTTTTGGGAGGAGAAATAGGTACACTGCCAACTACATACCTAGGAATGCCTTTGGGAGCCAAATCAAAATCCAAAGAGATTTGGGAATCAGTAATTGAGTAGTGCAAAAAGAAACTGACAGGGTGGAAGGCTCAATACTTATCCTTTGTGGGGGAGAATCACTCTACTAATTCAGTACTTGATGCAATGCCAGTTTATATGATGTCTTTATTTCCCATTACAAGTGGGGTTATTCAGAGGATTGATAAGATTAGGAGGGATTTCTTGTGGAATGGAAACACGGAGGGAAAAGGGTTACATTTAATTAAATGGTGCAAGGTGGTGTGTGGGAAGAACCAAGGTGGGTGTAGGCAACAGGAATTTAAAATGGCAGAGTTATGCTCTCAAACTGAAATGGTTGTGGAGTATTGTCAAGCTTACTGAGTAGACATAATAAGAGCTAAATATGGTGAGGATAATAAGTGGGTAACAAGGAAGTAAATTCACCGTATGGAGTGAGTTTATGGAGGTCGATAAGAATACTTTTGCCTCTAATGAAGGCTCATACCACTATCAGGGTACCTAATGGCTGCAATACATCCTTTTGGGAGGACAAATGACTTACCAATTCTTGTCTAAAGAATCTTTATGCCCTAGATCTACAGCAAGAGAAAACAGTAGATGGAGCATGGTCAACAAAGGGATGGAATTTTCAACTCAGAAGAGATCGAAATGATTGGGAAGTGGATACATTAGTAGAGTTGTATACAATACTGGAAGAGTTCAAGGGTATACAGCAGGGAAATGATAAGACTTTGGTGGCAAGTAGACAATAGCGGAAGCTTCAAGGCTTCCTAAGCATATAAGCTTCTCAGCAGAGACATGCAACAGATGGTGACTGACAATGGAAGAACATTTGGAAAGTTAAAATACCACACAAAGTATCATGTTTTAGTTGGTTCTTAGCCAGGGAAGTGGTGCTGACTCATGAAAACCTTAGCAAGACAAACATCAATGCTCGCTCGAAATGATACATGTGAGGTGAAGAAGCTGAGACAATCAGTCATCTATTCATAAACAGTAGGGTCACAGGCAAAGGCCTTAGCTTGCTCATCGCCCCATTTGAAAGGTCGGTCCTTCTTAATCACTTCGGTCAAGGGGGCGGCAATGGTGCTAAATCCTTTGAAAAAACGTCTATAAAAACTAGCCAACCCGTGGAAGCTTCTCACTTCACCTACGGTTTGAGGAGTTGGCCAATTTTTGATAGCGTCAATCTTGGATTCATCCACTTCGACCCCTCTTGAGCTTACCACAAAACCGAGGAATACAACTTCATTAACACCAAAGGAACACTTTTCTAGATTAGCATACAACTTCTCCTTTCGGAGGACATCAAACACACATTGTAAATTCTTTGCATGCTCATCTAAGGACTTACTATAAACCAAGACGTCATCAAAGTAAACAAAACAAACTTTCCGATGAAAGGTTTCATCACATGATTCATTAGCCTCATGAAAGTACTCGGAGCATTTGTTAGGCCGAATGGCATAATCATCCATTCATAGAGACCAAATTTGGTCTTGAATGCGGTTTTCCATTCATCACCGGGTTGCATTCTTATTTGGTGATAGCCGCTCCTCAAATCAATCTTGGAAAATAGACACGAACCACTCAATTCATCAAGCATATCATCTAACCTAGGGATAGGGTGACGATATTTTACCGTAATCTTTTTGATGGCCCGGTAGTCCACACACATACGCCAAGTCCCGTCTTTCTTAGGCACTAGTAGCACCGGAACCGCTCATGGATTCATGCTTTCCTTGATGTAACCTTTGTTGAGAAGTTCCTCAACTTGGCGTTGCAATTCCTTAGTATCCGTCTGGTTGCTTCTATGAGCCGGTTTGTTGGGCTATTGGGATCCTGGCACAAAATCTATTTGGTGTTTAATTCCTTGAAGCGGGGGCAGCCCTTGTGGAAGTTCTTTGGGAAAAACATCTTCATAATCCTGCAACACACAAGAAATCAAAGGAGAAATAGAAGAATTAGTGGGGTTAGTGTTAAAACAATGTTCCGAAAGAAGCATGGGTGTGTCCTCATCATGATCTACGAAGATCTCCTTCTTTCTAACCAACATCACCATGTTTTCTTTTCCATTTGATGTTGAGGCAGCCCCGGACACCCCTATTGCCCCACCTACAGGTTCTCGCTCCCTTTCTTCATTTTCGGATTTCTTCCTCTTTTCTTTCAATTCCCTCATCCTTTGATGCAACTCATTCACTTGTGAAGGCAAAAGTGGATGAAGTGTGACCTTTCGGCCATCCTTCTCAAGTGTATATTGATTGGACCTCCCATCGTGTTTGGTAGACCTATCATATTGCCAAGGTCTACCTAACAACAAGTGACACGCTTGCGTTGGTATTACGTCACAAAACACTTCGCCATGGTAGTTTCCTACCTTAAACCGTATCACACATTGCCTCATGACCTTCAATTCACCACATTCATTCAACCATTACAACTTGTAAGGACTAGTATGAGGTGTAGTTAGCAATTTTAAGAAGATCAACATGGCAACACTAACCACATTTGCACAACTAACACTATCTATCACCAAAGTGCACACACTCCCCTTTACAAGGCATTTAGTATGGAATAGATTTTCCCTTTGACTAGGGTCATCTATTGCCTTAACATGACACGCCTAACAACAAAATTTGGAACCACACACTCCCCTTCTTGTGGATAAACATCTTCACCACCACCACCACCATCATCATCATCATGTGGCCCATTTTCGGTTTCCTCTCCATCTTGAGGCTCGGCCTCATTCTCTTCTTTTTCAGGACTCACCTCCTCACCAAGGTAATACAATCTCCCTTCCCTTAGGATCACATTGCGTCGGTTTGGACATTCATCGTCTTTATGTCCCCAACCTGGCACTTGAAATATTGAAACCCTTTAGGATTAAGATACTTGTGAGCTTCGTACCATGGAGGAAATTTCGGGATTGTTTTGGGCTCGGGCAGCCTTGTAGTGGCGGGTTGATCCTTGCTTTTGGGCCAACCCGAAGAAGATTGACCCATCTCCCTGTTCCTAGGCCAACCCGAGGTTGATTGTCCCCTTGCCCTGAACGACGACCTCTCTTTAAGTTCCCTTTCAATCTCAAGAGCCGCTTGGAAAATACCTTCAATGGTATCAAACTTGTGAAGTGTCAAATGAGTGGAGATCTCTTTGTGCAACCCACACTTGAACTGGATGATGTCATGACTAATTTGTTCCCCATGATGATCAAGCTTCAACATGAGTTGTTGAAACTCATCATAATATACCATCACACTTTTGTTACCTTGACACAAGTTGTACAATCTAGCAAGCAACTCATGTCGATAACTCTCGGGAAGGTACCGTTGTCTCATTAGGTATCTCAACCGAAACCAAAGTGGTGGCTACCCATCAACTAATTCATTACCAAACCGCTTGACGTACTCCCACCAAGTGTTAGCATAATCCTCAAAATGACCTATGGCATAACAACTTTTCTTTTCTTCCGAGATATCATTAACTTGGAAAACTGTCACAAACCGATTCCCAAGATAAGTAGACCTCGGGGTCACTTTCACCTTTAAAGATTGGTAGGCTCAACTTGATGGTGTTGATGCCTACGTCTCTCTCTTGGTGTCGGTTTCTCCTTTCTCCATACCCTCGGTATCTCCTTGGATCCACACGACCCCCTCTTTTTTCTTCCTCCCTCATGTAAGCATCGTCAAAGGCTCCATACCCTTCATACTCCTCTCTACCATATTCCTCAAAGTGGACGTGACGGTTTTGGACATTTGGGACTTGATTTGGAGGAATTGGATTTTGTGGAGGTAGTGGTCTTTGGTTTAGTAGAGCTTGGAGTTCGGATTTAGTGGATGTATTTCACGTCCAAGTCCCTCTTGTGGGACTTAAGGAGTTAGGGAATGTGTTGGCCTATTGGAGTCATGGGTTGGAGGGATATGAGTGGTTTGGCTTGCGGCATTTAGTGGAGCTGGTGGTGGATTTAGCATTTGGTGCCATGTTTTGGGAGTAACGGTGGCGAAGGAAGTTCTATCATGTCCACTTGAAGAAACATGTTGAGTAGAAGGGCGAGAGTTACTTTGACTCTCCACTTGTTCTAATCTCCCACTAATAGTCGACACATCTCCCTTTATTGTGGTCAAATCCCCTCTCACGGCTCCAACTTCCGTACTCAACCTTTCAAGAGTTCGGGTCATAGCCTCAAGAGTGACCCTCATAGTCTCAATAGCATTGGAATCCACGGTTTGAGATGTGGTTCCCTCCATTGTCAAGGTATCACCTACAAAATCAGCAAACAAGTTAGTGTAGCCCTCTCCTCACACACACTCTTTAGATCACCTCACACTTTAGTTCCACAAGTGTTGTAGATTGGCTAGTAACCCATGAATCCTTAAAGTATGAGTAGGCTATTGTCCGGAGTGGATTCTTGTTTGAAGACTCAAAGAATTCTCTTCGGACTAGAATCAAGAAGTTTTCAACGTGTTCAAACGACAAAAACACACAAGCAAACGATGACACGAACTCAAGGCTTCAAAGGACTAAATAACAAGCTAGTAGGAATGTACTAGTTTGTTAGTTAGTTCTCGGAACAACTAAGGGAAACCAAGAATCAACAATTAGAAACTAAGAAAATCCAAATTTGAGCTTAATCTTTGAGAGAAATATGAGAGAATATTATTGAATTGTGTCTACATAATTACATTGACACGAATAGACACTACATTACAATCCTTTTCTAAGTAGGATTTTGTATACTATTTCTATTCATATTCATATTCTAACACTCCCCCTCAAGCTGGTGCATACAAGTCATATGTACCTAGCTTATTACAAATATGATTAATACGAGGACAGGTGAAGGACTTGGTGAAGCTATCTGCAAGTTGATCACTTGACTTTACAAATTTTGTAACAATATCTCCAAAGAGTATCTTTTCTCTAACAAAGTGACAGTCAATCTCTATGTGCTTGGTCATCTCATGGAACACTGGATTAGATGCAATATGAAAGGCTGCTTGATTATCACATACAAGTTCCATCTTACCAGTTTCTCCAAATTTTAGTTCTGTCAGCAATTGTTTGATCCAAACCAACACGCAAGTTGCTGCAGCCATTGCTCGATATTCTGCTTCGGCACTAGATCGAGCAACCACACTCTGTTTCTTACTCTTCCAAGACACCAAATTACCTCCTACTAAAACACAATATCCAGATGTAGAATGTCTATCAGAGGGTGATCCTGCCCAATCAGCATCTGTATATCCAATGATATGCTCATGGCCTCGATCCTCGAAGAATAGTCTTTTACCTGGAGATGACTTTATATATCGCAAAATACGAACAACTGCATCCCAATGACTATCACAGGGGAAGTCATAAACTGACTTACAACACTCACCGAGAAAAAGATGTCAGGTCTAGTCACTGTGAGATAATTCAACTTTCCAACCAACCGCCTATACCTTCCAGGATCACTGAGTGGCTCCCCTGTCCTGGCAGAAGTTAAGCATTTGAATCCATAGGAATGCCAATTGGTCGACATCCCATCATTCATGTCTCCTCAAGAATGTCTAAAGTATACTTGCATTGAAAAATAACAATATCTGATCTGGACTGAGCAACCTCAATACCTAAAAAGTATTTCAGTCTGCCAAGGTCTTTAGTCTGGGCATGCTGAAAGAGATGTTGCTTCAAGTTAGTGATACCATCTTGATCACTGCCGGTGATAACAATATCGTCAACATAAACCACCAAATAAATACACAGATTTGGTTCAGATTGGCGATAAAACACCGAATGATCAACTCCATTACGAATCATGCCAAACTCCTGAATCACTGTGCTAAACTTTCCGAACCAGGCGCGAGGGGATTGTTTCAAACCATAGAGTGACTTGCGCAATCGACATACAAAGCTACTAGAACCCCCCCCCCCCGAGCAACAAAACCAGGTGGTTGCTCCATATAGACTTCTTCCTCAAGATCACCATACAGAAAAGCATTCTTAATGTCCAACTGATAAAGAGGCCAATGACGAACGACAGTCATAGAGAGAAAAAGACGGACTGATGCTATTTTAGCCACGAGAGAGAAAGTGTCACTATAATCAAGCCCAAATATCTGTGTATATACTTTGGCAACAAGGCGAGCCTTCAGCCGATCAACCTGACCATCTGGACCAACTTTGACTAACTTTGACTGTATAAACCCAACGGCAACCAACAGGAGATTTACCTGCAGGTAGGAAAACAAGCTCCCAAGTACCACTACTATGTAAAGCAGACATCTCATCAATCATAGCATGTTTCCATCCTGAATGGGAAAGTGTTTTACCTGTAGTCTTAGGGATGAAAATAAAGGACAAAGATGATACAAAAGCATAATGGGGTGATGACAAACGATGATAACTCAAGAAAGTATAATGTGAGTCAGCATTACGAGTGGATCTTATATCTTTTTTAAGTGCAACTGATTGGCTAGAAGGAGGCAGGTCCGCAGTAGGGGAAGCGTCAGGCGCATGACATGAATCATCTGGGACTGATGCTGGACGTAGGCGGCAGTGATAAGTCAAAAGTGGTGGCGCTGTAGCCGGAGATGGAGAAGTAACCGTAGATTCCTCAAAGATTGGTATGGGTAGGACTGGAGGTATGGGTAAAACCTCAGCGATATTAAGATGATCAGAAGATGTATAGTAAAGTTGAGATTCAAAGAATATGACATCCGCGGACATAAAGTAGCGACCCAGATCAGGTAAATAGCATCGATACCCTTTTTAAACTCGAGAGTAACCAAGGAAGACACATTTGAGAGCACGAGGGGCTAATTTATCTTTTCCTGGGGCTAAGTTATGAACAAAACATATGCTCCCAAAAACACGAGGGGGGATAGAATGGAGATGTGACTGAGGAAATAGTATGGAATGAGGAACCTGATTCTGGATCAAAGATGATGAAATTCTATTAATGAGATAGCAAGATGTGAGGACTGCATCGCCCCAAAAACGCAGCGGAACATGGGATTCAATGAGAAGAGTGCGGGCAGTCTCAATGAGATGCCTATTTTTTCTTTCTGTTATACCGTTCTGCTGAGGAGTGTATGGACATGATGTCTGGTGAATGATTCCTTGATGAGTCATAAACTCCTGAAACTGAAAGGATAAGTATTCTAACGCATTATCACTACGAAAAGCATCAATAGAAACACCAAATTGATTTTGTATTTCAGCACAAAAACCTTTGAATATAGAGAATAACTCAGAACGATCTTTCATCAAGTAAACCCAAGTACATCTTGAAAAATCATTGATGAAAGTAACAAAGCAACGAAATCCTAAGGGTGAACTGACTCTACTAGGACCCCAAATATCAGAATGAACTAATGAGAAAATAAACTCTGAGTGACTCTCAATACTACATGAAAATATAGCACGAGTTTGTTTCCCAAGTTGACACGACTCACAATCTAATGTGGATAGACTAGACAAACTAGGCACCATCTTTTGTAGCTTGGATAGACTCGGATGTCCTAAACGTTTGTGAATAAGGTCGGGAGGATCTATAACGGAGCATGCTGTGAAGGAATTTGAAGAGGTAAGATGGTAAAAGCCCAGTGATTCATGTCCAATGCCAATTGTCTGTCCCGTTTTGCGGTCCTGCATTAGAAAAGAATCATCAAAAAAAGTTATACTACAATCAAGGGCACGTGTCAAACGACTAACAGATACAAGATTAAAAAGACAATCAGGACATAAAGAACAAAGTCTAGAGTGACAGAAGATAGGGGTTTGGCTTGTCCAACTCCTTTTGGCTCTGTTCGAATTCCATTAGCTAAAGTAATAGCAGGAAGAGATTGTGAATAAACAATATCAGACAGAAGTGATTCGCCATCAGAAATATGGTCAGAAGCACCTGAGTCCACAACCCATGATCCAAAGGTAGGAGATCGTGCAGTTGAGGCTATTGATAGAAATATATGCTTACTTGCTTGATACTGAAGATACTTATTATATTCCTTGGCAGATAAATATACTCGTTGATCACCTGTGGTGTTAGATCGAGCAATATGAGCATTTTTAGGTGGTCGGCCATGCAAAGAATAGCATATTCCACGAGTATGTCCAAGTCTTTTACAATAACTTAGGTCGAGAATAGCATACGCCACGAGTATGTCCAAACCTTTTATAATAACTACACCTAGGTCGAGATCTTCCAAATCGACCTTCCCTTAGTTGATTCTTCATAAACTCTGACATCTGAGTTTATAATCTCCTTATTAAGATTCAGATTTAATCATGAAAAATAAATACTGTCAGAATTTGGCTCGAAAAAAAAGAAAGTCGTCGGATATAAGATCTGACGTCCGGAAGTTGCTCGGAATCGAAAAATAATCATATGAGCAGCCTCAAAATGAATAAGAGAGGCTACCAAAAAAAAAAGAAACTGCCGGAAAAGTCGTCGAAATTTAGGTTCCGGCGATCGAAATCTTGAAAGACTTGTCGGAATCAAGAAAAAACTATCAGTGCAGCCTTGTAATGAAGTGGCGACCTAGCTGGAAAAGAAATCTGGCCGAAAACTGGACGGAATAAACTGCACGTGCCGGCGCGTGAGGCGCAGATCTGAAAATTTCGGCGGCGCGTGGATCGCCGGAGATGAGATTCAAGCACTGGGGTTTGCTCGCCTGGGTGTTTCTCACCTCGTGGTGGTGTTGGTTTTCACACACAACACTTAAAAAATAGACGAGGGCTTGACAGTCGCCGGAAATTGAAGTATCGGGCTGTCTTATTAAGTTTTCTTCCCAGTAATTTTCTCACCAAACCTGCTCTGATACAACAACAAACCCAGTGTGTTCCCACAAAGTGGGGGAATACAACTCCATATAAGAATTGATCTTGGGTCTAACTCAACCTCAAAAGCTAGCTCATGAGGGGAGGATTGTCCAAGTCCATATAAGGAGACCAATTACCCATCTCTTTTCCGATGTGGGATACTTAACACTCCCCCGCACGCCCAGGCCTCGTTAACTGAAGCGTGGACAATATAATATGGGGGACCAACATCGGTGAACAAAGATTTGGGATGGGCCTGGCTCTGATACCATGTGAGAAATATGAGAGAAAATATTATTGAACTGTGTATCTACATAATTACATTGACACCCTATTTATAGACACTACATTACAATCCTTTTCTAAGTAGGATTTTGTATATTATTCCTATTCCTATTCATATTCTAACAATCTTGACGTGAACAGTGTTTTAAGGTGACGTGGCAGCTTACAATTGGTCACGACCCACACAATTTGTTCATCAACTTGAAGTCTTAATCTTTACATAATTTTTTTTTGTAATGGATGACTTGATATTGGAGGGAAAGTAAAGTCTTGTAACTTTTCATCTTTTCAAGCTCAAAAGGTGAGATTTGACTTTACTAGTCCCACAAAACAAGGTCCCTTGTTTTAAGGAAACGTGGTTGTCAAGTCTAGGAAGTGATGTTGGCAAGTCTTCTCACAAACAACTTTACAACTTCTTGGATCTATTTTACTCATTATAGTGGTTACAACATGGGATGAAGAGAAGATCAAGATGAACACAACAACAACATACCAACAATGGCCACTTCAACATCAAACACAAGCCAAAACACACGGCCAACTTCAAATTTTCACAATAAGTCACTTATCATTAAGCTCAACTTTAGATTTAGACACCCTTTGTGTTGATGAAAAAGAAACCAACACAAGAAACAACTAGACAAACAAAAACTTTTGTAGATCTAACAACCAACTCTCAGCCAAGACAACTTCACAAGACAAGAAGCCCTCGGCCAAGGTTTACAACACACATTTGGTAAGCACTTCCTAAGATTGGTTTTGTGAGGACAAAACCAAGCCTTGAGCTTTGACACCAAATGATACAAGAGTGAATGTGTATCAAGAGAATCAAGTTATCACAAGAACAACAAGATGAACAACAAGGTGCAAGTGAATCGAAATAGGCCACACACGGCTTCAATAGTCTCCAAGATTTCGTTTAGAACAAGAGAAAGAAGTTGACAACAAGAACAACAAGTTCAACAATGCTAGTGAATCGAAAAGAGCCCCACACGGCTTCACTAGTCTTCAAAGTTCAACAATAATACAATGATATCAAAAGAGATGGATAGATAGTTTGACATACAATATTCAAGAATCTAAGAACCCTAACAACATGTAAGGACCCTAAGATTAATGAATGTTAACACCAAACTCTTACTTGGACCAAGAGGAACTCATGAACCTCAAGACCTAAGTTTCTAGCCAAGATACAACCCAAGTGTCACTCCACTTGTGAGTTTCGATTTTGGACCTCTCAATGGAAGAGAGAAGTTCAAAAATATTACAAGTCTTGTTTCTCAAAATATCATGAATGAACTAACTCCAAATAACCCTAATACTATCTATTTATATTACACCACAAAGTGAGAGAATAATGACCATCCAAACCTTGCCAAGGGGTGGCCTTGGAGTGTAAGTTTATTACACTTCAAGGCTCCTCTTCACACTTAAAAACATTTAAACCATTGGATGGCTCAAGTACCAACTCACACACGGCCATTTGCATGAACATAGCTTGGAGTTTTTGTAACTCCTGAGCTTGGCTACGTGTGAATGGTCGTGAACTTGTTGGACAGCTTGGTACACTCGTATCAACGTGTCTCCCAATGTTAGATCAATGTTAATGTAATATCATTTGCTGGGGTAGTTCCAACAACATGTTGCCTTGGTGTGAAAACCTTAGCTAGGCTTACAATCTTCCTTGCCCATTTTGTGAACAAATTAGTTTTATCAGGATGATCCTTTTAGTTTTTGAAGCAGTTTTAGGGTTATGTCTGGTTGGAGGAAGAAGTCATTGTTTCCTATCAAGGAAGTGACACAGATGCAGGGATTGGCCAACATTCAAATGCAGAACAGATCAGTTACCAATTATTTACCTGGGCATGCCTTGTGGTTAACAAACACACGGATTTGGTGATATGGGATAATTGAAAAGACAGAGAAAAAGCTAGCTAAACGGGAAACACTTTACTTGTTTAGCTAGGCTACCCAATTCATTGAAGAGCTTTTAAAGGGATTGAGAACGACTATGTATACTTGAGGAATAGCCTCCCTTCTCTGGTTGCACCCCTCAAGTATTATAGAGATTAGGTGTCGGTTGTGATGTTATACAACACAAAGTATGACATTCAGTTTTGAAGGATGGAATATGCCCTTTACTTCAGAAACAACTACGTTCAAGACTGATTGAACGCCGTCCAACTACGTCATCCAAATCCAACTGATTGAACGCCAGCCAGAATCTCACCGGCTGCCCTTTTCTTCTTCTTGATTGATTGCCGACAACCATCAATATCTCCGGCAGGAAACTCATAAAATACCTCCAGGGAAGATTTTGCCTCTTTCTGGCACTCTTGATTTTGAAAATCTTATCGCACCGGAGTTGCGAACTCTTTGTTGCTATTAACTGCAGTCGAAAGTGACCCGATTCTATACGAGTCGGTAAGTTAAGGAACAGATCCGACCGGTAGCGTCCTCCGACGAGCTGTTTTTGCACTCCTCCTTCTCCCTCTTCTATTTTCTTTCCTTTATAACCCCTTCAGGTACTATAAGTCTGGCGCATCTTTTTTCCAGCGACTACAAAAATTTTCGGTGGCCGACATATTTTTCCGGCGACCAGCAATTTTCTGGCGGCCAATTTCAGGGATGGTGTCAGCAATAGGTAAAGGTGACGGCAGTGAAATTCCGACGACCAATTTTTGCACCAACTTTGTCGGAATCCGACCAATCAATCAAGGAAACATCCTCACTTCATCTTTTCCCCAGATCAGGTGCACTCGTTTCATTTTACGTACTGTCTTGTAGGATATTTGTACTTGGCTATCTTGGTTTTTCGATCTGATTACCGTTAATTGGTTTACTAGCAAATCTATTTACTATGGTAGTATAGTTCTCATTATTGGTAGTTGTTTATCAAAACTTGTGTTATAATATTGGTTTTGTTGCTTTTGATATATTCCTTTCATTATAACGGGTGTGTCCTTTTAGCCTTACCGTTTTGCTTTCCTTTGTTCTTTCTTTTTTCCTTTTCTTCTCTTATTTGTGTAGTGGTTGTGATCGGCCATGGTAGACCAGGGTCATGTCATAGGTCAGGGTCGGGGGTTGAGGGGTGTTGGGTTAGGGTCAGGTCTGGGACCGAGTTTGGGGCTAGGGGCGAGGGGTAGTAGGGTTAGGTGGGATAAGGGAGCTTCTAGGTTGCGAGTTGGGTCTTGGAACATAGGGACTCTTCAGGGTAAGTCCATAGAGCTAGTGAAGATTCTTAGGAAAAGGAGGATTAGTATAGCTTGTGTCCAGGAAACCAAATGGGTAGGCTCTAAGGCGAGGGATGTGGATGAATATAAGTTATGGTACGCAGATAGCATGAGATGTAGGAATGGGGCAGGTTTCTTAGCAGATGAAGAGCTTAGGGGGCAGGTGGTGGAGGTTAGGCGGGTCAACGATAGGTTGATGTTGATTAAGTTGGTCATTAGAGGGTCTACAGTGAATGTTATTAGTGCCTACGCTCCGCAAGTAGGCTTGGACGGGGAGGAGAAGAAGGTCTTTTAGGAGGTATTAGATGAAATGGTGAGAGCCGTTCCGAGCTCTAAGAAGCTTCTTTTGTTGGAGGGGATTTCAATGGGCATATTGGGTCTTTATCGGGAGGTTATAACGATGTGCATGGTGGTTTCGATTTTTGGGAACGAAATAAAGGAAGGGCTTCTCTTTTGGATTTTGCCAGGGTTTTTGAGTTGTGCGTAGCGAATTCGGGCTTCCCAAAGAAAGAGGAGCACCTTATTACCTTTCGTAGTTCGGTGGCCAAGACTCAGATAGACTTTTTACTCCTTAGGAAGGCTGATAGAGCGCAGTGTAAAAACTGTAAAGTCATACCTAGTCAGATTCTTTCAACCCAACATAAGTTTCTGGTGATGGACTTGGTAATCAGAAAGGGCAGAACTAAGATGAGAGTTGAGGGATCGACCAGGATTAAGTGGGGTAGCTTAACTTTGGCCAGTGCGTTGGAGATTGAGGAGAAGTTGACGACACGAGGGCTTGGGAGAGTAGAGAGGATGTAGACAGTATGTGGAAGACGACTGACAGTTGCATTAGGGAGACCGCTAAAGAGGTGTTGGATATTTCGAGAGGTCGACCGAGCAAGCACCAGGGGACTGGTGGTGGAATGAAGAAGTCAAAAGAAAGGTGGTGTATGCTAAGTTGGTGGAGAGCAAGGATGAAGAGGAGAAGCAGACAAATAAGGAAGAGCATAAGTTAGCTAGGAAAGAGGCTAAGGTAGCGGTTACAGTGGTGAAGACAGCAGCTTTCGAGAGCTTGTATGCGGCTTTAGAGGAGAAAGGTGGGGATAGAAAGTTGTATAGGCTTGTCAAGGCTAGGGAGCGGAAGGCTCGTGACCTTGACAAGTGAAGTGCATCAAGGGAGAGGATGGCAAAGTGTTGGTGGAGGATACCCTTATTTGGAAGAGGTGGCAATCTGATTTCCATAGACTTTTGAACGACGAGGGGGAGAAAAGTTTCGTGTTGGGAGACTTGGAGAACTCAGAGAAGTGTCGCGATTATGGTTATTGTAGACGTATCAAGGTGGAGGAGGTCAAGGGGGCTATTTGTAGGATATGTAGGGGCAGGGCGACGCCAAACGAGATTCCGGGGGATTTTGGAAGAGTACTGGCGGGGCAGGTTTGGAGTGGCTGACAAGATTGTTTAACACTATTTTAGGGCAGCAAAGATGCCCAAAGCGTGGAGATGGAGTACGATGGTTCCTTTATATAAGAACAAGGGGGACATTCAGAGTTGCAACAACTACAGGGGTATCAAGTTGTTGAGTCATACTATGAAGGTTTGGGAAAGGGTGGTAGAGTTGAGACTGAGGAGGATCGTGACTATTTTCGAGAATCAGTTCGGTTTCATGCCAGGTCGCTCGACTACTGAGGCTATTCACCTCGTGAGGAGATTAGTAGAGCAGTTTAGAAAGCGAAAGGACTTGCACATGGTGTTTATCGATCTTGACAAGGTGTATAACAAAGTTCCCAGGGAGATTCTGCAGAGGTGCTTGGAGGCTAGAGGGGCGCGGTGCCTGTGGCATACACTAGGTTGATTCAGGACATGTACGACAACACGATGACTCATGTGAGGACGGTAGGAGGTGATTCGGAGCAATTTCCGATTTTGACAGGGTTGCACTAGGGATAGACTCTTGGCCCGTTTTTATTTGCCTTGGTGATGAATGTTTTGACGCGGCATATCCCAGGGGAGGTGCCTTGTGTATGTTATTTTCCGATGATGTTGTACTGATTGATGAAACTCGGGAAGGAGTCAATGATAAGTTGGAGCTTTAGAGACAAACCCTTGAGTCTAAACGATTTAGGTTGAGCAGGACTAAGACAGAGTACTTGAAATGTAAGTTTAGTGATTTGTCGCACGAAGCAGACGTGTTAGTGAAGCTTGATTCCCAGGTCGGCCAGAAGAGGGAGAGTTTCAAATACCTTGGGTCTATGATTCAAGGGAATGGAGAGATTGATGAGGATGTCACGCACTGTATTGATGCGCAAGGTGGTTGAAATGGAGGCTCGCTTCGGGAGTCTTGTGTGATAAGAAGGTGCTTCCTAAGCTCAAAGGTAAGTTCTACAGAGTGGTAGTCCGACCGACTATGTTGTATGAAGCGGAGTGTTGGTCAGTTAAGAACTCCCACATACAGAAGTTGAAGGTGGCGGAGATGAGGATGTTGTGATGGATGTGTGGACTTACCAGGAGGGATAGGGATAGAAATGAGATTATCCGGAAGAAAATGGGAGTGGCTTCTATGGAGGACATGGTTCGGGAATGTGATGAGGAGGGGCACGGATGCTCCAGTATAAAGGAGTGAGAGACTGGCTATGAATGGTTTTAGGCGAGGTAAAGGTAGGCCTAAAAGTATTGGAGGGAGGTGATTAGACATGACATGGAGCAGTTACAGCTTACAGAGGACATGACCCTTGATAGAAAGGTGTGGAAGACGCGAATTAGGGTAGAGGGTTAGCGTGAAGAGTACATTTGTGGTGTATTGGTGATACCTATGTTTTCCGTATAGATATTTTATAGTATTATCTTGTGCGTCTTGTCTCTGTTAGTATTCTTTACTAGCTCGCGGTGTGATATCCTTTGTTGTTGCATGATTTTATGTGTTTTGTTTGTTATATTGTTATCTGTTCTAAGCCAGGGGTCTATCGGAAACAGTCTCACCTACTTCATCTGAGGTATTGGTATGGACTGCGTACAGGTTACCCTCCCCAGACCCCACTTGATGGGAATACACGGGGTATGTTGTTGTTGGGCGTCGGTTGTACTTCATAGAGAAACACCTTATGTTTTAGGTTTTTTATTTTTTTGTATAATGCTTGTATAGGGGAGGATTTTTCCATTATTGATAAAATTATTTACCTTGTAAAAAGATATTCTTTTGAGGGCATAGAGAAAGACTTTGCTTATTTGAGAAATAGTCTCTTTGCGTTTATTTCTTTTTTATGCACCCATGAGGTTCCTATAGGTATAGAGGATTAGGTGGCTTTTTAAAAAAAACATGTTACGTTGTGAGGTTCTCTACTTTTTGGTATACGTCTTGTATATGGGCACCTTTTACACCCTATTAATATGAAAATTATTACTTGATCCAAAAAAAATGCTCCAGAAAGAAAGGATTAGAAGATTTCTAACGAGGTGTCACGTTTTGTACATAGCGTAAAGTGTAATCGTCTTAAGAGTTCATCTTTTAGGTGTAATTGAGAGAATATGTAATAGTGCAAGAAATGGGTCCTTTTTTTGGATGGATTTCTTGGCCCTGGAGCTTCTTGTAGATTCATCCCACCTGCTTCATGCCCCCTTATGAATAGAAAAATATGACATCTTACTCATATAAAGATTAATGGTGAAATGCAGATTTTTATCACTTATTAGACTTTTCTAAGTTTAATTTGAAGTTGTTTAAAGTTTACATGAATCCTTCAAGAACTGTGTCTAAGAATCCTTTTAAGTTTCAGTTTGATACTTTTGATTCTCTGATTTGGAGTTGGCTAAAACTTAATTACTACAAGCAACTTGGTATTGTCTTCTTTTTCCTTTCCTTTATTCCCTTTAGATAAGCATAAGCAATTTAACTTTCTTTTGATTTCCATTGTAATTTTGTTACGCGAAGCATAAGGGATCTCAAGGCGGCTCCTATATGTTTTTCTTGTTTTTCCGTCATTTCCTCGGCAATTCAACTCACCTACCTTAGCCTTGAAAACAAACCTGCTACCCACGATTTCCCAATCTTTTCTACATTTAAAGCACTCCTAAGGTATAAATTCATCACCAATGTATGAAATACCTAATAATTTCGACCCTTTTCATCATCATACCTATTTTACTGAACCCAAGAAGCTGTGACCAACTCTACTACATTTGACTCCCCTTTATATAGTGGAGTTCGACTTTACAGCAAACAAGAAGCATCAGCTCAGCCCGTTCAACAAAGAACACTCAGGTGATGACATTCTTTTACTTAGTTTTCTTTCTTTCTTTTTTTTTGAAACCGACATTCTTTTACTTAGTTATCATGAATATATAGTGATAATGGTCTATGAGCTAACAAATTCAGATCAAAAGCAAACAAACTATACAGATCTGAATATACTTCATAAATTGGCAGCAGCTTAACAATTCCGAAGCAAAGAAGGACCAACCAGTGTTGAATACAAACTCGGAATTCTTTGATTGGAAAGTCTCCAAACTCTTCAATGTACATCGGAATTTTTCTCCTAGCCGTCCAAGAACAGAAACAAGTTCAGCATCTTCAGAGGTTGACTGCAATTGAAGCTGAAGAATAACAGAGAAGAACAAAACATCTCTTTATTAATTTGAGACAATTCAGATATTTTGTGATCTTAGCTCAACCCAGTGTGAAGAATATTAGTGAGTACACAAAAAAGCATTTCTGTTGGGAAATGAAACACGCCTGGAGACATAAAGTTAGAACCAATCGAAAACCGAATGACATTACTGTAAGTCAACTGAGGCTTCTCAGAAAAGCTAAAACTTGAGTTCCGAAAACTGAGCATCTCACCGCTGGTGGCCAATTGGAGTTTTCCAAGAGGAAAAGTATTTCTTCAAGTTGTTCTCGGTTCTTCCACAAATTCTCATCAACTTTGTGAGGAGGGTGACTCTCTGCTTCAAGGACTAATGAACTTTCTCCTATCAAATCAAAACAAATCAAATGTGACTTGCCTCACAAGGGAGCTCACAACTGAAAACAAAACACAAGTCTGCTTCCGTTAACGTAATCTCGTAACAATGTTAGTCTCTGCTAGATCAGAAAGCAGACAACACTAATCAGGGAAAAATAATCAAACTAATCCTCCAAAATTATCTGGAACACCATGGAATTGTCGAGGTGTGAACAAGCTGGCCTGGACACCACGATTATCAAAAAAAGATCATCCCAAACATACTAAGAAAATCAGTGAGAGAATTAGTAATAAAGTACTAAAACTTAAACAAAACAAATATAATATGTCATCCAGGGTAGACTTGAACATTGCAGCATCCAATCGGAGTCTTAATTGACCATACGATCCGTTAACCAACAGGGTCAGAACCCCATATTCTTAGAACTAGGACAGCTGACCCCACATGAATGAAGCTTGTCATGCATCATTTTATGATTAGTAAATGCAACAAGCAGAGTTATCTTTAACTTTTAGGAGATAATATTCTTCAGTATTAACTACCTAGTTATAATAGGATGTTAACTGAATAGCTCTGTGTTTTATCTTCAGTCAGTAAGTTAAGTGAATAGCTCTTGGGCCTAACTTGTTCTCCGGGATCCGGTCAGATCTACCAGCGACCGGTTTACGGAACAAGGAGTTAAGCAAGGGCCAGGAGATTGATAAAAGAACCTGGCCAAAGTCAATCTTGTGTTCAATTCCGCGGTTGGAAGGATTTCTTTCAGCCATCACGCTTAGTAGACAGCGAGTGGAGTGCATAAGCCCCTTTAGAGATAGGGATGAGTACTACACAAGCTCGTAAGTAAAGTACGGAACGAGCCTTGTCCACGAAGCAAAGCGACCTCATCTTGCTTGCTTCTGGCGAAGCTTAAAAGCCTATGCAGGCCTTTTGACTCAAAATGAAGTTGTGTCCACCCGACCCTATCAATGTCTATTTTATTTTGTTATTGATGTAAATATAGAAAGGAATCGAGTGGACATTATTAGATTTGAGTATTACGCAATTGTATTTCATCAGTTTCTTTTCAATAATAACCTCTCACTTATCTCTCGGATTTTCTGGGGATTTCTCTGAATCTCCCATTTCTCTCCTTGATTTCATATTGTAACATGTTCCAGCCACCTCAAACAAAGGAGCAAGTGGGTTCCATGACCTCTTCTCGTCCTAAAGGTACACTACATCCTTGGGCATTAAACTCTATCTATGCATTTCAATTAAGGGGGACCAGGAACTGTCCCCCGGAGATGTATCCAAGACTTCTTTTTTCCTAGTGTATGAACACGTTTATGCTAATTTGTGTATGAGGTTGATATTAATAGTTTTAAATAAATACCCAATTTGCACTCAAGGGTGCGGCCTAGTGGTCAATGAAGTGGGTTGAGAACAATGAGGTCTCGGGTTCAAATTTCAACAATGACAAACGCACATAGTAATTTCTTCCCATTTGTCCTAACCTTACCTGATACTTGTTAGGTAGGTGCGCGAAAATTGATCCGGACAGCATGATCATAAAAACAAAAACAAGCATCTAGTTCTTATTTGTTTGCATAAACCCAAAAGGTGATAACTTTATGGCACTATTATTAAGTTCATAAAAATAAATTCATTTACACTGGGTATGTTGTTGTTGTTGTTGTTGTATTTACCAAAACAAGAAAACTATAAGCACCTACGTGATAAGCACTCCTAAACAAAAGCGAGTAAACAGCAATAATGAATGTGAGAAACCATAATCAGTATAGAAAATTTTGCCAAAGACCAACTAAGCCATTCCATCCAAAAAATATAAGTAAAAACCTGCACAAGCAATGGAAATAAATAAAAAGGGCTTCTCCGAGCACTAAAGCTCAACTAGGCACGGGTCCCGAGGAAAAGCCGGACCAGAAGAGGGTCTATTGTACACAACCTTACCTTGCATTTCTGCAAGAGGTTGTTTCCACGGCTTGACCTATGACCTCCTGGTTAAATGGCAGCAACATTTACCAATTACACCAACGACTCCCTGATGAGGGAAGCAAATACATAGTACTGTAAATTGAACGAGTTTACCTTGGGTTAAGGGAGAATCCTTGTGCAGATCATTAGCCATTGAATGAATTTGATCAGTAAGACGAGATACATCATGGGAAAGAGGGGGGAATGGGTACTTATCATAATAAGAAGCCAAAAAAGCTCTCGTTATTGGCATCAGCCCCTCCGTTGACGCCATTTCTGTACTACTTATACAACTCTAAAACAGTTGAAGGGATCAAGCAAAGGTTCAGTAAGTCAAAAGGGTAGCTAGAAGCTGGATCGCAACACTTCAGGAAGTCTACGGAAGAAGTAAAGGAGGTGGGGCAACCGGCGAAAAGGAATTGTACAAGGTATAAATCTATTGGAATATTTTCCCTGAAACGGAGAGTTCTACCGTGAAAGAAACAGCGACTGGGAGTTGCCCGTAAACGGACGAATTTACGAAGCAGGGACGAATTTTCATAATTAATTCACCAATTGACATGTGTCTTTGCCTCTTTGGTATCACTTAGTACTTAAAAAGTTTGTTTGGATGTTGGTTTGTGTTTTATTATATGTTATGGTATCGGATAAGGAAAACACATAAATACTTTCTAAACTTGTCATCATAATTTATTTTACTACTTTAACTAATTTAGAATACTTTTTTTTATTGTTAATCAGACACAAAAAGAAAATATTTTTTTCTTAATATTTGAATATTTTCCTAAAAGAAAAATATTCATTAAACACATACACAAGAGAATATAGAGGAGAATATAAAGTGAATTTTAAACCGCTTTATTTCTCTTTAATTAGGATTAAAAGTTGAATCACTCTTTTGTGACAATATTCATCGACATATCTTAGGGCCCGTTTGGCCATAAAAAAAAATCCCTTTTTTCCAATTTTTTTTTTACTTTTTTCACTTTTCCGAAAATTGTGGTGTTTGGCCATGAAAATTCGGAAAATTATTTCGGAGTTGGATTTCAAAAAGTAAAAACAACTTTTTGTTGTTTTCACAATTTTCCAGTCTCATTTTCAACTTTCATTATTATTACATATAACACTAATCTTTAAATTTTTACACAAACACATCTTATAACTACAACCAACCACCCAAAAAAAAATATTATTTGTTTTTTATGGTACAACATCATTTTTAATTGTTACAGATATTCTAATCTTTTTTCCTTCTTTTAACCAAAATTTACTAACGTGAAGTAAAAAATAATAAATGGCAATCTATGGCGGAAATATATCAACTTTGTTTTGAATGTACTATATTATAGAAATATAAGGTCTAGTACATTATGTTATTTAAAAGTGAGAAACTTAATATTTTTTTCTTGTCATATAATGACTATTATAATTTTAATAAATTATTAAGAAGTGGTCAAGAAAGTTATATATCAAACATAACGTAACGATCCATATTTACGATACAATAATATTCAAGGAAAATCAATATCATCAATTAAGAAAAAGCAAAAAATTAGCACTAATCTATTCAGAATAATTCATCCGTATTTTAAAAAAAAAAGATCAAATTCAATAAAATAATTAACTCAAGTGAAAGTAATTAAGAATTTTCATCAACAAATTTAAGAATATATAAAATATATTTATATCCATCAATCATATTTATCAAAATATATTTACTTTATTCAATCGATTATGGTTAGATAAACTTATTTAGCTCGTGCTTGTGATATTTTTATTCAAATTTTAGAAGAATAACAATCATAACAATTAGTTTGTTGTTAATTATTTTATCAATTGAAGACATATAAATTATTTTCTCAACATTTGGTTGTATGTTAGTAGGTAAATTAGTAGTTGAGTGATTTTGATAATTCTTAAAAGTTTGGGGCATAAAATCATATTAAAAAAGATTTTTCAAAAGTCTAGAAAAAAAAATTAAAAAGACATGGTCAAACACAACTCCAACTCCAACTTCATCTTCAACTCCAACTCCAACTCCAACTCCGAAAAAAGAGTAATTTTCATGGTCAAACAGCTACTTAATATGTTTTCGCAATCTTGCTAATTCTTTTTACATAAATATTACTATTATAAATTTAAGAAAATGATATAACTAATTTATCTTTTTGAATGGACTCTTTTGTTTGATAAAATTTTGTAGCGATATTTTCTTAAAGAATTTCTTCATAATTAAAAGCTACTACATTATGATCGAGATCTACTTCAAAGAAATTGACTATGTTTTGAGGCCTTTCCAGCTATTCGGTTTATGAAGCATGAAGTAAAAATGAGTTTGAATTAAACAATACAGGTTTTATAGAAATTGTAATATTCCTGGCAAATTTATATATTCTCACTGTGCGTTGAGGAGATTATGAAATAGAAAGCATTTATTTCTTCTTATATCATTGCTTTAAATTCCAATAAGCATTTTAACGGATTGTATAATGACATTTCACTGCCACTATTTATTCTACTGAAGAAAATTATTCCGAAAAGATATTTGAAAATTTATCAACCAAAAAAGGTATATTAGAAAGATTAAATATATTTTTTAAAATAAAAATGAGTATATCAAAAGAATTGTCACAAATAAATAAACTAAAATAGGTCAATTGTAATATCACATTCCGCAAAAAAGGTTATTGTTACAAAGCCGAAGTCAAACAGGAGAGAAAGTCTCTGAAATTATCCTTTAAATATTTAAATACTATAAAAAAGATATCATATCTTGTAATTCTTCTTGTATTAATACAGTGAAAAAATAACATTAAACAATTGAGATAAAGTTAATACAAAAATGTATTGCAAAAGCACATACACAGCCTGATTTATAAGAAAAAACTTCTAAAAATGACCAACTTTAAAGGTCACTAACAAAAAAGTTTTTCCTTAATCAATATACATGAGGTTATACATAATTTTGAAATTTACTCATCACATGATAAGACAGACGAACAACTTCAACTCTTCATGACCAAAAATTTATTTCATAAAAATAAAAAGATGTTAGAATATTCGAATTAGCGTATGCATATAATTCACCTCAAATTTATATGTAGTCCATAAAAAAAGTTTAAGAGGCATAAGAATTAAATATTGATGCAATTATGAGGAATTAATACTCATTAAATATAATCGAATAAAATTGTTAGGGAATGTGAAATAAATTTCGATGGCAAGTGATATTAATATGGTAAATGAATGGAGAGAAGAAACAAATATTATTTTATTTAATAAATGGAGTGAATTGAGAAACAAAATCAAAAATTTGAGAAAAAATTAAATAGAAATTTTGGTCAAAGAAATATGTCACATCAACATTCATAATCACAATTGTTCTTCCATGTAGGAGTAAAAACTCTCTCACCAAGAAAAGTATTTTCTTGATGTGGTTAATGTTATATCAATGAATTTATACCAATAGATAGTAATATGATATATGAAAATTGAAAAAACTTGAGAACATCAATTCGGCATATCATAAACAATTTTCTTGTGCATTGAATTGTATTTTGAAAACTACAATCTAATTTACATTTTAAAATATAGTTAATTAAGCAAATAAAATCTTTAGTCTATATAAAGAATGCTAGAATTATGGGTTGAAGAGGAAAGAAAAATTACATCACTAATACATATAAATTATTTCTCTCAAAAATACAAATTGTAATAGTTAGAATACGTTATTTGTATGTTGATCCGTTGTTAAGAGCATAAGAAAAAAGATTGTTTCTTGAAATAAAAAAAAAAAAGGTTATTGACAAGAAAAATGCTAGAACAATAAAAAATAATAATTTATATTATAAATAAAAGAATAGAAAATAGTATGTCTTGTATTGTTGATATGAAAAAATAGTTAACAAAAGATAATAATTATAAGACATATAGAAATTTTATATGAAAATATAAATCAAATTCTTACACAAATTTATTTGTATTTTATGTAATTATAAAGTAACCTGTACATTCACAAAAAAATATATATATAAACTTATTTGTGATAGAAGAATAAATTTGATAAATATACATTCAAAGAAGAAATAGTTGCTTAAATAAAATTTAACTTACTGCATAAATTATTATCATCACAATATATTATCTGAGAATACGAACCGTAATGTTAATCATCATCATTTCACAGTGTTAATCTTCATTATCATCTATAATAAAAAATTTAATGAGATTAGGAGAAGAAAAAAATAAAAGAAAATCAATCAACTGACTACATACAACAAAAATAAAGTTAATCCAATCCATCTTAATTCCACTTCTGGTCGATCGCAGTATAAACAATAGTAACAGTAGTAAATCCCTTCGAAAGCTGCAACCTAAAACCCTCATCACCACGTACATCGAAGAAAGTAAGTTGTAGATGGTCTCAACAATGGCGAAGAACACGTTGAAATCGACAACAGTGGTATTTGGAGCCCTAGCTTTTGGTTGGTTGGCGATTGAGTTTGATTTCAAGCCGTGACTTGAAAAACCCAAGGCGTCAACGATGTTGAAGCCACCGCCGATCAAACTTCAAAAGCCGCCAAGCCTCAGATGTTGATCCTCCCCTACAAAAACAATTGAATTGAGAGTTTTGTTTAATATTGGGGTTGTAAATTCCAATATATATGCCTTAATTCAACTCTGGTAAAATAAATAAAAAAAGTTAGAAATGTAAATGTAAAATTGGGGGTTACGAATATAAAAAAGATTAGGAGTTATGAATATTATTAATACTAATTAAGAGTATATTTATGAGGATAAAGAAATGTGATTTATGAAAATATTTTTTAAAAATAAAATATTTGGAAAAAAATAAAAAAAAATGAGAGAAAAAAAATAGGACTGGAGAGCATTGGGAGGTGCCACATCAGCAGCCTTCAGTGCCTCCTTTATTATTATATATAGATTTTATAGATAATTATTTACCTTTTAAATAACTTTCGTGTGAATGATATTATCCCCTTATGGATGATGTGATAGAAAAATAAAAAAAGTAATGCGCATTTTAATTTTAAAAAAATAAATAAACGAACCCACCTTTATATTTGGCTTAAGTCATCGCCAGACATCTAAAGTTGTCCCGAAAATTCACTTGGAGCCCCCAACTAAGGCTTGAACCTATCAGGCCCCTAACCCACCCCAAATTTGAATCAATCAGGCCTTTTTCCCATGTTTCATCATATTTTTAGCGCGTGTTACTAAGCGCGCTTACATAGACAATTAGTCCATTCAGTATTTTTCATGTGGATTAAACATATTCTTTTTTAAAAATGTTGAACCAACTTTATATACTCTTATCGTGAGTTATAACTTCTATGTAGTCAGATGGAGATGATAACTTCAATGGAGAAGTAGATGGAGATGATAAATTTTAATCCAATTCCAACAAACAATCAATTAATTTTCTCTCTCTAAGAATCTCTCTCGCTGGAAAATGGAGTCAACCGGGAAAGCGAAAAAGGATGCCGCCAGAAGAATTACATAAATCGACTGAAATGCCTAAAACAAGACCAAGTGCAAACTGACAATGATATAGTTGTGGATTGGATCATGAATGATTTGAACACGGTAACAATCATTGTAGTTGAATCTCATCTCTACAAATCAACGACAACCCCATCACCATTCTTTTCTTTGTTTTTGTTTTCTTCCTTCAAACCTATCACTGGCCGGCATCTCAACAACGTTGTAATAAATAAACTTACTTTTTGGTGTTGTCGGAAAGAAGAGACATTTGGGGTTCAAATCAAACGCTACATGTTGGTGTCTTTCTTTGTAATTTAGGTTTTGTTGTCGTCGACGCTTAGTTTTGTTTGGAGTTGTGTTGACTGTTCTGTGTTCTTCATTTGTAAATGAAAATTCTAATGCTACACAGATTCCTATAACTCCTATCAATATCTTTATCATACAAGGTAAACATTTCAGCTTGTTTGATTATTGAATTTAATTCTGCGATCTAATTTCGATAGTGATTTTTGGGAATTAGGATTCTTGAATGATATTTATTTTATGTAAGTAAGCTAGCATATATTAATTATAAGGGGGAGGGGGAGGAAGGAGGGGGTGACGATGAACTGGGGGAGGGGTGATGAAGACGATGATGAAATGGGGTGGGGTGAAGGGTTGTGTGACGATGAAAGGGAGGAGGGGGTTTGTGCGCTTTTCTTTTTTTTTTTTTAGAAAAAAATAAAAATTATGTTAATTGAAAATTATATTAATAAAATAATTTAAGTATAATTTTTTTAATTAAAAAAAAAGTAAAATATATTTTTTCGTCAATTCACGCGCCCAAGGAGAGTGTAACACACTCTCCTTGCCAAATCAGCATTTTGTGCCTGATATGTATCAATTTTAAGTACTTGAGGTGCCTGATAGGTACGGACCTTAGTTGGGGGGTCCAAGTAAATTTTTGGGACAACTTTAAGTGTCTGTCGATGACTTAAGCCTTAATATTTTCAATCACTCTTACTCATATCCCACTACCTCCTCTCTTCTTCTTCATCACACCCCACCACCCCTCTTTTCTTTTTCTCTATTTTCTTCACCACCATCATCAATCAGCTCCAATAAAATGTACATCGGAAATATTTTTCCATGTGAATTTTTATAGTAAGTTCAGTTTTTCATTAAAAAAAATTAAAAAATTAAATTTATTCCATCACAATTAATTTTTCTCAATAAATGAACTAATTTCAAATTTATTGAATTCTTATTATTATGAACAAATTGAAAATACTCATATAAAAAACACTGAAAAATTTGTATTGAGATTGAATCAAAGTAGAAATCTCAAAAATAAAACTGAATCAAATAAAATTTTTCTCAAAATGTAACAATCGAATTTGACAAAAAATTTCAAGATATTTTCTAGCTCTAATTCCTTTTACCCTCAGAGTGAAATTCTTTGGCATTATAATTGTAATTTTTCAAAAAATAATTTTAAAGTTTTGAGCCTAAAATCAAAAAGACAAAAAAAGAAAGAGTTGAAGTAGAAAGAATGAAGAGGGGGGGGGGGGGTTTGCATATTGTCAAAGGGGGAGAAAGAATTGTGTTTTGGATTGGGTGGGGTCGGGTTAGGGGTAGGAGCTGTCCAAGAGGGAAAATGGGGTGAGACGGGGAGGGGGCAGTGGCAGTTACGGGGGTTATGCGGGGTGAAGAAGAAAGCTTGGGGGAGGGGGGTGAAAAAGAAAACTTTCTTTTAATATATATATATATATATATATATATATATATATGAAATGATTATTTATTTTTCTTTTGCGTGGCTCCGACGTGGCACTAACGTGGGCGAGTGTATTAGACTCTCCATTGTGAGAGTGGAATTACATTTTATGAATTGTATATGATTCACACGAAAGTTGTTTAGGGGGGTAAATAATTACCGATAAAGTTAAAGTGTTAAAGTAAGTTGTGGCAACGAGTTCGGGGGGTATTTATACTTTTTCCCTATAGTATAATATAATATTTGAATAGACTGTATCATTCACTACTGTTTAATAATAATTTTATTGTTTGATTTGACAGTATGATATTGTATCGTAACTGGTAAGTTTACTAAAATACTCTTAATTATTATAAATGTTAAATTTATCAATAATTATTAATAAAATAATTTCCTTCCTACTAATTTATCATAAATTACGTCATGTAGATATATTAAGTTGTTAAATTCATGTAAATTCTAACAAAGTCAATAAAAGAGTAGATCGAAATAAATATAATCGAATTTATTTTTTATGGTAATAAATTTTATTTATTTTTGGTGTTTCAAGACGTGACACCAACGACAAGTACAAAGTTTGAATTCATCTTTTGAATATGCAAAAAAATATTTTCTAGAAAAATAAATTATTTCTTACTTATTTTCTTGTGTCCGTTACGCAAGTACGAAAATATTTTCTAAAAGCATTTGTATATGTTTAACATAAAATAATGAAAAAAATATAATAAAGGGGATGGGATAAGAATTTATTTATTTATTTTAAAAAATATATATATTTTGGGGTTGAGGATAGTGGAGTAGGGGTCGAGGTAAGCGGTGAGATAAGAAAATAAGTTTTTTAAAAGGTATAATATTAATTTATTTCTAAATATAATTTGAATTTGAAATTTGAAAATATCCAAAATCTTATTTTCATTTCTCTCACTCTTAGTGTATTTTTTTTCTTCAAAATTTAAGGTAATTTTTGTGATAGTTGTAAAAATCACTTTTAAATTATATTCATGATATTTAAGCAAAGTACATTCAAAGCATTAGTTTTATTATTTGTATAAGATATTTAACAAAATATAACTTCAACTTCAACATTTCAAATAAAGTTAAAATATATTTGTAATAATATGTCGTAACTCATATATGAGATTTAATTTATAGCACTAGGTGGCTATATATTTTGAAATATTATTATTTTAGATTAAATTTAATTATATATTTTGAATAAATAAGTCACTAATCTTGTAAAAAATAAATGTATGAATCATATTTTAAAAAACACATTCAAACTTTAACTCTAACTCCAACTTTAAAATGAATTATAAAGTTAAAAAAAATGATTTTTCAATAAAAAAAATTATGAAGGGATAAAAAACAAAGAAAGTATATAAAGCATTTGAATTGATTAGTGTTGTGGGCTCCAAATATTTACTTACTAATATTATAATAAGCCTAGCATTTAAATGAATTAATTTGTGAGTCTTAATGATGTCAACAACTTCCAATTATAAGACCCAAAAAAATAAGTATAAATAACATAAATACCAACCTTTTAAAAGTAATTACACTCTCTCCCACTTTTTAAATTATTTTACTCTCTCTCTATTAATATACATAACATAGCCGAAAAATACTTAGCATTCTGTGTATATGTGAAATTTTTGTAATATGTTTAAGGAGTTGAGATTTTTTGTAATATTGAAAACATAAGTTGTGTATTTGTGTAATTTTTAGAAAAATTAATGTAGCTATAAAGGTTCAATCCCAAGACCCTCACCATGAAAATTGTGGCTTCATCCACCAAACCAAATGCCCCATTCATTCTTAAGCAAGCAAACATGTTGCTCGTCAGTTGTGTTCTATTTCCTCTTATTAGATAGTAATCTCTCTCTCTATCTCTCTCTCTCTCTCTCTATATATATATAAATATATATATATATATAAATATATATATATATATATATATATATATAAGCTTATTTTTTACTTTTTTCTTGCGTGGCTCCGACGTGGCACTAACGTGGGTGAGTGTATTAGACTCTCCATTGTGAGAGTGGAATTACATTTTAGGAATCGTATATGATTCATGCGAAAGTTATTCAGGGGGTAAATAATTACCGCTAAAGTTAAAGTGCTAAAGTAAGTTGTGGCGACGAGTTCGGGAAGTATTTATACTTTTTCCCTATAGTATAATATAATATTTGAATAGACTGTATCGTTCACTACTGTTTAATAACAATTTTATTATTTGATTTGACAGTATGATATTGTATCGTAACTGGTAAGTTTACTAAAATACTCTTAACTCTTATAAATGTTAAATTTATCAATAAGTATTAATAAAATAATTTTCTCCCTACTAATTTATCATAAATTATGTCATGTAGATATATTAAGTTGTTAAATTCATGTAAATTCTAACAAAGTCAATAAAAGAGTAGATCAAAATAAATATAATCAAATTTATTTTTTATAGTAATAAATTTTATTTCTTTTTGGTGTTTCAAGATGTGACACCAACGACAAGTACAAAGTTTGAATTCATCTTTTGTATATGTTATGGGTGTGTTTGGTATGAAATCCAAAAAAATATTTTCTAAAAGCTCTTATATATGTTTAACATAAAATAATAAAAAAATATGATGAAGGGGACGGGATAAGAAATAAAAAATTCTTAAAAAAATATATTTTGGGGTTGAGGATAGTGGAGTAGGGGGTCGAGGTAAGTGGAGAAAATTGAAAGAAAGGTGTCTTTTAAGTCTTGAATGAAGGTTTGGTGACATTGACCAACTTAAAGGGTCAAACATCATTAGGAAACTTGATTAAGTTAATTGTGGACTTGATTAATATTTTCAAAACTTTCTAATCTTTTCAAAAATACAAATCAACCCAACCCACACCCTCTTCAATCTAAATCAACCACTCTCTCCTCTCTCTCAACAACTTCTCTCAACTCTCTCTCAACCGACAGTTCTGCAAAATTTCTCCCTTCAACCCTCGGCGACTTCTACCTCCGGCGACAAATAGTTGGGATTCGAGTTTCCCTCTTCAATTCAAATCAACCTGTTTCCCATCCCTCTCTTAACAGTTTCTCTCAACTCTCTCCTAACCAATTGTTCTGTAAATTTATCATTTCAATCCTCGGTGACTTCAACATCCGACTATAAATAGTTGGGCTTCAAGTTCCTTTTCGACTTCAACCTTCAATTGACGTGACAACCTTGCTCTCCGGCCATATTAGCTTCGAATTCTTCATCGTTCTTTTTCTTCTTTCACAGGTAAAAATTTATGGCCTTTTTAGTTTTGAAGAAAACGAGGAACTTGAGCCAACTTCTCTTATAGTATTGGTTAACAATTTTAATATTTGTTGCATTAATTTGAAATGCGGTCTGAATAAAACCCTAATTTCTGGTATTTCTTCTCTTCTTTTTTCGAAGTGAATTATGATTTTTTGTTGTTTGTTGTATTTTTTTGAAGTTTAATTTTTATTGTTTGTCTTTATAAAAATAAAACAACAATTTGGGTTGATTTGTTCTGTCTTGTTCTTGATAAAAATGGCGAAATTGTTATTTTTTGTTGAACAAAATCGTGCTACTGTTTTTTATTTTCTCCAACAGATTATCCATCTGGTGCAACATATTAACCATTTGATGCAACAGATTTATCATATAATGCAATAGATCAACCATCTAATGCACCAGAGAAGCCATCAGATTACAATTCTGATACAACAGATTAATCATCTGATGCAACAGATTAACTATCTGATGCAACAGATTAAGCATATGTTGCAACAGATTAAGCATCAGATAAAAATTCTGATGCAACTAATTGACCATCTAATGCAATGAAAGAACCATCAAATTAATGATCTGATGCAACAGATGAACCTCCTGTTGGATAAAATCCTATCAACTCTTCCAACAGAAGATATCCAAGACTTAATTTTTCCAACTAATCATTCATCTGCCGCGATCGACGACTCTATGTTGGAAGAAATCTAAACAATATTGATCGTAGATAACTGTTCCAACAGATCACTCATGTGTTGCAACAGATGTGTGACCTGTTGCACAGACCATTCATCTTTCACAAAAAATGAGTGATATGTTTTATATCATCGCAACAGATTACTCAGTCGTTGCTGCAGGTTAGTTAACTACTCTGACAGATCACTCATATGTTGCAACAGATGTATGATCTATTGCACAAACCATTCATCTTTCTCAATAGATGAGTGATATATTTTGTATTATCGCAACAGATTACTCAGCCGTTGCTATGGGTTATTTAACTTTCCCAACAGATCACTCATATATTGCAAAAGATGATGTCACAACAGATGTGTAATTTGTTGCACAAACTATTTATTTTTCTCAACAGATGAGTGATATATTTTGTATTGTCGCAATAAATTACTCAGCCATTGCTATAGGTTATTTAACTATTCCAACAGATCACTCACATGTTGCAATAGATGATGTTACAACAGATGTGTGATCTGCTACACAGACCATTCATTTTTCTCAAAAAATTAGTGATTTGTTTTGTATTGTTGCAACAGATTATTCATCCGTTGCAACAGGTTATTTAGCTGTCCCAACGGATCACTCATATGTTGCAACAATGTGTGATCTGTTGTACAGACCATTCATCTGTCTTAAAAGATGAGTGATATATTTTGTATTGTTGTAATAGATGACTCATCCGCTACAATAGTTTTGTTATATGCTGCAACAGATATACTACCTGGTGCAACAAAACGGTGATCTATTGCAACTGTTATTTTATTATTTTGCTTGTTTGATTTACTGTTATTCTTTTTTAATGATGCATTAATCAACTATAATATATTTTGTTATGTTCATGTTAATTTTATATAATATGGTCCCCAAAAGAACAGAAACCGAATCAAGTCCAAGTAAAGGAACAAGTGAAGCAACTAGGCTACATCCACCACTCTATGAGCTTTCTTTACAAATGTTATCTCAATTAAGAGAAGAATATGATGAAAACGAGGATGAGGAATATTTCAAAAGAGATGATGTAAATGCTAATAGCCCTTCCACCGAAGAGTTGGTTAAAGCCTTCAGCATTGATCGTTATCCTGTGAGAATGTAGTGCGATGGTGCCACAGATTTAACGGGTGATTTTGTGGTTAAGTCAGCCATGGAAAAATCTTTTGACGCCTTCAGAAAAATACTTCAAGAACAAAAATTGGATTCTTATTTCAGGGACAGCTTCTTTGGGAAATAACTTGATTTATCGGAGGACAACAATGCTCGTTTCCAAATGAAAATAGTATATGAACTTCTCAAGCGTAGGTTTATATATGAAAACAAAGATAAGATGGATGAGGTATGGATAAATTACTGTGGCATGCCTGTTTGTTTTGGTTGGAAGGAGTTTGCCATAGTTACTGGACTAAAATGTTATCCTCCTTCTCAAGTTAGACCTATTCTAACCCAAAAAAACACCCCACACACCCAAAAAAAGCAAAGCAAGTCGTGTGATCGTGATGACCTGATGTCCATTGTTGGTTCAAGCTTCAAAAACAAAAATTTGATAAAAACGTTGATAGGTAAACGACTTTCAAAGAAGCACAAGCAGTCATTGTGCTTGGTTTGATTTGTACATAATATTCTTTGGGTGAGAGACGTTAACAACAACATAAGTCTCAGTTTAATAAAGCTCTCCAAGGATCTTGAGGCGTTTAACAGCTATCCTTGGGGGTATGAAAGCTTCAAAATGACTGTCAAATATTTATTGACTTCGTTAACACCAAAGACAGTCAACTTATATGGCTTCCCATGGGCTTTTATGGTAAATGTTTCTTTTTTCTATTATGATATCATTCATTTTTTTTACTCAATAATGATTTTGATTTATTGACGTTATTTTATAGGCTTGGACGTTTGAAGTCATTCCTTATTTGAGACAACAAGTGAACTACCAGGAAGGAGTTTTTTGTCCAAGAATCTTGAGATGGTTGTCGGACAAAACTGATAAAAATGCAAAATTTCTTGATCTCTTCAACCCCCCGAAGGATGCAGTAAGTATAATTATAATTAATTCTTTCTTTCTTTTAATTAATGATTTTTTTTGAATGATTTAATCATCATTCTAATAAATGTAATGATTTATGTTAGATTGTGCATCCGTCACTAGTTCCTACCAATCGAGAGTTGAAGATGCCATTTTTTCTTACTTTACGTCTGTGTAAACTTTATTGGACCCTAAGGTCATCGACAAAATAAAAATAGAATTATTTGGAGCAACAACCATTACAAGAAAAATAATTTTGGTGGGTGGGCTTGTTGTTGTTGATGGTCTTAGTGGTGATGGAGCTGTTGGTGGTGGTAGTGGTGCTGCTGTTGGTGCTAATGATACTCCTCTTACAGTATTTAAAGCAAACCATTATGAGTATGATCATGCTATTATACAGATTTTGCCTCTCCCAGCGAATGTTCTGCATGCAAATGTCAAGACTGCAGGGCAAAACATAATGTAGTGATTAATGATATTAATGCATTAACTGCTTCTGTAAAGGATTTGACATCTAAGAGGGGTCTCATTCCATCAAAGAGGATTTTATTTCCATCCGCTTCTTTAGAGATTAGGGCTAAGAGGAGAAGAAGGGTGATTTCCAGGGCATTATCAAGCATCCCAAAAAGCAAAATTGCAACTCCTCTGTTTGTGTGTTGCACTGAGCAACGTACAATGTTCAAAGGAGAGCAACACGAGCTGAAGAAGGTAAATATATATGTCTTCCAACTGACAAAATAAACAGACATATATTTGTTTCAACAGATGACATATCTGTTGAAAATTATCAAACTGATATATACATCTATTGCAACAGCTGACTAACTTGTTGCACCAGATAAATTATCTGTTGTGACATATGTCTCATCTATTTTAGCAAATCAAACAGCTTTTTGTACCAACAGACGACCTATCTGCTGCAACAGATGATTCATATGTTGCAACGGATGGTTCATCTATTGAAAATTATCATACAGGGTCTTTCTCATGTAGAATTTTGTCCTAATTGTTGATTCATTGTTGCAACAGAAATATAATCTGTTTGGGATAATTTAAAATAGGAGAAAAAACTGTTTGATTCACTAGAACAGATGAGTTATCCTTTTTCGTTTTGTTGTATCTCCGTGATTAGCATTGATCAATTTTAGCTTTCCAGGTGGATGTAAAAGAAGATACTGCTGAACAACATTGACAATATGCTACTCTTTTTATAGAAATACGGAGAACAGAAAGTGCAGAAACCGTACGTAAGCGACAATAAAGATCCACGATGAACAAAGATGAATTCCATAGCACCGGATGAAGAACAACTTGTCCATACTGAGTAGATCTTTATAGATTGAGTCTGTCAAAGTAATCCTTGGAATCATACTTAAATTATTGTTGATGTATTTGTTGAAATCTGTACCCATAATAATTTTTTTACATTTCATTTATTCGTTGACTTATTTCAGCTAATTTTTGAAGGCTTCAATTTATTTTATTTTGTCTATGAATTTTATTTATTCCTTAGATTTGAACTTATTAATTGAAAAGGAATACTAGATTCAAATATTGCAACAGATAATGTATCTGTTGTAATAGATGACACATCTATTGGAAAAATCGAACAGATTTAGACATATGTTGCAACAGGTAGGTAATATGTTGGAATTTATCAAACAGGTCTTCCTACTATTGCAACAGATGGACTTAGATAGAAACATCGATAAATGCAACAGATGATCAACCTATTGCAACAGATAAACTATATGTCAGAACAGGTAGAATAAATGTTACAATGGATGGAGAGTCTATTGCATTATAAAAATTCAACTTTTGTTGGACATAAAAAATTATCACTACGTGTAAAAAGGTTAAAGTGAATTGAAATAAAAAAAGGCGGAACACATCGATGGTGTTCAGTTCAAACACCTAAAATAAATTAGGCATCAAGTAGATAGTGTTCATTTTAAAAACGTAAAATAAAATAGGCATCAAATGTGTCAGTCTAGCACAGTTTGCTGACTTGCCTTCACTTGGCCCCAACGGGCATTTTTTCTCCTCCATTGTCTTATATATTCAATCTCCCTCCTAAAAGTTAACCCTAAATTCCCAAATCTTCTTCTTCATCATCATCTTCTTTTATCTATCCAAATTCTTCAAATTATTTCTTTCATTTTTTCTAACTAAGCTTGACAATGTCGAGCGCATCTTCCACTATTTTTTGTGATAAAGATTTTTGATATTGTAAGTGCGGTCATGAAGCTCTGTTAAATACTTCTTGGACTCAAAAAAATTCAGGTCGTAGGTTTTTTACTTGTAAGATTTCAAAGGTAATATTTTTTTTATTTAATTAGTTGATTAATTATTGACTTGTAATTGTGTTCTTTTTTTTTATAGAAATTGGGTGGATGTGATTACTTTGATTGGTATGAAGAACGATACCCTTCACAAGCAAATCATGTAATCTGAGGTTTGTTGAACAAAGTCAAGGCTTCTGAAGACAAATAAAATCGAGCAAGAAGATACTACATTGTTGTCGTTATTGCTACTGGTTTGGTGTTGTTGGGCACATGGATATTCAAGTCTAATTGCTGAAATTTTCATGGTGGTGTGTGTATTTGCTACTAGTTTGGTGTTGTCGAGCACATGGATATTCAAGCGTAACTGGTGGTGTGTGTATTTTACAACATGCATATGTTGTAAAATTTAGGTCATCTGTTGGAAATTATCAAACAAGTCTTCCCACTATTGCAACAGTTAGACTTAGATTATTAGATTATTCATAGAAATAACATCGGCGTAATGCAACAGATGACCAACCTATTGCAACAGATAAACTATCTGCCAGAACAAATTCAATATATTTTAGAACATATTGACAATCTATTGCATTATAAAAAACTCAACTTTCATCAGAAAAAATTATTGCCACTACATGTACATGTAATAAAGTGAAGGGTGACTTGAAATTAAAAATTTTTATTTCTCAGGTTCTTCTATATACACAAACTTCAAGCATCTAGTTAGTACCCCATAAGCCCAAACCTCTTGCAGGTTTGCCACAACGTTGTCGCACAAAAAATTCATTGGCTCATCCATTTTTGTACCGGTCAGCAAACATTCGATATGTGCAAGAGCGTGCGTGTCGCTCGCTTTAGCGGCTTCATCTTTTGGAAGGATCATTCCCTTGTCACGAGCTTCAAAATCCCATGATTTCTTTATCAACACTTTCTTTGGCAAATGATTCATCAGTTTACTCTCCCTCAACAAGATGGGCAACATCACCATCAGTGGCTTCACGAGGAGAAAAAGATCAAAATCATCGATGAGAGGTACGTTGAAGTCATAAACATTGATATTTCCCTTCTCGAGTAATATCTCAACAGCTTGATAATGCATGTCGTTCACGCTAATGACTGCAAGAATCCTCTTTGCCTCGGTCCAGCTCTTGCCGTGTGGATCTGGCCTCTCCCTTTTAACATATTTTATTATTTTTTCTTCATCCAAGACCAATGTAGGAACTAGGAAATCAAGTCCCACGCCAAGGGCTAACACCTCCTCATTGAGTTGATTGAACCTATCCTTGAGCTTCTTGCAGAAGTCGAGGTCCATTATCCTATCGGCAGTGTCATAAGTTTTCGGGTACGTTAATTATCTTTTCCTCATGAGGCAGAGAATTATGTCAACATTCTGTGATATAAGAAGTCAATTTTTAAATAGATTAGTAATTGTAAAGATACAACGGATGATCCATCTATTGCATAGGGTTCTCTGAATCAATAATCCAACGCAACTTATGCAACAGATGGATAATAAGTTGCAACAGAACCACTACTAGTTTCACCAATATACCCAGCTGTTGCAACAGATGTGAAATATGTTGTGTAGTTTCTTCTTCATAGGGTAGATTAGAAGGGCTAGGTTAGGAAAAGTAAACTTGTCTTGTCCTCGTACGGCATGTACATATCAGTCATAGTCTGGAAGTTGGGGGGAAAAGGGAGGCCTGGGGTAATCTGGTACGCCTGGCTTTACATTCTTGGCCTATCGCAGATACCTCTTCTCTTCGGCACCAAGTTTCGCGGATATGTCCACCTTCTTGACTGGCCCCTGAACTTGAACAGCTTTTGGAGAGGGAGGAATTGTAATTTTTTTGATTTTCGATCGGAGACTACGTCCCTAATTGCTCTTTTCTTTCCCCTAACCAACACTGTAAGAATGTGTGGCTCCCTCACCTTTTTGGATGGTATAACACACCTCTTGGATTTGAATACTTTGATAGCTTTAGAGATAGCCTCTACTTTTTCAAAGAGTTTATCCTGTTTGTCCTTATACTCTTCCCATTCAAAATGAGAACACGGGGGTGAAGAGGGGTGAAAGGGACCCGTGTAAGGGTGAAAAGAGGTGTTTTCAAACATATTTATTCTTTCTTGAGCATCAACATACTCATCATCAGGAGTGGTAGCAGCATCAGCATGCCTGCCACCAACACCAACAACTCCACTAGAAGAAGCACCCAGATCTACCTTAGTAGGTTGGTCATGAAGAACCTCAATATTAGGCTGACCTTGCCAATATAACCGAATAGGCAAACCAAACTAAGCTCAATTGCTTCCTGTATTGTTATGGTATGGTTTTATCCTCGAGATCTGTCAACAAATCCTATGTTTTGTAGCCACGTCGAGCAATGTCAAACAACCCATCTATTTTTTCCTTGTATTTTCTTGCCTTGGATCTTTTGCGGGGTGGTGGTTATTCTAGATGATGGCATCTCAAGCACGTCACTATGGCAAACTCTTGCAAGCCAAAATAAACACGCATGCCACAGTAGTTGATCCAGATTTCATCCATCTTCTTTTTACCCTCTTCCTCTGGATCTTTATAATCCCCACGTACTTGATCCTGCGCTTGAGAAGACCATATACTATCGTCATAGGGAAACGGATATGGGCAGAGGGGTCCTTAGGCAGCTCAAGAAGCGTCCAAAGCATCTCTTCTAAAAAAGTTTGTCTATGTTTTCGTTCTTCATAATTTTCATAAAATGTTTAAAAAATTTCCCCATCTGACATTTAAGTACAATTTGACCAGTTAGTTGTTTTGCTTTTATGTCATTTATCGGCATCGCAAATTAAAATCTGTCAATACTAAAAGTTTTGACAGGATCATGTTGGGATGTTGATATTAATTCACACCCCATTGGTGATCCATTATCATCATGTTGATGATCATCCTCTTTCTCTTTCTCTTTCTCACTCTCTAATTCCTCATCCTTATCACTTTCATTTTCTTCATCACCATCTACGGACCCTTGTCTACCTCCCTCAATGTTGTTTTCATATCTCTCATCAGTTTCACTTTTCAGGAAGCTCTTCCGAATACCTCTGTACTGTAGCCTTTTTTTTGGGTGGTCAGACGTTTATCCACTTTCACTTTCTTTTCTTTTGGAAGACATATTTTACCTACAAACAACAGAAAAACAAAAATTACATTACAATTGATGTATGCATAAATTTTAAAAAATACATTACAAACACCACAAATACCGACACACCAACAACCCCCACCCCAAACACCACCAACCAATGCCACAAATAAATACCATGAATACCGATACCACCGACAACCACCACAAACACCACCAACCAATGCCACCACCAGTGCCACCACAACGACCTCAAACACCACCACCACCAATACCACCTAAACCACAAACACCATCCAACAATACCACGACAGTCAACGGAACACTACGACGGAAACTAGGGATTTCTCAAGTTCTTCCTACGATTTTTCCATCAAAATTCAAAATTATAAACCCATTCTCGAAGATAATACAACTAATAATACAACTAAAAGTTTTATTATTCATCATTAACTTAAAATCCCTTGTTTTTTTGAAAAAATAACAAATATTGAACTCTTCTCGAACTCTGTTTCCTACTAAGACAAAGAAAATGACTGATACAAGCAAGAATGAAGTCAAAAATAGCACATATATGGTCGGAAATGAGAAGAAAAATGATCTGTACTGGAGGGTTGATCAAATTTATTGAGTAGTTGTTGTCTGTACTATATTATTGAGTGAGAATGAGAGAGGAAGAGTGCGAACTCGAGATTTGAAATGATGAAACATTTTGTATGGGTTGATTTGTATTTTGGAAAAGAATGATGAGTATTTAAAATGTTAATTTGTTCCGAATTGATCTTAATTATTTTTAAAATTATAAAAGATATGCATAATTTTTAACCCTCCCATCATGCAATTGCCAAAAGGGTACTATTTAGTCTAACATATGAACTCAATTGAAATTATATAAAAACAATTAAAGTTGTAGTTGACCAAGTACTCTAGTTGACCCTATAAACTCACCCCTGGTCCTAGATTAATCAATTTAGGTACTATTAGTCTAACATATAAACTCAATTGAAATTGTATAAAAACAAATGTTCAATATATTACATCAAATTTTGCATCTGTTGTAAATTATCAATCAGATTAGGTAACAACAGATTATGAATCTATTGTAAATTATCAAACAGATTAAGTCATATGTTGCGAAAGATTACCTATCTTTTGTAAATTATCAAATGGATTGTCATATGTCGCAACAAATTACCCATATGTTATAAATTATCAAATAGGCGATGTCATCTATTATAGCTGACCCTATGAGAACTCACCCCTAGTCCTAGATTAATCAATAGTTGACCATATGAGAACTCACCCCTAGTCCCAGATTATTCAATTAAGGTATTAGTACGCTGTCCTAGGTTAATCAACTAAGGTATTAGTCTAACATGTGAGATAGTAAGAATCGGTTCGACCTAGAGTGATCGATCGACGACTCTGATTGAGAGAAATGCAATACCGTCTCATCATGAATTGCCAAAAGACTCAATTAAAGTTGTAGTTGACCATATGAGAACTCGCCCTTAGTCCTAGATTATTCAATTAAGGTATTAGTAATCCATCCTAGATTAATCAATTAAGGTATTAGTCTAATATATGAGGTAGTAAGAATCGCTTCAGCTCAGAGTGATCGATTGACGACTCTGGTCGAGAGGAACGCAGTACCGTCTCATCATGCAATTACCAAAAGACTAAATTGAAGTTGTAGTTAACCCTATGGGAACTCACATTCAATTAAGGTATTAGTCTAACATATAAAATCAATTGAAATTATACATAAACAAATGTTCAATCTGTTGCAACAGATGTCTTTTCTGTTGGATTAAATCAAACAGATTAGGTAATCTGTTGCAACATATTATGCATCTGTTTAAACTATCAAACAGATTATGTCATTTGTTGCAACATATCATGAACCTGTTGTAAACTATCAAACAGATTAAGTCATCTGTTGCCACATATTACCTATCTGTTATAAATTATCAAATGGATTAAGTCATATGTCGTAATAGATTACCCATCTATTGTAAATTATCAAATAAGCAATGTCATCTATTGTAGTTGATATTATGAGAACTCACCCCTAGTCCTAGGTTAATCAATTAAGATATTAGTCTAATATGTGAGGTAGTAAGAATCAGTTCGACTCAGAGTGATCGATCGACGACTCTGGACGGGAGAAACGCAATACCGTCTCATCATGTAATTACCAAAAGACTTAATTGAAGTTGTAGTTGACCATATGAAAACTCGCCCCTAGTCCTAGATTATTCAATTAAGGTATTAGTACTCTGTCCTAGATTAATTAATTAAGGTATTAGTCTAACATATGAGGTAGTAAGAATCGGTTCGTCTCAGAGTGATCGATCGACGAATCTGGTCGGGAGGAACGCAGTACCGTCTCATCATGCAATTGTCAAAAGACTAAATTAAAGTTGTAGTTGACCCTATGAGAACTCACATTCAATTAAGGTATTAGTCTAACATATGAACTCAATTGAAATTATATATAAACAAATGTTCAACATGTTGCAACAAATGTCTTTTTTGTTGGATTAAATCAAACAGATTAGGTAATCTATTGCAATATATTACGCATCTGTTTAAACTATCAAATAGATTATGTCATTTGTTGTAACATATCACGAATCTATTATAAACTATCAAAAAGATTAAGTCATCTGTTATGACAGATTACCCATCTGTTGTAAATTATCAAATGAATTAAGTCATATGTCACAATAGATTACCCATCTGTTGTAAATTATCAAATAGGCGTTGTCATCTATTGTAGTTGACATTATGATAACTCACCTCTAGTCCTATATTAATCAATTAAGGTATTAGTTAAACATATGAGGTAGTAATAATCGGTTCGACTCAGAGTGATCGATCGACGACTCTGGTCGGGAGGAACACAATACCGTCTCATCATGCAATTTCCAAAAGACATAATTAAAGTTGTAGTTGACCCTATGAGAACTCACTCCTAGTCCTAGATTATTCAATTAAGGTATTAGTTGAACATATAAGGTAGTAAGAATCGATTCTGCTCAGAGGGATCAATCGATGACTCTGGTTGGGAGGAACGCAATATCGTCTAATCATGCAATTGCCAAAAGACTCAATTGAAGTTGTAGTTGACCCTATGAGAACTCATCCCTAGTCCTAGATTATTCAATTAAGGTATTAGTTGAACAAATGAGGTAGTAATAATCGGTTCGGCTCAGAGTGATCGATCTACGACTTTGGTTGGGAGGAAGTCTCATCATGCAATTGCCAAAAGACTCAATTGAAGTTGTAGTTGTCCCTATGAGAACTCACCCCCAGTCTTAGATTATTCAATTAAGGTATTAGTTGAACATATGAGGTAGTAAGAATCATTTCGGCTCAGAGTGATTGATCGACGACTCTGGCGGGAGAAACGCAATACTGTCTCATCATGCAGTTGTCAAAAGACTCAATTGAAGGTGTAGTTGACCCCATGAGCTCATTCATTCATCCCTAGTTCTACCTAGATCGATGTAGGTACTATTATTAATCTTAATATTAAGTTAATGAGAACTCATTTCAACTCAGAGTGATCGATCGATGACTCGGGTTGGGATGAACGCAATACTAACATCATGCAAATGCAACGACTCAATTGGATTTGTAGTTGACCCCGTGAGCTCATTTATTCATCTCTCGTTCAACCTATATCAATGTAGGTACTATTATTAATCTTAACATTAAGTTAATGAGAACTCATTTCAACTCAGAGTGATCGATCGATGACTCAGGTCGGGATGAACACAATACCAACACCATGCAATTGCAAAGACTTCATTAGATTTTTTGTTGACCCTGTGAGCTCATTCATTTATCCCTAGTTCCACCTAAATCAATTGCAATGAAATCTGTTGCAACAAACGACTGAGCTGTTGGATAATTTTAAACAGATAATAATATCTGTTACAACAGATGACATATCTGATTTAATTATCAAATAGACATTTGCATCTGTTGCGACAGATGACTGAGTTGTTGGAAATTTTCAAACAGATATTGATATCTCTTATAACAGATGACATATCTGATTTAGTTATCAAATTGACATTTCCACCTGTTGTCACAGATGGCTGAGCTGTTAGGATTTTTCAAACAGATATTTATATCTGTTGCAATAGGCGATATATCTGTTCAAAAATCTTTTTTTTTTCTTTTAATTTTAAAGCAAGCTTCTGTCCGAGTAGATAAAGTAGTACTATTAAAGGCAGTATAAAATATTTCTTAGATAACTCAAAAATCTCATTGAGTAGTCTTGTGTTGTCTTTTCAATGTCACCCGTTTTCTTTCTCGTGCCCCTCAAATTATTAATGAATATTGAAACCCTTAAACTTCTTCCGTTTCATATTATATTAGTTGGCCCTTATTTTTTTGGCACACCCATTAAGAAAATATTAATTAGGGGTTTATTTTACCAAATTAGCTTTATTAATTATGCTTTGAAAATATAAGTTTGAATACATACACTTTGTTTAGTCATTTAATATTAAGGGTAGTACATCTAGAAACTAGAATTATCTCATCTCTTCTTCAGCCCTAAATTTATTTTATTCGTCTCTTATCTTTTTCTTTCTATCCTCTTTAGGGTTATCACAACCTTTTTTCCCCTCCTCTTTCTCATAAATATTCTTTCGGATCTAAATCGATCCATATCTTAGATTCCTCGACTGAAATTGCTATTTTGATCTCCTTTTGACATTAAGGTATGATTCACTATTGTTCTTTCATTCTCGTCTTCTTCTTTGCAAGTTATTTACATCTTTTTTTTATTTAATTACCATTTACCCGTATCATATTTATTTAAAAAATTTGAAGGAACTTTTTATTGTTGAATAAACGAACTGAGAATTTTTATTACAAGATGCAGAAAAAAGTCATCTGTTGGGATAAGTTTAAAAGCCTTGTTGGAAGTATCATTTTTTATGTATTTTATTTGTTTCTTTATTGTTGATGTTGTTATTGATGTTGGTGGTGGGGTTGGCATTGTTGGAACTTGTGGTGTGGTGGTGTTGACAGTGGCAGATCTAGATTTTTTAGATGGTGGGTGCTTCTTAGCTTAAAAATAGTGGAGTCCAAACAGTCAACAGAAGGAGTAAGGGAGAAAAAAATAAAAGAAAGTTTAATGTGAATAAGGAGAGAAGAATTGGTTACCAAAATTAAAAAAATATGTGTTGAGTGGGAATTGAACTCAAGACCAAAAGAAATAAATAACTTTAAGCACCCATAAACAACCACTAGGCCAACCAAACAACTCTTACTATGGGTGCTCACTGATTAGATCTTATATGTTTTTTCTTAATTTCCATATATATATATAAAGTTTGATACAAGTTCAGTCTGTGCTCGCGCACCCGGAGGACTCCATGTGGGTCCTCCCCTGGTTGTTGATGGTGTTGGAACATGGGATGTTTGCTTTTTTGATGTTATTGGAGCAAATGTTGTTGTTTTCTTTGTTGTTGATACTTTTTATTTGTTATTTGTAGTTTATATTGTTGTTGATGTTACGACAGACGGAGCAACTGTTGGAACAAATCAAACCACCAGCAAGGCTAGTTTGATGTATTCCAATAGACTCCACATCTATTGCATCAGACTCCACATCTGTTGCATCAGACTCCACATCTGAGGCAACAGACTCCACATCTAATGCAACAGACTCTACATATGTTGCAACAGATGGATAATGTTCTTTCTGTGACATTAATTTTTTCTTCTTCTTTGTAGATATATAAGAAACTGAAAGTTGATCAACTTTGGCCAGACCATCACAAAAGGCTGTAGTAAAAATAGGTTCGGAGGAATAAGCTGCATGTAGATGGAACCACTTCATATGTGGGAGGTATGTATTACTGATAATTTTATCATGGAAACACACATAGAGTACACTGATTTTGTGAATTCTATTTTTACCGATTAATCATAGATTATTCAAAAAGATATTTGCAATTTTACTGTTAAGTTTGGTTGGTCCGAACTGATAAGGCTGAGGGACCATGAATATGGTTCTAATACCCTATTAAGATTTAATGTCGGATGTTACTCATGTTTATTTGTCATGCCTTCTACAAACTTTTGATGTGGCAAACAATTCTGGCGATAGTGTAGACTTTTGCATGACAAATATGTTGTCCTCTATATGGGAGAAGAATGATCAATCTTGCCCCTTCTTTCTTATCTTGTACATGCAAATGTGAAGAGTGCAAGGCAAAATATGATGGAGTGATTAATACTGTTAATGCATTAACTGCCGATGTAAAGGAATTGATATCACACAGTAGTGTCATTAGATCAAAGAGGATTTCAATTTCATTCACTCCATTAAATATTAAGGCTAAGAGGATAAGCAAAGCAATTTCTAAGGCATTATCAAGTATCCGAAAAAAGAAAAATTTTGGATCTGAAAAAGATGAGAAGATAAAAAAGGGAGGAATAGTAAGGAAAAATTGTATGCTAGATTTATTTCATCTTGTGTCGTTTTGTAGAGATACTCCATCTAATTTTGAGGGTTATTTCTTTTCAAGATGGTGAGGAAGGCAAAATCTCCCCATTATTAGCTAATACTGGAAACAAGACATCTTCTCCCGTAGAGGACAAGCTATCAACAGAACTGCTTGACACAACGAAAACTGATATAGAGAGATTACTGATTATGTCTTATCAAGACTTGCTTCTACCAGAAAACTATTCTGCATTGAGTGTTGCACTATCCATATATGTTGCATCACCAGATTTATCAGTCGAGAGAGCGCTTGCCTTGGAAAAACTCAAAGAGAACTTTCCAAACTTCTCCTTGACCTTGCGTAGAGCTAAGAAGGACCAAGAGGAGTATTATAAGAAAGCTGCCAAGAAAGTGGTCCTCGTTGACAAACTCACAAAAGATCAAGAGCTCTATACTGAGCTCAACGACCACAATGACAAAATGATTGAATTGAAAGTGGTGACTTGACTTAGTCAAATAAAAAGCCACGACTATTCATATCCCTTAATTAAATAAAACTGGTAACTTTTCGAATATGTAAATAAAAAAATGGATCTAAATATAATATTTTATCTTTTTATTGTATTTCGGAAAGAGACAGATTGGTAATCTGTTGCAAAATATATTCCACCTGTCAGATAACTTACACCATATTGACAATCTGTTTCAACAGATGGATATATCAATTTGTTTTTTCATCAGTTGTGGCATCTGTTGCAACTTGCTAGTCATCTGTTTATTCAATTTCATCGAGAGCAATAGATTTTTCTAAACACTTCTTAGCTAAACTCAATTTTTGCTCTTGGATTGCTTTTCTTTTTTTCTTTGCATCCTTCAAGCTGACCTCTAAATTCAATTTTTGCTCTTGGATTGCTTCCCTTTTTTCTTTGCATCCAGCAATCCAAGAGCAAAAATTGAATTTGGAGGCCAGCTTGAAGGATGCAAATAAAAAAAAAAAGCAATCCAAGAGCAAAAAATGAGTTTGGCCAAGAAGTGTTTAGAAAAATCTATTGCTCTCGATGAAATTGAATAAACAGATGACTAGCAAGTTGCAATAGATGCCACAGTTGATGGAAAAGCAAACTGATATATCCATCTGTTGCAACAGATTGTCAATTTGTTGTAAGTTATCTGACAGGTGGAATATATTTTGCAACAGATTACCAATCTGTCTCTTTTCGAAATACAATAAAAAGATAAAATATTGTATTTAGATCCATTTTTTTAATTTACATATTCGAAAAGTCACCAGTTTTATTTAATTAAGGGATATGAACAGTCGTGGCTTTTTTTTGACCAAGTCAAGTCCCTTCCAATTCAATCATTTTATAAATAGGTCCCCCCGGCCTCCTCTCTCACTCGTTCATTCTACTACACTTACAATACTAATATGGTTGATTCAGATTCGTACAAGAAGATTCATATTGAATCCTTGCAGGAAGTTCAAAGGTAGTTTGATGAACTCCAGAGGGATTTGGCCGACTTCGGAGCAAGGCTGAGGAGGGCCCTGCTGCTGCCGGATGAAAATTTTTTGGTTGACAATAATAATAGTAATAATAATTAGGTTATGTTTTTTAATAATAATAGTAATAATAATTAGGTTATGTTTTTTCTTTCTTTTAGCGTATGTATTTTCCTTTTTTATATCCGATCTACCTATAAGGGATTCAAAAAAATCTATGTATATATTTGGTTTGGTTTGGTCGACTTTGAATTTTTAATTCTTATTCAATATTTAATTATCATTCTATTTATTTCTTATTCTCAACATGTCGACGGTTGGAGGTAGGGATTGAGCACTTGTGGCAATAGATGGTGGTAAAAATTCATGATGAGAAATTCTCCTAAAAACGGTTCGTTAATAAATAATAAGGAACTAAATGATATTATAATCGTAAAAGAAAGATTATTTAATTTAAAAAAAGTCACAATATTGGATTAATTAAGTTATATGATGATATGATTGTTAAAAAAAGTGAATGAATAGTCGTGACTGTGACTTTTTGTCTAAACACATTCAACAAACAAAAACAAAAAACGTTGTTGATGCATCAAATTCCTCATTTGTTGCGACTGATGAATCAATTAGAAGAAATCAAAAAAGCTCTTTAAACAGATGGTCAATTTATTACAACAAATGGTATATCTGTTGAAACAGATGGGTTATCTGATGCAACAAATATACAATCTATTGTCATAACTCAATTAAAAAAATGGTTATTAAAGAAACGGTTATTGAAAACCCGGTGTATTCGATTTTTAAATTGAGAAAAAGCTTATTTAAATTTAATAAGCTGAAAAGTCATGACTTGTCACAATAATAAAAAACTCACTAGCTTGATTTAATTAAGTCATTTCTTTTCACAGAAAACAATAAGGAAATAAATGATAAACACAATTTAAACCGTAAAAAAATCAACAAAAATATTCTTGTTTTTAAATCTGCTTTATTAATTTATATAATTGAAAAATAAAAAAATTTGGATGTCATGAAGATAATTTTTTTTTAAAATATATTGATTATATGTTGCAACAGATATATTATCTGATGCAACAGGTTATCTATTTGTTGCAATGAATAATATATCTGTTGTCACAGATGAGTTATCTGATGCAACATATATTTAATCTGTTTTCGCAACTCAGTGTAAAAACGGATCCTGGAAAGAACTAATTATTAATAATAACAAGCTGAAAAGTCATGATTTATCACAATATTGTTTAATTTAATTAAGTCATAACTTTTTACAGTAATCAAGAATGTCATTAATAAATGGATATAAATAGTTGTGCCTTTAAATCTGCCTTATTAATTTATATAATTCAAAAGTCAGAAAATTTAGATGTCGTGAAGATAATTTAAAAAAAAAAGATATATAGATTATATGTTGCAACAAATATATTATCTAATGCAACCGATTATCTATTTGTTGTAATGGATGATATATCTGTTGTCACAGATGAGTTATCTAATGCAACATATATTTAATCTATTGTCGCAACTCAGTGTAAAAACGGATCCTGGAAAGAACTAATTATTAATAATAACAAGTTAAAAAGTCATGACTTATCACAATATTATTTAATTTAATTAAGTCATAACTTTTTACAGCAATCAAGAATGTCATTAATAAATGGAGATGAACAGTTGTGCCTTTAAATCTGCTTTATTAATTTATATAATTAAAAAGTCAAAAAATTTGGATGTCATGAAGATAATTTAAAAAAAAAGATATATAGATTATATGTTGCAACAAATATATTATCTGATACAACCGATTATCTATTTGTTGCAACGGATGATATATCTGTTGTCACAGATGAGTTAACTAATTCAACAGCTATATAATCTGTTGTCCAACTCATTGTAAAAACGGTTCCTGGAAAGAACTAATTATTTTAATAATAATAAATCTGAAAAGTCATGACTTATCACAATATTGCTTAATTTAATTAAGTCGTAACTTTTTACAGTAATCAAGAATGTCATTAATAAATGGAGGTGAATAGTTGCACTTTTAAATCTGTTTTATTAATTTATATAATTAAAAAATCATGTCATGACTTATCACAATATTGCTTAATTTAATTAAGTCATAACTTTTTACAGTAATCAAGAATGTCATTAACAAATGGAGGTGAACAGTTGTGCCTTCAAATCTTCTTTATTAATTTATATAATTAAAAAATTAAAAAATTTGGATCATGAAGATAATTTTTTTTTAAAAAAGATATATAGATTATATGTTGAAACAAATATATTATCTGATGCAACAGGTTATCTATTTGTTGCAAAGGATTATATATCCATTGTCACAGGTGAGTTATCTGATGAAACAGATATATAATCTGTTGTCCAACTCAATGTAAAAACGGTTCCTGAAAAGAACTAATTATTAATAATAATAAAGCTTAAAAGTCAAGACTTATCACAATATTGCTTAATTTAATTAAGTCATAACTTTTTACAGTAATCAAGAATGTCATTAATAAATGGAAGTGAACAATTGCGATTTTTTGCCTAACTCATTCAAGTTCAATCCTATATAAATAGGTTCCTCCTTACTCAATCGTTCATTCTACTACACACTATTTATTTCTTGCTCTTGTTACACCTTCAACTACTTTCTCTTCAAGGACTTGATAGCTTTTTCCTGTCTTTGATAAGTTTTTTTCTTGATTTTTGTGTAAATATACATTGTATTACATTCAAATTCTTTCTTTTCTTTACTTTTGTTTTTACGTGTGTGTTTTGTCAACTTATGCGTTTTCTAGATATGACTGATTCAGTGTGGGATATCACTGTTTTATGAGACGTCATGCGGAAACTGCAGAAGGAGGTTCATGACCTGCATTGGGAGTTGGCCACCGTCAGAGTAAGGATGCTGCAGGAGATTCGTAGGCTGAGGAGGGCGCTGCTGCTAGTGGTTGAAGATTCGCCGGCTGGCCATATAAATAATAATGATGATAATGATTATAATAATAATTAAGCTTTTTTTTTTCCTTTATCTATGTATTTTTGTTTTGTTTGTTTTATAAAAATTTATGTTTGATGCATTTGAATTTTTATTTCTTATTTAATTTTTGTGTTGTCTATTTTTTTTCTCAACGAATGACATGTCTCCAATTAAGGAATAATTTGATTCCAGTATCAATAGCAAGAGATCAACATATGAGTTGAGTTATCTGTTCGGTTTGTGACAGGAGCTGTATTTTATTGTTTGAAATAAATTAGTAATCTGGTGAAACAGATTATTTATCTGTTGAAACAAATTACTAATCTGGTGCAACAGAATACCCATCTATTCGATTCATATTACGGGCACCTAGAACCATAAACATGAATCCAACATGAGTCTACTGTTACAACATAACATATATCTGGTGCCGCAGATAATAGATCTGTTTAAACAGATTGTTCTTATATTGCATTCATGTTCGCGTGCTAGCTATTGTTGAAAAAATAGCACACTAGCAGTTAACCGGATGACAAATTCAACTAAAAAGCATAATTTGACTTACCAAAGTCTCCTCTCAAGTAAATGTCAAAGTTGAAAGTGATTTACGAAATAAAATTTGACATAAGAATTTGGTCAAAGAAAAGCAGTTGGGGTAAAAACAACAACAACAACAATGGTCAACAAGAAGAATATGAAGATGATAATGAAGTATAAGATGACGATAATGAATCAGAAGATGATGAATAAAGAAGCAGCAACAATGAACAACAAATATTGCGAAGAGAGAGAAAATAACAACGGATGAAGAGAGAGAAAAATGCGCCTTTTTCCCTTCGTTTCCCGTTATATTAACTAACATTTGGATCAAAGTGTAAATTTAAAAACTTGTGGGTTATTTTGAAATTTCTCAAACTTTCTTAATCCATAATTAAGTAATTATCACCTCTACTCAATTATTAAGACTTGTGTCACCTACACCTCATTTTAAATCTCTTTTGTCACCTGTGGCCCAAAGCCCCAGGTAAGTAGTGGGATAAGAAAATAAGTTTTAAATTTTTAATTTTTTTTAAGAAAATAATTTCTTTTTAGGGGGGGGGGGGAGTTTATAGGAGGTGGTGTAAAAAAAATTTCTTAAAAATTTTTAAAAATAAATTTTGAAAATAAAAAAAAAATTGGTGAGGGAGGGGGGCTAGTAGGGGGTGGGGGAGGGCTGGGTAAAAAAAGTTTTTGAATATTTTTTTTAAATTGGGTTTGGTAGGGATGGGGGTGGGGTCGAGTCGAGGTTGGGGGTGAGATAAGTAAAAAGTTTCAAATTTCTTAAAAAGAAAATTTTTTAAAAATGGGGGGGGGGGGGGCTGGTGGGATGGGGGAAGGGGTAGGAGGTGGAGTTAAATAATATAAGGTGAAGGTAAAATAAGATTATATAATATTAAGTAAGGGCATTATTGAAAAGAAAAATAAAGCAAACTATGGGATACTACCAGATCAATGGTTACATAAAGTGAGGATTTTCATGGTTACCAAACCGTGAAATTAAACTATATCATACCATATATTTTAAGAAACAATCAAAACAAACATAGTTCTCTTAGTAACTATATCATACTACACCATGAGAAACCACCATCCAAATAGAGTGTTAGACGCAGGCATGATAATCATCAATGTCTTTTTTGTGCAGAGTTAAAAGACAAATTAATCCCTTGAGTTTGGACATATGACTCTAAATACTCTTTTGAGTATGTACTGGAGCATCAACAGTCCTTATACTTCTCAAATAGTGCAATTATGTACAGTGTTATAATGCTCGTTATATATATATATATATTATCATTATTTTTTATTATTTTTTTTATATAGAAAGGTGAGTTTCGCGGCAATCAAGGGCATTATTGTAATTTCACAGCTAACATAATGACATTTTAGATATTTTGTGCACCTATAACTCTATAGAAACATCTAGACAACTATGATTTCTCTCACTCTCTCTCTCTATACATATATATAAGAAAAAATCTTTCTTTTGGGTAGTCTCCAAAAATGTTTTAGTGCAACTAGATAGTCGAAGCTTTGAGCTAAAAGTGATAAAAGAGTTTGAAAATTAGGTGTAGGTGACTCACGTTTTAATAATTGAGTGGAGGTGACAATTACTTTATTATGGATTAAGAAAGTTGGGTAAGTTTGAGAATAGCCCACAAGTTTTTAAATTTATACTTAGATCCAAATGTTTACCTAATATAACGAAAAATAGAGGGAAAAAAGGCATGTTTCTGTCTCTTCTTGTCTTTGTTGTTTTCTCTTTCTTAGCGATTTTTGTTGTTTATTATTGTTGTTGCTTTGTTCATCATCTTCTGCTTCATTATCATCATCTTCTACTTCATTATCATCTTTATTTTCTTCTTGTTGACCATTGTTGTTGTTACCCCAACTGCTGCTCTTTAGCCAAATTCTTATGTCAAATTTTGTTTCGTAAATCACTTTCTACTTTGGCATTTACTTGAGAGGAGACTTTGGTAAGTCAAATTATGCTTTTTAGTTGAATTTGTCATCTGGGTAACTGTTAGTGTGCTATTTTTTCAACAATAGCTAGCACGCGAACATGAATGCAACATAAAAACAATCTGTTTAAGCAGATCAATCATATGTTGCGATAGATGAGCCATATGTTGCAACGGAAGACTCATATATTGGATTCATATTTATGGTTCTATAGTGTTGTAATATAAATCGAACAGATGGGTCATCTGTTGTAATATATGACCCATCTATTGCAACAGATTAGTTAACTATTGCAACAGATTAGTAACTTATTACAACAGAACCTGAACTCAATTCCAATAGACGTGTCATCTGTTACAACAGGGTAAATATCTGTTGCAACAGATTAGTAACCTGTTATAATAGAACCTAAACTCAATTCTAACAGACACGCTGTCTGTTGCAACAGGTAAGTCATCTATCGCAATAAGTTAATTATTTGTTGCAACATGTCACTCATCTGTTGGAATCAACTTCAAAGGTTCCTTAGTACTTTAATATCTATCCCAACAGGTGCTTCATTTGTTGCAACAGATGTATAGTCTGTTGCAACATATGATTCACCTGTTACAACAGATGACTCATCTGTTAAAATCATCTTCAGGAGCGTAACATGAATCCCAACAAGTAATTTATTGCAACTGATCACTTATCTGTTACAACTTATTTTTCACTTGTTGCATCAGATTACACATATGTTGGGATTCATGTAAGGCACTATGAAATCACTATTAACTCTTTTCAACAAATGACTTTATTTAGGTACCACTAATGGATGGATCAATAACAATAGGGGTAGATTGTCATGGTCAATGGATCGAGAAGAGCAATTGATATGTATGGTATTGGAAGGAGGGCAAAATGCTAGAGACGATAGCTATGATAGTCCAAAGTGATTTTCATATGATGATTTTGTGAAATTAATCATCATCTATTTGGACTGAACTGTCAACCGGAAGAACTCATTATTATCTACATGCATAGTTTCTTTGAAAATCAGAGGGTACTACCTTTCAAGATAACCGATCAGGTTCGGTTGCATGCTTATCTTAGTGATTCATCCAGGCCGGTGTGAAGAGTGTATGTGGTTAAAAAGATGAGAGAGAATGAGAACCAGAATGTAGAAAAAGAACAACAATAAGACATCTTTGATGATAGGTTGGATGATCTAGACATGAATATTCTAGATGGTAATTAAATACCTATCCCCATTGATGCGATCGATACGGTGGGCAGTTCTTTTCGATCGACATAATCTGGAAATCTTCAAGATGACGGGACCGGCTTTTTCAATGGAATGTCATTCAAGGACAAGAAAGAACTATCTAGTACTTTGTTTATTTCTTGCTTGAAAAAAGATTTTAGAATAATGAAGGTGATTAATTCGAGCAAAGCCTTTTACTACAAATGTGCTAATCCGAACTGCAAGTGGTGGCCGAGAGCGGTGAAGTACTTAAGTTCTGACAGATTCACCATTCATATACATAAAGAGTATCACACATATGGTTCGGAGTACATCTCAGGCCAAAATCCTTACGCCATATCAAAGGTCCTCGATGAATATTTCAAGAATAGATTTCCCGATGGCAAAGGCCTTTTTACAGGAGTTATGGCCAATCAAATCCTTACGAAATTGGGTGTCCTGGTCAGTTATTAGAAGATATATATGGATATAGGGATTGCCAAGGACTTGGTTATGGGGACACACAAGCATGGGAATGCAGTCCTCGATCTTACCCTTATATGCTTGAGTCCACAAGTCTCAAAAGTAAGACGACATTGCATGTTGATGAAAATGGAAGGTTCAAGCACTTTTTTGTATTCTATGGTGCTTGGATTCAAGTTTTTTGACATTTGAGAAAAGGTATAACCGTTGACGGTACCTTTACTTTTTTGTATCTTATGGTGCTTGGATTCAAGGTTTTGGACATTTGAGAAAAGGCATAGCCGTCGAAGGTACCTTCTTGAGGAGCAGGTATAATGGATTTCTTCTAGCGACGGTGGCATAGGATGTGGAGAATCACATCTTTCCTATTGCTTTTTGTGTAGCTGATAGGAATGTGATGCCTCTTATTGATTTTTTTTAAACAACTGTGAAGTTGCTTCGAAGATACCTAAGAGTTGTGTTTTGTTTCGAATAGGCATCCAAGTATTCCAAAGATGGGTTCAATTTTCTTCACTTCAGCTTACTTTAGTTGTTGTATCAGGCATCTTGGAGAGAATATTTGGACCAACTTTCACAACGAAAGTGTCGTGACCCTTTTTTATAGAGCAGCTAAATCATATAGTAGAGAGGAGTTTTTAGACTATTTCAATCAAATAACAGATATGCATACCAAGGCAGCAGAACATCTCATACGTGTCGATTTCGAGAGATGGAGCCGGTCATTCTGTCCGGCAAATAGGTGCATTCTTATGAATTTAATATATTGTTTGATTTACAAGTTTAGTATGATGTCATAGTATGTGATTCTTTTGAATAGGTACAATATTATGACATCAAATATAGTTGAATCGGTGAATTCATTAGTTGGTGATGAAAGAGAATTTCCTATCAAGACAACAAGAAGTGTGACCAATTTTTTAACAAAAGATGTGTGGAGTTTAAGGACGCAGGAACCCTGTTTGTTCTAGAAGTGGAAATAAATAATATCAATGAACATTAGCCTGGGTAATAGGCTATTATCTCATCAAATAGCAAATTAGAAATTCAGTATCAACGATCATGGTAATGTTGCCACGATCGATCTTCAAACAAGTTCTTGTACGTGCAGAGTTTTTGACTTGGACAAAATACCCCGTCCACATGTTATGGCAGTGCTACGAGCTCAATACTGTGCAAAATATGGAACTAAAATTTACAAGTACTCCTATCTATATTATTCGGTGGAAAAATATACAATGGCATATAGTGGGCATATTACACCGGTGCCTCCTGGAAAATCTTGGGTTGTTCCTACAACGCTTTGGGGGAGATTAATACCTCCTTCATATATTGACCCAAGCACTATCAAACCGGGAAGAAAGCCATATAAGAGGAGGCGTGGAGTTGGAGAATCATTTCCATCAAGAAGAAACAAGTGCTCCGTATGTAAGAGTGTTGGCCACAAAAGAACTACATGCCCGGATCGTAATCTACTATGATCGTTGTAATTGCAAAAACTTGTGTTGTTGTTTGTTGTGGACTTTTATATATTTAACTCATTATTATGATTGTAAATGTTATCATTATATATAAAATATCTTTTTTAATAACTTGTGCATCATAAAAAGAGGCAAAATATGAACTAAATACAACAAACCACAAAATTATTTTCAACAGATTACCCATCTATTGTAACAGATGGACATTAGCTGGAAGAACACAATACAGTTCATCAAACTGGAATGTTTTCCTCCAATAGATGACAAATCTGTCGCAACAGATGGATAATTTATTGACAGAAGCCCAACCGATGACCAATCTGTTCCGACACATGGTCCATCTGTTGAAAGAACTCAAAAGCCAAAATTGTTATTGCTACTGGATTCAAAATTTATCCTTACCTTCAACCGTCGACATGTTAGAATTTATGTTTAGAAGAAGAAATAGACAAAATAAAAATTGAATAAGAATTAAAAAGCCAAAAATTGACCAAAAATATTTTTTTCATCAAAGAAAACATAAAATACATTAGGTATTGATCCGATATAGAAAATATTAAAATAAATACGCTAAAAGAAAAAATACATTCTAATTATTATCATCATTATCATCATTATTATTGCCAGCCTACCAATCAACCGGTAGAAGCAGGTCCCTCATCAACCTTTGCATCTCTCTGAACATCGTTGCTCTCAACGACCAACTCCCTCTGCAGGTCGTTAAGCTGCCTCTAAAGTTCCCGTACGGTGTCGCACAGAATAGAAATGTCCCAAATAAGATCAGACATATCTAGAACACGTATGTATTAATAAAAACGTAAACACAAAAGTAAAGAAAAGAGTCCAAAAATGTATACTATCAACTGGTAGATTTACATAGAAAAAAAACTTACCTCAACGAAAAAGGAATATGTTTTTTGAATAGAAGTGGTTGAAGATGTAATATGAAGAGACAAAATGCAAGAAATAAATAAAAGTGGATTAGAATGAAGATTAAGGAGGTACCTATTTATAGAGGATTGAATCTGTATGTGTTAGGCAAAAAGGCACGACTGTTCAGCTCCATTGTACTAATTATATTCAAACTGGTGGTTTTTTATTTTTTGTGAAAATTTATGACTTTTTCTTTACATTCAAAATTCTCACCTTTTCAAAACGGTTGGAAACTTAATAACAACTGTTATTATTGATCTATTGCAATAGATCGTCCATCTGTCACAACAGATAACCCACTGTCGTAACAGATTTATTATCTGTTATAATAAATGGTCTGTATGTACAATAGATGAGACATCTGTTGCAACATATGGATTTTCTGTTGCGATAGATGGACCATCTATTAGAGAAGATATTTTTATTTTCTTCTAACAGATGATTCATCAGTTGCAACAGATGGGGGATTTCATTCATCAGTTGTTTTGAATATGTTAGACAAAAAGTCATGACTGTTCACCTCTTTTTTAATAGTCATCACATACCTTAATTAATCTAAATTGGTGACTTATTATATAAACATATTTAAAAACAAAAAATTTAAAGAGTCACGACTTGTAGCACTTATTTTTTCTTGACGGGCAAGTAGTAATCTGACATTGAAGATGGTTACCCTTGGATCCTCTGTAGTCTTGTACACTACTTAATAAGGAGAAGTGAAGAATAAACATTGTCAAACATTGATGGGGTAAGAAGAATAAGGTGCGTGCAGATGAATGGATCCACTTTCATGCGTGGGAGTTATGTATTATTGATCAAGCTATCATGACAGATTCACATAAAGTACAATGATTTTGTGGATGCAGTTTTTCACCGATTAGACATTGATCCTTCAAATAAGATCCTGCACTTTACAGTTTAGTTTGATAGGTTCAAACTAATAAGGCCGAAGGGTTCCAAAACGGTAGTGTCGATACCTCATTACAATTTAATAATGGTTTTGCTCATGTTTATGTGTCAAGTTTGGAGAAAGGTTTAAGTTTTTGGCGGCAGTGTAAATATCCAATAGTGATTGGACCTATTTTAATGATGAAATGGACTTTTGAAAGGCCTTCGAAGCCTCGCACTGTAGCAAATAAAAATGGAAAACCCATAGAAATTCCCCTGGTCCAAATTTATATAGATGAGTTGCTCGAGGAGACTATTATACAACAGAAGGTGCTTGGAAGAATACCTGTAGAGGAAGAGGGAAGTTGAGAAGTCCATATATCATCTCAGACCTTGTTTAAGAGAAAACACAGTGAAGCAAGTAAGGAACTTTTAGCGAATCTGGCCAATGAAATTGACTTGAGAGATGAAAAACTGAATGAGCTTCAAATATAGAAATGTATCCAAATATTAAAATCCATCGGTCATTCTTGAAAAAAGAAAAATTCTTAAGAGGACTGAAGCTGGACACTTTGCTCGAGAATGTAACTAGCGAATGTGGCCTCAATGAAAACTCTCACAAAGTGCAGGACCAAAACTCTAAGGAAGAAGCTTGGCGAGCATAAAGGATTGGTAAGATTTTCAGTCAAGAATGGAACCTGAACCAACAACTCCAAAAGTAAAAATAAGGGAAGCCAAGATGTCAATTTCTAAAGTCTAACTTGCATCCCATGCCTTCTGCTTGTGGTTCTGATCATGTCAATGGCAGTAGAAATAAAAAGGTTTGAAGTTGGAAGAAATCTCATGCCTTGTTGTTTCCACTGCCTTTGACCAGACCAGAACCACAAGCGGAAGACATGGGATGAAAGTTTAACTTGAGAAATTTCCACCTTGGCTTGATACCTTATTTTTACTTCAGGAGTTGTTGGTTCAGGTTTCGTTTATTACCCTTACCACCATCGGTGCTATCGAAACTAAAACCTTAGAGTTTTGGTCCTGCATTTTTTGGGTCTTTATTCAGGACACGCTAGCTAGTTGCAGTCCCCTAACAAAGTCCACAACTCAAACCACTTCAGCATTTTTCTTTTCAAAATGGACTGATGGATTTTTATTTTTGGATACACTATCACATTTGTAGCTCATTCAATTTTTTCATTTTTCATGTCAATTTCAGCAGCCAATTTTGCTACTCTTTTCTTCCTACCCTGCGTTTCTTCTTAAACAAAGCCTTAGTTATATATGGTCTTTCCACCTCCCCATTCCCGCACAGGTATTTTTCCAATCACCTTCTGTTGTATAATAGTCTTCTCGAGCAACCCATCCGTATAAATTCGGATCAGAGCAATAACTATATTCATTTCCATTCTTGTTTGCAGTAGTTCAAGTCTTTGAATACCTTTCAAAAGTCCATTGTACCCTTAAAATCAGTCCAATAACTATTTGAATATTTACATTGCCACCAAGAACTTAAACCCTTTTCCAAACTTGACACATAAACATTAGCAAAATCTTCATTAAACCATAACAGGGTATCGACGCCGCCTACTTGGTCCCTCATTCTTACCAGTTTGAATCTAACAATATTAATTGTAAAATGCCATATCTTGTTTGTAACGCCTAATAGGTAAAGAACCAACATTCATAAAATTATTTGTACTGCATGTGTGTTTTCACAATAGGTTGATCAGTAATACATACCTCTCATATATGAAGTGGTTCCACTTGCAAGTAGCTTATTCCTCTGAACCCATCTTTACTCTAGCCTTTAATGCTGGTCGGGCAAAAGTTTATCTAGTTTCACTTTCTTTTATCTACGAACAAGAGAAAAACATTTGATGTTAAACAAAAGAAAGACAAAAAGAACATTACAAAAGGGTACACAAAATTGAATGATTCAACAAATGAAATATTTGATTCAATAGATTCCTCATTTGTTCAATAGATGAGTCATCCGTTACAACAGGCGATGAATCTGTGGCAACAGATGGATGACATGTTGCAACAGATGGGTCATCCATTGAAATAAATAAAACCAGCCTTGCTACTGGCTTGATTTCTTCGAACAGTTGCTCCGTCTATTCCAACAGCTGATTCATCAGTTGCAACAGTTGAGGAAACTGGTTCAACACCACTACTAACATCAACAACAAAATCAATAACAAATAAACAACACCATATGTTCAAAATCCATCAACAACATAATACCACTTGTTCCAACAACACCAACACCCATTTTTAATAAATTAAAAACTGGTAATGGGTAAATTAATAACAATAATAGATGTAAATATCTAATTTAAATAATATACAATGAAGAAGACGAGATGAAAAGAACAATTGTGAACCATACCTGTATGTCAATAAAACAAAGGGGTCAGAACACCTATTTCAGTCGATCAAAGATATTGAGGGGGTCGATTGAGATCCAAAAGGATCCTCATCTGAAAGAGGAGAGAAAAAAAAGGAAAGGAGAAGATGGTTGTGATTACCCTATAGAGGAGAGAAAGATAATTTTGAATCTAAATAAAGAAGAGAAATGAGTTGAGTTAATTTATGGCTGAAGGAGAGAAAATTCTAGAGATGGGTTTTATATATTCATTAATAACTTTTAAGGGGTACGAGGAGACAGTGACATTGAAAAGATAAGATAAGACTACTCAATAAGGAGATTTTTGAGTTATCCAAGTAATATTTTTTACTGTTTTAGTATTTTATCTTTTTTATCTCAGACAAAAAATTGGGAAATTTATTTAAAATAAAAAAGATCCTAAAATATTTAAGTCATCTGTTGCAACAGATGACAATTTTTGTTTGAAAATTTCCAATGGCTCAGTCATCTGTTGCAATAGATGACAATTTTTGTTTGAAAATTTCCAACACCTTAGTCATCTTTCGCAATACATGGCAATGCCTATTTGATAATTTACAACAAATAGTTAATCTGTTGCAACATATGACTTAATCTGTTTGATAAATTCCAACAAATAAGTTATCTATCGCAACAGATAGCAACACCTATTTGATAATTTACAATAGATAGTTAATCTGTTGCATCAAATGACTTAATATGTTTGATAAATTCTAACAGATAAGTCATCTATTGTAATAGGTTGAAAATTTATTTTTATACAATTTTAATTATGTTCATATGTTTAACTACCACTTCAATTGATTTAGCTACAACTAAGGATGAGTTGATAGGGTCAATTACAACTTCAATTGAGTCCTTACAATTGCATAATATTGGTATTGTGTTCCTCCCGACCTGAGTCATCGATCGATCACTTCGAGTTGAAATGATTCTTACTAACTCATTATCAAGGTAACACCTAAATTGATTTAGCTATAACTAGCGGTGAGTTCATGGGGTCAACTACAACTTCAATTAAGTCTTGGGCAATTGCATGATGTTGGTATTGCATTCCTCCCGACCCGAGTCATCGATCGATCACTCCGAGTTGAAATGATTCTTATAAATTATTATCAAGATAATACCTAAATTGATTTAGCTAGAACTAGGGGTGAGTTCATGGGGTCAACTACAACTTCAATTGAGTTTTTTGCAATTACATGATGTTGGTATTGAGTTCCTCTCAACCTGAGTCGTCGATAGATCACTCTGAGTTGAAATAATTCTTATTAACTTAATTAATTATCAATGTAATACCTAGATTGATTTACATAGAACTAGGGGTGAGTTCATTGGGTCAACTACAACTTCAATTGTGTCTTTGGCAATTGCATGATATTGGTATTGTGTTCCTTTTGACCTGAGTCATCGATCGATCACTCCGAGTTGAAATGATTCTTATTAACTCATTATCAAGGTAATACCTAAATTGATTTATCTAGAACTAGGGGAGAGTTCATGGGGTCAACTACAACTTCAATTGAGTCTTTGGCAATTGCATGATATTGGTATTGCGTTTCTCCCGACTTGAGTCATCGACCGATCACTCCGAGTTGAAATGATTATTATAAAATCATTGTCAAGATAATACCTAAATTTATTTAGCTATAACAAGGGCTGAGTTTATGGGGTCAACTATAACTTCGATAGAGTCTTTGGCAATTGCATGATGTTGGTATTGAGTTCCTCCCAACCTGAGTCATCGATCAATCACTTCGAGTTGAAACGATTCTTATTAACTTAATTAATTATCAAGGTAATACCTAAATTTATTTAGCTAGAACTAGGGGTGAGTTCATAGGGTCAACTATAGTTTTAATTGAGCCTTTGGCAATTATATGATATGGTATTGTGTTCCTCTCGACCTGAGTCATCGATCAATCACTGCGAGTTGAAACGATTCTTATTAAATTATTATCAAGGTAATACCTAAATTGATTTATCTAGAACTAGGGGTGAGTTCATGGGGTCAACTACAACTTCAATTGAGTCTTTGGCAGTTGCATAATGTTGGTATTGCATTCCTCCCGACCTGAGTCATTGATCGATCACTTCGAGTTGCAATGATTCTTATAAAATCATTACCAAGCTAATACCTAAATTGATTTATCTAGAACTAGGGGTGAGTTCATGGGGTCAACTACAACTTCAATTGAGTCTTTGGCAATTGCATGATGTTGTTATTGCGTTCCTCCTGACCTGTATCGTCGATCGATCACTCTGAGTTGAAACGATTCTTATTAACTTAATTAATTATCAAGGTAATACCTAAATTGATTTATCTAGAACTAGGGGGGAGTTCATAAGGTCAACTACAGCTTCACTTGAGTCTTTGGCAATTGCATAATGTTGGTATTGCGTTCCTCCCGACCTGAGTCGTCGATCGATTACTTTGGGTTGAAATGATTCTTATTACCTCATTATCAAGCTATACCTAAAATTCATCAGTGTTCGAGTTGAACTTAATGAACTTTAAAATGATGAGACGGTCAGAAATTACGTATATCTTTTAACATTTAAAAAAATAATTAAGATCAATTCAGACCAAATTAACATTTTTAAAACTTGTCATTCTTTTCCAAAATACAAATCATTCATTTGTGAGAAAAATGTTTGATCATTTCAAATCTCGAGTTCTCGCTCTTTTCTTTCTCTCTCAATAATACAGATAATAACTACTCAAAAAATTTCTTAACCCTTTACAACAGATCAATTTCTTCCCATTTCCGACCACATAGTTGTTATTTTTTACTTCATTCTTACTTGTATCCATCGTTTTATATGTCTTCTTAGGTAACTGAGTTCGAGAAGAGTTCTATATTTGTTCTTTTTTCTAAATATTAAGGCTTTCAAATTAATGATGAAAAAGAAGACTTTTAGTTGTATTATCTTTGAGAATGGGTTTACAATTTTGAGTTTCGATGGTAAACTCATAGGAAGAACCCGAGAAAACCCTAGTTTTTATCATTGTGTTCCGTTGACTGTCGTGGAATTAGTGGTAGTGGTTGTTGTTGGTGGTGGTGGCGGTCGTGGTGGTGGAACTGGTAGTGTTTTTGTGGTGGCTATTGGTGGTGGTGGTGTCATTTGTTGGTGGTGTTTTTGGTGGCTGTTGGTGGTGTCGATATTGGTGGTATTTGTAATGTATTTTTTAAAATTTATGCATACATCAATTATAATGTAATTTTTATTTTTCTGTTGTTTGTAGGTAAAACATGTCTCCCAAAAAAAAGTAATTAAATATGGATCAACTTCTGACCACCTAACAAAAAAGGTTGCAGTACAAAGGGATTCGGATAAGCTTCCTGAACAATCTCAGCAAGGGGATAGTGAAACTGAGAAAAGATATGAAAATAACGTTGAGGAAGATGGACAAGGGTCTATAGATGGTGATGAGGAAAATGAAAGTGAGGAGTCAGAAGAAGAAGATAATAAGAAAAGGAGGAAGTAGAAAGTGAGAAAGAGGATGATCATCAACATGAAGATAATGTATCACCAATGGGGCGTGAATTAAGATCGAAATCCCAGCATAAGGCTGTTGAAACTATTAGTATTGACAGGTTTCAAATTGCGATATTGATAGATGACCCTGCAGAACTAACTGGTGATCTTGTACTTAAATATCAGTTGGGGAAACCTTTTGATGAATTTAGAAATATTATGAAGAATGAAAACATAGACAGGCTTTTTGAGAAGAACTACTTTAGACACTTCCTTGAGCTGCCTTAGGACTGCACTGCCCATTTCCAAATGAGCATGGTATATGGTCTTCTTAAGCACAGGATCAAGTACGTGGGGGATGATAATGATTCGAAGGAAGGCAAAAAAAAGATGGATGAAATCTGGATCAATTACTGTGGCATGCAGGTTTGTTTTGGCTTGAAAGATTTTTCCATAGTGACAGACTTGAGATGCGATCGTACAGAAGAACCTCTCACCAATAAAACACCACGCAAAAGGTCCAAGGTAAGCAAGAAAGCCAAACCATCACCATTAAATACAAGGAAGGCATTGTCCCAGCGACTACCCACCAAAACCAACAAACGCAAGAAAAAAATAAATGGGTTTTTTTACATTGCTGGACGTGGGTACAAAGCTAATAAGTTAATAGAATATATCAAGGATAAAACCATATAAAAGAAGTCCAAGGAGCAATTGTGCTTAGTTTGGTTTACCTATTCCGCTATATTGGCAAGAGACGTCTACAAAGTCATAGAAGATGATTTGTTGAAGCTTGCTGAGGAATTTGTTAAATTCAACAATTATTCTTGGGGATATGACAACTACTACTTGACTATCAAATATTTACTAACAAAGCTATCTCCAAAGACGATCACATTATACGGCTTTCCTTGGGCTTTTATGGTAAATTTAATCACTATTTGTTTACTCATTCATTAATTTATATTGAACAATTATTTGCTTGCTTCCTGTTTGCATTCTTTAGGCTTGGGCATTTGAAGTTATTCCTCACCTCCCAAAGCAAGTCAAGGATTACCCGAATGAGGTTTCTCGTATAAGGATCCTTAGGTGGTTGGCTACAAAGAGCAACATAAGAATTAAGGATGTTGATCTCTTTAACCCTCCGAATGATGCAGTACGTCTTCTTTTGAGTAAAATAGATTGACTCAAGGAAAGATATTAAAACAGATGTGACGTCTATTGTGATAGATAGGTTATCTGTTGCAACAAATTACCTGTCCACTGTAACTGGTACAATATGTGGGTTATCTGTTGCAATAGACGATTCATATTTCATATCAGATTACCCATCTGCTGCTTTGGTTCTCTGAACTCGACTCTATAGATTAGCCATCTACTATAAATTATGCAACAGATGGGTAATCTGATGCAATTTATTATTAATTCAATGCGATAGATAAATTAGTTGTTGTGATAAAAAGATCATCTATTGCATAAGATTAACCATCTATTGCGATAGATGGGTTATCTGTAGTAATAGATTACCTGTCCACTATAACTGGTACAACAAATGGGTAATCTGTTGCGATAAATAATTTATATTTCACATTAGATTACCCATCTGTTGCTTTGGTTCTCTGAACCTGACTCAATAGATTACCTATCTACTGTAAATTATGCAATATATGGGTAATGTGATGCAACATATTGTTAATCTGTTGCGACAGACAGATCAGCTATTGCGATAGAAAGATCATTTGTTGTATAAGTTGTTTGTGTTAACATGTAACCCAACTAACTGTAAATTATTATATGATTTAAATGTATCTATCTTTTTTTATAGGTTGTGCATCCATGGATCGTGACTACTGAGCAGGAGTTGGGGATGACTTCTAATATTACTGTAGGTCTTGTTGGTACAATAGCAGACCCAACGGTGGAGTTAATAAAGAAGGAATTAGCTAGAACAACAGCCATAAGAAGAGCAGTTGGTGTAAGGCATGATGATGTTGTTTCCAGTCATGATGATGAGCATGTTGATGCTCGAGAAAAAATAAATATATTTGAAAATACCCCTTTCACAGATCCCTCTCACCCTTACACAGGTCCCTCTCACCCTTACACCGGTCTCTCTCACCCCTCTTTACCCTCATATTCTCGTTGCAAATACAAAGAGTGCAAGGACAACCAGGATAACTCTTTGAAAAAGTAGAGGCTATCGCTAAAGCTATTGAGAAATTGAAATCCAAAAGGGGTGTCATACCATCCAAGAAGGTGAGGGAGCCATACACTCCTGCAGTGGCGGTTGGGAGGAAAATAGGAGCAATTAGCCAAGTACTCTCCGATTGAAAAAAAAAATTGCAACTCCTTCCTCTCCAAAAGTTGTTGAAGTTTAGCATCCATTCAACAAGGTGGACATATACGCGGAACTTGGCACCAAAGAGAAGAGGGATCTGCGATGGGCCAAGAATGCCAAGTAAGGCGCACAAGATTACCCCATCCATACCTTTTTCGACCAAGACTTCAAGAGTATGACAGGTATGTATACATAGTACGTGGACGGGGTAAGTTTACTTTTCTTAACCTAGCCTTCTAATCTACTCCATGAAGAAGAAACTACGCAACAAATGTATTATCTGTTGCAACAGCTGTGTATTCTGGTGCAACTTGTGGTAGTTATATTGCAACATATTACCCATCTCTTGCATAACTTGCTTGAGATGGGTAATCTTTGAATAGATTCAGAGAACCCTCTACAACAGATGGACCATCTGTTGCATCTTTCCACTATGTTTTCTTTCTTTACAATTACTAACCTATTTAAAAATTGACTTCTTATATCACAGTATGTTGAAGAAATTCCCTGCCTCATGAGGGACAGGCAATTAGCATACCCTAAGGCTTATGATGCTGCCGATAGCATAATGTATCTTGGCTTCTACAAAAATTTCAAGGATAGGTACGATGATCTCAGTAAGCGAGCGTCAACTCCCGGTGGCGCGGGATTTTATTTGTTAATTTCTAGGCTCCAATGGGATAAAGAAATAATAAAATATGTTAGAGGTGAGAGGCCAAATCTACATGACAAGATCTGAACTAAGGTAAAAAAGATTCTGGGAGTCATGAACATGGACAACATACATTATCGGGTTGTTGAGATACTACTCGGGAAGGGAAAGATCAAGGTTTATGACTGCAACTTACCTGTCTTGGACGAGGCCATTTTTTTACCCACATGCAGCCATTGTTCTAGTTGTTCCCCATCTTATTGAGGCGGAGTAAAGTGATGGATCATTTGCCAGCGAAAGTGTTGATGAAGCAACCATGGGAATTTAAAGGTTGAAATAAGGACATGGACCTTCCAAAAAATAAAACTGGTGCCGCAAGCGTGTCGCACGCGCTTGCACACATTGAATGTTTGCTGACCGACACAAAAATGGTTGAGCCAACGACCTTTCTATGCGAAACTCTGTGGTAAACATGCAAGAGGTCTGGGCTTATGGGGTACTAACTGGACGCTTGGAGCTTGTGTATAAAGAAGAGCCTGTGAAATAATAATTTTTTATTTTGTCACTTTACTTTACATACGTAACTTTAAAATTAGTGGCTGTCAAAACCCAAAAATGAGGGTCATGATGGCACATGTCACGGCATACCTTGACAAGTAAGCCTATCACCCAAACTGATACGAAAAGAAGAAAAGATAGAAATATCCCAAGGTAAGGCTTCTAGAACAAAGCCGAACCATATAAGTAATCATAATAATGCAGAAAGAACTTATCCAAAATACCAATCATGCCCAAAACCAAGTGTTAATAGTGTAAGAACAACTAATACAATCCAAGAGTCAAATACATCTGAAAAATAACCAAAAAGGAATAATAATTATCTCTGTATACTAATAAAGACAAAACTACTATAGAAAGATAGAGGTGAACTTCGAACGCATGAATGTCCAACCGTTACCTTGGAAGCTCCAATAATCGCCCGAGTTAAACAAGCTGAGGTGCACACGAGCTAGGACCTGCACCGAAAGGGCGCAGTAGGCATGAGTACGGTCCACTTGTACTCAGTAAGTATCATAGGCCGACCAAGCAAAGTAGTAAATAAAGCATGCAAAATATACACTAAGGGCATGCCACCTGCAATAAAAAAATGTCCCACAATGGTAGCCCACACCGCTTGCACTAACAGTTCTAATATATCTCACATATATTACAACATCGCACCAAGATAGAACAAAAGTACGTATTATATCACATATAAGAAGAACAAAGGGGAACATGCATATACAAGATCATCAAATACAAGTAAAAGAAGATACGATAAATACATAGATGACAAGTCAATATGCCAATACAACACAACATAACATAATGAAGTAAGTGCAATGTATATGATGATGATGATGATGATGCACGAGGTCATCACACAACTTTTGGGATCGTCGCACAATACCCATATACACCTACGGAGTTAAGCTTTCCAACGTAGGATCCATGGGGGGTTCGTCAACCCGTATACAATCCACATATCTCATATCTCCTTTCCGGCACACCCCTCAAAAAGGGTTTTATAAGGTGTTACAATATCTCCTCCCCAGCACATCCCTCGGGGAGGGTTTTAAAAGGTATTGCTAGTGCTTCTCAAATGTTGTCACGGTGGTACCAAAGTTTCATGAATGAGTTTGATATGAGGATATAATGCTCACAACCAATTACAATTAGTATTTTCACAACCAACCACAATGATATATTTCCACAACCATGTGAGCCAATATCCACTCATTATTTCAGTTTCATCCACAAATTTTCACATGTCCATATGTCAAATAAAGTATGAGTATTATCATAATACACCAATGGTACCATATTAAGAATATTAAAAACATAATACAATTATTCACATGTATTCAAGGCTATTAATATCACATAGGACCCCACACGGTCACACATCATATCACATAATAACTCAATTTCGATAATTATACCACATATAGGCCCCCACACGGGAACAACACATAAATAGTCATCTTCATGATTAGTTCCCACCCTTAACATACATTTTGTATCATCATTTACTGTCCAACCCAGTCTGAAAGAGTTAAGCCATAACCTACCTCGAAAGTTGAAATCGATCCGATAAACTTGAACCCGCGGCCTTACTTTTCAAAAATAATCCTGAACTTCACTAAAAATATCAAATATGAAATCTACACATCAAAACAAAACCAATGACACCCATATTGACTACTTTTGGTTCGGGGTCAAAACAGACCCTCAAAACGGGTTTCCCAATAAGAAGGGCAAAATTGAAACTTTACTTCAAAAATATGTTTCCCATATTTTTAGAAACCTGCAGCTGAAAACTCAAGTTAAATCGAGTCAAAAACAAGGTTCAAATCAAAGAAAAGCCATTTTCGAGCTTTACCGGGTAAAATCATTGAAATCCGGGTTAAAATCAAGAATCAGATTTGTTTTGAAGGTTAAATTGATGAAAAACTAGTAATTATAAGATAAAAATATTATTCAAGTAAACATGAGTGAAAATGGAATTTAAAATCAAGCTCTATGATTTTGGGGGTTTCGAGAAATTAATTAAGAAATTACTAAGAAAATAGTGAATTCTTACCTTAAATCCGTAATAAAACCAAAAAACAGGTGTTAATCTAGCGTCCCAAGCTCTCACAAGCTTTAATTTTAAGCTCTCACACTAATTTAGGGTTTAACTCCTAAGAGGCAAGATGAAAATGAGCAAAATGGGTCAAAAAGAGGTGAAAATCTGCTATCTGCAATAACAACTTTTTGTTTGGTCGATCGGACTTCGACAACGTGTCCAGGATTCTTTTGGAGTCCGATACATGCAAACAAACTATGCAACCATACTAAATTCGATGTTCCAAACGCGATGGCGATACCAGATTTTCAAAAAAATATCATTTTCACAAAGTTGACCCCTGAAACCCAAAATTATAATTTTCCAAATCGAGGGTCGAAATGAGATTTAAAAGCCGTAATATCATACCAAATATGCTAACACCCTAAATTTGATATTTTGGATTAGTTGGCGAAGTCGTATTTTCTATCCAAGGTCGTTTTGACCAAGTGTGGGTCCTACACCCATATTTTTATTTTTTTAACTTTTCGACCAATAGATCGAAATGAGCGCGGGTGCACCGGGACCCGAACCAATGGTCTACCTAGCCTAAAATTGATATTCCAAAGTTGCTGGCGCAGTCCATTCGGCCATCCGTCGCACAGATCAAAAGATATCCACATAGGTCTAAAAATAAGGCTCTCGAAGCCAGCAAAAAACACAATATCACATAAATGATACAAAAATGCATCGAAAATCATGCCAATCACCCCCACACCCCAAAAATAGGATAATGCAACTATGGAGAGGGGTAAAATGGTCAAATCACAGAAAATCATAAATTTTACATATTTCATCAAATTTTTAGGTCGTTACATCATTCACCACTAAAAATCTAGTTTGTCCTCGAACTAAAGCAAAGAAATACCTGAATCAATGAAGAGTGGAGGATAAGAACTACGCATATTAGACTCAACCTCCCAAGTACCCTCATCTACAGGTCGATGTCGCCACTGAACCTTAACCACGGAGATAATTTTAGAGTGCAACCGCCTAATATCCCTAGCCAAAAAAAATGAAGACTTGCTCCTCAACAAAAGACAACTGCTCATCTAACTGACCTGATTTCCAACGCATGACATGAGACTTATCTGGAATATAGCGACGAAGCATAGAAACATGAAAAACTGGATGAACAACTGATAGATTAGGAGGCAAAGCCAACTCGTAAGTCACATCACCAATAGTCCAAATAATCTCAAATGGACCAATAAACATGGGGCTAAGTTTTCCCCTCTTCCCAAACCTCATCACACCCTTCATGGGTGAAACTCAAAGGAAAACACGATCACCAACACCAAATCTCAAGCACGAAGTCTACGATTAACATAACACTTTTGCCTACTCTAAGCCGCTCTAAGTCTATCCTGTAGTGTTGTCTCAAATAACGATACATCTTAGTCACACCTGGATGGATAAAATATCTGGAACAATGGGCCTCCTCTAATATCGACCTAATCCAACCACCACTCTTGGCACACAAACTCAGCCCCCAATCCTCAAAACTCCATATGAATCAAGTGAGGCTTCCTTAGACTCCCCACTCAACATATTATCTTGAATCAACCTCAATCCAACATCGTCAAACTAATGAGGTCGAATGTGCTCCATTAAAAAAGATCTAGCCTCCACAAATGCCAAAACATGTCCCGGTGTTGAAATATCAAGCCTAACTATCTGGTTAGCCAAATACTAAACCTCTAATGCCAACGGCCTATCCTGGGTCAAAAGATGCGCCAAGATACCCATGCTAGTCGACTTCCAGCTCAAGTCATCCGCAACCACATTAGCTTTGCCCGGATGGTGGAGAATAGTCAAGTCATAATCCTTAAGCAAAACAAGCAAATAACGTTGCCTCATATTAAGATCTCACTGGGTGAAGAAGTACTAAAGGCTACAGTGATCAGAGAGGGTCTCACAACGGACTCCATACAAGTAGTGCCTCCACAACTTCTAGGCAAACACAACTACGCACAACTCTAAATCATGGGTAGGATAATTCCTCTCATGAGGCTTCAACTAACGATACAGATATGTAAGCACCTTGTTCTCCTACATCAATACAACACCTAACCTAATACCTGAAGCATCACAAAAGACGGTAAAACCCACAACCTCCTTGGGCAAAGTCAAGATAGGAGCTGAAGTCAACAAATCCTTAAGCTTTTGGAAGCTCGCCTCACAAACATCAGACCACTGGAAAGAAATATTCTTCAGGGTCAACTTGGTCAATGGAGCTGCGATGGATGAAAAAAGCTCAACAAAATGCCGATAATAATCCGCCAAGCCAACAAAACTTTAAATCTCAGTGGGCAAAGTAGGTCTAGCCCAATCATGAACTGCTGCAACCTTGGTTGGATCAACCATAATACCTTCCTTAGTCACCACATGATCCAAGAAAAAAAATAGACTCCAACCAAAACTTGCACTTAGAGAACTTAGCATACAACTTCTCATCCCTCAATCTCTAAAGCACAATCCACAAATGCTCCTCATGCTCAACCTCACTCTTGGAATATACCAACATATCATCTATAAATATGATAAAAAAAGAGTCAAGATATTGTTGAAACACCCGGTTCATCAACTCTCTGAATGCGGCAGGGGGCATTGGTCAACCCGAAGGAAATGACCAAGAACTCATAATGACCATATCGAGTCCGAAAAGCTATCTTCGGAATGTGCGAGGCTCTAATCCTTAACTGGTGATAACCGGACCTCAAATTAATCTTTGAAATACTGCAACAACCTGAAGCTAATCAAATAAATCATCAATGCTAGGAAGAGGATACTTATTCTTAATTGACACCTCATTCAACTACCGATAATCAATACGCATCCGCATAGACCTGTTTTTTTCTTTACAAACAAGACAGACGCACTCCAAGGGGAAATACTAGGTTGGATAAATCCTTTATCCAACAACTCCTGCAACTGATCCTTCAATTCCTTTAACTTTACTGGGCCATCCTATAAGGAGGAACAGAAATGGGCTTGGTGCCCGACTTAACATCAATAGAGATATCAATATCTCGATCTGAAAGCATACCAGGCAAATACGTAGGGAACACATCCACTCTCAATCAATTTACGAGCTTGAACATAAGATATAATCCTCTTAGGACCCGAATTAAGTACACCCTTTCAAGCTATACTTGGTACACTCGGCGAAGCTAAAGTCACAGTTTTGGAAAAATGATCTAAGACAGCATGATAAAGAGCCAACCAATCTATACCCAAAATAACATCAAAATCGACCATATCTAATACAAGCAAATCTACCAAGATCTCACACCCGGCAAAAGTCACAACACAAGATTAGTACGCCTGATCCACCACTAAAGAATCACCTACCGAGATAGATACACAAATAGGCATGGCAAGGGGCTCACTAACAGAATCAAAACCTGAAACAAAATACACAGACACATAGGAGAAAGTTAATCAGGATCAAATAATATAGATGCAGGTCTGAAACAAACGAGGAAGATACCTTTAATCACAACATCAGAAGCCTCAACCTCAGGTCTGGCTGGTATAGTATAACACTGACCACGACCACCAACTGCCTGGGTGGCCCTATAACCACCACCACGGGCTCTACCATCTCTACCCCTTGCACCTTTTGCAGAACCCCTACCTCTCACAGATGAAATAGAAGTAGCTCTAAGCACATGACGAGAATAGTCCTTGGCCACATGGCCAATCTTATCACACACATAGCAACCTTTACGATCAGTCTCAACAAAAAAATGCACAACTAGGCCCAAACGGCCACCCTGAACTGCTGAACTGCTGAACTGCTGAACTAGTAGGTCCAACACCTGAAATCTGTAAGGCAGGGTGCACTGGCCTACACTATCCATGAGAACCACTAAAATCTTTATCATGGGGAGACTAACCTCTGAACTCACAAAAATGATGCACCTTCTTGGCGCCACCCTGAGATACTTGAAGAATACCATCTATCATCTTAGAGTGATCCATAATACTTTAAAGCGGAGCCCCAAGCACAACCATCTGAGACATAGCCAACTGAAGGGAGACATCTAAACCCTTCACAAACTTTTGAATCTTTTCAAACTCGGTGGAAATGCTATCTTAAAAATATCTAGACATTGTATGGAAGCGTGCCTCATACTCAGCAACTGTCATGGAGCCCTACTCCAAATGATCAAACTCATCCCACATACGATATCTCAAACTGAAAATCACAAATCTCTCCAAAAAGGCATCAACAAACTGATCCCATAACAACTCAGGAGCATCAACAAGCCTACAACCGACAAATGATATCCACTAATTTCTCACAACACCTCTTAATTGATATATAGTATAAGCCATACCATCCACGCAGAAAGAGTGAAACACAACTCAGAACACAAGATATGAAAGAATTCGCACAATAAGGAATAAAATGAGGGAGGTTTCCTAAAGACATCCTATAGCCTCTTGAAAATAGACACGAACGTCTACTTATCGATTTATGAGACTCTATTAGACATCCTATTCTTACACTATTTAGACCAATGAAACCTGTCTGCTCTGATACCAATTTGTCACGACCCAAAAATGAGGTCATGATGACACTTGTCGCGGCGTACTTTGACAAGTAAGCCTATCACCTAAACTGATACAAAAAAAGGAAAAGATAGAAATATCCCAAGGTAAGGCTTCTAGAAAGAAGCTGAACCATATAAGTAATCATAATAATACGAAAAGAACTTATCCAAAATACCAATCATGCCAAAAATTAGGTGTCAATAGTGTAAGAACTACTAATATAATCCAAGAGTCAAATACATCAAAAAATTAACCACAAAGGAATAATAACTATCTCTGAATACTAATAAAGACATAACTACTATAGAAAGATAGAGGTGAACTTCGGATACATGAATGTCCAACCGCTACCTTGGAAGCTCCAACAATCGCCTGAGTCAATCAAGCTGAGGCGCACTTGAGCTAGGACCTGTACTAAAAGGGAGCAGTAGGCATGAGTACGGTCCACTTGTACTTAGTAAGTATCATAGGCTGACCAAGCAAAGTAGTAAATAAAGCATACAAAATATACACTAAGGGCACGTCACCTGCAATAAAAAAATATCCCATAACGGTAGTCCACACCGCTTGCACTAACAGTTCTAATATATCTCACATATATTGCAATATCACACCAAGATAGAACAAAAGTACATATTATATCACATATAAAAAGAACAAGGGGGAACATGCATATACAAGATCATCAAATACAAGTAAAAGAAGATGTGATAAATACATAGATAACAAGTCAATATGCTAATACAACACAACATAACACAATGAAGTAAGTGCAATGTATATGATGATGATGATGATAATGCACGAGGTCATCGCACAACCTCCGAGATCATAGCACAATCCTCGTATACATCTACAGAGCTCAAGTTTCCTGACGTAGGACCCATGGGGGGTTCGTCAACCCATATACAATCCACATATCTTATATCTCCTTTCCGGCACATCCCTCAGAAAGGATTTTATAAGGTGTTATAATATTTTCTCCATGGCACATCCCTCGGGGAGGGTTTTAAAAAGGTGTTGTCAGTATTTCTCAGATGTTGACATGGTGGTACCAATGTTTCATAAATGAGTATGATATGAGGATGTAATGCTCACAACTAATCATAATGAGTATTTTCACAACCAACTACAATGATATATTTCCACAACCATGTGAGCCAATATCCACTCATTATTTCAATTTTATCCACGAATTTCCATATGTCTCATATGCCAAATAAAGTATGAGTATAATCATAATACACCAATTGTACCATATTTAGCATCTTATTTCATAGGACCCCACACGGTCACACATATCACATAATAACTCAATTTTGATAATTACATCACTATAGGCCCCCACACAAGCACAGCACATAAATAGATAATTTCATGATTAGTTCCCACCCTTAACATACATTTTTTATCATCATTTACTATGTCATCCAGTCTGAAAGAGTTAAGCCATAACCTACCTCGAAAGCCAAAATCGATCTGCTACACTTGAACTCGTGACCTTAATTTTCACAAACACTCCTGAACTTCACTAAAAACATCAAATATGAAAGCTACGCATCAAAAAAAACAATGACACCCATATTGACTACTTTTGGTTTGGGGTCAAAACGGACCCCCAAAATGGATTACCCAAAAAAAAGGGCAAAATCAAAACTTTACTTCAAAAATATGTTCTCCATATTTTTAGAAACCTGCAGCTAAAAACTCAAGTTAAATCGAGTCAAAAATGTGGTTCAAATCGAAGAAAAGCCATTTTCGAGCTTTATCGGGTAAAATCTTTGAAATTCGAGTTAAAATCAAGAATCGGAGTTGTTTTGAATGTTAAATTGATGAAAAAATAGTAATTATAAGATAAAAATATTATTCAGGTGAAAATGAGTGAAATTGTGTTTAAAATCAAGCTCTAAAATTTTTGGGGTTTTGAGAAATTAATTAAGAAAAGGGTGAATTCTTACCTTAAATCCGTAATAAAACCAAAAAAAGGGTGTTAATCTAGCTTTTCAAGCTCTCACAAACTTTAATTTTAGTCTCCCACACTAATTTAGGATTTAACTCCTAAAAGGCAAGATGAAAATGAGCAAAATGGGTCAAAAAGAGGTTAATATCTGCTATTTATAGCAGATTTTCTGCAATAGTAGCTTTTTGTTTGGTTGATCGAACTTTGATGAGGTGCCCGAGATTCGTTCGGAGTCCGAGACATGCAAACGAACTATGAAACTATACTAAATTTGACATTTCAAACGCGATGACGATACCAGATTTTCAAAAAAATATCATTTTCACAAAGTTGATCCCTGAAACCCAAAATCACAATTTTCCAAATCGAGGGTCAAAATGAGATTTAAAAGCCATAAAATTATACCAAATATGCTAAAAACCTAAATTCAATATTCTAGGTTTACTGGCGAAGTCTTATTTTCCACCCGAGGTCGTTTCGATCAAGTGTGGGTCCCACACCGATATTTCTAATTTTTTTAACGTTCCGACCAATAGGTCGAAATGAGCTCGGGTGCATCGGAACCTGAACCAAAGGTCTACCTTGCCTAAAATTGATATTTCGAAGCTGTTTGCACAGTCCGTTCGACCATCCGTCGCATGGATCAAAAAATATGCATATAAGTCCAATATAAGGCTCTCAAAGCCATAAAAAACCACAATATCACATAAATGATACAAAAATACATCAAAAATTATGTCAATCACTCCCACACCCCAGAAATATCATAATGCAACAACGGTGAGGGGTAAAATAGTCAAATCACATAAAATCACAAATTTCACACTTTTCATCAAATTTTTAGGTCGTTATAGTGGCAATTTTTTGATATTTTACAACAATTACGCTTGAATATCCATCTGCTCAACAATACCAAACCAGTAGCAAATACAAATACACCACCATGAAAAATTCAACAATTAGGCTTGAATATCTATGTGCCCAATAACACCAAACCAGTAGCAATAACGCCAATAATGTAGTATCTTCTTGCTCGATTTTATTTCTCTTTAAAAGCCTTGACTTTCTTCAACAAACCCCAGATTACACAATTTGCTTGTAAAGGGTGTCGTTCTTCATACCAATCAAAGTAATCACATCCACTCAACTTCTATCTAAACAAGACCACAAATGATTACAAGTCAATAATTAATCAACTAATTAAATAAAAAAATATTACCTTTAAAATCTTACAAGTAAAAAACCTGCGACCTGGATTTTATTGAGTCCAAGAAGTCTTCAATAGAGCTTCATGACTACACCTATAATATCAAAAATCTTTATCACAAAAAGTAGTGTAAGATGAGCTCGATATTGTCAAGCTCAGTTAGAAAAAATGAAAAAAAATATGCAAAAAAAACAAATACAAATAATTTAAAGAATTTGGATAGAGAAAAATAGATAATGAAGAAGAAGATTTGGAAATTTAGGGTTAAATTTTAGGAAGAAGATGAATATATAAGAGGGACAAATAACCGTTGAGGGTCAAATCAGACGCCAAGTTAGCAAAAATAGGGGTTCAACGAGTCTTGGTTGTGTGAATTACATGCGAGCTGCCAAAGTGAAAGATCGCTGCAACTTTAGGTACCTGTCGATGGGTTCCGCCTTTTTTATTTCAAGTCACTTCACTTTACATGTAGTGGAATTTTTTTATGTCTAATGAAAGCTTAATTTTTATAATACAACAGATTGTCCATCTGTTGTAACAGATATTCTACCTGTTCTGGTAGATAGTTTATCTGTTGCAATAGGTTGGTCATCAGTTGCATTATGTCGATGTTTCTATCTAAGTCTATATGTTGCAACAATGGGAAAACTTATTTGATAATTTCCAACAGATTACCTACATGTTGCAACATATGTAAAAATTAGTTAGATATTTTCCAACAGATATGTCGTCCATTGCAACAAATACCTTATTTGTTGCAATATTTGAATCTAGTATTCTATTTCAATTAATAAGTTTAAATCTAAGGATAAAATAAAATTCATAATCAAAATAAAATAAATCAAAGCCTTCAGAAATTACATGAAATAAATCAACAAATAAATAAAATGTAAAAAATTATTATGGGTACAGATCTCAACAAATAAATCAATAATTTAAGTTTTGATGTCAATAATTCCTAAGGAGGGGTGAGGTTATTACTTTGACAGACTCAAGCTATAAAGATCTACTTAATATGGATAAGTTGTTCTTCATCCGGTGCTATGGAACTTGGCTTTGGTCATCATGGATCTTTAATGTTGCTTGCGTACGATTTATGCGTTTTTGCTTCTCCGTATTTCCATAAAAAGAGTACCATATTATCAATGTTGTTCAGCAGTAGTTTCTACAGTGACATCCACCTGAAAAACCAGAATTGGTCAATCCTAATCACAGATATAAAAAAATAGAAAAGGATAACTCATCTGTTTTAGCAAATCAAATAGGTCTTTCTCTTTTTTTAAAATTGTCCCAAACAGATTATATTTCTGTTGTAATGGATGGATCAACTGTTGGGATAAATTATAACATGAGGAAGACCTGTATAATAATTTTTAACAGATGAATCATCTATTGCAACATATGACTCATCTGTTTGGAAAAACTAAAACGGTAGGAAGCCCTGATTTAATTTGTCCCAACAGATGACCCATTCGTTGTAGCAGATAAGTCATCTGTTGGTACAAATAAAAATGGTACGTAGAGTTGTTTGATTTTCTAAAATAGATGAGACATATGTTGCAACAGATATTGTATATGATACAATAGGTTAGTCAACTATTGCAATAGATGTATATATCTATTTGATAATTTTCAGCAGATGTGTCATCTGTTGAAATAGATATGTGTCTGCTTGTTAGTTGGAACAAGCGATATATATTCACCTTCTTCAGCTCGTGCTGCTCTTCTGTAGCCTTGTACATTTCTCAATAGTGCAACACATGGACACATGAGTTACAATTTTATTTTTTTGGATGCTTGATAATGCTTTGGAAATTACTTTCCTTCTCTTCTTAGCCTTAATCTCTAATGAAATGGATGGATATAAAATCCTCTTTGATGGAATGACACCCCTCTTAGATGTCAATTCCTTTATAGTAGCAGTTAATGCATTAATAGCATTAATCACTACATCATGTTTCGCTTTATAGTCTTAACATTTGCATGCAGAACATTCGCTAGGAGAGATAAAATTTGTATAACTAGTATGATCATACTCATAATGGTTTGTTTTAAAAACTATAAGAGGAGCATCATTAGCACCAACAACAGCATCATTAGCATCAACAACAGCACCACTACCACCACCAACAGCTCCATCATCACTATAGCCATCAACAACAACAAGCCCACCCTCCAAAATTATTTTTCTTGTGATGACTGTTACTCCAACCAATTCCATTTTTATTCTGACAATGACCTTAGGATCCGATAAAGTTTGTACAGACCATAAGTAAGAAAAAATGGCATCTTCAACTCTCGATTGGCCGAAACAAGCAACAAATGCACAATCTAACATAAATCATTACATATATTAGAATGATGATTAGATCATTCAAAAAAATCATTAATTAAAATAAAAACTTAATTATAATTATACTTATTGCATCCTTCGGGGGTTGAAGAGATCAAGAAATTTTATATTTTTATCAGTTTTGGCCGACAACCATCTCAAGATTCTTGGACAGGAAACTTCTTCCTGGTAGTTCACTTGTTGTCTCAAACAAGGAATGACTTAAAATACCCAAGCCTATAAAATAACGCTAATAAATCAAAACCATTATTGAATAAAAAATTCAATCATATCATAATAAAAGAAACATTTACCATGAAAGCCCATAAAAAGTCATATAAGTTGACTGTCTTTGGCGTTAACGGAGTCAACAAATATTTGACAGTCATTTTGAAGCTTTCATAACCCCCAGGCTAGCTGTTAAATGCCTCAAGATCCTTGTAGAGCTTTAGCAAACCAAGTGGTATGTTTTTGTTAACGTATCTCGCTCAAAAAATATTATGTACAAACCAAACCAAGCACAATGATTGCTTGTGCTTCTTTGAAATTCTTTTACCTTTCAACGCTTCTATCAAATTTTTATTTTTGAAGCTTGAACCAATAATGGACACCAGGTCATCACGATCACTCGACTTGTCTTTTCCTTTTTTGGGTGTGCGGGGTACTTATTTGGGGTTAGAATAGGTATAACTTGAGAAGGAGATGGATGATAATATTTTAGTTCAGTAACTATGGCAAACTCCTTCCAACCAAAACAAACAGACATGCCATAGTAATTTATCCACACCCCATCCATCTTATCTTTGTTTTCATACATAAACCTACGCTTGGTAAAATCATATATTATTTTTATTTTGAAACGAGCATTGTTGTCCTCCGGCAAATCAAGATATTCCCCAAAGCATCTATCCCTGAAATAAGCATCTAATTTTTGTTGTTGAATTATTTTTCTAAAGGCGTCGAAAGATTTTTCCATGGTTGACTTAACCACGAAATTACCCGTTAAATCTGTGGCACCATCTCACTGCATTCTAATAGGATAATGATCAATGCTGAAGGTTTTGACCAACTCTTCAGTTGAAGGGCTATTAGCATTTGGATCATCTCTTTTGAAATATCTCTCCTCCCAATGTTCATCATATTCTTGTAAAGCAAGCTCATAGAGTGGTAGATGTAGCCTAGTTGCTTCACTTGTTCCTTTACTTGGACTTCTGAGAGCCATATAATCTAAAAATAACAGGAACATAAAATAGATTATAATTGAATAATGCATCATTAAAAAAGGATACCAGTATATCTAACATGTACAACAGTAAAATAACAGTTCCAGTAGATAACATATCTGTTGCACCAGGTAGGTTATCTATTGCAACTTATAACCAACCTATTTCAACGGATAAGTAATTCATTGGAAATAATAAAAACAGATCACTTATCTGTTGCACTAGGTAGGTTATCTGTTGCAACTTATAACCAACATGTTGCAGCGGAAGAGTAATCTGTTGGAAATAATAAAAATAGATCACTCATTATTTGCACCAGGTAGGTTATCTGTTGCAACTTATAATCATTCTGTTGCAGCGGATGAGTAATCTGTTGGAAATAATAAAAATAGATCACTCATCTGTTGCACCAGGTAGATTATCTATTACAACTTATAACTAACCTGTTGCAGCGATGAATAATCCATTGAATAATCACACACTAAAAATATCAACGGTGACCAAATTCACCAACAAATTGAATCAACGGTTCTACAATAAGAACTACAATAACAACAAAAAAAATATTTCACACCGAAAAGAGTAGAGAAAAAATGCCAGAAATTAGGGTTTTATTCAGTCCATATTTCAAATTTAAGCAAGAAATATTAAAATTATTAACCAATACTAGAAGAGAAGTTGGCTCAAGTTCATTTATTTCTTCATAACTAAAAAGACATAATTTTTTACCTGTGAAAGAAGAAATGGCATGACGAAGAACTCGAAATTGTTGTCGCCGGAGAACACTACTTGTCACTTCGATTAACGGTTGAAAGTCAAAAAGAAACTCGCTCAGCTATTTTTCACAAGAGCTTGAACTCATCGGGGATTGAAGAGAGAAATTTTGCAGAACTATTGGTTGGGAGAGAGTTAAGAGAAATTATCGAGAGAGAGGGGGAGAGGGACGGTTGATTTGAAAAGGAGAGGGGTGTGGGTTGATTTGTATTTTTAAAAAGATTAGAAAGTTTTGAAAATATTAATCAAGCTCACAATTAACTTAATAAAGTTTACTAATTATGTTTGACCCTTTAAGTTGGTCAATGTCATCAATCCTTCATTTAAGACTTAAATGACAGTTTTCCTTCAATTTACCTAGATAGTCACACATGTTTATTATTTTTTCCATACATGTCGTTACATTTGTCCTCATTTATTATTTTTAAAATTTTATTTATATATTTATAATTTAATCATACATAGTAGTTATTTTTTTTTATAAATCTCTTTTTATTCCTTATTAGATTACTTGTTCTTTTTAACTTATTTCTTATATTAAAAAATAATTATTTTACTTTCTTATTTATTTTAGTAAATCACGAGAGATTTATAACTTGTTTTTCTATATTATTATTATTATTATTAAGTAATTACTTAAAGTATTAATAGCCAAATTTATTTTTTTTGGTATGTTTGTCAAAAAAAATTATTTCAAAATAGTTGACATGTTTAAATGATCAAGAAATTTCTTTTTTCAATTATACCCTTAGTAATTAATTTCCACATTAATTGAACAAGATTCATATAATCAATATTAAAAATATAATAGGATTATATTAGTCAATTTACACCTTTTATTAATTTTTTCTTAAGATTTGTGCAAAAATATATACATGTCAATTATTTTGAAATTAAAGGAGTACGTACCAACTATCTTGAGATGGAGAGAATATTAATTAAAAATAATTTAGTAAAAATATATTTTACTTTCAAAAGGTGAGTGACTTCATAAGGATTGTACACATTAAAAATACCGTATTATGAATGGTAATAAAGTGAAAATAAAAATTCTTTAAAAAAATTCACTGTACTCAAAGAATTAAAAAATATAACATTAATTATTACTAATTATTTCCTATTTTAACTACAAGAAAAATCAAAAATTAAAAGAGGGGAGGGAGGAGGTTTGAGAAAGGGGCACAGGTAATATATAAATCTAACAAACGTAGTACTATGTTAAATTATTTGCCGAGTCAAGAAAATCAAGTAAAAAGGAATTGAGGGAGTACCCTTTTTTCTCTTTTTTTCATTTTGTTTGACCTTTATACTAAAAATAAAATTCATTTTTTATTTATTATTTAGCTATTCAAGAGATGTTTATTATTTTCGTTCAATATTATTGTTATCATTAAGTAACTATATAACTACTTAATATAAGTGAGGACCTTGGGGGTTTGGTCGTCCTCACAGACCCAGTAATTGTCAATCGTATACTTTTAAAATATAATCATCGAGATAAATAAACAAACTTCCATTAAATAACTTTTTAATGAGAGTGTCAAATCAACAAATGTAAAACAAAGTGAAATGGATAGACTACATTTTTTTTTTACATTTTAGAAAAATTTGTGCAATTTTGAAGTCATAATTTTTTAAAATTCTTTATAACTTTGTAATAATATGATTCATCGTAATGTTCATCAAGTAGGTTGTTATTTTCGTTTGTTAAACACCTGTGAAATGCATTTAAATATATTCAAGATGAATTTTGTAATGAATTAGTATCCTTTATTGCTTTGTATGATTCTATAAAAATTATTAATCTATTGATACTTATAATTTTAAATTATCCTCTTGTACAATTTTCAAATAAAGTCATAAAAAAAAGAAAAAAAATTAAAAATTGATTGTTTAATTCAACAGAATCTGTTTCACCTGCTATTAAAATATGCATTGAAACATGTGATATTATTATGAGATTTTAATATTATTTAAGACAATTTAAATAAATAATAAGTTATTATTTTATCATTTTTATTATTATTATAATTATATAAATATATATATATATATACACACACACACACACTAGTTTAGGTGCATGCGCCTCGCGCGTGTAGTTCAATTTATTGAGTTCAAATGTTACGCTAAATAGGATATTTGTTTAAATAATAAAGATGAATATAATCATTAAATTCAACATCTTTTGGAGAATTTATTTAATTAAACTTAACCTTTGCAAAAAAATAAATTTCAACGCCGATCGACATTGATCTACCACTTGTAAACTACAATAAAATAATACGATAATAGAGACATAAAAATAATATAATTAAATTTAACCTTTACAGAAAAAATTTCTCAAAATCGTCCGACACTCATCTACCACCTGTAAACTATAACAAAATACTACGACAATAGAGATATCAAAATAATACAACTATACTTTACCTTTACACAAAAAAAATCATCCAAGACGGAGATATAAAAACAATACAATTAAACCTAACCTTTACCTAAAAAAAATCCTCAAAGTCGTCTGACATTCATCTACCACCTGTAAATTCATCTACGACTTGTAAACTACAACAAAATAATACAAAAGTGATCACAAAACTTTAATTTTGATGAAAATAATTCTTGTCTGAGCAAAAATTTTGACACTAAAGAATAAAGAATGACTTGAATGGAAACAAAAAAGATATATATATATATATATATATACACACACACACATTGAATTATATTATGTTGGGTTAGAAAATTAAGCATCAATCAATATAGACATGCAACCGAATCAAGTTAGATAAGCATCAATCATATTTATAGATGTATTTCCTTAATAGAGTCCTATTTTAGGAGAGTAATATTTTATTCTATTTTTAGAGTATTTTTCTAATTGATCAGTACAAAGGGAGATATTAGTTGATTTTCTTTCCATATATTTTAGGAGTCCATATATTTTAGGAGTCTAGTTAATATAATAAAATATTTAAATAATAAATTCAAGAAAATAGTGAAAAGATAATTTTGTCTAAAGAATAGTCTGTTAATGAAGAATAAAAAGTTCAAATCACTTTTCTAAAGGTCTTCACACTTTTAATATATTATAGTATATATATATATCCCTTGTTTTCGTCGTTCTCACAATGGGTGTAATAGAAATTTCAATTTTAATTATATACATGTTGTTGCTTGCCATTTGATTCTCAATGTATTATCATTCATTTTTTGAATATCAACCCACATGGAGTTTTACAATTGGTATGTTGGGTAGACTTGGAAGGAACTTTTCTTTGGCAGTGGGTCCTAAGTCAAGTCTATTTTGCAGCTTATTTATTAACTTTGCTTTCTATCGTATTATTTACTATTAATTACTCCATCAATTTTAATTTATTTTTTTATTTTGACTTGACACAAAATTTATAAATAAAGAAGATTTTTAAATTTTTTAGTCTGAAATAAAAAAAATATATTTAATATATCAATTTTTTTAAAAAAAAATTGTGATTATAAACATATCATATAAATATTTAAAATAAAAAAATTACTAAACGTAAAGAGATAATTTTTAAACACGTAAAAATATAAATAGGGCAAATAACCCATGCAAGGCCAATAGCTGAAAAGCTTATATGACACCATAATAGGTTAAAGTGGCCTCAACTTTCAAAACTAAGTGTACTGTTGAAAGCTGAAAGCTCTGTCATGCAAAAAAAAAAAAGATATGATCAATCTTGTAATTAGCCATTAAGAAACTAAAATCAGCGTCTTACTTTTAATATATAGCCTGTTATAGATCACAATCAAAATGCTTTGAGGACATGACAACCCAGTTCTTTTTACAAATCACAATGTGTTTAATATATAGCCTGTTATAGATCACAATCAAAATGCTTCGAGGACATGACAACCCAGTTCTTTTTACAAATCACAATGTGTTTGCAATCGTATGAGATGCTAATTCTATAACATCCCATTTTGGTAGTTCCATATGAATGTATTTTGTCTATTTTATTCTTAATTAAGTTTTAATGACTTTTCAAGATCTCATTCATTTTAATAAATTTGAACAATTACATGAGATTTAAAATATTATATAAAAAATGATGAGTCATAAAGAAGTGACAGTGACACTAAAAAGTATCTATTTATCCAACTAAATTTAAATTAATTCAAAATTTCATTGTCTTTTTTTTTATAAAATAATAATAATTTAATAAAAGAGAGCACTCATTTTTTTTAATCCTCACAAAAAATTTGTGAAGCTTTAAAAATCTTGTAACGTTTCACCCAGTGAAGACACATCTACAAAAAGTATCAATTTAGATCGTTAAAGACTTACATTTAAAAACTTACAGTGAAATAAAAAAAAAAATATTGTGTGCATTTGTATGAAATTAAAAGAAAGACTAAAATATACCATAAAAAAAATGTTATTCTTAACTTATAAAAGCATTTACTCCTCCATTTTAATTTATTTGTTTGGTTTCAAATTGACAAATAATTTGGACTATTATTATTGATAATGTGGACAGCTAATATGAGATGAATGGAGTATGTAGTTTTTAAATCTTGTAGTTTTAAACTTGTCATGTAGAAAGTTAAAATTTTAATTACTTACAAAATTATAGAAAAAACTTTATTTTTTGGGATATACCAAAAAAAAAGTAAGACATTTAAATTGAGATGAACGAATAGCAAATTTTTATGAATTTTTTTTAGCTCTTTACTTTCTCTGATTTATATTATATTTTATTTATAACATTTATACTAAAATTGTAATAAATATGTTTTATATAATGATGATGACCTTAATAATTTTTTAAAAATCAAAATTAATACAACTGAATTTTTACATAACCAAAAATTTATAGTAAATTGGTACTATTTAATTAAGGTAATGCAATGAAGATTACTTATTATTTATGGAGGAAAATAATTTTGTAAGGAGTATATTAAAATTAAAAATACTATAACTATGAATAAAAAAAGCCAATTAAAACACTCTTTATATTTTTTTTATTATAATTTTTTGACAAATTTAGTAATAATGAAAATTTATGAATAATTCATTTTGACGTGTCATTGGATTTTATTAATTATGCAGTAAAAGAATATAATACAAATCAATTTATTTTAATTAAAGAATTATTATTTTATATTTATAGTTTGGGCCCGGGCTTAGCACGGGCTATGAATAACTAGTTAACTATATAGATCTCACTTTTTGATAGTCCTCACAAATATTTTGGTGCAATTAGATAGCCACACATATTTATTATTTTTTTCCATACATGGTGTTACATTTGTCCTCATTTACTATTTTATAATATTTTTATTTGGATAATTAAACTATACATAGTAGTTTTTTAAAATTATTATTTATAAATATTTTCTTATTTCTTATTAGCTTACTTGTTCTTTTTTACTTATTTGTTATATTAGAAATTAATGATTTTTCTTACTTATTTATTTTAGTAAATTATAAGGATTTATAATTTCTTTTTAAATTATTATTATTATTATTATTATTACTAAGTAATTACATAAAGTATTAGTAGTCAAATTTAAATTTTTAAAATATGATTAATAAGGATAATTTTATATGTTTTACTCTTAATATATTAAATTCTTAATTTTTTTTGTCAAGCCAAAGAAAGAAGTAGAAAGAAATTGAGAGAGTACCCTTTTCTATCTCCTTTTCATTTTGCTTGACCCTTACACTAATTTTTTTTTCTTTTTATTTATTATTTTAGAAAATAAAGTGAGGTTTATTATTCTCTTCCAATATTACTCTTATCATTAAGTAGCTATACAACATAAAAGTTGTCAATAATATACTTTCAAAATATAATTATCGAGATAAATAAACAAACTCCTATTAAATAGTTTCTTATTAATAGGAGTACCAAATCAATAAATGTAAAATAAAATGAAAAGATAGAGTGCATATTTATTTTTTTACATTTTAGTAATATTTGTGCAACTTTGAAATTACAGTCTCATTTCAACCAGAGCGTTTATTATTTTCTAATAATACTTATTCGCTTTTTTGGGTGTGTTTGGTACAAACATGTTCTTTTTAATGAAAAACATTATGTATAAAATGTTTTCCAAAAAATTTAGTGTGTTTTCTTACTTATTTTCTTATATTCGGTATGTACGTAAATTATTATTTAAAAATTATTTATATATAATTTAGATAAGTACTATGAGAGGTTGGGTATGGAGTGGCAGGGATGGGAGCTACCGATAGGGGTGAAGACAAGGTGTATCGAAGAGTGAAGGGTTCAATGAATGTGAAATATAATTTTTCTACTTTCGCGAAGTCATTTTTATAAGTCTAAAAAGACATATTTTCCTAGAGAAAATATTTTTAATTTTTTTTTATCAAATATGTTTTTTTTTTTTGTAAAAAAAAAACATGCTAAAAACACTATTTATTTTTTAAAAAATTGAATTCTATGTCTATTCGCATTTGCTAATTTAATTTAATAAAGTCCTATAAAAGTTATCCAACTATACAATAAAAAACCTTAATAATCATAATGAATTACCAGACAAGACATAATTAACATATCACTAAATTAAATTAATTATGTAATAGAAAAATATGACTTGAGTTATACTTTTTCTAAAATTAAATTTTATATTTTTTATCATTGGCTTGGGCCTGTGCTTAGCACGGGCCTTATGCAACTAATTATACTTATATATAAGAGAGGATATCAAAATTTGGTAGTCCTCACAATGACATTATTGTAGTTTTAATTTCCTTAAAATCCTCTAAAATTGAGACATGTGTTGGTAAATTATTTTCCTCCTCTTAAATTATGACATGTAATTGATAAGATTATAGTAATTTTAATTTTGTAAGATCCTCTAAAATTATGACATGTGATTGGTAAATTGTTTTTTCCTCTAAAATCGTGACATGTAGTTGATAAATTACTTTTTCCCCTCCAAAATTGTGACATGTTGATTAAATTATTTTTTTCTTTTCTAAAATTATAACATATAGTTGATAAAATTATTTTTTTTACACATTTTATTTCATGTCACCTGGGCGTTTGCACGTGGTATATCATAATATGATAAACTATATTTATTGAGTTTGTCTTTATAATTTTTTTTATTATTTAACTAATCGATAATTCTCTCAGAAGATCTCATTATACACATTTTTCTATTTTACGTGCTTTCAAGAATTTATCTTATTTATTACTATTTTTCGATGTACTTTAGTTTATGTTCTTTTTGTATATTATTAACACCTACTCTTTTATGAGTTTAGTAAAAAAAAGTATTTAAAAGGATAAGATCTTTTATAGAATAATCGCTCTTTAAAAAAATATGATTGTGGATAAGCAAGTTTAGTCGTAGAAACCTATATAATTGATTGGAACCTTGAAAACTATCTAGGGCAATAACTCATTTAATTTCAAGGATATATAAAGTCTAGAATCCTTTTAAACACCTTATTATGTTAGTGACCAAGCAAGTAGATTTTATTCGGTCGGTAAGCTAGAAAACATAGAATTTGAAGAAAGAGGAGACATGTAATACCCCATGTTTTTGAGCTCTGAAAGTTCTGAAATACTTGCTTAAGGGACTATCAACTGCCACTGACAACGACTCTGTCAACGACTCATTTCCAAATATTTTGTCATCTTTAGTTAGATTACAACTAATGCTTATCAATTACTTTAAAAGGTTTTTTCTTCTTCTAAATTTACCCTTTGACATGTGTTTTTAACTTATTATTTCATATTAATTTGCTTTGTCTCCTTTTTCATATTATTCTTGATTTAGTTCAATATTACTTCACTTGCCATTATATAATAACTAAAAAAATATTTTTGAGATATTTTACAATACCTTAATTTAATTTTCTCTCTCCTCCCCCACCCCCCACCCAAACACACACATCTACCTCTTTTTCTTTTGCATTATATATATAATAATATTAAGTCACTAATTTTGATAAATAAGTATATGTTACTTGTATTTATTTTATATTAAAGTTTTTCTCAATAAATAATAATCTTAAAACATATAATGATTCACATTACTTTACTACTATATATAATGGAGAACACCCAATTTCTCCAGGTTTCACATGAATTTATTATGTCAATTTTATCCTAAATTATATTTTAAAGACCTTGGAAGATCTCACCCATTTTTGTAAATTTAAATAATTATATTTACATTTAAAATTCAATACAAAAAGTAATGAGTCGTAGAAAAAGTGATAGTGACACCATAAAAGATTTACTTATCCAATTAGATTAAAAATTAATTTAAAAAAAATTGACGATTTCTTTTATAAAAAAAAATAATAAGAGATAACACCCAACTTTTTAAAATCTATTTTATCCCTAATTGAAGTTTTAATAATCTTGTAAGATTTAACCCATTGAAAGAACATCTACAACAGTATTTTGCTAAATCAAACTTTCAACTATTTAATTTAAATGTTATCTTTATTTGTAAATTAAATTTATTGATGTAATCATACAATAATTTGTAGCATCAAATATTTTTTATAAATTACTTAAATGTTATATAATAAATTGGGTTAGTTAATAATTTTAATTGAGAAAAAGATAATGAAGGTAATTCAACATAAACCAACAATCATTTTAGATTGTTAAAACCTTTAATTTAAAAAAAAATCAGTAAAATAAAAAGGAGAACAGTTTTAGTGCGTGCATTTGTTAGAAATTTTTTAAAAAATCTAAAATATGTTCTAAAAGAAATGAAGTTTTTTAACTTACAAAAACTTTTACTTCCTTCATTTTAACTTGTTTGTCTGATTTTGACTTAGCCCGAAGTTTAAACTCGTGATGAAGATTTTTTAATTTTGTGACCTTAAACTGAAGATAAATGTGGATAGAATCAAAAAATCTTTTAATCTTGTGGTCTTAAAAATGTCATATGAAAAGAGATATACTAAGAGAGTCTGAAAAAAAAAGATACTTATTTTTAAACGAACTAAAGAAGAAATAAGACACGAGAAATTGAAAAAAATATATGATTTAACAATCTAAAAATATTGAGAGATTATCGAACTACTTTCAACTAATACCATAATGTTACAAACACAAACAAAAAACAAGAGTAGCAAAAAATAGAAAAAAAATATAAATACAAATGTTAATGTAGTTTGGGCTCGGGCTCAGCACGAGCCAACTGACACTAGTATTTATTATTTATTATAGGAGATCTTTCAGAAATAGCTACACTTTGCTGTAAAACTCACCTTCTATAGTCATATTTTACATAATTACCATTTATAGCTGTTGTATTCAATTTACGCCCGTTGTATTCGGTTTTATCAATAGTCTGTATTCATATAAAATATAAATACAATACCTATTTAGCTGTTGTATTTAATTCACTGCCGTTGTATTCACTTTTACTCAGTAATTTATATTCATAAAAAACATAAATAAACTACATATTTAGTCTCGCCAAAAACACTACCATTTTTTTTTCTTTTTTCTTTTCTTATATTTTTTCTTTTTTTGTGTTTTTATCATTTTTTCTTCTTCTTTTTTCTATTTTTTCTAAAAAAAAATTGTTTTTTTCTTTTTGTTTTTTCTCCCTTCTATTTCTCTTTCTTCTTTGATTTTTTTTCTTTTTTTGTACTTATTTGCTTTATCATTTTTTTGTTCTATTTTATATTTTTTGTATTTTCAAAAAATATGACTACTCGAGCACAAGTCATGGATGATAACGTACATATCACAATTGTTTAGCGTATTTGTTGTCACACTATCATTTATATTTTTGTATTCATTGATACAACTGTATTTGTATTTGTATTTTAAAGTCCGCGCTTGTAATTATATTTTATAGTTCGCATTTATATTTGTATTTTATTGTTTGTACTTGTATTTATATTTTTTAGTTCGCACCATTATTTATATTTTATATAACTCGCACTTGTATTTTACAGAACCATTTTATATTTGTATTTTATAATTGAATGTATATTATATTAGATTAGATTTGTATTATGGTTTTATTGTGTTTATATATTTAGATTATGTTTGTATTTGTATTCTATTTTCGTCGATGCCTTTTTATTTTTAAAGAATTATTTTGTATTTGTAAGTTGATTGCATATTGTATTTAGTCGTGATTATGTACAATATATCATTTGTATTTGTAAACAAACAAGTAAATTCACTAATTGTATTTTATTGATTCTAAAATATATAAATATGTAATGTATCATTTGATACAAATGTACCGTTTTGTATTTGTATGTCAAAATTATCATTTGTATTTGTAAATAAACAAATATCACTTGATACAAATATAAATACAAACAAATGAAACAAATGATTTTACAAATACAAATACAATATATATTTGTATATATTGTATTTGTATAAAATTTAAAATTGTATTTATTTGTATCAATAAATACAACTCGTATCAATAAATACAAACAAGTATTCATAGAAAGAAAATCAATCATTCATTTTCAATAATTAAAAAATACAAATGATAGTTCACACTGACATCTGTATGTTATAGTTCGCATTTATATTTGTATTTTATAGTTCGCACTTGTATTTGTAAGTTATAGTTTGCATTTGTATTTTATAATTTGCACTTGTATTTGTGTTTGCTAGTTCGCACAAATGAAAATATGGAAAAAATGAAAAGGAAAAAAAAGAAAAAAAAGAAGAGAAAAAATGAAGGATAAAAGAAAAAGGAGAGTAATAGATAATAGAGAAAAAACAAAAAAGAAAAAAAAAGAAGGAGAAAAAATAAAAAGGAAAAAAAGAAAAAATAGAAAAAATGGAAAAAAGAAAACGAAAAAGAAAAAAGTGAAAAAAGAAAGAGAAAACAAAAAAGAAAAGAAAAGTAAACATGAAGAAAAAAAAAATGAAAAAAAAGGGAGAGTAATAGAAAATAGAGAAAAAAAGAAAAGAAAATGAGAAAGATTATGAATTGTAATTAGAAATAATTAATAGGTAAAATGAAGCTATGAATTGTACTTAATTGAAATTTAGGCTAAATAGGATAATTATGAATCTATGTTTGTTAAGTTATATAGTTATTCCTTTATTATATATTATATCATTTATATTTATATTATTACTACTATGTAGAAAGGACAACCAGGGATATTTTAGTCATTTCATAATTAAGGATAATATGGGGATTGCATAGCTGTTTCTGCAACGTTTCAAGCAATAATGATATTTCCACATTACTCTACCCAATATCCAGCCATTTGTCTTTCATTTCAACCACAAATGCAAAAAAAATCAACAGAAAAAAAAGGACATTTCTAGAAGACATTTTTACTTGAATAAATAAGACTATTTTTGTCAATTGTGTTCAGCGTTTGATTCAATCCTAATCAGTAAGCTCACAGGTGCGTTTCTCTGCTTTATTAGTTTCTTCATCTTCATAATCCGTTTACAATTTTTTTTCCTATATATATATATTTTTATTGTGTGTTTCAAGTTGGAAAGTAATTATTCTGATTTCTTTGTGTTATTGAGATTCTTGAATACCCATTTTTTTGGGGGGGGGTGGGGGGTGGGGGTGGGGGGCTTAGTTTGGTGTTGTTACAAGTTGAAATGTGGGATTTTTGAATAACCCTTTTTAATTTTTTCCTTCTCATTTATGTGTGTTGTTAGATGTTAGAACATAAGATTCTTGAATACCCCTTTAATTTTATTTTTTTCAGCTTATTTGGGTGATTTGTGTGTGTGTGTGTGTTAGAATAGAATATGGAATTTGAATTAGAGGGAAGTCACAAATGACGATGTCTTGGATTGGGAATGCATCAATAATACCACAATTTTATATAAAAATTCTATATCAGAACGTTTATCGTCTCCAACTGCTTATGCATATGGTAAGCTTTTGCACATTTTCATTTTCCTTTGCCTTGTCTTTTTATTTTTGAATTGAGAAGATTGCTGCTTTAACTATGTAGTTTTCGACAAATATTCTTTCTGGACAACTTTTCTTGAAACTTGAAGTTTTTAACACTAAGCGAAGCATTTTAAACCATTGTCTATCATGAGTTTTTCACAATAGTTTCTTCCCTGCTATTCATCTCCTATGTTTTTCCTCTTGAAAATTGGTATATGCAACGGAACAAAGAGTATTTGGGTATGAATCCACCATAAGGGAGATGTATAAGGAAGCTGCCAAAGAAGTCGCGCTTTCAACTCTCAGTGGTATTAATTGTAAGTAGTAGCACTCTCTTCATGGTCCATTTGCTGCTGTAAGTAATGATGTTACAGTAATAATGTATGAAACGGGTTTGCAGCGGGTATCTTCGCATATGGGCAGACAAGTAGTGAAAAAACGTATACTATGTCTGGAATCACCGAATACACTTTAGCAGATATATATGATCATATAAGCAGGGTGTGTAAAACTTTCCTGTTCTCCTATGTAATTTATTTGTGTTGTATAGTATTCAGTGTGTCTAATGCTTTAGGTGTCTTTCTCTTTTCAAAACTTGTAGAATGAAGACCGATAATTTACACTTAAATTCTCTGCCATGGAGATATACAATGAAGTTGTTAAAGACATTCTAACCTCGGATGATACTCCACTTAGACTCCTCGATGATCCAGAGGTGAATATATGTTTTAAGAACGACCAAGTTTTGTTTGATTCGCAGATGATATTTTGCATGTAATTGTGTACTCTTTCAATTGCAGAGATGAACTGTAGTTGAAAAACTTACAGAGGTAACCTTGAAGGACTGGAACTATCTAAAAGAACTATTGTCAGTATGTGAAGGTAAAAGGCTGATACTGCTACATTGGTAGTGTTTCCGCCAAGTTAATATGATATAACTTCAATTGTTACCATTCTTGCAGCTCAGAGAAAAATAGGAGAAACTGCTCTCAACGAAGTGAGCTCAAGATCTCACCAGATTCTGCGTTTGGTCAGTGCATTGGTTACAAGATGACTTATTATTCATCATAATATAAAAAAAATATTCATTTTCTTGACTTGTTCGACGAATGATCTTTTTGCAGACAATTGAAAGTACCGCTAAGAAAATTGTTATCTTACAAAATGCAAGCACTTTGACAGCGACAGTGGTAAGGAAAAGTACCTCGGCTTAGACATCTCCCGAAAGGATCTTTCGAGTAGTCGTTATTTCCAATTAAAATAATGATGGACGATATTTTGTTTTCTTTCCTGCAAAATTTTGTTGATCTTGCAGGAACAACAAATGTCAGAATGAAAGAAGGCAGCCACATCAATCGCAGTTTGCTGACCCTTGGAACTGTCATTCACAAGCTAAGGTTGCCACATAACTACAGTTGACTGAGCTTCAACCTTATTTTTGTTTTGGCTTCTTCATTAGATCGCTAAAAGTCTATTTCGATAAACCTTGTTCATTAATATATTTTTGTACTTCTCTCAGAAAAAAGGGAAATGGACATGTTCCTTTCAGAGACTCAAAGCTGACACGTATACTGCAGAATTCATTGGGAGGCAATGCCAGAACTGCCATCATTTGCACCATGAGTCCTGGACATAGCCATGTTGAGCAATCATAGGAATTTCATTAGCGTCTTCAAAGTCCTCTAGTTAGAAAGATGAGTAGGAGAACAACCAAGGGCATTATAGTCATTTCACAATAAAACTCATCATCCAAAATCCATCTTTTTTTGTGGGCTTCATTTTTCAATCTTTTCTGTTCTTTAAAATGCACTACTTTTTACCTTTCACCTTTCACCTTAGCTATGTAACCCAAAATAAAATTCTCAAAATAATCTACAATTTAATGTTTATTATACTATTTCAAATTAATAACATTTTAACAAGTTTTGAATTTCAATTGTTGTATTTAGTTGACAATTATTCAATTAAAAAGATTATAAAATTTTGTTTCAATTTTTTTTTTTTGGTAATAAAATGTTGAAGTACTCTGAAATTGTATATGAAAAGACCCCCCTCTTTAATACACTACGTGAAAATAATTTGAAAGAAATTTTTGAAAAATATATAGTCATTTCACATATGTAGCATGAGAAGTATTATATGTAGGAGTATACTACTTTATCTATGATCAAACTTAGTTTTATCATTTTTCTTATTTACTAAAAATTCAATGTTACATAAATTCAAAATATATGAATATATAATTAAGAATTTTTTCAATAAATAAAGAACGAAACAAGAGAAAAGTATGAAAGATAAATAATTTCTATTACAAGGGACTAAATTTTTTAAAACAATTGAAAATACTAGAGAAGTATAGCTATATATTTTAAATTTAATAATAAATTATGGTACAAATAATATTTTTAGGACAGTTTGATCAACTTTTAAATTTAGTGGTGTACAACCTTTTTAAAAAATAAAATAAAAAGGTTAAAATCGATGTAATAATACCATAAAATGGGTTAAAAAATTAATATACTGTGAAATGTAATTTATTAAATATTATAGAAAGATGAATAGGAGGACAACCAAGGGCATTATAGTCATTTCACAATACAAACTCATCATCCAAAATCTATCTTTTTTTGTGGACTCCATTTTTTGATCCTTTCTCTCTTCTCTTTAAAATGCACTACTTCTCACTTTTCACCTTAGCTATGTAAACCCCCCCCCCTCCCCAAAAAAAAATAATAAAAAATTCTCAAAATAATCTATAATTTAATGTTTATTATACTATTTCAAATTAATATTATTTTAACAAGTTTTGAATTTCAATTGTTGTATTTAATTGACAATTATTCAACCAAAAATATTATAAAATTTTGTTCCAAATTTTTTGTTAGTAATAAAATGTTGAAATATTCTCGAATGGTAGATGAAAAAAAACCCTCTTGAATACACTACTTGAAAATAATTTGAAAGAAAATTTTGAAAAATATATTGTCATTTCATACATGTAGCAGGAGAAGTATCATATGTAGGAGTATACCACTTTATCTATGATCAAGGGCAAAATCTATACGCAGCCCCCTTAAGTATGCACCATTTTTCACTTACACCTCAAATGGACATTGTTCCATTTTGGCACCTCAAGCGGCCTTCAAGTGTGTCACTTTGACACATTTTGATGAATCAGCAAAATAATTTTAGTGCGTGAAACAAACTCTCCGCTGAAGTGAAAAGTGACAAATAAATTGCAGACACGTGTCATTTTTGTTCAAATAATTTATAAATAATTAATTTGAAATAAAAAGTACCCAAATAATTCATAAATAATTAATTTAAATAAAAAATACCCCCTCCCCCTAACCTACCCACCCCACCAACATTCTTCTTCAAACACCCCGCTCACCCACCCGCCACCCTCACCCACCCCACCAGTCCACCCTTCACCCCCACCCCCACGCACCCCGTTAATATTTTCTTCAAACACCCCACTCACCCCGCTAATATTTTCTTCAAACACCCCACTCACCCCGCCACTCTTCTTCCTCTCTTTATCTTCTTCAAAGACCCTACACCCCCTCCCCACCCCCCCGCACCCCAGTCATCTTTAATTTTTTTCATCGATTTTTAATTTTTCTTCACTAATTTTAGTTGATTTTTAGATTTTCTTCATGAATTTAGCTTCATTTTTTCAGATTTGCTTCATCTATTTTGCTTCAATTTTTAGTTTTTTAAATTGATTTTGTTTGATTTTAATTTTTTCTTCACTAATTTTTCTTGGTTTTTATGCTTCGATTTTAAATTCAATTTTTCTTCACTGATTTAGCTTTATTTTTCAATTTTTCTTTATCGATTTTGTTTGATTTTTAATTTTTCTTCGTTGATGTTGCTTATTTTTTATTTTCCTACATCGATTTTGCCCTTAATGATTAAAAAAAATGCTTATTATTTAATTTTCACGAACCTTTAAATGCGTATATAAATTTCTCTCAATAATTCTTACCGTTAAATAAATTAAGATTGACAAAAATAATGGATAAAAATGTGAAAGAAGTATAAATTAATGGGCGTTGAGTTAATATATTATTTTTGGCAAGACAAACTCCTAAAAATGTATCTAATTTTTAAATCTCTCCCAATAATTTCCACCATTAAATAAGCTTAAAATTGACAAAAATGATGGATAAAAATAAGAAAAAGGTATAAATTAAAGAAAATGAGTTAATATATTGTTGGTGGGCCAAATTGGGCACCACATCAGCCAAAAAATGGCTTTCACGCGCCTTCATGGAGGTGCAATACACGCACCTGGATAACTCAGTAAAAGGTGCCAAAATGACACATTTTATGGCTACTTGAGGTGCCAAAATAGAACAATGTCCACTTGAGGTGCCTAAGTGAAAAATGACGCGTACTTAAGGGGGTTGCGTATGGGTTTTGCCATGATCAAACTTAGTTTTATGTTTTTTCTTATTTACTAAAAATTCAATGTTACATAAATTCAAAATATATGAATATATAATTAAGAATTCTTTCAATAAATAAAGAAACGAAATGAGAGAAAAGTATGAAAGATAAATAATTTCTATTATAAAGGAACTAAATTTTTTAAAACAATTGAAAATACTAAAGAAATATAGCTATATATTTTAGATTTAATAATAAATTATGCTACAAATAATATTTTTAGGACAATTTGATCGATTTTTAAATTTAGTGGTGTACAACCTTTTTAAAAAATAAAATAAAAAGTTTGAAATCGATGTAAGAATACTATAAATTGGGTTAAAAAAATTAATATACTGTAAATTATCATGTAAAAATGTAATTTATTAAGTATTATTACAAGGTGATTGAAAATTTTGAAATAATACTAGTATCTCAACAAAAAATTCAAAAATAAAGAAACATAATGAAAAATAAAAATAATATACGAAAATCTGTCTTTTTTTTTTCACAACACAAAAAGCATATTTATACATATATGTATTTTCATTTTAAAAGATTTATAAGATGTTTAATTGACAATAAATTATGAAATATTATCAAATAAAATAATGTTGGGCCCGTGCATAACACATAATAGATCATCTAGTATATATATATATTATTTATTTATGAGTAAATACATAATTACCCCCCTGATCTTGTCCGAGTTTTGCAAAAAGACACTAAACTCTAACTTTGACTTATTACCCCACGATTCTTTTTTATTTCGCTGCAAACACACCATTTTTCGCTGAATCTCAGTCACAACAAGGAGAGTGAAATACACGCGCCAATCAGGTGTTGTCACGTGTCAAATACGTTTAATTTCATATATTTTTATTTTTTTAATACAATTTTTCTTTTTATTTAATTTAACACCCCACCCCACCCCTTCTTTCCCCCACCCCCAATCCAGCACCTCCACCTCTCCCCCATCCAGCACCTCCCCTCCCCAGCCCTCGCGTCCAGCACCTCCCCCTCTCTCCGCGTCCAGCACCTCCCCCACCCCCTCGCCGCCTCGCGTTCAGCACTTTCCCCGTCCAATTTTTTTTCTTTTGTTCAAATCAATTCAAAAGTTAGTTTTATGATTGAATTGAGTTTTAAGGATAGTAAAATTATTGAATTGAGTTTTAAAGATAGTTAAATGAGCTTTAATGAAGTTTTAATGGATGAGCTTTAAAAAAAAGTTTCAATGAAAGAGCTTTAATGATGACATTGTGTTGAAGAGCTTTAATGGTGTTGAAGAAGGTATTGTGTTGAAGAAGAAATGGTGGGTAGTTAAATGATATGATTTAGTTGCAAAATGGAGCTTTAATGATATGATTTAAAAAAAAAAACTTCAATGGAGGAGCTTTAATGGTGGCATTGTGTTGAAGAAGAAGGGGTGGGGTTATGGTGATGTTGTTGTGGGCGTAATTGATGTTGTTGTTGTTGTAATTGATGTTGTGTGTTGTAATTGATGTTGTTGAGTGATGGTGCTGAAGAAGAAGTTGGGGAAGAAGACAATGGTGGATGGGGGGTTGCGGGGGTGGGGTGGAGGGTATGAAATAATTTTTAAAAATAAATAATTTTTTTTTTAAAAGAATATAAATTATATATTAAATTATTTTACACGTCACAACTTGTAATTGGTCAAAAAAGTTAAATTTGAGCCCTTTCGTACACCTGTGGAGCGTGTGTACACGCAGGGGGTCAAAATGGTGTGTTTGCAATGAAATAAAGAATTATCGTGGAGTAATAGGTCGAAGTTAAAGTTTAGGTGTCTTTTTGCAAATCTCGGACAAGATCAAGGGGTAATTATGTATTTACTCTTTATTTATACTTATATATAAGAAAAATAAGATAAGATTGGTAGTCCTCACAGTAAATTTTATAAAATATAATTGCTACATGTGACTATTACTTTGCCTACACATTATTATTTTGTCCTCATTCATTATTTAGTGATTATTTTCATTTGGACCTTATAAATGGATTAGTTGAAAAAAACCTAATCATTATCTTGAATTCCTGAGGTAACACTTATTTGGGGATGAAGGGAGTATCAGAGTTTTTGAAACTATTATACAATCTTTCATGAAGTGTAAGAACTGAAAATAATTAAAAAGTACTTCTCATTAGGAGTTGTTGTACGTTGAAGAAGTATTTATAATAAGAAATAATTATATTATATTTTAAAGGAGAAGGAAGAGAATTTTTTTTTTATTTTGTTAGTATTTATTATAAAAGATATTGATTAATATTATTGATTTTAAATATTTCTCTTAATTGAAATATATATTTAAGATAAGCATGTTAAATTTGAAAAAAAAAGGATAAGGAAGAATATTTAACTTAAAGATGAATTACATTTGAATTTAAATTTAAATAAGTAGTTGAATTGAAATAGAATTCTACCTCCTTAATCTCTTTTATATATACTCATTCATATACTGATATATACGGTTAAGCTTCCTTCTCTCTCTCTCTTTGCTATTGATTATTTATTATTAGTTTTATTTATGAATTTACTTATTGCACTCTTTATTTTTTAGGAAAATTTTATTTGATTTAACATTTTTATGCTTATATGCAGATGATGATATTTAACAATTCTTTTTTTAATTCGGAACTGAATCCGGGTAAGTGATATTTTTTATTATGATTTTATAAAAGTAATTAAATACCTCTTTAAAAATTTTAATACATGATGTTAGACTAAGTAATTGATATTTTAAGTAAACTTTGATTAGGATTTAAGTTTGAGTTGTGATTGAGAAATTTAATGAAAAATTAGCATCAACAACTTTAAAAATTCGTTCTTATGAACAAGTTTTGCGTTCATGACAAAGCAGATTGCAGATTATAAAATGATTGAAGTAACTTTAAAATAAATAAATATTTATTTTTTACAATGTGCAATATTTTAACTCAATTATCTTGAAGATGAGTGAAAGTATGAACGAAAGGTTAAAAAAAAAAGATAAAAAAAGAATACAAGTGAAATAAAGATAATATTTTTAAATATTTTTTGACAAATTAACGAAACAGAGAGAATTAACCTAGCATGAAAAAAGAAAATAAAAAAGTAAATGCAAAAATATTAGAAGAAATATGCTTATTACGATTTAAATAATGAAAAGAATGCTGTATTTGTCCACATAAAAATTCACGCTTTAAATTTATGCACAATAAACTATTTTTTTAAAAATAAAATTTAAATTATTCTTTTCACTTTTTTTTCTTAACTTGATTATTAAGAAGAGAAAAGGAATAGTATTCTCTATATTGGTTTATTAGATTTAAAGATAAAAAATAATAGTTTAAATTTTAAATTTTAAAATATTTATATATTTTACTATTTTAAAATTTAATGGAATGTATAATTTTGATCTTATTTTTGTCTTAATCCCAGGAGAATGACTAATTTATTAAAATTTAAATCATAATTTTCATGGTAGATCAATGATAACAGTAATCACTCTATTAATTTTAATTCGAATTGATGGCTAAAATTTTGTTTTTATTTAAATAAAATTTTATAAAATCAGTTATTTAGATACTTACTTCAAAAAATGCAATCTTAAGAAAGAAAAATTTATGGAGCATTGTTAATCACATTCGTATATCTACTTTCTTTTGGAAAGATTACAAAATAAAATTTGCAGGTATTTAGATATTTCAATTGATTTATTCTTTTCTTGATTTTACTTATAAATCTACCTATATTTGTTTATTATTTTAATTGATTATGTGTAGTATAAAAAATAAAAATATTTTTTTAAAAAAATAAAATAATTTTTACAGTATATGCGAGTGAGTCATGATCATTAAATGTTAAATTACAATATAAAAAAGCACATTTAATGATGTAACTTACTAACTTAGCATTTAATTAAACATAATGTACATAAATTATATATTAAAAAAAATTCTTAAATAAAATTCATGATTTTACTTTTTCCTTTAAAATTCATATTCAAAAATTTTACATGCATTATGGAAATCATTTTAGTTATAAGAACATGTTAATAATTTTTTTTTTTAATTTGATTTGAAAAAAAAGATATTTTAAAATCAAACATATGAGATAAATTTATATTTTGACAGATATGAAAATGTTTGAATTAAATTTTAACTTATAATCTCTTCTAGCAAATTTAATTATTGTGAAATCTTCTTCTAATCTATATTTCATTTATTTTGTTATGCATAACAAAATTTATCAATTCTAATTTATATGTTTCGAGATAAGAGAGAAGAAAACTCAAATGCTTATTCGTGTAACACAAAATATAATCTAATTTAAAGTCAAATTATAGAAAAGTAAACTAATAAAATGAAAAAAAAAATGTACTTGGAGGATTGGGGGTGGGGGAGAGGAGGAAATTTAAACATTTTTTGAGAATATAATGAAGAAATAAGATAATATCCATATTATTATTTTATAAAATTTTGCATGGAAGAGATGGAGGGACAATAGAATAAAAATTTAAATTATATATTTTTGACAATCTGAAAATTTTAAATTGCAAAAATATAACTAAAAAGATACGAAATATAAAAACTTTAACCATAAGGGTTGGTGTGGTGGTTCAGCACCTCACCCCTTAAGCAAGAGGTTGGGGGTTCGATCCCCACATCTGGTGAATGAAAAAAACTCTGTGGCCAGTTCCCTACCGCTTAGTGCGCTGACCGTAGGAACGAAGGATTAGTCTCAAGAGGCTGTGGAGATACCTTGGGAAACTAAAAAAAATATAAAATATAAAAGCTTTTTTTTTACAATTACATGAGACTATTTAAATGCGGGGGGGGGGGAGGTGAGCGGGGGGGATTGTAGAGTCTATTAACAGTCCACCATCTTTAAATTGTGAATAATATTATAAAGAAAAATATGAAACATAATTTTATTTACAATTATATGATTGATTTTTCGTATAAATTTGGTTAACTTTGGGGGGGGGGGTAGAAAAACATTTATGTTTTTAAACAAATTGATTGGGGGTTAGGGAGGGAGTAGAAAAAGATTTTATTTTATTTTTTTATTTCATTGAGAAATAAGATGACATATGATTTTTATTAAAGATAGTATAATTTAATAAGTTCAATTGAAATATTTCATTCTGAAGCGATTAGAAATAATATTATCCGCGCATCGCGCGGGTACGTATACTAGTTTATGCTTATATATAAGAGAAAATAAGATAAGATTGGTAGTCCTCACAGTAAATTTTATAAAATATAATTGTTACATGTGACTATTACTTTGCCTACACATTATTATTTTGTCCTCATTCATTATTTAATGATTATTTTGAGTTTGGACCTTATAAATGGATTAGTTGAAAAAAAAACTAATCATTGTCTTTAATTCCTAAGGTAACACTTATTTGGGGATGAAGGGAGTATCAGAGTTTTTGAAACTCTTATACAATCTTTCATGAAGTGTTCCGCGATGAGTAAAATAATATTGCCCCATATTCGCTCTTGAAATGTTCAAGTGATGCAACAACACTGGGAATCAGGGTTAAAGTTAGAAGTGTGTATATAGAAGGTCGAAGTCATCCTTCAAAAGGCCTTTATTTTTTTGCTTATAGAATAAGCATTACCAACAACTTAGATCGTCCTGTTCAACTTCTGAGAAGGCACTGGATCATCACTGATGCTAACGGAAAAATAGAAAATGTCTGGGGAATTGGTGTTATTGGTGAACAACCAGTGGTACATCCCAACACTGATTCTGAGTACTCTTCTGCATGCCCATTTGGAACTCCAAGTGGAAGAATGGTAAGAAAGTATTTTGTTTCCCCTGTTCTTTCCTGCATGAAATGCTACCTGCCTCATTTTCATTTTGCTATGGCATTTTAATGCTGAGGTTGATATGTAATTGCACCCACTTACAAAGATCATTGTGTTGTCACTGTATATGACTCTGGGCTCTGATTTTCTTAGAGGGAACTTGGCTCCGTAGTATTCCAGGAAAATAAATTAATGAAGGGATTCCCATTAATGAATGACAACAGTTTTCAGAGGTTTAAATTATGTACTCAAGTGTGGCTGTACGATATGCAGTGTACAATAGAATTTTGTCTGTAATGATACAATTGGAACAATTATTTATCTTGAGTCGGGGTCTATCGGAAACAACCTCTCTACTTCTTCGGAAGTAGCGGTATGGACTGCATACATCTTACCCTCTCCAGACCCTACTTTGTGAGAATACACTGGGTTTGTTGTTGTTGTTGTTGTTGTATACAATCTTTCATGAGTTATAAATCATAGTTCATAGACAACATGTCAAAATATTGTAAGCTGTCAAATTAATAAATTATATATTTTCATGTTTCTGTTATAAATAAATACAATTTTACAAAGATTCATTAATCCGACAAATCAACAATAGTAGTAACTAACTATTATTTCACGTCAAACAAGAGTCTACTTTTGCAAAATTCAAAATTATAAAGGTTCTTTTTTTGAAAAATATAAACTCATGGATCAATATTTATATAAAAAATTGAAATTAAAATATTTAATTTTGTGCCAACTATTGCGATAATATAGAGTATACGAATATTATACAATATGATCAGACATAAGGCATTATAGATAGGCTTTGTAGTTGTCGAATTACTATTTCAATAACTTAATGCATCAAGCGTAGGGGAAAAAATAACAAGTTGAATTTTTAATATTAATTTTGGGCCCGGACTTAGCACAGATCGAATAACACTAGTACTTTAAAAGTTTTTTTCTTCTTCTAAATTTACCCTTTGACATGTGTTTTTAACCTATTATTTCATATTAATTTGTTTTGTCTCCCTTTTTATATTATCCTTGATTTAGTTCAATATTATTTCACTTGTCATTATATAATAACTAAAAAAAGTATTTTTGAGATATTTTACAATACCTTAATTTGATTTCCTCTTCCCCCCCCCCCTCCCCCCCAAACACACACATCTACCTCTTTTTTTTTTTGCATTATGTATATAATGATGTTAATTCATTATTTTTGATAAAGACGTATATGTTATTTGTATTTATTTTATTTTGAAGTTTTTATCAATAAATAATAATCCTAAAATATATAATGATTCATATTACTTTACTACTAAATATAATGGAGAACTCCCAATTTTTTTCAGACTTAACATGAATTTATTATGTCAATTTTATCCTAAATTGTATTTTAAAGACATTGGAATATCTCACCCATTTTTGTAAATTTAAACAATATATTGACATTTAAAATTCTATACAAAAAGTAATGAGCCATAGAAAAAGTGATAGTGATACCATAAAAGATCTACTTATCAAATTAGATTAAAAATAAATTAAAAAAATTGACGATTTCTTTTATATAAAGAATAATAAGAGATAACACCCAACTTTTTAAAATCTATTTTATCCCTAATTAGAGTTTTAATAATCTTGTAAGATTTCACCCATTGAAAGAACATCTACAAAAGTATTTTGCTAAATCAGACTTTCAACTATTTAATTTAAATGTTATCTTTATTTATAAATTAAATTTATTGACGTAATCATAAAATAATTTGTAGCATTAAATATTTTTTATATTACTTAAATATTGTATTCTTAAAAATAAAATGGGTTAATCAATAAGTTTAATTGAAAAAAAAAAGATAATGAAGGTAATCCAACCTAAACCAACAGTCATTTTAGATTGTTAAAACCTTTAATTTAGAAAGAATTCAGTAAAATAAAAAGTAGAGCATTTTTAGTGCGTGCATTTGTTTGAATTTTTTTAAAAAGTCTAAAACATATTCTAAAAAAATGTTATTTTTTAACTTACAAAAACTTTTACTTGCTTCATTTTAACTTGTTTGTCTGATTTTGACTTAGCCCAAAGTTTAAACGCTGATGAAGATTTTTGAATTTTGTGATCTTAAACTGAAGATATATGTGGAAAGAACTAAAATATCTTTTAATCTTGTGGTCTTAAAAATGTCATATGAAAAGAGATATCTAAAGTTTGAAAAAAAAGGAAAGAGATACTCTTTTTTAAACGAACGAAAAAAGAAATAAGACACAAGAAATTAAAACGGATATATGATTTAACAATTTAAAAATATTCAGAGATTATCGAACTATTTTCAACTAATACTATAATGTTACAAACAAAAACAAAAAACAAGAGTAGCACAAAACAGAAAAAAATATAAATATAAGTGTTAATGTAGTTTGGACTCGGGCTTAGCACTAGCCAAATAACACTAGTATATTTATATAGAAAGGTGAGTTCCATGACAATCAAGGACGTTATTGTAATTCCACAGTTAACATAATGACATTTTAGATATTTTGTGCACCTATAACTCTATAAAAATATCTAGAAAACTATGATCTCTCTCTATATCTCTATATCTATCTATATTTTACTACTATATTTATTTATTATACTTATACATAAGAGAGAATACTAAAGTTTGATAGTCCTCACAAGGCTACTTTAGTAATTTTAATTAATTTATTAATCAACTAAAATTATGACATGTAGTTGATAAAGATAAAACTACTTTATTTCTTTTCTTGCCAAATGAGACTTTATATATGGTGTGTCATGATATGAGAAATAATTGAGTTTTTTCTTGAATATTAATTGTTTAACTATTTTTTTTTAAAATAGAAAATATGGAAGAAATTACAAAGTGAAGAATCAAACTATTACTACTATATATAAGGGAGAATATTTCATTTTAGTAGTCCTCACATGAAGATCTCATCTATTTTCGTAAATTTGAACAATTACACGGGCTATTAAAATGCTATACAAAAAATGATGAGTCATAAAGAAGTGATAGTGACACTACAAAATGTCTATTTATCCAATTAAATTTAGAATTAATTTAAAATTTTGTTGTCTTCTTTTATATGGGATAATTATAATTTAACAAAAGATAAAACTCATTTTCTTAAATCCTGACAAGAAATTTGTGAAACTTTAATAATCTTGTAAGGTTTCATCCGTTGAAGAAATATCTACAAAAAATATTTATTGAGTCAGACTTTTAATTATTTAATTTATATACTATTTTTATTCATACATCATACAATAGTTTGTAGCATTAAATATTTTTATATTAACCAAATATTGTGTTATTTTTTAACAAGCAAGTTAGCCAATATAAAGTTTAATTGAGAAAAAAAATAATAAAATTAATTAAACAGAAGGCAAAAATTAATTTAGATCGTTAAAGACTTTCATTTAAAAAATTTCAGTAAAATAAAAATAAGAAAAATTTTAGTGTGTGAATTTATTTGAAAATTAAAAGAAGACTAAAATATGAAATAAGAAAAATGTTATTTTTAACTTATGAAAACTTTTACTCCCCCGTTTTAATTTATTTGTTTGATTTTGACATAGCACAAAGTTAAAGAAAAAGTAACAAATATTTTTGAATTTTTTGATCTTATTAAAAATATGCAGAAAGGACCAAGACATCTGTTGATCTTGTTATCTTAAACATGTCATGTGAAAAGTTGAAATTAACCCAAAAAAGAAAAGATACATTTTTTTAAACGAACTAAAAAATAGGACAAAAAAATGAAACAAATATATAATTTAACATTTTAAAAATATCAAAAAATAATCGAACTATACCATTAACTAATATGATGGTACAAAACAGACAAAAAACAAATATAACAAAAAACAAAAAAAAATACAAATATAAATGTTAATGTAGTTTGGGCTCGTACTTAGCACGGGTCAAGGACATTAGTTTCTACTATATTGAAGGGTGAGTTTTGGAAGGTCAATGGCAAATTCGTTATTAAGCTCAAAATTCATGGGCAAATATTAATATCAATAAAATATGTATTGTCCTCGACATAATTCTGGAAAACTCCTTACCCTTTTAGCCTTTCAATTGTTCTTTGAGAGCCCATGTCTGCAATTTAAGGTCAGTTATTCTCAAGTTTTTGCTTAATCCTGTTTCTGCTCTCTTCAAATTGCTCAATTTCATTTGTTAATTTCATTGCTGTTGTCGTAATTATCCATCTTGATTTTGTCATTATATTTTTTCGTTTGTATAATCTATTTTTCTGCATTTTTTGTTCTAATAGAAGATACAAAAAGATTCATCAATACTCATATTTTTCTGCACATTTCTTGGTTTGCTTTTGTATACCTGGTACTTTTGTAATTTCAAATGAATTTTTTATTAGATAATGTTGTATAATGCATGTTAACTTCTTTGTAATCGATCTTGTTTTAGATGGAGACAGTGTATAACTGAGGCTAGAAATTCCTTTTATATTTGTTCCTTATAACTATACATCTTCTTGATGTCATTTTTTCTTAAAAAAATGGAACACCTTCATAAAAAATGATAGCTTTTTGATGTAGGGAAAAAGTTCTGGGAAGAACTTGAATTGCACAGACAAGAAGTGGTGGTTCCTGTAGATAATGATAGTAACAAGACAGAAGAATGTCCGCATTCGATTTTGATATCCGGGTTAGAATTTCAGGAGAAAGGGAGAATGCTGGTGTTTCTATGTGGGCTTACATTAGGGTCCCATATTACAGTTGTTGGAAAGCCACGGAAGGCGCATTCGGAGCATGAACCGAAGATATCTTTGTTGAGAAATAGCCAATATTTGATGATTTCACAGTTTATGATGGAGTTACAGGGTTTGAAGACGGTTGATGGCGAGGACCCACCGAGGATTCTCTATTTCAATCTGCGATTGACGGGTGATTGGAGTGGAAAGTCTGTGATTGAACACAACACTTGTTATAGGATGCAATGGGGAACGACTCAAAGGTGTGATGGCTTGAGGTTCAGGGATACTGAGGAGACTGGTGAGACAATGAATTTGGTTTATTGATTTAACTTTTAATTATTTTATTGAGTGTGAACTTAAAATTCTGTTCATTGATGTCGAATATAAGTTAAAAATCTATACTTTGGGCAAAATATGGGGTGGGGTAGGGGGATAGGAGCTTATGGTAATGCATCTGTCTGTTAGAAGCTTGGCTATTGATTTTGAAGTATTGAAGGAAGAAAGATTAACTGAGAATGCGTTGTTAGTTGCATTATCTGTTGTATTGTGAATTAGCTTAGTGCATGGTATCTTTTGCAGTTGATAGGCAGGTTAAATGTGAGAACTGGATCCGTGATGATGATGACAATCAGTCTGAGCAATCAAAGTCATCACGGTGGTTAAACCGACTTATTACAGGGCGAACAAAGAAGATGTCTATTGATTGGCCATATCCATTTTCAGAGGATAAGTTATTTGTGCTAACGCTTAGCGCTGACTTTGAGGGTTATCACATAAATGTTAATGGGAGGCATGTGACCTCATTTCCATATCGAACTGTGAGTAACATACTGTTACATTCAAGTTTATACTGGATTATTGAATGGGACTATTCTTAAGGTTGTTCTTTTTTGTGCTGTTAGGGATTTTCCCTTGAGGATGACACTGGTTTGTCACTGAACGGTGACATTGATGTTGATTCAGTGTTTGCTGCCTCCTTGCCAGCAACACATCCTAATTTTGCACCTCAGAGGCATCTTGATATGTCAAACAGATGAAAGGCACCGCCTCTCCTTGATCAGCCTGTAGATTTGTTCATTGGTATTCTTTCTACTAGCAATTATTTTGCTGAGCGAATGGCTATAAGGAAGTCTTGGATGCAGCATCAGCTAATCAGATCGTCTAATGTTGTCGCTCGATTCTTTGTTGCATTGGTAGCTTGACATATTGGTAGCATATGAACCCTATTGGAAATTTCTGTTGCTATTAGCATTGACATTGGTACTGGTAAAATTTTAATTTAATCTTGAGATGGATTTTGATAGCACGCGAGAAAGGAGGTAAATGTGGAGCTAAAGAAGGAAGCAGAATTTTTTGGTAATATAGTCATTGTTCCTTATGTGGATCACTATGACCTCGTGGTTCTGAAAACTGTTGCCATCTGTGAATATGCGGTATGATTCTGGATTGCCCATGAACCTTGACATTAGTTTTGTCCCCCAAAAGTAACCTCATATATATGTTTGGTTTTTTGCAGGTCCGTGTAGCATCTGCCGAAAATATCATGAAGTGCGACGATGATACCTTCGTGAGGGTGGATGCTGTTATCAAGGAAGTTAATAAAGTGCCTGAAGCTAGGAGCTTATATATTGGAAATATCAATTTCCACCATAAGCCCCTGCGTAGTGGTAAGTGGGCAGTGACATATGAGGTAATAGTTTGGATCTTCTAGTGCGTTTCTTCCTCAAAATCTCTTACCACTAGTCCTAGAGTCTGAATCACACTTTGGTTACATTTAAAGGGATTCCAACCATCTTACTATATCCATCGGTGTACTTTTTGTTTCTCCGACATAAAACTATGGTCACAATTTTTCAAAAGTAAACTTCGTGGAGAAAAACTTGATAGATGAGACTTGAGAGAATGGTCATTTAAAATTACGACTAACATTAATATTCTCGTGAATTGGACTTGAACATAACGAAATGGATATAGAAGATTCATATATTTGATGAACACAAATTATTGGAGATTAACGCGAAGTTGATGACGACTGATCAAACTACATTCTTGTAAATGCAGTTTTTTTGTGGATAAGGTACCAATAAGGATATATAAGTACGCGAATCACACGAACAATTTCTTTCCTACCCAGAGGCCAATGTACGTGTTTTCTAGCTGTACGTTTTTGTACAGTAAAAGAATGAAACAGTAACTGCAATGCAGTAGTACTCAATTTACAGAGAAATGGAAGAAACAGAGGGAAGAAGATGAAGTCATTATCTACTATATTGATCTTTTATTGAATGATTACAAATGAGGTATATGTGTGTATATATAGGCTGAAATAATCAGTAACTAACTACCTAATTAGTTAGAGAGTTAATCACCTGATTAAGGCTCAAGTAATAACTAACTTAACTAAGTAGTTTCTTAGTTGTGGACTTAAATGACTAAACAGTCCCTATCTCTCTTATGTATTAACACTCCCCCTCAAGCTGGTAGGGATGAAAATGTTCAGGACGCCAAGCTTGGATAAGAGCAATTCATGTTGCAATCTGCTAAGTCCCTTAGTGAAGATGTCTGCGGGCTGATGTTGTGTAGGCAAGTAGATGATTTCAATCAATCCTTGTTGTAGTTTCTCCCTGATGAAGTGACAGTCTATTTCTATATGTTTGGTTCTCTCATGATATACAGGATTAGCTGCAAGTTGAATAGCAGCCTTACTGTCACTAAATAGTTTAACAGGAAGCTTGAGTTCTGTACCTAATTCCTTTAGTAATCCCACTAGCCAGACCAGTTCTGTCGTTGTAGTTGCCAAGCTTCTGTACTCAGCTTCAGCAGAGCTTCTTGACACAGTTGATTGCTTCTTAGCTTTCCATGAAATCAAGGAATTTCCCATCTTTACTGCATATCCAGTTACTGACTTCCTAGTAAGAGGGCATGCTGCCCAATCTGCATCACAATACGCAGAGATAGTGTTATCTGTACTACTTGATAATAATATTCCTTGTCCTGGATTTTTCTTGATGTACCTTACTATCCTTAAGGCGGCATCCATGTGAGACTTTTTAGGTTGTTGAAGGAATTGACTCGAGGTCTGTACACTAAATGAGATATCAGGTCTTGTCATATTTAAATACAACAGTTTTCCAATGAGTTTCTGATAAGCACTTTCGTCTACAAGAGGTTCTTCAATATTTTCTCTTAGTTGATCATCATATTGTTTAGAAGTTAACTTGACATTCACATCTATAGGTGTACCAGCTGGTTTAGATGCAGATAAACCAACTTCAGAAATAAGCTCAAGTGCATATTTCCTTTGATGCATTGTAATCCCAGCTTTGGACCTTGCAAATTCAATGCCTAAGAAGTATTTCAATTCTCCCAAGTCTTTCATCTTGAATGTTTGTTGTAAAGACTTCTTTGTTTCTTCTACAAGCTTCAAACTACTACCTGTGACTAGCATAGCATCAACATAGACTAATACCATAGTAGTTCCTTCCTTTGTCTTCTTTGTGAATAAAGAGTAATCATGTTGACTTTGCTTGAATTGTAGCTTTAATAGAGCTTCAGTTAACTTGTGGTTCCATTGCCTTGGAGCCTGTTTTAGGCCATATAAGGATTTTTTCAGTCTGCATACTTTCTTCTCCCCCTGACGAAAAAATCCTCGAGGAAGGGACATGTATATCTCATCATGGAGGTCACCTTGTAAAAAGGCATTGTACACATCCATTTGATGGATATGCCAACGTCTAGAAACAACAAGAGCTAAAATGGTCCTTACAGTGACCATTTTGACCACCGGTGAAAATGTTTCCTTATAGTCTATCCCTTCCCTTTGACTATAACCTTTGGCTACTAACCTTGCCTTGAACCTTTCCACTTCACCTGTAGATTTGTACTTAATTTTGTAAATCCATCTACATCCAATAGTAGTTTTTGCTGCCGGTAATTCTGATAATTCCCAGGTTTTGTTGCTTTCCAACGCTTGTATTTCGGCTTGCATTGCCTCTATCCACCTAGGATCTTTGATGGCTTCTGCATATGTTGTTGGTTCAACTAGAATAGATGTAGCAGCAATAAAGTTTTGATAGTGATTAGAGAGATGAGCATATGACATGTAGTCAGAAATAGGATATTTAACATCCTTGTTGATGTTAAGAGACACAAAATCCTTCCACCATCCTGGCGGATGAGATTCTCTTACAGATCTTCTAGTAGGCATCACAACAGGATTAAGCACTTGTATAGCAGGAGTCGAAGTAGCCTGTTCTGCACTCTCAGTTTGCATTTGAGGCGATGTTGCATTATCAGATGGTGATATATGATATGTAGGCTCATTAATAGTTGGATAACTTGGAGACCAGTTTGCTATGTCAAGTAGAAAATCTGAATTGGCAAATATATCTACAAAGGGAGCTTCAGACAGTTGAGTCTGAGCTTGAGAGAAAGGAAACACAGCTTCTTTAAAAATAACATCTCTACCGACAAAAAAGGACTTACTTAACAGATCATACAGTATGTAGCCTTTATGAATTTCTGAATATCCCATATGAACATATATCTTTGATCTAGGAGCTAGCTTATCAGATTCTGTTATATTTTTTGCAAAACATAGACATCCTAGCACTCTTAAATGCAGGATAAGAGGAGGTCTACCATATAATCTCTCATAGGGAGATTGATCATTAATGACTTTGCTAGGCATCCTATTAATCAAATATACTGCAGCTAACACACAATGACCCCAAAAATGTGGAGGTATATGACCTTGAAACATCAAGGCTCTAGTTACCTCTAAAACATGCCTATGTTTCCTCTCAGCTATACCATTTTGTTGAGGGGTATATGGACATGATCTTTGATGAATTATTCCTAATTCTTTAAAGAACTTATCACATACAGAATTTACAAATTCTGTACCATTGTCCGATCTCAGAGTTTTTACTGATTTGCCAAACTGAGTCATAACATATTTCACAAAGTATTGAAGAGATACACACACATCTGATTTAAATTTCAATAAGAACAACCATGTCATTCTAGTAAAATCATCAACGATAATGAGAAAGTATTTATTATCATCAAACGTAGGAGTTTTATAGGGTCCCCATACATCAAGATGCAGTAATTCAAAGCTAGCACTAGTTTTGATACTACTTAAAGGAAAGGGCATTCTTGTTTGTTTAGCACAAGGACATGTAGTACATTCATCAACTATTTTGGTACTTGCAGAACTACTTGTAGATAACAATCTATCTAAGACTTTAGAAGACATATGACCAATCCTTTTATGCCATAGACTTATATCTGCATCTTTCATAGTTTTATGCTTATCAGAAATTCCTGTAGCTGTACAAGACACATTCAGTAACTCAACACAAAAATGAGGGAAAAATGTAACTGAGCACCCTAACTCTTTAGTCACTTTGCTTACAGACAGAAGATTATATTTAAATTCAGGAACATGAAACACATTTGTAATAAGACTTCTAGGTGAAATGAGAGAAGATCCAATGTGAGATACAGTAGTTAGATCTCCAGTTGGTAAATAAACTTGTTTAGGATACTCAGGCTTGACAATAGAATCTTGTGTAAGCATGCCAATTTGTGACGCCATATGGTTTGTTGCACCTGTATCAATTATCCAAATATCACTATTTGCAGACACAAATAAAGCTTTACCTGTTATTGTAGCTGCATTAGCATGATCTGCGTTGGTTGTGTTGGTTGCAACATAGTTTTGATTCAGCAGTTGTAGAATTTGTTCATATTGTCCCTTAGTAAATGTACAATTCTGCAGTTGGCTAGCACATTCCTCAACATCTTTACCCTGAGCCTTCACAGGTACATTGGTATTAAGACCATAGTTGAGCCTTCCTTGTGCATGATCAGTACCTCCACCATAACCCTTCTTTTTTGACTTGAAATCAGATGGATAGCCTACCAATTTATAGCACTGATCTTTTGAATGCCCCTTACAGTTACAGAATTCACAGATGACATTAAAATTCTTCTTGAACTTATTTGTATTACCAACTTGATAACCAGAACTACCATAACCTGAGTTGTTTCCTACATTCCGATTTCTACCATTGTTACCACCAGTTCTTGAGTACATAACCATAGGGTCTATTCCATTTGACATCATTGTGTTCATGCCAAGATTACCACTGCTGGAGGCCACTGATTTCTGACATTCATCACTATCATAGCATAGGCTTGATTGACACTAGGAACTGGATCCATAAGTAATATTTGACTTCTTGCCTGATTGTAGTTTTCATTTAATCCCATCAGAAATTGGTATAACTTTTGTCTATTCAAGTGAGCCACAAACCCTCTTGATCTATCACAATTACAGCCAGGAGAGGGAACCAATGCCTCAAACTCATCCCACAATGATTTAAGTCTAGTGTAATACACAGACACAGTAGAAGTACCCTGCTGCAGAGTCACAATTTCCTTATGTAGACTAAAGGTCCTTGATCCATCTACTCTATCAAATCTTTCTCTCAAGTCCTCCCAAACACTATAGGCAGACGAAGCAAAAGCAACCCCTCCAAGAAGACTTTTGGAGACAGAGTTTAACAGCCAAGAGAGTACAATTGCATTAACTCTCTCCCATTGACCCCATAGCTCTTCATTAACACTTTCTTTTGTACAAGAACCATCAACTAAACCAATTTTATTCCTACCAAGTAAAGCTAAACGTATAGATCGACTCCATAAGGCATAATTTTCAGTCCCAAGTAACTGAAATGAGATCAAATTCACACCACTAATATCAGTAGGACTTAAGAACAAGGGATGATTATAATCAATACCTTGACTCGAATTCATCTGAGGATTGGAATTGTTAGAATTCCCTCCATTGGTTGATGTTGATCCATTTGCATAACCACGGGAGTTTAATTCACGCAGAAGATCTGCATTGGCATGTTCATTTCCAGTCCCCATTTGGGAAAATTCTTGAATGAACTGAACAGTAATTTCAACAAACAGCTCTCAATCTTCAGATCAGAATTGTTCTTTGATCTTGAAACCAAGATCTTTTGCGGAAGCTTTCTTTGTATTCTTTCTAAGAAGAACGATGATCGAGTTCAGCACATGAAAGCTCGATCTACTCAAACTTCGATCGTTGCTCTGATACCATGTAGGTTTTTGTACAGTAAAAGAATGAAACAGTAACTGCAATGCAGTAGTACTCAATTTACAGAGAAATGGAAGAAACAGAGGGAAGAAGATGAAGTCATTATCTACTATATTGATCTTTTATTGAATGATTACAAATGAGGTATATGTGTGTATATATAGGCTGAAATAATCAGTAACTAACTACCTAATTAGTTAGAGAGTTAATCACCTGATTAAGGCTCAAGTAATAACTAACTTAACTAACTAAGTAGTTTCTTAGTTGTGGACTCCGCTTAGCTTAGCTTAGGGTATGTTGGTTATTAGTAGCTCCCAGAGTCCACAGTTTATAGTTTAGATCTAGATTCTTGCATGACCTTGTATTCAGTTCATTATGCGGGTACATGTTCATTACTTGGTACAAGTTTTGATATAAGTTTTACTGTGATGAACTTCAAACAAACATACATCCTAGAATATAAAGAGTTACATGGACCAAGACCTACCAAATTAAAAGGATTTGAGTCTTTTCTTAACTCTAATGACTTTTCATTAATCCAATTTTAGAGTAGAAAGTTATGGTTGTTTTACTAAAAGGTATCAATGTTACAAAGTTTTGCGGGTTAGGTCTATTATAGCGGTAATGTGACCACTGTAGCTAGACCTTATTTTAGTCATAAGATCACTATAATGGTTGCAAGGATAGTTTAAGTCAATTATTATCGAGTTTTATGTCATAAACTTGAAACTTTATCCCAGATCCCTAGAGAGGCAATTTTCACAAGGCTAAGGTAAAATTTCTTCGTTGAGGTAAGTTTTTCCATCTACATCTTTGTGTAATAATACACTAACACCTAAAATTAGTAGAATAATTTTTAATGGTGAAATTATGGATTAGAACCCTAGGTTCATGAAATTACGGGGAAAATATATCAGTAGGTGTAATATCATCTAAAATTGCAACTAAATTGGAAACTAACACTGCTAGCATAAATTTATTGTTCTAAAATATGAATTGAGGTGGTTGGGAACCTTGAGTTCAATAAAGATGGGACCTTTAGCATAAAAACTGATTAAGAAGGACGTAATTGGAATAGAACTCCGCAAATTTAGATAACATGTGTAATGTGGGTCTAGTTAATGGTTAATTGACCATAGGATAATGCTCTAGACTGTGAATAAAGGGAAAAATTGGTGGGTTGAATTCCCGAATCCTTTATTTGAAGGGTAATGATTAATTGCTCTAATCACTACTTTTTCTAGGTTTTGAACTTTCTGAGATGTGGAGGAGAGGAAAAATTATACATGGCTTAGGTTGCTTAATCCAGGATCTAAGCTAAAGTTAGGTTGTGGTTTATGAGTAGTAATTTTGATTAGTGAATGTCTTCATGATATAAAATTAACAGGAGAATTATAATTAAGGTCGCTGGCACGATGTTTGGATGAATAAAATATATACTAACGTAAAAAAATCTAATGGGTGATAAGTTTAAAGAGTGAGTCTTTTGATATGAAATATGTGTTTGTTTACTTTTCATTATAAGATTAAACTCAAATAAGGTGATTCTGGGTGACAATAGAGGGATCGTGTATGCTTGTAAACTGTGAAGCTTAGTTTTAATAACTTAAGGGGTGAAATTAATGTTGTGTGAGTCTTAATTGTTATTTCTCCTTATTGCAACATTGTTCTCTGAGTGGTTTGTGAGAATGAAAGAGATATCATAATATAGAAGTCCTAAATGGGAACCTATCTAGGTGCTAGGGAGTTATCTATATTGAATATAACTGGAGTTTATAACGTTGTGCAGCATAAGGCCACGTAATTTAATAAATGACAAAGAAAATGATGTCTAAAAATTCTGGTAATGACTTAGTTATAAGGTATATCATACTACTGATTGAATACACTGGTTATTGAGGTGAATAATGATGGTTGGGTACGTGAATAAATTTGTGAGTGCTTAATTAGAATGAAGACTTAGTTACTTGTTTGTATGCTTTTAAATATAATAACTTATTGATTGTCCTTCAGACATAACCTGTGATTAAATGGTTGTTGGTTTGATAATGCTTGAATAAATAAGTTGTTGGTTGGTCTTTGGACATAACTGTGATTGATTAGTTGTTGGTTTGATAATGCTTGAATGAATAAGGGGTTTATTGGTCGTCGTACATGTTTTTGGTTGACTAATATGTTGGTTTGATGAGGCTTGAAAGAATAAGTAGTTGATCATAAAACTTGGTTTTATTTGATACATGAATATGAATTATACCCGTGACATTGGGTGTACTTGTGGTATTATCCTGAGAGTTAGTAAAGTTGGAATATGAGTTAAAATAGGACATAAAAAGAGGACTTGATATATATATATATATACCTTTTGGTTTATTATTAGATCGTATCTAATGTGAGAATATGGATGAGCAGTATTACATGGTGGATTGGGTGTCATGTCGTACAATAGATATTAATATTGATATTATCGTGAAACATCGGGCACTACATCGGTACAAATATTGATATTATTACTATTATGATGGAGCGGATACAACACCGATATAATATATTATATATTATTATGGATGGGGTACCACACCGGTATGTTACATAGACCCTGGTGCATCTCCTGCAGTTCATGACTATTGAGCAGAAATAAGAACACTTAGCATGTATAAAGATGATAAAGAGTGTTTATGAGATATGAGAGTATGATGAGTTCATGATATATAATTATTATTCATTTTGTGAGGTTGATATGGATGTAGATCCACGGTTTGAGGTAACTGCTATAAATACAGAGTTTCATATAACTTGATATGTATGTTTTATGACTTGCGTGTAGTTACATTGATGATATATGATGTGATTATTGAGATTGTAAATTGGTGATTGGTTGTACCCTTATTTGGTGGTTTATGTGAATTGTTTACGGATATTACTTGGCTTGATTAAAGTAAATGTTTTGTTGATTAAACTGCTTGTTCGTCAAGACACCGATGTACTAGCATTGTTAAATCATAGAATACTATTATTGTGCTGATAATTGTATTTTCTATGGTGTTGAGGTATTTTATTAATTGGTCAAGTCAATTTGGGATCTTCTAAAGAAAAATGTCAGTAATTGGTTTAATAGTAAGTGAACTTACGAAAATTGATAGAGTTAATTGAATTAAGAAAGGTTCTTGGAAACTTCTGAGATTGTTAAGGGTCATAACAAAGAATGTGAATTTAGTGCTAAACTGTTAGATGAGGCTGTCATGCTGATTTTGTTGATTTCTATATTTAGTTGTGTGAACTAATCCTACTTGATTTATGATGCTTACTGATGTCGCCCAAATTATACCTCATAATGAAGTATCATATGGTCACTTATCAAATATAAAAATAAACCAATGTTGGGGTCGATCCTATAGGGAATATGGGTAGAAGCTAGGTCAATGTAGTTATTGTAACTACTAATCTGTTATTTTCGAAGGGGGGTTTTAAAAAAGTAAACAGTTTGTAAATTATAGTAACAAGTAGTCAATTATCAATTTATATTGTGATAATCAGTAATAATGGACTAGGATTATGTTCCCCGTGATTTCATAACTCAGTAAACGTAGCATGCTAGTGATCAATTCTAATGCTTAGCATGCAAAATTGGTTAGTTAGTTCACTTAAATGGTTGGTCCCCAATCTAGATGAATATCACTAAATCACTTGGTTAATCTATGAGTGTTTGCTTTACTAACCCTTACCCTTCATCTTGGATTAGTTGTCCCTTGACAAGGCTCAAGCTATTAGATGAGGGTTGATGGAATTTAATCTTCATCATTAATACCTTTTCCCATTCTTTATCCATTTTTCAAACAAGTAATAATTAAGGCGAGTTCTAACATTTGTAACCATTATAAAGAAATCAAAATTATGAAGATAAAGAACAACATATACATGAACACCATTCAAGAATAACTAAGTACTTAAACCTACTTTGTTAGTTCATCATGGTTTCCACAACCCTAGTTATGGATTTAGCTACTCATGTTCATAAAATCACAATGCGATTTCGTAGAAGAATTCATGATCATAAACTTACGAAATAAGCAAAAGAAATCCAGTATCATGAATTATCAAAGATAGCTAGTTATCAAGAATCAATGTATGAATAATCTCCAAAAATCAAAGAACAATGTATATCAAAGCAATATATGTCGCCACTTAGGCTATAGAGTGTGTAAACTATTAAATAAAACCTAAAAAGGATATTTATAAACATTTCAAAACCTATCCTAAAACAATAGGAAAAGTTGGGTTGGAAAGCTTCTATAAGTTATGAATTGGAACACATGCCCCGTGGTCATCAATCCAAGGCTCGTGATTTTGGAATTCTTGATTCAGTGTCTTCTAGGTTTCGATGATTCTTCCCATGACTCGTGATCATGTCCATGGCTCGTGAGATAGCCTCATGGAATGAAGATCCATTATCACACATGTCAGGCTATCTCCCACGACCTATCAAAAAATCATGAACTATATCATGGGTCATGGGAGATCTTCATGTATACTAGGTAAATTTGCACAACTTGCGTATCTGTTTCATGATCTTAGCATATTTATACACCTAAGTGTCATTATCTACATGTGTTTAGCTTAGTTTTGAGGATAACTTAGCATGATTAAGTAAATCATCAGTTATATTGGTACATTTTTGTGTTAATACTCATATCTAGCTTGTTTACAGTTTATTTGAATCAATTTAAGATTAAAACAACAAAGGCAAGGCTAGATACATTAACTAGTCAAACCAAGCTTAAATTGTGCTTATTCTTGAGTGATTTTGATGAGCTTAAATAATTGTATTCTATAATGGTTTTTATGATAATGTGAAGGAGGTTAAACTAGGTTAATTGGGTGACATTTGAATATGCAAATGATCTACAATGGATGATGGAACTAGGAGCAAGTTAGATGGGCAATAAGGAACAAAACCGGGCAAAATTGTGCCCAATTGTTGCTCCCTCTGCATTGCGCAGCCTAGACAAAGATCCCAGCCGTTAACCAAACTACGTGATGGATTGAGATACTGTATTATCTATGCTATAGACTCAGTGGAGTGTCCCACAATCCATCCTACAAGCTCCGCGGTGTGGAGGTCCTAGAAGCTAGCTAAGTTGGTCCCAAAGTCCTAGTTTGTGTAAGAAAGGTATGGTACTTGTACCCAATCCTTATGGGACTTGTATTGGATGACTAGGAGCCTATATAAATATACTAAGACACTGAAAAATAGTGGGGAATATGTGGGGGAATTACACAACATGAAATTAACACACACATACTCCTAAATCGACTAAGATTTGGTTTTCTACTTATTTTAAGTTGAGGGCAAAAGGGGTCAATCAATGTATATATTTCATGTGGGATGCTTATGGACGAAAATTTGAGCTATAAAAATAGTAATTAACCATATTTACGCACGTCTTTGGAGGCTACACCTATTGAAGAGGAAAAGCAGACATCAGGAGCTCAAACTAGGATTTTTTCTTCTTTTACTTTTCTTTCTTGTAGTTTGAATTTATGAATTTGTTTATGGAGATTCCTTGTATGAATATGAGTGGGTAAACACCCTCGTTCTAGGGTAAAGTCTACAACATTATTGTTTTAAGTATTGTTTGTTAGTTGGTTAATGTGTTTATCAAGTCATGTGATTATTCTTACTTTCTTGTTTTACTATTCTAAAGAGTCATGAACTTTAGGATAAATTGTAGTCTCAAAACAAATTGACCATACGAGTGGAGGGACAAAATGAAGTATGTAGGAAGCGAGGATAATATCTTTAATTGATTAAACTCTAATTGTTAAATTATGATTTTCTGTTAGGATAGAGATATACCTAAACACCCCACTTGGTTATGAAACGGAAAGATAAATTTAGTGCATCCAAATTAGAGACTCACATCCCCACTCAATGATGTTGTTGAGACTAATTTGGGTAGGTGAATTAGTCGATGATCATACCTAAGTTATATTATCAACCTTGTAAATCAATAATCATGATAACATCAACACCAACTAGAAACTATAGTTATGCATAAATGCAAAGTAGATGCCTCAACTATGAAATTCTCCATATATTGTTTAAAATCCAAGTTTCATATCATTGTTCTTTCTATACTTTAGTTTATAAGAAACAAAACTCATTCTTTTTTGTTGCAAATTGCATTTTAAAATTAAATAGTAATACTAGAATTAGATAATCTACAAAACACCAAGTCCCTGTGGGATCGATATTCGGCTTACAAGAGTCACTTTACTATTTTTTGGACTATGTACACTTTCTTGTTTGCTTGGATACAAAATATTTTTGGCGCAATTGTCGGAGACAGAGAAAAAATTAGCAAGCTCTATTTTTTGGTTTTACTCTCTTGTTTGATAAGTGCTAACAACCTGGCATAGCTATTGAATTTGTAGGCACAGGTTTAAATCTTAAGTAAGATACCAAGGAAGGGATTTGGTTAAATCATATCCTGAACTTAAGTGAGATTTGCACCAGTTGAGGAGAGAAGCAATACTTCTCTATCCAATTCCTTAATTTTAGCAGGATGAAACCATTTTTGCAGCAATGGGTGATGAACAACCAACCCACAAAATAATACGCGAAGTGGCAATCCCACTCACAACCAATGTAACCTCTAATATCAAAAAACCAGATGTAGAAGTTTGATTTGAGCTTAAGCATAACATGGTGAAATTGTTGCACAAAAGCGGGTAGTTTACAGTCTGGTCACATGTGGATCCACAGTTCCATCTACAAAACTTCTTTGAGATTAGTCAGACATTTATTCCCATTGGAGTCTCCACAGACTACCCGAGGCTCACTTTTTCACATTCTCATTATTGGGAGAAGCAAAGAAATAGCTGAAGGAAGAACATTTAAACTCAATCACAACTTGGGATAATTTGGCAGAGAAGTTCATCATCTGATTCTTTCCTTTTGGCAAAACTTCAAGGTTGAGAAGTGTGATCCTTAGTTTTAAGCAGAAGGCAGGCAAAAAGTTACATCATGGAAGAGATTCAAGTCTCTTCTCAGAGATTGACCACATCACCAATAGACAAATGAGGTACTAGCTTATACTTTTACAAAAAGACTTGACCATAACACAAAAACTTTGCTAGATTTAGTTGCTGGTTTTCAGGTTTTGGGGAAGACCTGTGATGAGTTGTATACCCTCATTAACCTAATTGCACAAAGTATTCCAAAGTGGCAGGGTGATTTATCTAGAAGTGTCATGAAAAAGTATGCATGTATGATCAAGGTAGATAGTATCACAATAGTAACTGCACAGATAGCCTCCTTTTAAATTTCAAAACTAGGTGAAAGATGCAGTTCAATAAGCTAGGTTTTGACTCAACCTCAGGCCCAGATTAATGTAATTCAGCAATATCAGACTTGGTGTGAAGGTTTTTGTGGTAGTGGTCACTCTATAGATTTATGTGAAGCAAATACAGAGTCTATAAATTTTGTGGGCAATGCACAAAGAGGTACTCAAAACTATGGTAATTCCTACAATTACAACTAGCACAGTCATCCCAATTACTCGTGGGGCAATAATCTGGCTCAACATCAGCAATTTCAACAGCAACAAGGTGTTCAGAACAACACTCAGACCAGTGATATAGAAAAGACTGAAAAAATCCTAGCCAAGTAAAAACAAATGGTTGTAAAAATTAAAAATCAGTAACTAGCTCAGAAGAATCTAGAGATACCAATGGTCCAGAAAACTCACGGTCAGAACTTAAGACCTCAAGAAGGTTTTCCTAGTAATATAGAAAATCAAAAGCAAGTATTGATAATCACCTTGAGGAGGGGTAGAGACCTAGTTAATTCACCTCCAAAGAAAAATAATAAGGTGTAGGCAGAGTTGAGCACACAAAAAAGGATAAAAAAGTAAAGGGCAGCCAAAAAACTAATAAAAAGGGGAAGTCTACATACCTAAATAAAAAGTTAGTTGAGAAATCTCAAGAAAGACCACCACTATCATTTCCTCAGAAACTTAAAAAGCCAAAGAGGATGCTTGTTTTAAGAAGTTCTTTGACACATTCAAATACTTTTATATTAGCCTTCCTTTGTTAGATGTTTTGCAGGAAATGCCGAAGTATGCTAAGTAATTGAAGGATATGGTTAGAAAAAAAAAGTCTAGGTGATATTAAGACTTTAGCACTTAATGAGGAGTACAGTTCTATGGATATGGTCAAGATGTCGAAAAATCTCAAGGACCTTGGGAGTTTCACCCTTCCCATACAAATTGGTGAAAGTGATATTGTCTAAGAGTTGAGTGATTTGGGGGAAAGCATCAATTTGATTCCCCTTTTTATTTTTAAAACATTGGGTCTAGGAAAGCCAACACCCTCATCAGTTGTGCAACAGATGGCGGATCGAACTAGAGTGTTCCCCGAAGGAATCAAGGTTGGCAAGTTTATTATTCTTGTTGACTTTGTTGTTCTTGACTATGATGCAGATAATAGGGCACCAATCATATTAGGATGCCTATTTTTTTCTATTGATGGAGCATTGATAAATATTAGAGAGAACACACTCAAGACGATATTAAATAATGAAGAGGTGGTTTTTAGACTATAAAAAGCACTCAACACACCCTCACACTATAAAAATATATGCAAGTTCATAGTGATGGATGTGAAAGAGTATGGGTGGAGGATATAAAACCTCTCATTACCTCTTTGAACTCTCTTATGAAGTTGACTAAAGAGAAAAATAATCCTAAGTTTGAAAAGCTCAAAGAAAATCCTGAAAAGGTGAGTTTAATCAATGTTATAGACCTTGATTATAAGCACTCGAGGGGTCAGAAAAGAAGGAAAGGATAGGCCCCAAAATGGGAAAGGATGATACAATGGATGATAAGTTGTGTCCCGACAACAAATCAGGAACTGCTAGGGAGGCAACCCAAGTTAATGTATTTATTTTTATTTTTTTATTTTTTATTTAGTATCACCTTCGATTTTGTTTTTGTTTTGCGTTGACAATTTGAAAGAAAGTCTGAGTACTTGAGATCTTCACTAAAGAGAATTGTTAAAACCAAGCATGGGGTCCCCCGGACCTTCTTAATAAATATGATGCTACTAGCTAGGCCTAAAGGCATCAAGGAGTATTCCTAATTCTTATTCTTTGATTTATACTTGGGCACACGGTATGATTTTAAGTGTGGGTGGTGAATCTTTTGATTTGGTTAGGGTAAAGTACGTAATAGGGTTTTTATTTTTATATTTTTGTAAGTTTTTGACTAAATTTTAAAATTTTTTAAAAGATTTTATTTTAATTTAATTTCAGTTTTTGTTGGTATCTATTTAGTAGAAGCACGCTTCTCCCATCCCTTGTTTTTTTTTTTTGATTTTTTTCTGATGAGGAGCCCTTTGAACCCAATATCCCTTTTAATTTTTAGGAGTAATTTTAAAAAAAATCATTATAAATAAATAAATATGCTTTAACTAGATGCTACACATGATTAATTGTTGCAAGTGGCATTGAATTATATGGCATGATGTGAAAATTGAATGTCTTTTATGAGACACCTGGGCTCTTTTGTTCGACTCTTGCTTTATTTTGTCTTAAATTTGAATTTGTGCAATTGATTGGTTGAGAGTCTATTGGGATCCTTTTTTATTTGAATATGTGTCATTTTTGTTGGGGTTTTCATTATATTTCATGTTGCATATTAGTATCTAGAACTTGCCCAGTGTATGTGCAAAGTGAAATAAACAATGTTAAGTTTAGGAGATGATATAGGCATTTCTTTGATAGCCTTATTTTATACCTGATTTTATCTACCCCTTTGTGCATGATCTTAGTTAGCCCCATTGAGCCTTTAGCCTATTCATTAGTACCCTTATATGTACCTTATTTTTTTTTTTTAATTGACCATAATTTTATCCAATACTCGTAAGTACTTTAGTTAAGAAAATTAATATGTTAAGGAATGTATAATTGATTGAGAAAAGAGTGAAAAGTGATGCCCCAAGGAAATAGCTTTTGATGTGTTAAAAAGTTTATGCGTTGTTTATAGGGATTAGTGTAATGAAAAGAAAATTAATCAGAAGAAGTGAATCATGTATTGAGGGAAAATACTCTATACTAAAGAAATGTAAGCTAACTTAAAGAGATGGGGCAAAACAAAAGAGAGATGGGGAAATAAAGTGGTGGAAAATGGGTTGGTTGGAGATGAGTTTTAAAATAAAGTATAATGCATTAAAGCGCTTAGGGAAGATAGTTACTATCACTGCCCAAAATAGTTCCTACCCGTACCTTAGCCTACATTACAATCCTTTAAGTCCTACTTGATCTTGAGCGGTGATATGCTGATATTAGTGGAGTACTACACCAAAGGAAAACTTATGGTTCATCTTTTGTAACATGTAAATTCTATGTGAGTGAGCAGAAGTTGTTTCTTGCACCTCATTCTTGTTATAAATTGCATATTTATGAGTGACTATGTGTGATTCTTTAGTAATGAGGGCATATGTTTAATGATGGATAGGTGACTTATATGATCTCTTTTTTAAGTAATGTGCATGAGTTTTCCAACTTTGTAGATTCAATTCTTGATCCTAGGATGTCTTGGAGTAGTATTCATATGTTTTCAATTGGAGTATGACATGCCTAACGTTGAACTTGCTATTCATGAAGTCGTCGTTGTTCTAGCTTGAGTGTATTACGTTAAGTAGTGATGATAGAGTTTTCCTTGATGGTGGTAAATGTAAATATTTGTTCGAGGATGAGCAAGGCTTTAAGTGTGGGGTAGTGATCTTAGGCATATTTATACACCAATATTATTATCTACACGTGTTTAGCGTAGTTTTAAGGATTACTTAGCATGCTTAAGTAAATAATGGCGATATTAGTATATTTGTGTGATAAACCTCATGCATAGGTGGTTTAAGATTCATTTGAATCAATTCAATACTAAAAAACAAAAAACGCAAGGCTAGACGAGTTAACTAGTCAAATCAAGCTTGAGTTATGCTTATTCTCAAGCGATTTTGATGAGCTTAAATCATTTTATTATCAAATGGTTGTTATGATCATGTGAAGGAGGTTAAAATAAGTTCATTGGGTGAAATTTTAAGCTTCAAATGACTTACAATGGATGATGGAACAAGGATCAAGTTCGACGGGCGATAAGGGACAAAATTAGGTGAAATTATGCTAAGTTGTTTTTATCTCCGCGCTGAGCACCCTATCCAAAGTTCCCAGAAGTGTGACACCCTACACGATGGATTGCGATACTAGATTATATATTCTATAGGCTCAACGGAGTGTCCCACAATTCATCCTACAAGATCCGCGACATGGAGGTCCTAGAAGCTAGCTAAGTCGGTCCTAAAGTCCTAGTTTGTGTAAGAAAGGTGTGGTACTTGTACCCAATCCTTGTGGGACTTGTATTTGATTACTACGAGGATATATAAACATCTTAAAATTCTTAAAAGTATTGGGGAACATGTGGGGGTAGTCCATAATATGATATTAACACACACATCCATAAACTGACTAGGATTTGGTTTTCTAGTTATTTTGAGTTGAGGGCAAAGGGGTCAATGTATATATTTCGTGTGAGGCTTATTATGGACGAAATTTTGGTCTTTAAAAGGATATCCAAATTTACATACATCATTGGAGGTTCTACAAATTGTAGAGGAGAAGCAGACTTCGAGGAACTCAAACTAGGGTTCTTTCTTTTTTTACTTTTCTTTCTTGTAGTTTGAATGAATTCATTTATAGAGATTCCTTGTATGAATATGAGTTTCTAAACATCCTTTATATAGGTTGAGTCTAAAACATGATTGTCTTATGTATGGTTTGCTAGTTGATTAATGTGTTTGTCAAGGCATGTGATTATTCTTGCGTTCTTGTTTTACTATTCCATAGAATCATGAACTTTAGGATAAATTGTAGTCTCAAAATGAATTGACCATAGAAGATGAAGGACAAAATGAAGGACGTAGAGAGTGTGGAAAATATCATTAATTGATTAAACTCTAATTGTTAAAGGATAATTTGTGGTTAGGATAAATATAAACCTAAGTGCTCCACTTGGTTATGAAATGGGAAGATAACCTAGTACATCCAAAGAAAAGACTCATATCCCCGGTTAACGATGTAATTGTGAAACTAATTTGGGTAGATGACTTAGAGGGTTACCATCTCTGAGTTATATTATCAATATCATAGATCAATAATCATAATAAACACCAACATAGGCTAGAAACCATAGTTCTTCCTGAATGTGAAGTAGATGCCTCAATCCTGGAATTCTCCATATATCATTTACAATTCAAGTTTCATATCATTGTTCTTTCTAGTTTATAAGAAACAAAACTCCAACTCTTTTTGGTCACAAATAGAGTTTATTTAACTTACAAAGTAGTACTAGAATTGGATCATCTACTAAATGCGAAGTCCCTACGGGGTCGATATTCAGCTCTCAAGAGTCACTTTACTACTTGTTTGACCACATACACTTACGTATGTGCTTGGATACAACATTTCATGGACTGACAAAACAACTTGTGGGATGTTCCATGACTCGTGGCATTCACAGAGTTTGGCAACACCAACTTTACAAATTTACTCCCCCCTTTTTTAGTTCCAATATAAAAGAGATGTGCACTCACAAAACATATTAATTCGACTCAAGAGGATCTATTAATGACATGACAATATGAAATAAAAACCATTAATATATAAATAATAATGAACCTAGCAACTATCAACCAAAAATGCATTCTTGATCCCTCACAACAAAGAAGTCTCATGCACACAGGTTTTAATTTAGATTGGGACAAGTACAAAATCACTCAGCCTCACAAAGAAGTTCAAACAATGCAGTCACAATATGATAGGCTTTCACTTATTTTCTATAATTTATCTTTCAGACAGTTGGACTAGGATCACAACTTTACTCAGTTTGTAATTTAGGCTTGGGAATAATTATGGTAGATTTTGGATAACTGACTTTCCTTCTTGACACTACACTAGCTTTACTCCACTTCGTCCTTTATATTTTCCTCCTTTTTCTTATTTTATTTTTCCCATCTATAGGTGTGGCTTTTTTATTTTTCTCTTTTCAAGCTCATCCTTTTCATTTTCTTCATTCCTTTTTATTTTTATTTTTATTTTTTTAATGCTCTTTTCTCTTTTATTTTCAGTATACAACACCTGATCTCTCTTTTTCATGACTTTATTTTTTCTTATCCTACCCAATATTTCCTCTTATTTATACCTATAGTAGCCTCCTTTAACTTGGGAAATATGCTTCAGTTGAGGTACATGATGTCCAAGGAGGTACCAGGACCACAATAGAGGTTCATAGAATAACTAGAAAGGTGAATAGGCTAATCAAACAAAAAGGTCCAATGCGGGCTCAGAAATAGGGATCAAGGTGTTCTTATATCTTTTGGTAAGCCATTTAGGTTAAAAGTGGACTAATTAAAAAGTGGCCTATTATCCTTTCATAACCAACCATCCTACAAAATCATTATGACTAACCAAACAAGTTCTAGATCATGTACACAAAGTAAGAACTAGGTAAATAAAGCTCATCCACATATGGCACAAGATTACACCATCTGCTAGTTATCAAGTTACTGCCTAACTCAAATAATATTTATCGCATGCATATACATTACTTCATGTAAATTGCCATAATGGTCATGTTATCAAAGCAATGCAGCACAACATAAAATTTGAAAGGGTATCTATTTATATCCAAAAACATATCTTGTTGTGTGTCATTTATTTCAAAACCTATATACACCAAGTTCTACTATTTTTTTCCACCTAAAACAAAACAAAACATACAAAATGAACAAAACAAAATCCTAAACATATCAGTTCTACTAGATAAAAAATCTGAGAGAAAAGAAACACGGTAATAAAAACCTTTAAGTTTAAAATACAGACCTACGAGTACATTTCTCACCCTTATTAAAATAATGTGAATTGTCCCCAACACACCAACAAAAAAGTAAGAATGACAGGTAGAGACAAAGTTATGAATCCCTAGGCATGTGGGTATGGAGTATCAGTGTAGGCTGAGGAGGTAGACTCTGTATCAATAATTATAGCATCAGTGATGGATAACGCACTCAAGGGATCAATTACAATAGTGATATTGATGGTGGCCAACATACTCAGTGGAGTAACATCAAGAGTAGTCTAAGGATCCAAATGTCTAGATGATCCTTGAGCCTGCTGCTCCAACTCTATCACATATATGAGTTGATCAACTCTAAAGGCTTTAGAGGACCTTAGAAACCTCTTCGAAAACAGTCATTTAGTTTTCCCCCATAGAAATAATTATCCTATCTTAGTATCTTTACTATTTCAACTATGGTTGGCACCTCGATGAAGAAATAAATAAAATTTGTACCATCTCTAAACTCCTTTACTATAATGGTGATGGTCGGTGATGAGTGGTGAATTTACCACTCATGTGTACTCAACATTCATACACACTACTATGATTTAAATGTGTAAGTGAGACAAATTTGTGGTTAAATGCACTAATTTCCATATTTTGAAGGTATACAAGTTTTGAGACAAAAAGAAGCAAAATGAGCTAAAAAAAGCAAAAAGGAAAGATAAGGGCAAAAGTTGGAAAACTGTGCAGGCTGGGCCTCAGGTATCGCGGGTGGGCTACCGTAATTGTGGTAAGTCAAAAAAGTTAGAAGGATGCGCTCGCGTGAAGAATGAAGCGATCGTGGGGCCGCAATTGTGGCTAAGCCAGTGCAATCACCGTATAGAGGGATTTCCAGCCTGGGGCAAAATTGTCATTCCACACTATCGATCCCAATTCTCACAAAAAGGGCTTAAAACCCTCATTAGGGAATCATCATTCAACAACCCTACCTCCCATCCTTAGTTTGGGGCTTTTGTAATTTCTTGGAGCATAAATTTACACTAATTTGACACAAGATTAAATTAGAGGAGCTCTAAAGTGTAGACTTGGCTTTGTCTATTGAAGATTCATTTAAGTCTAAAGTTTGGTTTGCCCTCTCTTTATTTTTATCATGAATAACTTCGATGGACATCTTGGTATATTTGTTTTCATTATCCTTATGATGTGCTAGATCTACCTCTTGGGGTTATGCTTGATTAGGGTGCATTTGTTTGTGAGTTGTGATATATTTGTGTAGATTCTAGTTGGTAGATGATGGGTTCTACTATTGCTTGGTTAAACTGGTTGGGATTTCTGGGTGAAATCCCCAAATACCCAAATGGGTTTGATGGGTTAAAATCCTAAGCTCTTTAAAGCCCAAACCATCCTTGAAAGAGGAGTTTGGGTAAACTTTTGGAACCCACATTATCTTTGCAAAAGGGATATCAGAACCAAGTCAATAGTAGAAAATTTATGGGCATAGTTTGCTAATTCTCACCATTGTAGACATAAGGGTTGTTACGAGGTTGACTATACCATGGGTATCATCCTAGAAATAGGGATACCCAATTGAGGTGTTGGGTGGCTTTAATTTTCACACTCGTTAGGTACTCGAAAGGGTCTTTGAGTGATATCATTGAGGTTTTGCTTAAGAGCTAGCCTCAAGGACTTTAAACCTAGCCTACCACATCATCAACGATTAGAATTTGCACCAAATCATTGCAATCCCATACACGACTTGCCTCTAGGAAAGCATAATCCCAAGATCTGTGTCTAATTTATTACACTCTAATTATTCTTAGTCTCTAATTAGTTCATTAGAAGCCCAAGAATTACTTCCACATTAGAAGACATTGAAAAACCCCAAACCATCTTGTACCATTGGTTTGAACTTAGAAGGCAACTTTTATTTCGAACTTACTAATCTCCTCTCACATTGCTCCGCGTGGATTCGACCCCGACTCTTAGTTGGGTAAATATATTGACAACGACCGCCTTACACTCAAATTAACGTCTAAGTTGAGCATTATCAAAATATAGCGTCGTTGCTGGGGAACAATTTGGAGTATTGAGTTAGTTTGAAATTTTAGTTTACTTGCTTTGATTCAAACTTGTAAATAGTTGTTTGTTTTGTTTCTTTTGTTATTTAGATTCTTATTTTCTTGTTTCGTTATTAATATGGCATCTTGGAATGAAAGTGAATTCAGTGGTTGGAGATCCTATCACGACAATCCATGTCCATATTATAACGGACCCCTTTTTGGCAAGATTGTAGATATGCTCCCCGAAGAGAGATGTGTGCACCATCTCAATCTTATAGGGAGTATGGTTGTTCTCTGTATGGTGGTCAAGATAGACATTGGAGTGATTGTCCAAATGCCCCTGCCCCCGTTATGCTAAACCTATTGCTAGTTTTTATTATGATTTTGATAGGTCATATGATCAAGAAAAGAAAGAATAAAGCATCATAAATTGTGGTGTTGCACTACAATATTTTAGCCCTACTGCCACCCTTGTAAAGTGTGGCCTAAAGTAGCAAAAAGTGTGGCCTTTGATAAAAGGATACACTTTTGAACTTTAGGAAATACTTTTTGGGGGGTGGCCTAAAGAGGCGTAACCTTTGACTTTAGGCCACGCATTTCAAGTGTTGCCATATCAGCTACGTTTTAAAAGTGTAGCCTATGAGTTACAAAGGCCATGCTTTGTAGCATCTGATTGACAATAGTTTTATTGGATAATTCTACACTTGAAAAGCGTGGCCTTAGCTTTATTTTTGGCCACGCTTTAAAAATGCAGTCTATTATATCTTTTCTACAACAACACGTAAAAAGTGCGGCTATTGCTACCTCCTCTAAAACAACATTCGTGAAATGTAGCCATTGTTATATTATAAGAAATTATAATTTATTTTGTATATTATTATCCTATATAGAAAGCATTGAACCATCTAATAAAGAACTCAATAAAAATTCAAACTTGTAAATTTGTAATAGATTTTTTGTCACTAAACACGTATTATTTATCAGAAGGTTATATATAAGGATTTGAGCTTCCATCCTGTATTGGTTCATAGTCTACAGTTAATGAATAAGGAGATTGCCAATTTCCGCATGAACATAGAACATATACACAAGACTTAAAACTAAAACTGAAACCTAGACACAATTCCAAGTTCAGTGATCAAACAAAAAAAATAACTACTCATACATCAACAAGCTAAGGCTAAAGATAGAGAGTTAAGCTCTTCTACTCTATTAGGTAATCTGGGAGGCAAACATGCTCTTTACATAGTTTTGAATGATTAATATCTCAGGTCAACTTCACTGCCTTTTTCCCTTGTTGGAGAACTCTCATTACACTCCATCCAAATTAAATCAATGCAGAAGTTTAGTCTGAAAAGAAAAAAGAGCTAGTCAAAATAGTATAAAGAGAAGTAACGATGGAACCACTAACATGTTTGTTTTTGGCGAGAAATATTGAATAAATGATCACATCCCTGTCGGATCCTAAAAAAATACACTAATTTTAAAGAATCCGACATGCACCCAATGGAATTTTTGGGGAGTCCGAGCAACATAGCCTCAAATGACAATGATCACAAAGTACCCCAACAGAAGGAAGACTAGGAGCTGGAAAAATCCGAGGACACAAATAATGCAGTCTTGTACTATTTTATCACTAGATACCAAAATTTAAGTTGTTTCATGCTTCCTATGACAGAATTATTCCTCGAAGGTGAAGCTGCAAACGTGGAAGTCCACCTGTTGTCTCTGAGTAGACACGAGTGAGACATGTGGTCTACCTGTAAATTGATTGATAATGTCCAAACAAAGTAGTGACCGATTACTTTTGTACGTTGAAACTAAAATCGCGCATCTGAGACGTACCTGAGATAATTTTATCTTATGCTCAATCCAAAAGGGTTGCAATCCCTGTGCCATAAGCAATGCTTTGAGGAATAACACCTTACAAGTATTCTTAGCACAAAATAACTAACTTTGAAACACACCAAAAGAGAAATCTGTTGTTATCTAATTCTGAAGTCCTAGAACATTTCTAGTTCTTGATTTCTCATCATAACTGTCTTTGGAAGGTCCACGAACCTCAACTACATCAAGAATCATTTAAACGGATCAATGGGAATAAAAAAAGGCATTACCTCTAACGTAAGAATTTCCTAGCTTCGATAGTCCATGAACCTCCAACTTAGTCTTAATAGCATCTTAAGGACACAGAAATGTAGCAGCAATTACTCCTGCAACATATTAATTTTCCCAAATCAAACCAAGCCCTTGGATTGTGTATCAAAATTCCATATATTGAACTCGTAACCCTTCCAAACTAATCAATCAAACATAAAAAAAAAATTCAAGTCCAACCTAATGAATAAGAGATATTCCTTATAAAGTTAAAAAAAATAAACCCTAATTTCTTTTTCTAAATTTTACCAGCTGCAACATCGTTCCAGAAACAAGGCAAGAAATTAGATCTTTTCCATCCTTTGCAGTTACTTTGGAATTGTCTGCACCAGACACACAAGGACCATGATCTACACATAACATAACACAAATCTGCCAGGAAATCAACAATGACAAAGCATATTAAGGTTTTGAAAAGTGAACATTTTTATCGAGGAAGAGCCTCAACAAGGGAAAGTGAACTATACAATAACTGATCAAATGCTAGAATTCACCCAAGCAAAGTTTTAGTTCCCAATAATATACTATACTAATAGCAAAACACCTTTATAGATTCCACCAAGCAAGTTAGTTCCCTTATTGTCAACAGAAAGATGCATGCATGATACAATAAAAAGAAATAGTTAGTGACGTTGTAATTTTGAACAAATATAGTACCATGGTTTTTAGCATAGAATTCTTAATAGCTGGCAGAAAATGGAATATATATCCATCAACATTACACATGGTTTATCTCATAAGCTTGAGAGAAGAAAATATTTTTATTTTTTAAATAAGAATAAACTTGAAACAAACATATCATTCTTTAATGATGTGATGATCTACTTGGTATATATTCTAATCATTGATAATTGGAATTACTCATTTTTTAATAATAATATTGATGTTCGAATAATATGCACAAAAGACCATCTTTTATACATTAAAATAGTAGTTTTCCAAATATCGTAACTATTATACTTAGCGATATGATCTTGATCCACCTCGTATATTAGACAAGACAAACTACAAAGGGGTGAAGGATATATCCAGCATAACATAAAGTAGAAAACCATCTGATGCATGAAAGATATCTCTATAAACCATTGTATAGTCTATGTAGGGAAATCCTAGGCCTGCACGGCTTTGGTCTTGTGGTAAGAGCATAACGATTGATATATGGGCTACGTGTACATATAGGTGTGAGTAGATAAAATACTGGAGAGTACCTTTTGCCATATCTTGTTATGTGACTTCTGTATTGATTTATGTCCAATTATTCCAACTTTGTTTCACAGGATTTATGGGAAAATGCATACTGACTTTAACGAGAGTTCTAATGAAAGGTGAATACAAAGAAATATACAAATTAGCCAAGGCTAAATCAGGAAAACTGATGGTTAGGAACCAGTTCAGGCAGACTCGAGTAGAGAAAAGCTTTGTAGTGCAACAGATAAACTATATAAAGAGAGAAAAGCAAACATGTTCTATCAAATACAGTAAAGGGCAGCCCGGTGCACTAAAGCTACCGCTATGCGCGGTGTCCGGGGAAGGGCCCCACCACAAGGGTGTATCGTACGCAGTCTTACCTTGCATTTCTGCCAGAGGCTGTTTCCAAGGCTTGAACTCGTGACCTCCTCCTGGTCACATGGTAGCAACTTTACCAGTTACTCCAAGACTCCCCTTCAAAATTAAGGTAGTATGTGACCCGGGGATGTATCAATTACAATATATTCTTTTAAACCATAAAATCATATTTTGGATATTCTTTTTTCTTCATTATCGTTTATGTTAACCTTTGTATGTTCATGAAATTCACAAAATGACTAACGAAATTAATGTTCATATTAACTAGAAAAAGAATTGATCTCTGGAAGGCAAAGAAAGAACTCAAATCTTTACTAGTGTTTCGGTTCAGTTTGTCAGCACAATAATTCTAAATAACAGTTGCACGTCAACTACTGTACAACAACTTGGCTACGTTATGATTTGAAATAGAGCTATTGAAACTGAATTTTACAAACTGATTCAATCTCATAAAAAATTCAAGCACACCAAATTCACGGTACCTTTTTGGTCTACTAGGATAACTAGATAATTTTAAGGCCCGTAAACGGGCCCAATGTAACTGATTACAAACTTTAGATTTATTTTGTATATACAAAAAATTTTAATTTAAAATATTGACCAATATTCTTGTAACGCCTCGGAATCTCATCCCAAAACGTTACACGGTGCTTAGAGCTACAAGTAGTCCCAAGCTAACCCTTTGAGCCTGCTACTATCTCTACTACTTATTGTAGGATGTCAAATCAAGCAACAATGCTATATCTTCTCAAAACCGAACTAGCATAATAAGAAAATACTGTCTGCATATCAAAAAAATGCTGGAAAGTCTATAACACCACTGATAATCTAGTCTGACAAAGCCTCTACTAATAAAAAACTAGAGAGTCATTGGGACAGACCCCCAACTGACTCAAACTGAAATCAACAAAACTAACTACTAATAATGCTGAATGTCTGGAGAATAGGTCCTCAAACCATGAGGACTCACCACTGTGGGAATGTAGACAAAGTTACTCAGGATCACTGACGCTGCTGGGACTGAGCACCTGAACCTACATTATGAGACAATGTAGCACACACACGTATATGTGAATCAGTACTTTAAGGATGTACTGAGTATATGGGGGTGTATGCAATTAGATAATCAATATCATCAGTCTTTATAGAAAACATGCATGCTATTGTAGATGACTCACATAGCTTGAATAAAACTGAAACCTGAATCTCATAAATCATGAATAAGAAAGCATGTAATATAAATCTCGTGAGTCATTACGCTTTACTTTGAAATTTGTATTCTCCTCTTAGTCTCTCAACTTGCAGGCTAAAGGAAACTTTAAACAGTACTTTCAAAACTCAAGCTTTTATCTCGAGGAGAATAAAACTTCTTTAAAACTTAAGGACTTAGAACTTTAAGACTTGGGACACTTGGGAATCTCAAGATCAAACTTTCAACACACATACTTTTATCTTAAATAGAGTAGGGGACTGCTTTGGGAGTTTCTTCTAACCGACATAAACTATGTGAGCTACATGGAGTCCAACGTCTTGCCCATGTTGGGGAGAGTTGTTCTACCCTTGCCATCAGAATAGAAACCTCAATTTTAGTGATCACTATCTTAGTCATCCACATATAGTGGGGATAAGTATCTCAACCTACGGTGGCACGTAGTTCTGGGACATGAAACCTTGGAATCATACCCAACTCGGTGCTAAATACTACTCCCATACTCAACTCAGAACGTTTAGGAAAATCCACTTCAAATTAACTCAAGGGTCTATAATAAAGACCAAAATCATGTTTCTCTTTGCTTTAAATCATACTTAATGTAGATTCCTTTCTTAACTCAGACTCAAAACAAATCTTTCTTTAAAGTCAAAGCACTTGCTTATTGAATCATGCTAAATGACATAATCTTCAAGTAAACACCGAAACTCATACTTGGTTTAAAGCTTATACTCATGCTTGGATAATTTCAATTTCATAATGAAGCATAAATCATGACCTAAATCTTGGAAACACTTGAAAACATCAATTCATGATGGTAACATGCAATTTATAGCATTAATTCTCAATGCAAAACATGAAATAGGTGAAATATCATACAATTCAAGACTTGAGCACTTTATAACTTCATAAATTCAAATTAAAATAAATTGGGTACAACCCACTTGCAAAAACACAAAATAATTTTGATAAAAATTAAAGCTTTGGGCACAAGAACGAAGAGCATTCTTGTTCAAACCCCACATACCTTGAATTAGAAGCTTTGAATGAACTCTTGACTTTGGGATGCGGGATGCTATCGAACTTCTAATGGGTTCTTCTTATTTCTCTCGTAATGGGGATTCCAATTCTTGAAGAATTTTAGAAAAGTGACGATTGAATTTAGAGCTCTTTTGAATTTTGGGTTAAAACCCTAGGATGAGTTCTGGGTGATTTTGAGAGATAATAACCTTATTTTAGTGTTTTGGGAATTTAATCCCGTGTTAAAGCTGAAAAGAGGGGGGAAATAACTAACTTGCCCCCCTAGGACGTAGAAATTTAAAAGCTAAAAATAACTGGGCATCGACGCTGAAGGCGACGTGGCGTGTCAAGGACATCAACGCGATACTCGACGCATCACGCCTCTACCGTGTTAGCCTCAGTACTTCTCCTACACAAAAGTTGACCGACGTGACGGGCGACCCGGCTCGCCAAGATCGCGTTGGTCCACTATTTTGGGACACCGAACGAGGTCTAAATGCGGTCCAAAAAATCAGAAACTTATCCGGGAACACCCATTGACTTTTCGGATCATGAATTAGCTAAAATATCTACTATCGAAGGTCGGGAAGGTCGAAAATAAAGTCTTCAAAGTTCTAAGGTTGTGAAAATGACTAAGTCTCAACACTTAGCCAAATTTCTAAGTATAAGGCTTCCTTTATCCTGCTCTACAAGCTTAGACAACGAGAAAACTCGCGGGCTCTTACAATATCTCCCCCTTGGGAACATTCGTCCTCGAATGTCGCTAGTTAGGCTAAGGATACTGAGGAACTAAGAGTGCACAGCTGAAATAAATGGCTAAACTAACTTCGTATCTCTCTAAACATTTTGAATACATCGAAAGGTGCCAGAACTTATACAAGAATAACCACATAGCTGAATCTTTGAGTAGAAAGGGCTGAATTAAGAAAGAAAAGTACCTTTGGCTTGATTTGAACTCGCGGAGAAGAGGTGCGGGTACTTGGCTCGCATGTCTGCTTCTGCTTCACAAGTAGTGCCCTCAACTGACTGGTTCCGCCAAAGAACTTTGACCAAGAGAACTTCTTTGTTCCTCAGTCTACGAATCTGGTAATCTAGGATCTCAACCGGAATCTCTTCATATGAAAGACTAGTCTGAATATCTGAGCCCTCTGAAGGATCCCCTACAACGGAATCACCAATGTGCTTCTTAAGCATGGAGACGTGAAAAACAGGATGAACAGTTGATAGCTCTGCAGGCAACTCAACTTCATAGGCTACTCTCCCAACACGGCTCAGAATTCTATAAGGGCCAATATAACGGGGGCTAAGCTTCCCCTTCTTGCCAAACCTTCACTCCTTTCATAGGTGAAATCTTCAAATATACCAAGTCATCAACTTTGAATTCAAGATCCCTTCTTCTCACATCTGCATACATCTTCTGACGACTCTGGGCTATCTTCAACCTTTCTCTAATCAACTTTACCTTCTCCATAGCCTCAAACACTGCATCAGGTCCGATCAAAATAGCCTCATCCACTTCAAACCAACCTATGGGTGATCTATATCTCCTCCCATACAAAGCCTCAAATGGGGTCATCTGAATGCTAGAATGATAACTATTGTTATACGCAAATTCAATCAATGGCAAATGCTCATCCCAACTTTCTTTGAAATCAAGACCACAAGCTCTCAACATATCTTCCAAAGTTTAGATGATCCTCTCAGCATGACCATCAGTCTGCGGATGAAAAACGGAACTCAAATAAACTTGGGTACCAAGACCCTTCTGAAACGCTCTCCAAAACTGAGAAGTGAACTGAGTACCCCTATCCGAGATGATAGACAAGGGGACTCCATGCAATCTGACTAACTCCCGGATATGCAATCTAGCATAATCTTCAGTTGTATAAGATGTATGCACCGGTAAGAAGTGTGCTGACTTAGCCAACCTGTCTACAACAACCCAAATAGAATCATGATGATGCCGCGGAAGAGGTAAACTAGTCACGAAATCCATACACCTCTTCCCACTTCCAAGCAAACTCTTGCATTACACCACTAGGTCGTTGGTGCTCCACCTTAACCTGTTGACAAGTCGTACACTTTGCCATAAACTGCGCTATATCCTTCTTCATACCATTCCACCAATAGATTTCTCGCAAATCACGGTACATCTTGGTAGCGTCGGGATTTATAGAATATTGCACGCCATGCGCTTCAACCATAATTCTACCTCAAATCATCAACACAAGGAACACACAGTCTATCCTGCAATCTCAACACACCATCTCCCCCTTGGGAGAAAACTTCTACCTTTTGATCTTTAACTAATTCCTTCAGTTTAACCAAACTAGCATCCAAGTCTTGTTTTTCCTTCACTTCTAAAACTAAAGAGGATCCGGAGCTACTTTAAACCCAAACATTACCTTCAGTCGTATCAAGCAACCTAATACCCAGTCTAGGCAAGCGATGCATATCACGAGCTAACTCTTTCTTATCCTTCTCCACATGAGCAACACTACCCATAGACAACCTACTAAGGGTATCTGCCACTACATTGGCCTTGCCCGGATGATATAGCACACTCATATCATAATCTTTTAGCAACTCTAACCATCTTCTCTGTCTAAGATTTAACTCCCTCTGAGTAAACATATACTGCAGGCTCTTGTGATCAGTAAAGATATCAACATGGACACCATACAGATAGTGTCTCCAGATTTTCAAAGCAAAACCCACAGCAACTAATTCGAGATCGTGGGTTGGGTAATTCTTTTCATGCGGCTTCAACTGCCTAGAGGCATAGGCTATAACCTTACCTCTCTGCATTAACACACAATCCAAGCCAACTCTAGAGGTATCACAATACACCACAAAACCATCGGTACCATCAGACAAAGTCAACACTGGGGCTTAAGTGAGTCGTGTCTTCAACTCCTGAAAACTCTTCTCACAGGAATCTGACCAAAGGAACTTAACTTTCTTTTGGATCAATCGGGTCCTGAGAGACGCAATAGAAGAGAAACCTTCAACAAAACAACGGTAATAACCAGCTAGACCCAAGAAACCTCTAATGTCAGATGGAGAGATAGGTCTAGGCTAATTTCTCACGACTTCTATCTTTTGGGTATCAACTCTAATGCCTTCGACTGAAATAATGACCCAGAAATGCTACTGACCTTAGCCAAAACTCACACTTATTGAATTTGGCGAACAACTGATGGTCTCTAAGAGTTTGCAAATGTGGCACGCTACACATCGATGATCAAGACTCTACTTAACACAGCTTGTCAAACTCCCTAAGACCCTTTAAACCTTAGGCTCTGATACCAAGCTTGTAACGCCCCGAAATCTCATCCCAGAACGTCACACAGTGCTTAGGGCTACAAGTAGCCCCAAGCTAACCTTTTGAGCCTGCTACTATCTCTACTACTTACTGTAGGATGTCAAATCAAGAAATAATGCTATATTTTCTCAAAACAAGACTAGCATAATAAGAAAATATTGTCTGCATATCAAAACAATACTAGAAAGTCTATAACACCACTGATAATCTAGTTTGACAAAGCCTCTACTAATCAAGAACTAGAGTCATTGGGACAGACCCCCAACTGACTCATACTGAAATCAACAAAACCAACTACTAATAATGCTGAATGTCGGGAGAATAGGTCCTCGAACCACGAGAACTCACCACTGTGGGAATGTAGACAAAGGTACTCGGGATCACCGACGTTGCTGGGACTGAGCACCTGAACCTACATTATGATACAATGTAGCACACACACGTATATGTGAATCAGTACTTTGAGGATGTACTGAGTATATGAGGGTGTATGCAATTAAATAATCAATATCAGTCTTTATAGAAAACATGCATGCTATTGTAGATGACTCACATAGCTTGAATAAAACTGAAATCTGAATCTCATAAACCATGAATAAGAAAGCATTTAATATAAATTTCGTGAGTCATTACGCTTTACTCTGAAATTTGTATTCTACTCTTAGTCTTTAAACTTGCAGGCTAAAGGAAACTTTAAACAGTACTTTCAAAACTCATGCTTTTATCTCGAGGAGAATAGAACTTCTTTAAAACTTAAGGACTCAGAACTTTAGGAACTTTAAGACTTGGGACACTTGGGAATCTCAAGATCAAACTTTCAACACACATACTTTTATCTTAAATAGAGTAGGGGACTGCTTTGGGAGTTTCCTCTAACCGACATAAACCATGTAAGCTACATGGAGTCCAACGTGCCCACATTAGGGAGAGTTGTTCTACCCTTGCCATCAGAATAGAAACCTCAATTTTAGTGATCACTATCTTAGTCATCCACATATAGTGAGGATAAGTATCTCAACCTACGGTGGCACGTAGTTCTGGGACATGAAACCTTGGAATCATACCCAACTCGGTGCTAAATACTACACCCATACTCAGCTCAGAACGTTTAGCAAAATCCACTTCAAATTAACTCAAGGGTCTATAATAAAGACCAAAATCATGTTTCTCTTTGCTTTAAATCATAGTTAATTTGGATTCCTTTCTTAACTCGAACTCGAAACAAATCCTTCTTTAAAGTCATAGCACTTGCTTATTGAATCATGTTAAATGACATAATCTTCAAAAAAACACCAAAACTCATACTTAGTTTAAAGTGTATACTCATGCTTGGATAATTTCACTTTCATAATGAAGCATAAATCATGACATAAATCTTGAAAACACTTGAAAACATCAATTCATGATGGTAACATGCAACTTATAACACTAATTCTCAATGCAAAACATGAAATAGGTGAAATATCATACAATTCAAGACTTGAGCACTTCATAACTTCATAAATTCAAATTAAAGTAAAGTGGGTACAACCCACTTGCAAAAACACAATAATTTTGATAAAAATTAAAACTTTGAGCACAAGAACGAAGGGAATGTTCTTGTTCAAACCCCACATACCTTGAATTAGAAGCTTTGAATGAACTCTTGACTTTGGGATGCTATTCGAACTTCTAATGGGTGATTCTTGTTGCTCTCGTAATGGGGATTCCGATTCTTGAAGAATTTTAGAAAAGTGACGGTTGAATTTAGAGCTCTCTGGAATTTTGGGTTAAAACCCTAGTATGAGTTCTGGGTGTTTTTGAGAGATAATAACCTTATTTTGGTGTTTTGGGGATTTAATCCCGCGTTAAAGCTGAAAAGAGGTAGGGGAAATGACTAACTTGCCCCCCCTAGGACACGAAAATTTAAAAGCTGAAAATAACTGAGCATCGACGCTGAAGGCGACGCGGCGCGTCAGGGGCATCGACGCGATACTCGACGTGTCGCACCTCTACCGTGTCAATCCTCAGTACTTTTCCTACGCGACGGGCGACGCAGCGCGCTAAGTTCGCGTTGGTCCACTATTTTGGGACACCGAACGAGGTCTAAACGCGATCCGAAAAATTCAAAACTTGTTCGGGAACACCCATTGACTTCCCAAATCATAAATTAGCTAAAATATCAACTATCGAAGGTCGGGCAGGTCGAAAATGAAGTCTTCAAAGTTCTAAGATTGTGAAAATGACTAAGTCTCAACATTTAGCCAAATTTCTAAGTATAAGGCTTCCTTTATCCTGCTCTACAAGCTTAGACAACAAGAAAACTCGCGAGGTCTTACAATTCTACTGGTACCAACTAAAATTTTAGCATAAATAAAATATTGTATATAAATTTACCTAACTCACAAATATTTTCAAGTATTGTTGGTATCTATTATGAAAACAATCATTTCTTACTGTTGTAAAGCATTAAGGATCTAAAATTTAATTTATTTTTCAATATTGCATAATGACATAAATTTATTGCCATTTAAAATATAATTTTATTTGTTAGATTGAATTGAATTATATGTGACATATAATATATTCAAGAAAGTTAAAAATCATGTCGTACATTTAATGAATTTTCTACGGTGTTCCTAACTCCTTTATTTTCTTTGGAAGATCTATTAAGAACATGGTTCTTGTACTTGTATAATATTATTAATTATTAAAATAATGTTAAATTTTAATTGATACAACAACATATCCAATATATAATTTCACAAAATTGATTTGAGGATGATAAAATGTACATAAACCTATCTCAGAGATAGAAAGACTTTTTCTAACAGAATTTATGTATTAAAGAAAATAAGGAAAATAATTTACTATGATTAGTTAAATTTTGATTTGATCAATTTAAAAATGAAAAATAATATTTTTTCCTTGATTTTTCACTCAATGTCTGATATTCGCATTGAAGATCCGACTAATTCGAACTGCACACTGCAAGGGGTGGTGCTTCCAACAAAATTTTCTTCATTCCCAAGGCTCAAATCTAAGATATCTGATTAAGGGTGGCGTAATCCAACACTGCACCGCTATCCACGTTGATAATCTATTATTAATATACAATAATTGGACACAAGAATACTTTTTTTTTTTTTTATCAAATTTGATTTGACAACCCAAAATTAAATCAAACTTACATTAATTCAACTATTTAAATTATTTTCTAATGTTTAAAATGAAATAAAATACATACTTGATTCTCTATTTAGATGAAGATCTACGATTTTTAAATTTAGGGAATACTCGTAGGATCCATTTGATCACTGTATTTTGAAAATAAGTATTTTTGAAGTTAAAAATAAAAATTGAAAATTTGAATTTTTTAGAGTTTTACAAAAATTAAAATTTTAATTTTCTTTAAAAAATAAATTAAAAAGTACAAGAAGTGAATTTAAAAATAGTGAACACCTCTTGAGGTGTTTTTTTAAAATCCAAAAACAGTGAAAAAGTATTTTGAATTATTTATGGCCAAATAAATATTTTGAAATAAATTCAAAATGTATTCTGAAATAGTGTGGATAATATTTATGGTCAAATGCCTACTTAGTTTACTTCAAATTTCAATCATTCCATTTGATTCACTTATTTGTCTTGATATTTTTATGCACTATTAAATATTAAAAATAATAATTCAATAAATTATTTTTATTTTATTATTTTTATTTCAATTTAACATATTATTTGCTTTTATCACACTAATTTCATTCAATTTTTATTATATTAAAGGAAAAACAAAATTGGAAAATAATTAATTTATTTAATTTCTAAAATAAAAGATAGTTCGTACTCACATTAGTTATGTTATGAATTAAAGTGAAGCACCTGCAAAATGTAATTAGATTAAATCCCAGATAAATTTAAAAGAAGAAAAAAATGCATGATATTGAATATTACCTTTTAAAAAAAAAGCTTCTCTAGGTGTGGAGGACGCGGATTAGGGTAGAGGGTTAGGGGTTGGGAGCACGGAGGTAGTAATAGGGGAGTGCTCCAGAGTTTCTGTTTCGTAGTGTTGTGGCTATAGTTTGGGGCTAGTGGTGTTGGCTTTATTGCATCCCGTACTAGTTTATTATAGACGTATTTTTGTGTTTGTTATACTGTTAGTTTGTTTTGTATACCATACTAATTTATATACGCTTACTTTTTATATTTGTTATACTGTTATTGGTCCTAAGCCAGAGGTCTATCGAAAATAGTCTCTCTACTTCTCTTGAGGTAGTGGTATGATCTGCGTACACTCTACCCTCCCCAGACCCCACTAGGTGGGAATACACTGGGTATGTTGTTGTAAAAAAAGAGCTTTTCTGATAAGGGTGATAATTGATGACCATTTAAAGACAAAATTGAGTTCATATTCTTACACGTACACATGATATTTTTGTTGTTCTAATGTGTTGTTTCCACGTGTCCGTTACAATTTAGTATAACTTGAATGACTTTTTGGAAATTCAATATAATCTTTGCTTGATGTACTAACTGCTTGAAGCTAGATTATGTTGTTAAATTATAAAATTATTGAAATGATATTTTTACTCGTGGTCGTCATTCAACTCATGATTTTTTAAAAAAAGTTATATAACAAATCTCTACCCAAAAAATAAGCATTATTAAGTTAGACAAAAAAGAAAAGTGAGAAATAGTAACTTAAGTACATACATTATTAACGTTTAATAATGAAATGAATGAACAAAATTACAATTTTTTTTTTATTGATAATAATAAAATTTTAATATCTATTTGTACAATTAAAAATAGTAGAGAGCGATAGTTTTATAGATATATTTTAATATAAGTAATAAAAATAATTAATAAAAAATAGAGGTATATTTTATAATAAATTCCTAAAAGATCATCCATTTATATTGTCATTAAATTATAATTTAGAAATAACAATTAATGACAAAACTCGTTAATCTATATAGACAATTAAGAATAAGAGATAAGTAAAACTTAAATATACATATATACTTACTACATGTAATATTTAAATAATATCATAAAAGATAGCATTAGATTTTGTAATAAGTTCATAAAATTATTCTACTTATAATGGTAATAAACTAAAACAAAAATCTATAAATACCTAGAATAAAAAATAAAAATATTACATATAATATAAAAAGATATTACAAAGATGGAGAATTAAAAATATCAAAAATAAAATCGATATTGCATAAAATAAAGAGGAATAATATCTATGTCCAAAGTAGGAATTTGTTCAAATGAAAAATTAAGAATATTTATATTCTTGGAATAATAGGGATCAATTTGGGAAAAACTAATGTCTTAATATTTCAAGAAACAAATAAGAAAGTTAACTAATAGAGAAGATCACAAAACATAATAACCTAGGTAAAAATATAAGGTGTTATAATGTATCCATTAAGACGTATAACGGTATACAAATAGCATGTTTGTAAGGTATTTTTATTTTATATCAAGAAGCTTGAAAAAAGAGTGAAGAAAGAGATATATTCAAGTTAAAGACCTTTTGCCCTTGATAATGAGTATAATAACAAGTTTGACCTTGGTCGTCCTCAACTCTCCTTTCTATATAGTAGAAAAGCATGAAACTGCAGAGGACTACCATTGGAAGGGCATAGGGACTCCCCTAAAGTTAATACTAAAATAAAGTTTATGGCAGTGAAAAATTTACTTGTATTGCTATTTAATTATCAGGATGATTAAGCAGTTGACTCTACAACAAGGAAGTGCATCCGAATAACTTGAACTGGCTATGGTTGTCTATACGAGATAGGATGGGCAAACTACGCAAAACTAACATTTAAGTTCCTGCAACTGGTAGAATAGTATGGAAAGCATTTTTCTTCATACCAAACACCACGAAAACCTAAAACTGTAGAATAGTCTTATAATTAGGCTCAAGACAATAAAAGAAAGAAGAATCCAACTGTAGGAAATAAGGTTTTAGCCTTCGTAAGCAATATGAAACATACTGGACACTGACAGCAAGGTTAGCTTTTACTTGCACCTCATTTTAGAATGATTTGTTGTTATAAAACTACAAATTAAAAAAGACAAATGTTGTTGAACTACTTCTATATGGACATGAAGGCAAGATTACTACCACCAACAGCGTAACACACAAATCTCAAGAGCAGGACACAACACAGAAAGATATCTTGCCTCTAAATAGAGACAAATGATAGATCTCATAGCAACCAAAACATAATGCTGATTATAAAACCTACATCATGACCTAATCTTGGTCTAAGCTAAACCACAAATGTCTTGGTTAGAACAAAATGCACACTGGTAACATTCTAAGAGACTGTCTCTGATTATCCCAAATAAGTAACAGTATCCACCCATGTCCCCCGTCATAGTAAGAAAGTCTTAGCAAAATAAAATGTCAAAAAATATATATTAGAAATAAGTTTTTGGCCTTCGTAAGCAATATGAAACGTATTGGGCACTGACTGAAAGGTTAGCTTTTACTTGCACCTTGTTTTAGAATGATTTGCTGTTATAAAGCTACAAGTTAAAAAAGACAAATGTTGTTAAACTACTTCTATATGGACATGAAGGCAAGATTACTACCACCAACAGCGTAACACAAAAATCTCAAGAGCAGGACACAACACTGAAAGATATCTTGCCTCTGAATAGCGACAAATGATGGATCTCATACCAACCAAAACATAATGCTGATTATAAAACCTACATCATGACCTAATCTTGGTCTAAGCTAAACCACAAATGTCTTGGTTAAAACAAAATGCACACTGGTAACATTCTAAGAGACTGTTTTTTATTATCCCAAATAAGTAACAGTATCCACCCATGTCCCCCGTCATAGTAAGAAAGTCTCAGCAAAATAAAATATCAAAAAATATATATTAAACCTCTAGATTAAGATCACCTCAGATGTATAAAGCTTGATAAAACTAACCTATTCACACTCTCTCTAGCAGAAGGTGCTATACTCCATACACTTATGCAGTAAGTCATTAGAAAGCTCGGCTGATTATGAGAATGCAACTATAACACAACGTATGAAATGACCATCTTGTGTGTTAAAGTTCAACATATGCATGGCAAGTAACCAAAACACTATTTTCACTCTTCTATAAACTTACACATTCCAGATATACCTGAAACAGGGCAACATCAAGTTGACACACATAATGGAAGATTCTTAATCTTTCTTAGCTACTACACTTTTCTTTGATGTTAACAAATTCTCCGGCCATTTCCTAATAAAACTCAAGATAACAGAATCAGATTATACTAACAAGAAAGTTAATTGTAGACACTACAAAAGGTTTCACCCAAACCAAATTTATTATAATCCAAATACAAGCAACTGTACTACAAAGTTTATCTTAGCAAATCCATAACTGACCTTCTATTGAAAAAATTCACGTGGAATTTCTGAAAACTATATCTCTGAAAGGGTCAGTCAAAATACGAGCCTATGATTTACATCATGTCTTCATCAAAGACAAGACCGACTACTACTAAGATTAACGTTGAGATAGATGAAATGAGACTCCATAAGGAGGAATTTGGATCGATTTCATGAATAAAAATGAAAAGCTTGAGATAATAAATCAAAAGGTGGAATATGAGAATGTTCATGAGTATTGTTGGCACTGCAAAATACAAGGACATAGAGATGATAAATGTAGAAACATCCTCCCAGAACTGAGAAATGCTTAGTAAAAGACTAAGACTTAACACAACAATAAAGCTCCTCCTAAAATTGACAGGCAAAGACACTAAGGTTAACAAAACTAAACCCAATAGTGCAATGCAAGAGTATACCAAACCAAATAATAGGAACAAAATAGTAGATATGATCATGAGTCCAATGGTGAAAGATTCCAATGCAAATGAGGAAGGATGACAAAAGGTGACTAGAGGAAAGAGAGCAAACTGCTGCAGTGAAGAAGAGAGACAACACTAAGTACTATGAGATATTAGGCAGTCCTAAGACTGCTGCACCAGAAGATATCAAGAAATCTTACCATAAAGCTACCATTAAGAATCATCCTAATAAGGGAGGTGATCCTGAAAAGTTTAAAGAGGTTGCACAAGCTTATGAAGTTTTGAGTGATCCCGATAAGCGTGAGATATATGATCAGTATCGTGAAGATGCTCTCAAGGAAGGAATGGGTAGTGGAGGTGGTGGACATGAGAAATTTGATATCTTCTCGTCTTTCTATAGTGGCGGCCCATTTGGCGGAGGTGGTGGAAGCAACAGAGAAAGAAGACAAAGAAGAGGAGAGGATGTAGTCCACCGTCTCAAGGTTTCTCTGGAGGATCTGTACAATGGAACATCACAGAAACTGTCACTATCTCGCAATATATTGTTCCCAAAGTGCAAAGGGAAATGATCTAAATCAGGTGCTTCAATTAATATTCTGGCTATCAATAGAACGTAACCTAAGAGCTTTCGCCTGATCATCGATTTTGTAATTTGGGTTTTCTACAAGGATGTTATGAGGTAAAGAGGTCTTGAATTAGTTCAATTTCCTCACTCTTGCATGACCTAAAGTTTAATTCAAAAAAGTCACAACTTTCTTGAACTTGTGTACAGCTTCTTCAGTTTCTCTAACTAAATCCATATACTGATTCTGATCGTGTGTCCTAGATGATAAAAGACCCATCACTCTGACAATTCTCATCCGCAACATTGTAAGCTTCTTTTATTTCCTCCATTTCACATCTCTCAACCCCAAAAAACCAAAACTTCACTTCCTACTATTACTACGCCTCAGTCTCATACTAGTTGGGATTGACTATACGTATATGCAATGCTTCATTTAAGCTCAACTCAAACCACACAAAACAAGCAAAAACCACCCCCTCAAGAAAATTGAACAAGAATTTGGTTCTTTTTATCAACTTCATGTCGATAAATTGCCAATCTAGAAATTCATTTCTGTTCCTTTTCAAGAACCATCAAAAGGGCAGGAAGTTTAATTCCTAAAAGCAAAAGAATTGCCCCTAAAACACAAGAAAAACTACACACACACACACCTCCAAAGTAAAAACTCAAGATACACTTCTATCCTTCTCCAACATGAAACCATAAAAAACATAATAATAAAAAGTTATAATTATAAAAATCCCAAAATAATATAATAATAAAATAAATTATAACTGAAAAAAGCCCATCACTACGTGAAACCAAAAAAATAATATACTAATTAATGCATATCTATTTCACCAAAAAATATATAATATCATAATTAAAAAAAATTTAATTACAAAAAAATGCCCCTACGTGAAACCAAAAAAAAAAATATAAAGGAGGAGATATTTTTGAACTTAAGTTTAATGTTAAGGGCATTTTTGATCCAAATAGATGAATGGAGAGGTATTTTTGAACCAATAGATGAAGAATGACATTTTTGAGTCATTTCTAATACATTAAGGGTATTTTTGAACCAAATAGATAGATGAAAGGGTATTTTCGAGCCTAAAGATGAAAGGAGGGCATTTTCGACCCATTTCTAATAGTTGAAGGGTATATTAGACCCTTTTCCGACTAATATTTTATAAAAAATTTTTGGTAATTAAAAATTGGAGGGAATAAAATATATTGGAGGGAATATACTATTTTAGTGTTAAAAATATCGGAGGGAATATCAGATTTTGGTGTAAATTTTTGAAAAGTTATAAGGCAATACTTATAAATTGTTGTTTTAAAATAATGAAAATAGCTGCATTTTAAAAGTGTGACCATATTTGTAAAAGGCGTTGCAAATTATATAATAATATGGCAACACTTATAAAGTGTAGCCAATAGTATTAAAAAGCACGCTTTACAAGCATTGTAAAAATTATTGTGGCTCAAAGTTAAAACTTAAGGCTACATAAAAGTGTGCCCAAGAATATTATAGACAATACTTTACAAGTGTTGTCCAAATTTAGTGTGGCCTTAGGCCAAAAATATTATAGTGTTGGAGCAATGCTTCAACATATCTTGGATTGGGTGGAGTCAACGGGGAATAATATAAATCTCATGCATCAAAACATGGGGGCATATAGAGAGCAAATCGAAATGATAGAAGAAGTGGTTATGGAAGCTAACCTCTTGGATACCATGAGTGTGCCATTCTTCAAAATGAGATCAATGTTGAAGAATCCTCGATAATTTCCCAACCAACCAAACCAATCATTAGAGATGATGCCAAAATTGAGGAAATAGTACTAAAGTCGAAAGAAAAAGCCAAGAAAATCCTTTGTGAAGGCTCTACTCTATTTTGGAGTGAGAATGTCAAGAGTTTACGACTTCAAAATTAGGAAAAAGACCTCACTCAAACCACTTTTCAACATTATGCTTGGTAGATGTGATAAAAGTTGAACCACCAGAGCGAATGATGAAGTTTGGATATGAGGAGGTGAATACCTATATTTTGGAGTTCGTCATTCCTAAAGGGCAAAAGAAAGCCCACCACTTGAAGGTCAACAAATGCAAGACTCAATGTGTAATAAGTGGAACTTTGATTCTCTCATCGATACCTAATGAGCCCAGTCGAAAGTTTGATATCAAGTTGGGTAAAAGATTTAAATCTTCGAAGTGGTGTGATAGAAATAGTGTCATTGCGCCTTCACCTTGACCCTATGTGCAACGAAGATGTATCGATCAAAAGTTGGGGCGCCGATTCAAATCCTCTAAGTGGAGACATAAATGATGAGTAAAGAGGCATTGTACTGTGACATTAAACCAAGTTCTTAATAGGAGGCAACCTACCATTTTCATGTTTACATTATTTATTTTTGAATAAGTCACATTATTTTGATGTTTAGTAGGTGTTTTGGACAGGACTAGAAGCCAAAAATAGGGGAAAACCAAGTTTAGAAGTGTGATAGCCATGCAGAAAAATAGGGCAAGACAGAGGAGCAGATGGCCTCAGTTACTGCAATCGTGGATTGAGGGCCGCAATCGCACCTATCTTACCGCGATGGCACCTTTTTGTCCAGCTTATCACAAGTTTATCAATGTGGTTTCAGGGAGCCCTTTTACCCTTCTTATGTTTTTATGTTATGTAGTGAGGTCACTACAATTCTTTTATTGGGGGTGTATGGCCCTGCCCTTGTGTGATTACACGTTTGCTTATAATACTTGAATTTAGTACACACGGAGCATGGAAATTTGTGAATTAATTGTTTTCATTTTTAGTTGTCTATATCTTTAAATAATGATGTTAGACGAGCCTTTCCCTATGATAGACTGAGTGACGACATTCTTAAGAGAAACTTGTAACGACCCAAAATTGCCTCCCGGGATGTCACACAGTGCTTAAGGCTACGAGTAGCCCCAAGCTAACCCTTAGAGCCAGTTTCTACCAATGACACTCAATTCAAGATAAGGATAGACTCAAACACTCGCATAGTCGTCTCACATGAAAGAAAATATGGAAAAAGGTACTCGGTCCATATGACCACAATGCAGAGCAACCTCAACAAAACCACAATACCGAACCCTCGACACATCACAAGTATGATACTAGTCTGACAAACCTCTACACATCAAAATCTAGAGAGCCGTTGGGACAAGTCCCTAACTAACTCAAAATGAACTGAAGATAAAACATAGTCTCTCAAGTACAGTAAATATCTGAAGATCGTCCCTCGAACCATGAGGACTCACCACTATCGAAAACGTAGGCAAGGTACTCGGAGAATCACGGGCGAGGCTAGGACTGAGCACCTGAACCTACATTATGACACAATGTAGCATATAAACATATATGTGAATCAGTACTTGGAATGTACTGAGTATGCGGGGGTGAATGCACATGTATAAAATTGTGTTGATCTTCTTCAATCAAATCGTGTATGCAGTATGAGATGACTCACATGGCTTGAACAAGTATAAAATATAAAGCTCATAAGTCATGTAGGATGGAGCATGCAACACAAATCTCGTGAGTCATTATTGTTTAATCTTTAAAATCAGAAATCTTCTCTTATTCTCAATACCCATCAAGTAAGAAACTTTAAACAATAACTTCAACTCATGAATATGTCTCATAGAGAGTAAAACATTCTCAATGCTCAATATTTTATAACCGTTTAGAACTCGTATACTTGAAAATCAGAATCATATGACTCGAAAAACATACTTGAAGGTATTTCATTCACTTTAGGAAATTATCCCATTTCAAGCTTTAGGTAAAATCATGCTATCTCAAATGGAAAAGTATTCTAGCTTAAGGAAATAACTTATCTCAAAGTTTTCTGAAAAGTTCCATAACAAGGGAAAATGCTTTCATTTAGGAAAATAACTCTCATCAAGAAAATACCTTGGTTTGGGAACATCTTTGCATTTCAACCATTTAGGAAAGTAGACTATAGGAAAGGAAAATAAGTATTTGATCTCGAAGTTTTAAAGGGCAAGGGAGGTTCTCGTAACCGACATAAACCATGCGAGCTACATAGAGTCCAACATTTTGTCCTCCTAAGGAAAAGACCCCACATTGGGGAGGAGCGTCATACTCTTGCCAGGGAGTATAACCTAGGTCTAGTGATCGCTAAACAAAACTCGGCCTTGGGTCCAATCATAATCATCATAAACTCGGCCTCAGGCCCAACCTATGGTGGCACATAGTTTTGGGGTAAGAAACCGTAGTAACTTACCCGATCGGTGCTAAATACTACTCCCTTTAGATTATCTGCGCTCATCTCATAAAAATCCACTTTTAGAATAATCTCATGGTTCACCACGAACCCAATAATCAAATCGATAATCTCATATGATGAAGTGATTTTTAAAGCTTTCGGAACATTAGGTCAATTCATTTCTCAATCATCTCAAAATACTCAAAACATAGGTGCTTATAGCACAAGAGTTAATAATTTCACAAGCCTCAAATAGGGCTTACTAACCCATAGTTCAATATCAAGTTAAAGCTTATCAAAAGAATAATATATAAAGCATATAGATTCATAAATCATGTAGAAATCTAGGAATTTCAGCAATATATCTCAAAATCTCAATTTAGTCATATGCTTCACCACCTCAAACATTGCAAATATTAGCTTATCAAGGAGTAAAATCATGGGTTTTATACCCAGCTGTAAACACTCAAGAAAACATGTAGAAATCATGTCATTTAGCTCTCAATTTATGGGAAATATCAAGGTAATGCATTTAATAATAATGGGTGAAAAACCCCAATTCAAATTTATGTAAAAACCCCATACATTTCAGCAAAATCATGATGTAAATAAGTTTTTTAGGCACAAGGGTGAAAGGGTTATCCTTGTTCAAAACCCCACATACCTTGAATTAGAAGCTTTGGATGAACTCTCACTTTTGGAACTCTATTCGTACTCTTGAATGAGGGTTCTTGAGGCCTTTGACTTAGGAACCTTGAATCTTGACTCAATTTAGAAAATCCATGGTGGATTCTTGAGATTCTTGGAAGAGGTTTTGGATACTTAGGGTTTTTTATGAGAGAAAACTTGAGAAAAACCTCATAGGATGCTTGCAAATGACTTTGATTTGGTGTTTACACGATTTTATAGGCTTGAAAAAAGTTCAAAACGTCCATTTTAACATCTGTACGAAGCTGGAAAAATTAAACTAGGAATCCGATTTAAGGGGTCACCGCGATGCGCCACTTATCGCGGTGGCTCACTGGAAATTGACAATTGGCAATATGGGAGTCACTGCGATGCGGAGCCATCACATTTTCCCACTGGTTGGGACCTAGAACCTCAGCATGATGCGCCAATATCACGGAGTTCCACTAGAATTTGACAATTGTCAAATTAACCCTCTCCGCGACGCGCTAAGTACTAAAATGACACAGTTTTACGACTAGGTCTTAAATTAGCCATAACTTCTTACCCGGGTATCGGATTTGGGAAAATCTTATATCGACGGAAAGCTTATCAAATTTCCCACATGATAGAAGTCGAAATTAGGGAAATTCTATATGGTTAACACTATACTCACTTAGGAAGCCACTTCTCAATCTTTTAGGGCCGGAATCATGCCTCACTCGACACGCCCTAAGGCTCAAACTATGAAGGAACTTTGCGGGACCTTACAAAACTCGTCATGATAGGGTTTTGAACCACAAATTAGGGTAAGTTTGAGTACCCATAGAATCAAGGCTATAAATGCAAGGGAAGTCTGAGTACCTGTGGCATTGTGGATTTAGGATTGCACTCATATCATTGGTGAATTCTGAGTATCCATATGGTTAGCTTGTGTAACGCCCCAAAAATAGGTCTCAGGACGCTATACGGTTCTTCGAACTACAAGAATTCTTGAGCTAACCATGATAGCCTGCTACTCATTTTGATGTACCAAGTAAAGATAATATAAGCATACGGTATGCTAAAATACTAAAATACTATCTGAACTGGACAGAGTTCAACTGAACATAATGTCTGGAAATACTTAACTAGGAAATCTGAAACAACTAACACTGAAAAACTAAAATATATCTAATAGTCGGACAAGCCTCTAATACTGCTACTAGAGAGTTGCTGGGACAAACCCCAACTGTCTGATATAACTAAATAAACTAATTTGGAAAGCTGGAAATTTGAATCACTAGGTCCCTGAACAATGAGGACTCACCAACTGTCGGGATGTAGATAGAGTTGCTCGTGGTCAATCACACTGCTGGAACTGAGCACCTGAACCTACATTATGAGACAATGTAGCACATATACATATATGTGGATCAGTACTTTTGGAATGTACTAAGCATGTGGGGGTGAATGCATAAGTAAAACAATATCTCAAAATTTACATATACTCATACAAAAATGCATGCTAAATGTAAATGCCTCACATTATCTTGATTAACTGAAAGATAAAAATCATGAACCATAAAACATACTGTATAAATCTTGCGAGCCATAACACTTAGTTCTAAAAGCTGTACTTGTAAAGCTGAAATCTCATGGCTAATGACTTATGTAAAACAATATCTGAATAAAATCGTGAGCCTTTACACTTAGTTTCTAAAATCTTTTCTGTTAGTATTACTCTATTCTGTAGGTTGTAGGGAAAAACTTTTAAAAACTATTCTTCAAAGAAGGTTCTTCTAACCGACATAAACTATGTGAGCTATCATAGTGTCCAACGTCTAGGTCCTTTATGGGAAAACCTCACGTTGGGGAGAGGTGTCATACTCTTGCCAATGAGTATAACCTAATATAAGTGATCATATCTATAACTGTCATCCATATAAAAATGGGAATAATCTGAATAATCTGTATCTAAATTGGCTTGTAGTTCTGGGGAAGTAGGATGCGCTAAACCCACACTTCCCGATCGGTGCTAAATACTACTCCCTTTAATCTGTATGCTCAATCTGTAGGAAATACACTTTAAAATCTAGTATAAAGGTTTGCAATAAAAAAACAGTTATGTATCTGTATGTTTTAAATTGTAATCAAAACTAATCTATTTTCTGTAAACTGTAATAAAACTATAAAGTGGATTCCATAACTTAACTGTGGATCAAAAGATTAAATCTTTTCTGAAAAATCTGAATATAAGCTAGTCATAGGATGCTTAAGAGCATCATCTTCTTGAAATATCGATACATATACTTAGGGCTTAAAACCCATGTCTCAAACTCATGTAAAATTATAACAAATTCATGCTCAATAATCAACATCTTGAAATTCTTGCATAATTCCAGTCAAGATAGTGAAATTCAACTCTCAATGTATATAAAATCACTTCAGACGTATAAACATGCAAAAGTAGAGATGTAATTCAACATTTAATCACTTGTAACATCAATATCTTCAAATAATGTTATTTGGGTATGAACCCTAAACTGTAAAACATATAATCTCATCTAAATTCAACTTTAAAAACTAGTTTTGGGCACAAGGATGAAAAAAGATCCTTGTTCATAACCCCACATACCTTGCTTGGTGATTTGAATGTAAAAGCTTCAACTTTTGAATCTCTAATGGTGATCTTGAAGCTTTATCTTGAAGTTCTTGAGCCCGAAACTTTTGATTAGAGGCTTTCTTAGAGTAGGAGTTATGGAATTGTTCTTGATTCTTGGAGCTAGGGTTTTTGTCCTTGGGGAAGAAAATGATGAATAATGAAGCATCTATGCTATTTGGGGATAAAATTGTATGTTTTGGGCGGATTTGGGTGAGGGTAAATGACTCAATTGCCCCCATAAACCCGTCATTTAACAACAAAAAAACTAGGTACCATTGCATTTAGTGATGCATCACATTGCTCACTTCGACACGATTAGCGACGCATCGCATTGCCGACCTGATGTGGCCTCCGACGCGACACATTTACATCTCATCAATATTCTATTTTGGCCAACCGAACATGCCCCAAACCTTCTCTGAAAATTCTAAAACTCACCTCGAAGATACTACGGACTACCCTGATCGTGAAACAACTTAGAAATTGAAATTCCAAGGTCGGGAAGGTTAAGAATAAAATCATCAAAGCTTAGAGGCCAAAAATGAGACTAAGTCTCTAACACTTAGCTAAAATTTCAGGTCCTAAGTCTCTGGTGTGCCTCTTTGGAGCTGAACTGAACTAGAAAGAATGTGAGGTATTACAATATCTCCCCCTTGAGAATATTTGACCTCGAATGAGACAAGATAAACTGAGGATACTGAGGAACTGAGATTATGTACTGGCATGCACAACTGAAACAAAACTGGATGACTGAATCTAAAATATAATGAGCGACTGAACTAATCTGTGAGTGCATGAATTTACATAAAGATAACTATATGGCTGAAACTGAGACTAGAAAAAGAACTGAATTAAGGAAAATTGTTACCTTAGGCTGGATTTAAGTTTGTGGAAAAGAGGTGAGGGTACATGGTTCGCATGTCTGCTTCTGCTTCCCAAGTGGCACCCTCAACTAACTGATTTCTCCACAGAACTTTGACCAAGGGAACTTTTTTGTTCCTTAGTATACGGATCTGGTGATCAAGAATCTTTACTGGAAGCTTTTTTATGAAAGGCTATTCTGAATATCTGTTCCTTCTAGAAGGACTACAACAGCTGAATCGTCCATACACTTCTTTAATAAGGATGAATGGAACACTGGGTGAACTGATGACAAGTCTGCAGGTAGCTCAAGATCATATGCTACCTTTCCCACATGACTCAATATCTTATAGGGACCCATATATTGGGGACTAAGCTTCCCTTTTTTTGCCAAATCTCTTCACCCCATTCATGGGTGAAACCTTCAAATAAACAAGATCATTAATCGCAAACTCAAGATCTCTCCTTGTTATGTCTGCATAAGATTTTTTATGACTTTGGGCTACTTTCAATCTCTTGAATCAACTAAACTTTCTCCATGACTTCAAACACCATATCTGGACCAATCAAAGTGGCCTCACCTACCTCGAAACAACGGACTGGAGATCAACATCTTCGCCCATAAAGAGCCTCGAACGGGGCCATCTGTATACTAGAATGGTGACTGTTGTTATAGGCAAACTCAATCAACGGCAAGTGGTCATCCCAACTGCCTTTGAATTCTAGAACACATGCCCTCAACATATCCTCTAAGGTCTGAATGGTCCTCTCTGCCTGACAATCTGTCTTCGGGTGAAAAGCTGAACTGAGATAAACTTGGGTACCAAGACCCTTCTGAAAGGATTTCCAAAAATAAGAGGTAAACTGAGTACCCCTATCTAAAATGATGGACAACGGAAATCCGTTCAATCTAACCAACTCTCTAATACACAGCTTAGCATAATCCTCAACTGTGTAGGACGTGTGAAATGGAAAAAAATAGGCTTATTTGGTCAATCTATCTACAATAACCCAAATCAAATCATGTTATCTACGCGAATGGGGTAATCCTGTCACAAAGTCAATGTTTACCTCTTCCAACTTCTAAGTGGAAATACCTAACTCTTGTAATGTGCCACTAGGTCTTTGGTGCTCTACCTTAACCTATTGGCAAGTTGCACACTTTGTTAAAAATTCTGCTATATCTTTCTTCATGCCACTCCACCAATAGACTTCACGCAAATCACGATATATCTTGGTGTGTCCTGGGTGAATAGAGTAATGCGCACCATGAACTTTTGCCATAACCCACTGCCTCAAATCATTAAGACACGACACACACAATCTACTCTGGTATCTCAACACACTGTCTCCCACTTTGGAGAAAACCTCTATCTTTTTGTCTTTAACTGAACCCTTCAGTTTGACCAAACTAGGATACTTATCCTGCTTCTCTTTCACTTTAGAAACTAAAGAGGATTCTGAACTACTCTGAACCTAAACATTCCCCTCATCTAAGTCAACCAACCTCACACCTAATCTAGCTAACCAGTTAACTTCCCAAACTAGTTATATCTTATCATCCTCCACGTGAGCAACACTATCCATCGACAGCCTACTAAGGGAATCTGCCATACCATTGGCCTTTCCCGGATGATACAAAACACTCATGTCATAATCCTTCAACAATTCTAGCCACCTCCTCTGATGAAGATTTAACTCTCTTTGCATAAACACATACTGCAAACTTTTGTGATCCGTAAACACATCAAAATGCACCCCATAAAGATAGTGCCTCCATACTTTCAAAGGAATTACAACAACAGCTAATTCAAGATCATGAGTCGGATAGTTCTGTTCACGAGGCTTAAGCTGTCTAGAGTCATAGGCTATGACTCTACCTCTCTGCATCAAAACGCAACCCAGACCAACTCGAGAAGCATCACAATAGACAATGAATCCATCGGTACCATCAGGTTATGCTAAGACTAAGGATGAAGTCAGTCAAGCCTTTAACTCCTAAAAACTCTTCTCACAAAAATCTGACCACTGAAACTTAACTTTCTTCTGATTCAATCTGGACATAGGGGATGTAATGGACGAAAACCCCTCAACAAACCGTCTGTAATAGCCAGCTAAAACTAAAAAACTCCTGATGTCTGGTGGAGATATGGGTCTAGGCTAGTTTCTCACTGTTTTTGTCTTTTGATGATCAAATCTAATTCCATCACCGGAAATGATAAAACCAAGGAAAGCTATTGACCTTAGCTAAAATTCACACTTTCTGAATTTAGCAAAAAACTGATGGTCTCTAAGAGTTTGCAACACAATTCTAAGATGGTCTGCATGGTCATCCTCACTGCAAGAATAGATAAGAATGTAATCGATAATAACTATGACAAACATGTCTAGGTACTACGTGAACACATGGTTCATCAAATCCATGAAGGTTACTGGGGTATTTGTCAACCCGAAGGACATGAGTAGGAATTTAAAATGACCGTAGCAGGTTCTGAAAGCTATTTTTAGAATGTCACATTCTCTGACTCTGAGCTGGTGATAATCGAATCTAAGGTCTATCTTGGAAAAGTAACTTGCACCTTGGAGTTAGTTGAATAAGTCATCAATTCTAGGGAGAGGATATCTGTTTTTGACAGTGACTTTACTCAGCTGACGATAGTCAATGCACATTCACAAAGAACCATCATTCTTTCATACCAATAGGATGGGAGTGACCCATGGAGAAATACTGGGCCTTATGAAAGCTTTATCTAAGAGGTCTTTAAGCTGCTCTTTTAACTCTTTTAGCTCAGTCGGAGCCATACAATATAGAGAAATAGAGATGGGTTGAGTATATGGAAGAAGGTTAATACTGAATTCTATTTCTCTATTGGGAGGTATCCTTGGCAAATCTTTGGGGAAAACATCAGAAAACTCATTAACTACTCGGACTAATTAAACAGTTGGAACCTCAGACTGAGTTCTTTGACTCAAACTAGATAATAGATGCACCCTTTTTATATCAACTTTCTGGCTTTGAGATAGGATATAAAATGACTCTTGCGAGACACTGAATTACCCTCCCACTCAAAGGCTGGCTCATCAGGAAACTGAAACTTTACTACTCGAGTGCGCTAATTTATAGATGCATAAAAGGAATGAAGCCAATCCATACCAAGAATAGTGTTGAAATCAACCATGTATAACTCTATTAAATCTGGTAATGTGATCTTATGAAAGGCACTAATAGGATACTTTCTATAAATCTATTTGGAAATAATTGACTCACCCACTGGGGTAGAAACTAAGAAGGGATTAGGGATCTTTTTAGGACCTATTTCAATATTTATCGCAACTAGTGGGGTCACATAAGATAAATTCGACCTATGGTCTAAAAACATATAAATATCAAGATGAAAGACACGAAGCATACTAGTAAGAACATTTGGTGAGCTCTCTTTATCCTGATATGATGGTAAAGCATATAATTGATTCTGGCACTGACCGCCACCAGTGCTGGATGATGTGTCCTGAGGAGCAACTGGGCGACCCAGAGGAGCTGGTGTGCTAGTAGCCTGAGTCTGGGGACGACCATCCCTATTTCTCTGCCTAGTATACAGATACTCTTTGATTCCATGACCCAACTTACCATAACCATAACAACCTTTCTATCCTAACAAACACTCACCAAGATGATTGTTACCACACTTAGCACATAGAGGATAACTGGGTTTTCCACTTACACTATTCTGAGATCTGAACATAGAAGTCTCACCCCACTGCTCCTGCCTAGATTTAGGGGTGGGAGCAATGGCTGAAGATAGCACTAACATGGATGAATGACTCTAAAACTGTGAATGATTTCCCCCTACAAACTTTGCCTAGCCATATTCAAACTGCCCGGTTCTAGCCTTTTTATTTCCCCCTCTCTCCCCTTTAATTTTCCTGCCTCAATCTATTAGGAATAAATCATCAGTCTAGCAAGATCCATATCCCCAATAAACATGGAAGTCCTACACTCCTTGACTAACAAACCAGATACTCCAGTAACAAACTTACTCATACTTGACCTAGGGTCAGCCATCGTGCCAAGGGCATACCTAGATAACTGATTGAACTTAAGGCAGTACTCCTTCACTGTAATTGATCACTGCCTCAGGTTCAGAAACTCCTCTACCTTAGCTTCTCTCATTTCATGCAGAAAGAACCTGTCTAGAAATGCATCCTAAAATACCTGCCAACTCATAGAAACTGTATTCTCACCTCTACTATTCTTCCATATAACCACCCAATCATACGCCATATCCTTCAGCCTATAAAATGCCAACTCTACACTCTCCTCTTTAGTAATATGCATAATCTGGGTAATCTTCCTCACCTCATCTAAGTAAAGTTGTGGGTCCTAACCTGCTTTTGACCCAAAGAACTCAAGAAAATCCCCATTTTGCTGAAGTAGGACTGCCGTTTGATGGCTTCCCTGAACATTGGAAGTCACATCTTGGGCCAACGCCTGAAAGGAAGCTCGAAATTCAACTTGGTGATGATAGGCGAATTTACGCGCCTATATCAATATATTTTGCCCATATTTTAGCCTAGTTTTGAGAACAAATTATATATTTCATGCACTTTTAGTCCTTTTTCCTGTAAATGAGCTAACGAACATGATTAGTAAAGTTTCAGGTATAAATGATGCAGAATTCAGCATTTTATGGCTTACTTGACGCAAAAGAAAGCTCACGAAGGAAGGGAAGGGAGTTTACACGCCTAAGGACCAAAACTGCTGCATGAAAAATCTGTCCCGAGCTAAAACAACAATTCTAAAGACTTTGGGGATTACAGACACAAAGCTGGATTTTGACAATGATACATTAACCTAGTACAATTAGGTTATGTATTTCATTATTTTAAGTGGATTATGATAATGTTACCTTAACCTAGTACATTTGGGTTAAGGATTTCATTAGTCTAATAGGATTTGGTTATTTATTTCATTAGCTTAGTAGGATTAGGATATGGGCATTATAAATACCCTATCATGCTAGAGATTTTAGAGAATAAGGAGGGAGGAAGGAGGGAGAACACAATACTTCCTTCCATCCCTCACATCTTCTTACATCTTCTTACATCTTCTATCATCTTTTTACATCTTCTAAACTCTTCTAATCTTTCCATTAATTCTATTTTTCTTCTTCTACTCTTCTATTCTTAAATTCCACAACAAGAGAATCGTTACTTTGCCTAGGAAATCACGCCTCACGCCTACCACCTAAGCTACACGAAATTACTCAATCTTGTGGTATAACAACAATGTCAATCGTGATCTCCTTAGCATTCATGGGTAACTAAACCTCTCTGTTGGGGTTATGGAAGCCGAATGAGATACTATCTATTGCTGTGAAGTTGTGAGTTCGTGGCATGTATATTGCTTATATCATTATTCTCTTCATCTTAAATCTACATTCTTTGCGGTTGCAAACGCAAGAATACGCCAGTCTAACATTTAACTTGTTCGAGAGAAAAGTTATTTGTCTGGAAAAGAGATAATGTCAAGGTAGTAGGACACCCTTTCCTATTAAAAAGCTAGTGCCGTAACTGGACTAACCTCTTGGAGAATTCGTACCGTTAGATACGCTTTAAGCTCGAGAGAGTTAAAGTGAAATAGTCCTTGTTTAGGTCGAGAGACGCTTGGATTTACCATCGACTACAATTCTCTATAAGCAATTGCATGACAGAATTCTACACACTCATAGTCAATAGAGACGTATACCTCAGAAGGTGGACATAACCCCAACGCTTCAATTCTCATTGTTTACAACCAACGTAACAATCTCTCTCTTTTTACTTTATTATTTTCAGCTTTTGTTTACATTACTTGCAAGACAAGAATCCCCCCTTCTTACGAGACTTGCACTAAAAGTCTAGTAATCTTTACTTACTTGTTGACCAAGCTATTCCCTGTGGGATCGATACCCAACCCAGTTGGGTTCTATATTTGCTAACGACCGCTTTACACTCCTACGAGAGCTGTAGATTGAGCGTTATCAAAAATTGGCGCCGCTGCCGGGGAATACAAGTGTCAATTAAGTTCGTGAAAATTACTAGACCCTTTGGTCGAAGACTCTCGTACTTTTACTTTTACTTTTTGTTTTTGTTTACTGCAGGTTTTTGTTCAGTGCATCAATGGATGCACAACGTGAAATACCGTTCGATGATGATGATGATGATCTTGATGGAGCTGGTGCCACTGGAGCCATTATTCTACCACCATTAGCGCCCGGAGCCAAGTTCAACATCACAAGCACCATGATTCAGTTATTGCAACTCAAGGGATTGTTTGGTGGAATAGCAGGCGATGATCCGAATATGCATCTCATCAACTTTATTTCTACATGCAAGTCTTTTGACAATCCTGGTGTTGGTCAGAATGCAATTCGATTACGTCTATTTCCATTGTCTCTGTCTGGGGAGGCAACACTATGGTTGAATGGGCTGACTCCTGATTCAATTACAAATTTGAGGCAATTGAGAGACGCTTTCCTAGAAAGATTCTTTCCGCCTTCCAAAAGGGCACAATTGAGAGATGAAATCAGCAACTTTCGTTAGCTTCCAACTGAAGCTCTTCATGAAACATGGGAGAGTTTCAAGACAAAGCTAGCAAGATGCCCAAACCATCACATGACTAATGTTCACCTCATGGAGATATTGTATAGAGCCTTGAATTCAATAACTAAGCCAGTGGTGGATAACGCAGCTGGAGGATCTTTTATGGACCTCATTTTTGGTCAAGCAAGCAATATGCTAGATCGCATGACGAAACAAAGTAGAGCTTGGCATACCAGGGATTCTGAGGTAGCAAGCCCCACTTTATCTATAGGCATGACTGCAGACCAAAGAAGAAGACAAGAAGAACGTGATCAAGATTTAGCGCACATGAAAACGCAAGTGGATCTTCTGACAAAGCATTTATTATCATGGAAGACCGAAAAAGTGAAAGCTGTGGCGCTAAAAGGAAGAGACGAATCTGATTCGGAAGAGGAGGCCAAGGAAACCAAGGGGGGTTTTTACTTGAACAATCAGGGGGGTTTCCGTGGGAATACCCAAGGAAACCAAGGTCGGAACTATTATGATAATTCCGGAAACAAGGACCAAGGTTGTTGGAGAAAAAACAATGAAAAGAGTGGTGTATATGTTCCCCCTGGTAGACGTGATACCACCACATCTAATTCTGGAAGTATGGAAGACATGATGGATAAATTATTGAAAGGAGTGGAAGCAACGAGCGCGGGAGTTACTAAGGTAATTAATGATTTGTCCTCCATGAAACAACTAGTTGATTCTCATTCCACTTCAATCAAGTAAATAGAGCAGCAACTGAGCCAACTTTCAGCAGCACTCAATCAAAGAAAGGCTGGCACTTTACCTAGCGATACTGTGCAAAACCCAAGGAATGATGGGTCATGCATGGCCATCACTACCAGAAGTGGTAAGGTGCTGGAACCTTCAGAAAAAGGCAAGCAAGTGGTTGACGAAGTTGCGGACATGGATGATAACGTAAAAGGAGAAGATGCCGCAAAAACCAGTCCTGACGTCAAGGATGTCACGCCCAGTGACGTGCATCCTGAAAAAATGGAAAAACGGAAGCAAGAGGAGAAGAAAGCCATGGAGAGAACACTTCCATACCCACCACCACCTTTTCCCCAAAGATTGAAGAAGGTGGCAGATGACACTAAGTTCAGCAAATTTATGACTATGTTGAAGCAGCTGACCATTAATGTTCCATTGGTAGAGGCACTTGAACAAATGCCTGGGTATGCAAAGTTTATGAAAGATCTTTTGACTAAGAAGAGGGCAGCAAGTTATGAGCTGAAGGATGATGTGCATCATTGTAGTGCAATTGCTACCCGATCGATAGTTCAGAAGAAGGCCGACCCCAGAGCTTTCACTATTCCTTGCACCGTCGGATCTTTGAACTTTGCCAAAGCATTATGTGACCTAGGATCCAACATCAACTTGATGCCATTATCGATCTACAAGAAGTTGGGGTTAGGAGATCCTACACCAACTAATATGAGGCTTGTTATGGCAGATAGGTCGGTAAAACGACCGGTTGGTATTCTATGCGATGTCTTGGTAAAGGTTTCTTCATTTATCTTTCCAGCAGACTTTGTCATCTTGGATTGTGAAGCAGATTCTGAAGTTCCCATAATCTTGGGACGTCCTTTCCTTGCAACAGGAAGTGTGCTTATTGACATGAGAGATAATGAGCTTTTATTTCGAATGAATGACGAAGTGATTCATTTTGATTTGTGCAAAGCGATGAAGCAGCCAAAAGATATGGATGTGTTCTCTGTAGATGATGTTCATTATGAAGATAAGAAAGCATTATCTGTAGAGAAACAGCTTACTATTGAGCCATTGTCTGCTGCGCTGCTGAAGGTTGAGCATGAGGACGATGAAGATTATGAAGAACTTATGGGTGCTCTAACAGAAATAGAGTCCTATTCCCATACTCCTAAGCAACCGGACCGTGATCTTAAGAATCAACCTTCACCTACAACAAAGACTTCCCTTGAAGAGCCACCAATGCTAGAATCGAAAGAGCTCCCCGATTATCTAAGGTATGTGTTCTTGGAAAGTATAAAGATACTTCCGGTGAGTGCGGATGATTTAAGTAAACAGCACGTAGACGCTCTCATCTCTACTCTGAAGAGATACATGAGAGCTATGGGTTGGACTATTGATGATATAATTGGTACCCCTCCTACAAGTAAGCCTCATTGTCGTCTGAATCCATTCAGAAAATGATCCACTATCTATCCCGACGAAGTCTGAGTACTCGAGGTAACTATGTCGTGCCGCGACAATAAATCAAGCGCTAGATGGGAGGCAACCCATCGTTTATCGTTTATCATTTTTCATTTTTCATTTCGTTCTAGTATGTGTTTTGCTTTTGATAAATAAAAATCCAAAAATAAGAGTCGTGCCACGACCAAAACTAAGGCGCTTGGTGGGAGGCAACCCATCGTACTAATCGTTTTCATTTGTTTGAGCGAATATAGGTGCAAGAAGTAGTCAACGAGGAGATTGATTTCAATTGACGATTTGGACGCATTGTATGGTAAAGTTGGTAAGTTAGGAAGGAGGATGCATAAGGCTATGGATTGAGCCTTTCTCACGCCAAAATAGGCTTCGAGGAAGGCTAGGCCTTGGTAAAACTAGGCCACGAACGATGCACAACCTATCCTATAGCCTAAGGTCTCGGAATCTAGTGTGCTATACACTATGCGCCGCCTATTCCTAGGTATGCTTTTGACTATGCGCCGCCTATGCTATGGCATTTGGTCTCAGTATCTCATATGCCATAGACTATGCGGCGCATATGTCCCATTATGCCATAGACAATGCGCCGCATATTTCCCATTATGCCATAGACAATGCGCCGCATAGTGTATGGCATTCTTAAATAAATGCATGGCATATGCTATGGCATTCTGCTCAACTAGGCAAAGCATTAGGCACCACCTATGGTCACTTTTGGTCTCCAAATCCGATTTTAATGGGCCAAAACTCAACCCAACCTTTTCTTATAAATATGAGAATTAGTCTTGAACCAAAAACACATTGGAAACCTAGCTTATGCACCACCTATAGTCTCCAAAACCTATCAAAAAGTTTCCTTTTGCTCTTTTTCATCACAAGAACATCATCCAAAGGCTTCAACCAAGTAAGTACTACTTTGTTCTTCATTCATATTTTGTAAGTACTACTTTACTACACCTATTATGAATTGCTAAATCTTGAAAAAGTATTGGTGATGTGAACGTGTTTGAATTGTTGATACAAAACCAAGTGAGTGAACATGTGCGTTAGGATACTCTTAACTTATGTCCGACTTGAATTTGATTTTGATGCATTGTTATACTACTTGCAGAATTGCTATAGTAATGAACATTGCATAATCTTGTCACTTGAATACTTACATGTTAGAATATCCCGTTCATCGGAATAAGACTTATAACTGCCTACCGACATAGGAGGTTGAGTTTATTGATAGAAACGATACCATGATGTAATCCCTATGTAGTAGTCTTGTTATACCTAACATGAAAGTATTGCAAAGGTTGCAAGAAGTGATATATCTCTGATTTTCTCGTTGGAATATAGCTCCTAAAATGCATGTCGATGAAGTCTAAGTAATCGACCACTTTCACTTCACTAATTTGTAGCAACAAACTAAGTGTGGGGTGGTACCCCTACTGCTTGTGTATAGATTGTATCCATTGGGATTGTGCTACCATTAACACTATTTCAAGTCTCAGGTACAATGGCACCCAAAGCAAGACAAGGCAAAGAAAAGGCTACCACTTCCCAAAAGAGCAAGAAAAGAGGCCGCAAGGAGCAAGGAGAACCCTCCTCGCTGCAAATACCTCGACTCACGCTTGGAATTAAGTGGGATACTTATGAGGAACTTCTAAGGATGACGACTCTGATGATGATTCCAATGCAAAGGGTATGACCCCAGACATAGAGGATGAGTCCGACTAACCAGGTTCTTCTTATTTATTTTCCACTGAGGACAGTGTACCGACTAAGTGTGGGGTGGCGGTATCGTATGCTATACTTCTCTATCGCATCTATGTTTGTTTATTTTGTTGTTTTTTTTGTTGTTTTTTTTGTGTTTTAGTTTTTTTTTGTTTTTGTTATTTTTTCTAGCTTCGCATGAAACTATTTTGATAGGCAGCATGAGATTATAACAAGAGGATGTGCTACAATTGTGATTATTGAGACGTTTAGGCTCTAGTTGTGACTCATTATGTGATATTGTGATTCAATTCCTTCACTTGTTGGGTCGAGAGTCTATACTACTCCCAATCAAGTCGACCATGTGCCTTGTGTGTGTGAGATAATCGTATAATCTATGCGTGTGGCTGATGCTAGAACTTGCCTGGTATGTATGCAAAGCGAAAATAAGGAGTTTAAGTTTAGGATATGATTTAGGCATTTCTTTGGCAACCCATATTTGTTTACCTTCAGTTTTACCTACCCATGGACATCATCCTAGTTAAACCCTTTTGAGCCTTTAGCCTATTTTCTTTGACAACCTTGTATGTAAGCCTAATCCATTTTTTCAAGACCGTAATTTGATCCAAACTCCTAAGTGCTTTAAAGTGAAAAAGTCATGTGACAACATAAGAGGAAATTGGGTGAGTATGATGCTATAAATTGTAATGGTGCTTGAATGTGTTATGAAAAAGAAAGTGCTATCATAAGAGGTATGTTGTGAAAAGAAAAAGGAAAAGAAAGCTGAAAAGTGAGTTGTGCTTAAAATTGAAAAACAAAAGAGGAGAACAAGGGTGGTATAACAAAAGAAAGAAGAAAGGTTGAAAGAAAAAAGTGTCAATGATACAAAGTGATGTATTAAAGCGCTTAGGAACTTAGTCACTATTCCTGGCCAAAATAGTCCTACCCGTCCCTTAGCCTACAGTACAACCATCAAAAGACCTACTTGATCCTAAGCTTAGCATTCTGACATTTAGTAGAGTATTACACTAAGGGCAAGCCTATGGTCATCAGTTTCTACATATGAATTCTTTGTGAGAGTGAGAGCAAGGACATTTTGATACCCATGTTTGAAAAAAATATGCTATATTTGTGAGTGATTATGGGTACTATATGGTGAGACACACATGGTTGATGAGTTTTGGGTAGTTATATATGATTCCTTGTACCTTAACGTTTGCATGCGAGTTGATCACCATCACGAGTCTATACTTGAGGTTAAATTGTTTCTACTTATAATCGGAAAGCTACTCTTTGTTGATAATTGTTGTGCTTGTCTTGACGAATATTTTGTGTTGTTGCTGTAAAACCCTAAGTTGATGTTTAGAAGGACATGATAGTTTGTTCGAGGACGAACAAAGCTCTAAGTGTGGGGTGTTGATGATAGGCGAATTTACGCGCCTATATCAATATATTTTGCCCATATTTTAGCCTAGTTTTGAGAACAAATTATATATTTCATGCACTTTTAGTCCTTTTTCCTGTAAATGAGCTAACGAACATGATTAGTAAAGTTTCAGGTATAAATGATGCAGAATTCAGCATTTTATGGCTTACTTGACGCAAAAGAAAGCTCACGAAGGAAGGGAAGGGAGTTTACACGCCTAAGGACCAAAACTGCTGCATGGAAAATCTGTCCCGGGCTAAAACAACAATTCTGAAGACTTTGGGGACTTACAGACACAAAGCTGGATTTTGACAATGATACATTAACCTAGTACAATTAGGTTATGTATTTCATTATTTTAAGTGGATTATGATAATGTTACCTTAACCTAGTACATTTGAGTTAAGGATTTCATTAGTCTAATAGGATTTGGTTATTTATTTCATTAGCTTAGTAGGATTAGGATATGGGCATTATAAATACCCTATCATGCTAGAGATTTTAGAGAATAAGGAGGGAGGAAGGAGGGAGAACACAATACTTCCTTCCATCCCTCACATCTTCTTACATCTTCTTACATCTTCTATCATCTTTTTACATCTTCTAAACTCTTCTAATCTTTCCATTAATTATATTTTTCTTCTTCTACTCTTCTATTCTTAAATTCCACAACAAGAGAATCGTTACTTTGCCTAGGAAATCACGCCTCACGCCTACCACCTAAGCTACACGAAATTACTCAATCTTGTGGTATAACAACAATGTCAATCGTGATCTCCTTAGCATTCATGGGTAACTAAACCTCTCTGTTGGGGTTATGGAAGCCGAATGAGATACTATCTATTGCTGTGAAGTTGTGAGTTCGTGGCATGTATATTGCTTATATCATTATTCTCTTCATCTTAAATCTACATTCTTTACGGTTGCAAACGCAAGAATACGCCAGTCTAACATTTAACTTGTTCGAGAGAAAAGTTATTTGTCTGGAAAAGAGATAATGTCAAGGTAGTAGGACACCCTTTCCTATTAAAAAGCTAGTGCCGTAACTGGACTAACCTCTTGGAGAATTCGTACCGTTAGATACGCTTTAAGCTCGAGAGAGTTAAAGTGAAATAGTCCTTGTTTAGGTCGAGAGACGCTTGGATTTACCATCGACTACAATTCTCTATAAGCAATTGCATGACAGAATTCTACACACTCATAGTCAATAGAGACGTATACCTCAGAAGGTGGACATAACCCCAACGCTTCAATTCTCATTGTTTACAACCAACGTAACAATCTCTCTCTTTTTACTTTATTATTTTCAGCTTTTGTTTACATTACTTGCAAGACAAGAATCCCCCCTTCTTACGAGACTTGCACTAAAAGTCTAGTAATCTTTACTTACTTGTTGACCAAGCTATTCCCTGTGGGATCGATACCCAACCCAGTTGGGTTCTATATTTGCTAACGACCGCTTTACACTCCTACGAGAGCTGTAGATTGAGCGTTATCAAAAATTGGCGCCGCTGCCGGGGAATACAAGTGTCAATTAAGTTCGTGAAAATTACTAGACCCTTTGGTCGAAGACTCTCGTACTTTTACTTTTACTTTTTGTTTTTGTTTACTGCAGGTTTTTGTTCAGTGCATCAATGGATGCACAACGTGAAATACCGTTCGATGATGATGATGATGATCTTGATGGAGCTGGTGCCACTGGAGCCATTATTCTACCACCATTAGCGCCCGGAGCCAAGTTCAACATCACAAGCACCATGATTCAGTTATTGCAACTCAAGGGATTGTTTGGTGGAATAGCAGGCGATGATCCGAATATGCATCTCATCAACTTTATTTCTACATGCAAGTCTTTTGACAATCCTGGTGTTGGTCAGAATGCAATTCGATTACGTCTATTTCCATTGTCTCTGTCTGGGGAGGCAACACTATGGTTGAATGGGCTGACTCCTGATTCAATTACAAATTTGAGGCAATTGAGAGACGCTTTCCTAGAAAGATTCTTTCCGCCTTCCAAAAGGGCACAATTGAGAGATGAAATCAGCAACTTTCGTTAGCTTCCAACTGAAGCTCTTCATGAAACATGGGAGAGTTTCAAGACAAAGCTAGCAAGATGCCCAAACCATCACATGACTAATGTTCACCTCATGGAGATATTGTATAGAGCCTTGAATTCAATAACTAAGCCAGTGGTGGATAACGCAGCTGGAGGATCTTTTATGGACCTCATTTTTGGTCAAGCAAGCAATATGCTAGATCGCATGACGAAACAAAGTAGAGCTTGGCATACCAGGGATTCTGAGGTAGCAAGCCCCACTTTATCTATAGGCATGACTGCAGACCAAAGAAGAAGACAAGAAGAACGTGATCAAGATTTAGCGCACATGAAAACGCAAGTGGATCTTCTGACAAAGCATTTATTATCATGGAAGACCGAAAAAGTGAAAGCTGTGGCGCTAAAAGGAAGAGACGAATCTGATTCGGAAGAGGAGGCCAAGGAAACCAAGGGGGGTTTTTACTTGAACAATCAGGGGGGTTTCCGTGGGAATACCCAAGGAAACCAAGGTCGGAACTATTATGATAATTCCGGAAACAAGGACCAAGGTTGTTGGAGAAAAAACAATGAAAAGAGTGGTGTATATGTTCCCCCTGGTAGACGTGATACCACCACATCTAATTCTGGAAGTATGGAAGACATGATGGATAAATTATTGAAAGGAGTGGAAGCAACGAGCGCGGGAGTTACTAAGGTAATTAATGATTTGTCCTCCATGAAACAACTAGTTGATTCTCATTCCACTTCAATCAAGTAAATAGAGCAGCAACTGAGCCAACTTTCAGCAGCACTCAATCAAAGAAAGGCTGGCACTTTACCTAGCGATACTGTGCAAAACCCAAGGAATGATGGGTCATGCATGGCCATCACTACCAGAAGTGGTAAGGTGCTGGAACCTTCAGAAAAAGGCAAGCAAGTGGTTGACGAAGTTGCGGACATGGATGATAACGTAAAAGGAGAAGATGCCGCAAAAACCAGTCCTGACGTCAAGGATGTCACGCCCAGTGACGTGCATCCTGAAAAAATGGAAAAACGGAAGCAAGAGGAGAAGAAAGCCATGGAGAGAACACTTCCATACCCACCACCACCTTTTCCCCAAAGATTGAAGAAGGTGGCAGATGACACTAAGTTCAGCAAATTTATGACTATGTTGAAGCAGCTGACCATTAATGTTCCATTGGTAGAGGCACTTGAACAAATGCCTGGGTATGCAAAGTTTATGAAAGATCTTTTGACTAAGAAGAGGGCAGCAAGTTATGAGCTGAAGGATGATGTGCATCATTGTAGTGCAATTGCTACCCGATCGATAGTTCAGAAGAAGGCCGACCCCAGAGCTTTCACTATTCCTTGCACCGTCGGATCTTTGAACTTTGCCAAAGCATTATGTGACCTAGGATCCAGCATCAACTTGATGCCATTATCGATCTACAAGAAGTTGGGGTTAGGAGATCCTACACCAACTAATATGAGGCTTGTTATGGCAGATAGGTCGGTAAAACGACCGGTTGGTATTCTATGCGATGTCTTGGTAAAGGTTTCTTCATTTATCTTTCCAGCAGACTTTGTCATCTTGGATTGTGAAGCAGATTCTGAAGTTCCCATAATCTTGGGACGTCCTTTCCTTGCAACAGGAAGTGTGCTTATTGACATGAGAGATAATGAGCTTTTATTTCGAATGAATGACGAAGTGATTCATTTTGATTTGTGCAAAGCGATGAAGCAGCCAAAAGATATGGATGTGTTCTCTGTAGATGATGTTCATTATGAAGATAAGAAAGCATTATCTGTAGAGAAACAGCTTACTATTGAGCCATTGTCTGCTGCGCTGCTGAAGGTTGAGCATGAGGACGATGAAGATTATGAAGAACTTATGGGTGCTCTAACAGAAATAGAGTCCTATTCCCATACTCCTAAGCAACCGGACCGTGATCTTAAGAATCAACCTTCACCTACAACAAAGACTTCCCTTGAAGAGCCACCAATGCTAGAATCGAAAGAGCTCCCCGATTATCTAAGGTATGTGTTCTTGGAAAGTATAAAGATACTTCCGGTGAGTGCGGATGATTTAAGTAAACAGCACGTAGACGCTCTCATCTCTACTCTGAAGAGATACATGAGAGCTATGGGTTGGACTATTGATGATATAATTGGTACCCCTCCTACAAGTAAGCCTCATTGTCGTCTGAATCCATTCAGAAAATGATCCACTATCTATCCCGACGAAGTCTGAGTACTCGAGGTAACTATGTCGTGCCGCGACAATAAATCAAGCGCTAGATGGGAGGCAACCCATCGTTTATCGTTTATCATTTTTCATTTTTCATTTCGTTCTAGTATGTGTTTTGCTTTTGATAAATAAAAATCCAAAAATAAGAGTCGTGCCACGACCAAAACTAAGGCGCTTGGTGGGAGGCAACCCATCGTACTAATCGTTTTCATTTGTTTGAGCGAATATAGGTGCAAGAAGTAGTCAACGAGGAGATTGATTTCAATTGACGATTTGGACGCATTGTATGGTAAAGTTGGTAAGTTAGGAAGGAGGATGCATAAGGCTATGGATTGAGCCTTTCTCACGCCAAAATAGGCTTCGAGGAAGGCTAGGCCTTGGTAAAACTAGGCCACGAACGATGCACAACCTATCCTATAGCCTAAGGTCTCGGAATCTAGTGTGCTATACACTATGCGCCGCCTATTCCTAGGTATGCTTTTGACTATGCGCCGCCTATGCTATGGCATTTGGTCTCAGTATCTCATATGCCATAGACTATGCGGCGCATATGTCCCATTATGCCATAGACAATGCGCCGCATATTTCCCATTATGCCATAGACAATGCGCCGCATAGTGTATGGCATTCTTAAATAAATGCATGGCATATGCTATGGCATTCTGCTCAACTAGGCAAAGCATTAGGCACCACCTATGGTCACTTTTGGTCTCCAAATCCGATTTTAATGGGCCAAAACTCAACCCAACCTTTTCTTATAAATATGAGAATTAGTCTTGAACCAAAAACACATTGGAAACCTAGCTTATGCACCACCTATAGTCTCCAAAACCTATCAAAAAGTTTCCTTTTGCTCTTTTTCATCACAAGAACATCATCCAAAGGCTTCAACCAAGTAAGTACTACTTTGTTCTTCATTCATATTTTGTAAGTACTACTTTACTACACCTATTATGAATTGCTAAATCTTGAAAAAGTATTGGTGATGTGAACGTGTTTGAATTGTTGATACAAAACCAAGTGAGTGAACATGTGCGTTAGGATACTCTTAACTTATGTCCGACTTGAATTTGATTTTGATGCATTGTTATACTACTTGCAGAATTGCTATAGTAATGAACATTGCATAATCTTGTCACTTGAATACTTACATGTTAGAATATCCCGTTCATCGGAATAAGACTTATAACTGCCTACCGACATAGGAGGTTGAGTTTATTGATAGAAACGATACCATGATGTAATCCCTATGTAGTAATCTTGTTATACCTAACATGAAAGTATTGCAAAGGTTGCAAGAAGTGATATATCTCAAGAAAATCCCTATTTTACTGAAGTAGGACTGCCGTTTGATGGCTTCCCTGAACATTGGAAGTCACATCTTGGGCCAACGCCTGAAAGGAAGCTCGAAATTCAACTTGGGATACATTTTTATTCAGAGGGTCAGCAGGCTGGGGTGGCTGGTTATCATTTCTGAATGCATTAGCTCGGCGAGGAGGCATATTCAATTGTAACATAAGAGCATGAGTTAGATGAAGATAGAGACACTATAAGCACTATAGATTATGAAAGAAAAGGATGATTTCCTAAAACATCTCATAGCCTCTTTCTCATAAATGTGGTGCGCTTCATATCCATGACTAAGACTCTACGTAACATGTCTTGTCTGACTCCTTAGGACTCTTTAAACCTTAGGCTTTTATACCAAGTTTGTAACACCCCAAAAATAGGTCTCGGGATGCCACATGGTGCTTCGAACTACAAGAAGTCCCGAGCTAGCCCTGAAAGCCTTCTACTCATTCTGATGAACTAAGTAAAGATAATATAATCATGCGGTATGCTAAAATACTAAAATACTATATGAACTGGACAGAGTTCAACTGAACATAATGTCTGGAAATACTTAACTAGGAAATCTGAAACAACCAACATTGAAAAACTAAAATGTATCTAATAGTCGGACAAACCTCTAATACTGCTATTAGAGAGTCGCTGGGACAGACCCCCAGTTGGATCGAACTGTCTGATATAACTAAATAAACTAATCTGGAAAGCTGTAAGTTTGAATCACTAGGTCCCTGAACTATGATGACTCACCAACTGTCGGGATGTAGATAGAGATATTTGCAGTGAATCACGTTGCTGGAACTGAGCACCTGAACTTACATTATGAGACAATGTAGAACATAGACATATATGTGGATCAGTACTTTTAAAATGTACTGAGCATGTGGGGGTGAGTGTATAAGTAAAACAATATCTCAATATTTACATATACTCATAAAATAATGCATGCTAAATGTAAATGGTTCACATTATCTTGATTAACTGAGAGCTAAAAATCATGAATCATGAACCATAAAGCATACTGTATAAATCTTGGAAGCCATAACACTTAGTTCTAAAAGTTGTACTTGTAATCTGCTTTCAATTTATGCAAGTTAAGTGTAAAATGACTCACCTTTGTATCTGTAACAGAAAGCTGAAATCTTATGGCAAATGACTTAGGTAAAACAATATCTGAATAAAATCGTAATCCTCTACACTTAGTTTCTAAAAGCTTTTCTGTTAGGATTACTCTATTTTGTAGGCTCTAAGGAAATACTTTTAAAACTATTCTGAAAGGGAGGTTCTTCTAACTGACATACACTATGTGAGCTATCATAGTATCTAATATCTAGTTCCCTTATGAGAAAACCTCACGTTGGGGAGAGGTGTCATACTCTTTCCAAGGAGTATAACATAATATAAGTGATCACATCAGTAACTGTTATCCATATAGAAATGGGAATAATATGAATAGTCTGTACCTACGTTGGATCATAGTTCGGGGGAAGTAGGATGCGCTAAACCCATACTTCATGCTCAGAGCTAAATACTACTCCCTTTACTCTGTATGTTCAATCTGTAGGAAATCCACTTTAAAAGCAAGCATAAAGGTTTGTAAGGAAAAAAACCAATTATGCTTCTATTTTCTTTAAACTATAATCAAAACTAATCTATTTCTGTAAACTGTAATAAAATTGTAAAATAGATTCCATAACTTAACTGAGGATCAAAAGATCTAATATTTTTTGAAAAATCTGAATATAAGATAGTCATAGGATGCTTAAGAGCACATCTTCTTGAAATATCCATACATATACTTAGGGCTTAAAACCTATGTCTCAAACTCATGTCAAATTATAACAAAGTCATGATCAATAATCAACATCTTTAAATTCTTGCATAATTTTAGTCAAGATAGTGAAATTCAACTCTCAATGTATATAAAATCACTTCACACGCATAAATATGCAAAAGTAGAGATAATTCATCATTTAATCACTTGTAACATCAACATCTTCAAATAATGATAGTTAGGTATGAACCCTAAACTGTAAAACATATAATCTCATGTAAATTAACTTTAAAAACTAGTTTTGGGCACAAGGATTAAATATGATCCTTGTTAATAACCCCACATACCTTGCTTGATGAATTGAATGTAAAATCTTGAACTTCTAAATCTCTAATGGTGTTCTTGATGCTTATTCTTGAAGTTCTTGAGCCCAGAACTTTGGATTATAGGCTTTCTTGGAGTAGGAGTTATGGAATTATTCTTAATTCTTGGAGCTAAGGTTTTTGTTCTTAGAGAAGAAAAAGATGAATAATGAAGCATCTATGCTATTTGGGGATAAAATTGTTTGTTTTAGGAGAATTTGGGTGAGGGTAAATGACCCAATTGCCCCTATAAACCCATTATTTAACAACACAAAAATTGGGTACCAATGCGATCAGTGATTTGTCATTTCGCTCACTTTGATGCAATTAGCGATGCATCGCGTTGCTTACCTAACGCAACCACCGGTGTGGTGTGTCTACACGCGTTAATGTTCTATTTTAGCCAACCAAACATGCCCTAACTTTCTCCAAAAATTCTAAAACTCACCCCGAAGATACTATAGACTACCCTGATCATTAAAAACATAGAAATTGACATTTCAAGGTCAGGAAGGTCGAGAATCAAATAGTCAAAGTTTAGAGGCCAAAAATGAGACTAAGTCTCTAACACTTAGCTAAAATTTTAGGTCCTAAGTCTTTGGTGTGCCTCTTTTAAGCTGAATTGTACTTGAAAGAATACGGGATATTATAGTTTGCCAATATAAAGCCAAAATGTGAGACCTAGACTTGGGTTGTTGCCATGGTTAGCAAATTGTGCATGGTACAAATATAAATCAAACAACCCCCTCCGTCCAATATTTTTCTAAAAAATCAAGGTCATGGATGTGAGCGACATTGTAAAAATTCTTTTTCTCTCTTTGTGACTCTTAATTTTTGACTTGTGAAAATTTGTAGATACTCTATTTTTGTCTCTAGTGGGAGGGGCAATGGAGACTCCTTGGCAAATTTGCATGTAATGTGTGGTGAGCTTATTTTTTTGAATCTCATGAATACTTGTACCATCTAGAACTTGCCATATTAGTCTCTCAAAGCTATTTTTGATTGTATTTGGTTGGGGAGATGATCTTAGGCTATCTTTGTGACATTGGAAGTCCACTTTAGCCTAAAAAGCCTACCCTTGCATAGATATTATCCCTAGTCACCCACTTTGAGCCTTTATACCTTTCTTTGGAAACACATTGCAAGTCGTTAGCCTTTTAATTCTTATCCTTTTTTTGAACCCTATCCTCGTTGGACATAAAATGCAAATTAAAGCTAAAAGCCTAAGTTGAGGGTGGTAAGATTGAAAAAGGTAATGTTGGGCCACAAAGTTGTAAGTAAGTGCCTATGAGCTTAAGAATTGAGATAAAATGGAAAAGAAAAAGAAAGGATCCAACAAAGGATAGAAAAACATGAATTATGCAAGAAAAACAAATGAAAAGAAAGTGAGTGAACCAAGTTATCCAAAAATAGGCACATGCGTAAAGAGAGAAAACAAAAAAATGGCCTATGGTCAAAAGTTGGATGAAAAAGTATAATATAGATGTTCAAGGAGGGTAAAGTCACTTTTTTCCAAAATAATATCCTACCCTACCCCAAACCTACATTACAAGATAAAAAAGCCCTTTGAGATCTCCAACCAAGTGCATTCATGGTAGTGGCGATTGAAAATAGGGGCAAGCCTATGGCATGGTACTTGTTAACATCAAGAGTTCTTGATAGAGAGTTTCGTACTTAAATTCCTCATTGCATATTTGATAACTTGGTGTGTGGAATTTTCGTTCTTGTGAGATCGCATGTACACAAGTTGAGATGGGTGATTTTTTCATTTCCCAAAAAATGCAGCAAAAGGATTATAATGTAGTTGAGGTCAAAGAGGAGTCATTTATTGAGTACTATTAATCGTTGCATGATTGCACTTTAAAGTCTTTTGCATCCTTGAAAATTACGTGTTATGTTGAAGGGTGTCGTGAAAATAGTCTTGCCCATGTTTGAAGATCTATTTGTGGTAGTAATCAAGTTGAAGTCATCATGATCATTTGGGTCATCTAATTTGGGCATAAAAGTGCATTTTCTCATGGTAAAAGATAGTGTTGCTTGAGGACAAAGAAAGCTTTAAGTTGGGGGGTGTTGATGAGTAGTGAATTTACCACTCATGTACACTCAACATTCATGCACACTACTATGATTTGAATGTCTAAGTGAGACATATTTGTGGTTAAACACAATAATTCCCATATTTTGTGTGTATACAAGTGTTGAGACAAAAAGAAACAAAACGAGCTGAAAAGAGAGCAAAAAGGAAAGATAAGTGCAAAAGTTGGAAAACCGTGTAGGATGGGCCTCAGGTATCACGATCGCGGGTTGGCTACCACAATTGTAGTAAGTCAAGAAAGTTATAAAGTTTTGATCTCATGAAGAATGCAGCGATCGAGGCTAATCTAGTGCGATCGCAGTATAACGAGATTTCCAGCTAAGGGCAAAATTGTCATTCCACACTATCGATCCCAATTCTCACAAAAAGGGCCCAAGACCCTTATTAGGGAATCATTATTCAAAAACCCTAAATCCCATCCTTTGTTTAGGATTTTTGTAATTTCTTGGAGCTTGGAGCTTAAATTTACACTAATTTGAGACAAGATTAAATTAGAGGAGCTCTAAAGTGTAGATTTGGATGTCTATTGAAGATTTGTTTAAGTCTAAAGTTTGGTATGCGCTCTCTTTATTTTTCTTATGAATAAATTTTTTGTATATCTTGGTATATTTTTTTTCATTATCCTTATGATGTGCTAGATCTACCTCTTGAGGTTATGCTAGATTAGGGTGAATTTGTGTGTAAATAGTGATATATATTTGTAGATCCTAGTTGGTTGATGATGGATTCTACTATTTCTTAGTTGAACTGGTTGGGATTTATTGGTGAAAGCCCTAAATATCCAAATGGGTTTGATGGGTGAAAATCCTAAGCTCTTGAAGGCTCAAACCATCCTTGAAAGAGGGGTTTGGGTGAACTTTTGGAACCCACATCATCCTTGAAAAGGGGATGTGGGAACCAAGGCAATAGTAGATAATTTATGGGCATAGTTTGCTAATTCTCACTATTTTAGACATAAGGGTGGTTATGAGGTTGACTATACCATGGGTATCATCCTAGAAATACAGATACCTAATTGAGATGTTGGGTGGCTTTAATTGTCACACTCGTTAGGTACTCGATAGGGTCAATGAGTGACATCATTGAGGTTTTGTTGAAGAAATAGCCTCAAGGACTTTAAACCTATCCTACCACATCATCAACGATCAGAATTTGCACTAAATCATCATAGTGTCATGCACGACTTATCCCTAGGAAAGAATAATCCCAAGATTTATTCCTAATTGATTACACTCTAATTATTCTAGTCTTGAATTAGTCCCTTAGAAGCCTAAGAATTACTTTCACATTAGAAAAATATTGAAAACCCCCAAACCATCTTGTACCATAGGTTTGAACTTAGCAAGAAACTTTTATTTCTAACTTACTCAATCACCACTCACATTGTTCCTCGTGAATTCGACCCCGACTCTTAGTTAGGTAAATATATTAACAACGACTAACTTGCACTCAAATTGACATGTAAGTTGAGCGTTATCAGTAGGCACTTATATCATAAGATCCTGTTTTGTGTACAGTTGTGTAACATCCATACTTAGCATAGTAAGATCCTTGAAGAGCTTCACTTGCTCTGGTGCCTGTAATGCCTCAAATTTTTCATTCATTCATTAATCAAATCCATATAGTGTATAACCCTTACAGTATCTATAATTTCCCTTTTCACCCATGGTTTAACTTGAGCCATCAAAACATCTACCTATTTTTTAGTTCAAATATATCACCTGGCTATATCCTGTATAAATTTGTTTATGATTGTGACTAGGATAATGGCTGCAGAGCATGGAGTAGATAAAGCTAAGACATTAGTAGGTGGTATGGATGTAGTAGTTTGTACTATAGTGGTAGCTGCCATAACATCATCTTTAGGGGTTGCAGATTCTGTGTGCAACTCAGTAGTTTCCATATCAACAACCTATACCAAGGTGTCAGCCTTATCACCCGTATCAAATGACACCTTTAATAATATTAGACCTAATGAACTAGATGGTTAGGCGCTCGATTTGGCAATAGCGTTGATGTCATCTTTAATCAGCCCAACCTCCTTAGTTTGTGACACCTCTATCGGATGATCAATTCCTGGTAATATAGGTACACCTAAATTTCTATATAACGTACAAACAAAGCATAGAAATAGAATGCTAATCATATCTCTAAATTTTCTCTAATATATCTCCTCAATAATGTACCAAGGGATATTAATGATGCACCTAGCTAGAATGCTCGCCACCACAACTATTCTAGCCAAAGTGAGGGTATTATCATTACTTGCTGGACTAAATTGGGTCTGTATAATCTAGCACAAAAACTTTGCAACAAAATTCAGTGTCACTTATTTATCTCTTATTTGCTAAGACCTAGTTCTCCTCTCCTCCTTTGTTACCAATATATCCATCAACCCATCTCAATAAGATTTATTTTATACCAGATCTTTTTTTTGCTCTATATTTCACTATCTTTATTCGATGGTCAAATTCAATAGTGTTCACTGGAACCTCAAACTCTGGCCCAAATAAGATTCTCTAAATCATGCTCTTAGAGATATCCACGAGCTTTCCACAAACTAGTAGGCTGGCTAAAGAAGTTTTCTCTTTTGCAGACTGCCTATTAGGAGTAATCCATTGTACTAAGGCAATATATAAGCTATAAAACATATGCAACAACTCTAGACTATAACTACCTGGTGCCTACCCCATCCAGCCAGGCTGGTAATGATCAAATATAGCCTTTACCCTAAAAATCTCAGTGAATTCTACTATTTGAATGTGTTCTTCCTCAAAGATACTTCTTTTCAAAGTTTCTTTATTGGTTCGATCCACGTCCCTTTCATATATTTTTTTCATTTTGGGGACACACCATCTTTGATTTTCACGAACTGGGCAAACTGATCCCTTTGTTCCTCTAGCCTTCTTCTTTCTATAGATGTATCAATTAAAGTTTCTCTACTCTACCAAAATTAAAGTCCATAAATCTAGACAAATTACCATTTTTAGTACCATATGACCCCCCTCCCTCTCTTCAGACTGAGGAGAGGTAGCTTGTATTATATCTTAAACCGCAACCTGCTCTTTATCTCTTTACCTTATGTTCAGAGAAATTTCCAGATTTCTACATGAGTTATGAATCTATATGCTATCTATTATGCTTTTAATGAGTTCTAACTTGAGATTGAATTATGGGTTATTAAGCCCTACTTGAGACTTGAGATTTTATGAACTATTGTGCTATAAGCACCCATGATTTGAGTATTCTGAGATTATTGAGAAATTTTTTGACCTAATGGTCATTGAGTTTTGAAATCCACTCTACTACATGAGATTACATATTTGATTATTGGGTTCTTATTGAACCATGAGATTATTCTAAAATGGATTTTCATGAGATGAGAGAGAAGCATCGAGTTGGGTAAGTTACCATGGTTTCTTACCCTAGAACTACGTGCCACCATAGGTTGGGAGTAAGGCCAAGATGATTGTTGGGCCTAAGGCCGAGATATTAGGCCTGAGGCCAAGATAAGTGATCACTGAATTGAGGTTATACTCCCTGGCAAAGAGTATGACGCTCCTCCCCAACGTGAGGTCTCTTCCTTAGGAGAATAAAACATTGGACTCTATGTAGCTCGCATGGTTTATATTAGTTAAGAGAATCTCCCTTAAAGCTAAAGCTTTGAGATAAGATATTTTCTTTTAAAAATAAAATACTTTCCCTTGATATGAGTATTTTTCCCTTAAGCTTGAAATGAGATATTTTCCTAATGTGAATGAAATGCCTTCAAGTATGTTCCATAATTATATGATTTTGAATTCCAAGTATTTGAGTTTAAAAGAGTTATGAGTTCTTGAGCATTTAAGAAGTTTTACTCTCCATAAGACATATGCATGAGTTGAAAGTACTGCTAAAAGTTTCCTTTAGCCTTGTGTAATGAGAATAAGAGAAAAGTACAAATTTTAAAGCTAAAAGTATAATGACTCACGAGAGTGTGTTACATGTTCTATTTTACATGATTCATGAGCTTTGCATTTTATTCTTATTCAATCCATGTGAGTCATTACTTATTACATGCATGATTTGATTAAAGAGTATTAATGTTGTTTTATATAAATGCGTGCACCCCCACATACTCAGTATATTCTCAAGTGCTGATCTACATATACGTCTATGTTTTATATTGTCTTATAATGTAGGTTCATGTTCTCAGTCCCAACCTCGTTAGTGATTTCTGAGTACCGCTATCTATATTCCTACGGTGGTGAGTCCTCATAGTTCAAGGACCTATATTCAAACATCTCCATATTTTGAGAGACTATGTTGTTATTTCCAATTTATTTCGAGTCAGTTAGGGACCTGTCCCAATGGCTCTCTAGTTCATGGATTAGTAGAGGCTTTGTCAGACTAGTTATCAGATTGTGGTTGTGTTGAGGTTTTCGGTATTGCTTGGTCATTTGGATCGAGCATTTTCTCTATATTTCCTTTCATATGATATGGCTATGCTAGTGTTTGAATTATTGTATCTTGAAATGAGTGTTATTAGTAGAAATAGGCTCAAAGGGTTAGCTTGGGGCTACTTGTAGCCTTAAGCACCGTGTGACGTCTCGGGAGGCGATTTTGGATCGTTACAAACTTAGTATCAAAGCCTAAGGTTTTAAAAGAGTACTAGGGAGTTTGAAAAGTCACGTTGAGTAGAGTCTTGATCATCGGTGTGTAGCGCACCATATCTATGAGCAAGATACTACAAGACGTTTTAGGAAAAAGTTATTTCTTCTTTTAGATTCTTTCATGCCTACAGTTGTCCCTCTCGTCTAATAATTCATGCTCTTCTATTTTCAGAAAATGCCTCTCCGAAGATCGAATGTCCGCAGAAATAATGATGAGCAACCCCCACCTGTTAATCCTTTGAATGGGATGGTGTCTCATGCTGAGTTTCGGGTGGCCTTTCTGGTGTTAGCCCAAGCAGTCACTGCTAATGTTTGGGCCAATAACCAGACCACAACTGCTAATCAATAGAGAGGTGGTGTAGCCGCGGCTAGAATCCATGATTTTATGTGGATAAATCCGCCAGAGTTTTATGGGTCCAAGGCAGGTGAGGACCCACAGTTGTACCTTGAGAAGGTCAGAAAGATCACGCAGGTGGTGCATGTTTCTGAGGAAGAAATTTCTAAGTTGGCTTCTTATCGGTTGAAGGACATAGCTTATAACTGGGTTGTATCGTGGAGGAAGGGTAGACGTGAGGATGCTGCTCCTATGACTTGGCAGGTATTCCAAGATGTATTCTTGGACAAGTTCTTTCCGCTTGAGATGAGGGAAGCAAAGATTGAGGATTTTATGAACTTGAGGCAGGGCTCTATGACATTTAAGGAGTACGACTTGAAATTCAACCAGTTGGCCCAGTATGCTCCTGATTTGATTTTTGACACCCGAGCTAGTATGACCAAGTTTGTGACAGGTATTTCTGGTTTGGTGCAGAAAGAGTGTAGGACTGCGATACTGCATAGAGATATGGATCTGTCTAGGTTGATGACACATGCACAACAGATAGAGGTGGATAAGATTAGAGATAGAGATAGAGTGAGGGGTAACAAGAGGACTAGATCTGAGAAGTATGAGTATAGCTAGCCTAGGTTCCATAAAGGAAACCTCCCTCAGTTTCAGAGGCGTCTATCTATGCCAGCGCCTTCATCAGCTAGTGCTCCCGCACCTAGAAGCAGGAAGGAGCAAGGGGGCAGATCATTTATGTCTAGGTCACAGAACAGTGTTGGTAATAGGCCCCGGTATCCTTCTTGTGCTAAGTGTGGTAGGGATCATCTCGGTGAGTGTTTCATAGATCTGAGGGGTTGTTTTGGTAGTGGTAACCAGGGCCACATACTTAGAGATTGTCCTCATGCTAGACAGGGGAACAGAGATGCCCGACCTTAGGCACCGGTTACTAGAGCACCAGCTCCTGCACCCCATCCCGCCCCTGCTCAGGGCAGTTCATCTAGCATCGCTGGCGGTCAACGCCAGAACAGATTCTATACCTTACCATCCCATCAGGAGCAGAAGGACTCTCCCAATGTTGTTACTGGTCTGCTCCGCTTCTTTTGTTTTGATGTTTATATGTTGTTGGACCCCGGGTCAAGTCTCTTCTATGTAACCCCACTTGTGGCTGTAAATTTCAAAATAAGTCCCGAAAGGATTCCTGAGCCTTTCCTAGTCTCCACACCAGTAGGGGAGTCAGTTATTGCTAAATAATTGTATAGAGATTGTCCTATTACTGTTCTTCATAGAGTCATACTTACAGATTTGATAGAGTTAGACATGGTGGATTTTGACCTTATTCTGGGTATGGATTGGCTTCATTCTTGTTATGCATCTATAGACTGTCGTACCCGTGCGGTCAAGTTTCAGTTTCCTGATGAACCAACTTTTGAGTGGTCCGGGAGTTTGGTATCTCCCAAGAGTCATTTTATCTCCTATCTCAAAGCCAGAAATCTAATATCCAAAGGTTACATCTATCACTTAGTTAGAGTCAAAGACACTAAGTCTGAGGCTCCAACTATCTAGTCAGTCAACATTGTTAATGAGTTTTCTGATGTTTTTCCAGAAGATCTCCCAGGGATACCTCCAGATAGGGAGATAGAATTTGGGATTGACCTTCTTCCCGACACTCATCCCATTTCTATTCTGCCATATCGTATGTCACCTGTGGAGCTTAAGGAGTTGTAACAACAACTTAAAGATCTTTTAGACAAAGGTTTCATAAGGCCCAGTATTTCTCCTTGGGGTTCACCTATTTTATTAATGCGAAAGAAAGATGATTCTTTGCGTATGTGCATTGACTATCGTCAACTTAACAAGGTCACAGTCAAAAATAAATATCCTCTTCCGAGAATTGATGACTTGTTTTACCAGTTGCATGGTGCAAGTTATTTCTCCAAGATAGACCTTAGATCCGGCTATCATCAACTTAAAGTGAGGGAGTGTGTTATTCCAAGGACATCCTTTCGAACCCGCTATAGTCACTTTGAGTTTCTAGTCATGTACTTTGGGGTAACCAATGCCCCAGCCACCTTCATGGACCTCATGAATTGAGTATTCAAGCAATATCTCGATATATTTGTCATTATTTTCATAGATGATATCCTTGAGTACTCCCGTAATGAGAATGACCATGCGAATCATCTTAGAATTGTCTTGTAAACCCTCAGAGATCACCAATTATTTGCCAAATTCAGTAAGTGTGAATTTTGGCTAAGGTCTATAGCCTTTCTATGTCATATCGTTTCAGCTGAAGGTATTAGAGTTGATCCCCAAAAGACAGAAACTGTGAAAAATTGGCCTAAACCTATCTCCCCATCTGACATTAGGAGTTTCTTGGGTCTAGCTGGCTACTACCACTATTTTGTTGAGGTTTACTCTTCTATTGCGTCTCCAATGATCCGGTTGACCTAAAAGAAAGTTAAGTTCCAGTGGTCAGATTCCCGTGAGAAGAGTTTTCAGGAGTTGAAGACTCGACTTACTTCAACCCCTGTGTTGACTTTGCCTGATGGTACAGATGGTTTTGTGGTGTATTGTGATGCTTCTAGAATTGGTTTGGGTTATGTGTTGATGCAAATAGGTAAGGTTATAGCCTATGCCTCTAGACAGTTAAAGCCGCATGAGAAGAATTACCCAACCCATGATCTTGAGTTAGCTATTGTAGTCTTTACTTTAAAAATCAGGAGACACTATCTTTATGGTGTTTATGTTGATGTGTTTACTGATAATAAGAGCCTGCAGTATGTGTTTACTCAGAGGGAGTTGAATCTTAGGCAGAGAAGGTGATTGGAGTTGTTAAAAGACTATGATATGAGTGTGTTGTAGCACTCGAGCAAGGCCAACATAGTGACGGATGCCCTTAGCAGATTGTCTATGGGTAGTGTTGCTCATGTAGAGGAAGGTAAGAAAGAGTTAGCTCGCGATGTTCATTGTCTGGCTAAATTGGGTGTTAGGTTGCTTGATTCAACCGAGGGGAGTACATTGGTGCAGAGTAGTTCTGAATCCTCTTTAGTTTCAGAAGTGAAGAAGAAGCAAGATAGGGATCCTAGTTTGGTCAGACTGAAGCAGTTAGTTAAGGGCCAAAAGGTAGAGGTTTTCTCCCAAGGAGGAGACGGCGTGTTGAGATTGCAAGGTAGATTGTATGTTCCATGTGTTGATTATCTGAGGCAGAGGATTATGGCTGAAGCACATGGCGCGTGGTATTTTATTCATCCTGGTACTACCAAGATGTACCACGACTTGTGGGAAATCTATTGGTGGAATGGTATGAAGAAGGATATAGCCGAGTTCATAGCGAAGTGTGCAACGTGCCAACAGGTTAAGGTAGAGCATAAAAGACCTGGTAGTATGATGCAAGAGTTTGGTATACCCACTTGGAAGTGGGAGGTGGTGAATATGGACTTCGTAACTGGGTTACCTCTTTCGTATCATCATCATGATTGTACTTGGGTTGTTGTAGATAGACTGACTAAGTCCGTGCATTTTTTGCCCATACATACGTCTTATACAGCTGAGGATTATGCTAGATTTTATATCCGGGAGTTAGTCTGGCTGTATGGAGTTCCCTCTTCTATCATTTCGGATAGGGGCACTTAATTTACTTCTCAGTTTTGGAGGGCGTTCCAGTAGGGTCTTGGTACCCAAGTCCTTTTGAGTTACGCTTTTCATCCACAGAAAAATGGTCAAGATGAAAGGACCATTCAGACCCTGAAAGATATATTGAGGGCATGTGCTTTTGATTTCAAAAGTAGTTGGGATGAGCATTTGCCATTGATAGAGTTTCCCTATAATAATAGTTACTATGCTAGCATCGGGATGGCACCATTTGAGGCCTTGTATGGTAGGAGATATAGATCACCCATAGGTTGGTTTGAAGTGGGTGAAGCTATCGTGACTGGGCCTGATGCAGTGTTTGAAGCTATGGAGAAAGTTAAGTTGATTAGAGAGAGGTTGAAGACCGGACAAAGTCGTCAAAAGTGTTATGCCGATGTGAAGAGAAGAGATCTTGAGTTTGAAGTGGGTGATTTGGTATACTTGAAGATTTCATCCACAAAAAGGGTGAAAAGTTTTGGTAAAAAGGGGAAGCTTAGTCCCCGTTATATTGTCCCGTATAGAGTCTTGAGCCGTGTTGGTAAGGTGGCCTATGAGGTTGAGTTTCCTACAGAGTTGTCAGCTGTTCATCATATTTTTCATGTCCCCATGCTTAAGAAGCATATTGGTGATTCCGTTGTAGTAGATCCTTCAGAGAATGCCGATATTCAGAACGGTCTTCCCTTTGATGAGATTTCTGTTGAGATCCTAGATTTTCAGATCTGTAGACTAAGGAACGAAGAAGTTCCCTTGGTCAAAGTTTTGTGGTGGAACCAGTCTGTTAAGGGTGCTACTTGGGAGACAGAAGGAGACATGCGAGCCAAGTACCCGCACCTCTTTTCCGCAAGTTCAGATTAATCCGAAGGTATTATTCTTCCTTAATTCAGCCCTTCAAATCTAAAGTTCAGCTATATTCATCTATCCTTGTATGAGTTCTTGCAATTTTCGAGGCATTCAAGAGTTTAGAGGGATTTTGAGCCCGTTTTAGCAACTTGCTTCAGCTATGTGTACTCAGTTTTTCCTGTATTCTTAGTCTAACTAGCGACATTCGAGGATGAATATTTTCAAGGGAGAGATATTGTAAGACCCCGCAAAAATTCTCTCATAGAATGAGGCTTAGGGCATGTCAAGTGAGGCATGATTCCATCCCTAAAAGATTGAGAAGTGACTTCCTAAGTAAGTATCGTGTTAACCATATAGAATTTCCCTAATTTTGACTTTTTATCACATGGGAAATTTGATAATCTTTCCGTCGATATAAGATTCACCTAAATCCGATACCCGGGTAAGAAGTTATGGCTAATTTAAGTCCTAGTCGTAAAATAACATCATTTTAGTGCTTGGCGCATCGCGGAGAGGGTCTATTTGACAATTGTCAAATTCCAGCGGAACTCCACGATAGTGGCGTGTTGTGGAGGACCCCAATTTCTCAATAGTCAATTTCCAGTGGCCTAGCGCGATTGTGACGCATCGCGCTAAAGTTTCAGGTCCTAACCAGTGGGACAACGTGATGGCTCCGCGTCGCGGTGACTCCCAGATTCCTATTTGTCAATTTCCAGTAAGCCACCACGATAGTGGCGCGTCGCAGTGGCCCATAAAATCAGATTCTCAGTTTAATTTTTCTAGCTTCGTACAGAATTTAAAAAGGGCAATTTAGACTTTTACCCAGCCTTTTAAACGTTGGACTCCATGTAGCTCGCATGGTTTATGTCGGTTAAGAGAATCTCCCTTAAAACTAAAGCTTTGAGATAAGATATTTTCCTTTAAAACTAAAATACTTTCCCTTGATATGAGTATTTTTTCCTAAAGCTTGAAATGAGATATTTTCCTAACGTGAATGAAATGCCTTCAAGTATGCTCCAAAGTTATATGATTCTGAATTCCAAGTATTTGAGTTCAAAAGAGTTATGAGTTCTTGAACATTAAAGAAGTTTTACTCTCCATGAGACATGCATGAGTTGAAAGTATTGCTTAAAGTTTTCTTTAGCTTTGAGTAATGAGAATAAGAGAAGAGTACAAATTTCAAAGCTAAAAGTATAATGACTCACGAGAGTGTGTTACATGTTCCATTTTACATGATTCATGAGCTTTGCATTTTATACTTATTCAAGACATGTGAGTCATTACTTATTACATGCATGATTTGATTAAAGAGTTTTGATGTTGTTTTATATAAATGATTGCACCCTCACATACTCAGTACATTCTTAAGTGCTGATCCACATATACGTCTATGTGCTACATTGTCTTATAATGTAGGTTCAGGTGCTCAGTCCCAACCTCGTTAGTGATTTCTGAGTACCTCTATCTACATTCCTATAGTTGTGAGTCCTCATGGTTCGAGGACCTATATTCAGACATCTCCATGAGAGACTATGTTGTTATTTCCAGTTCATTTTGAGTTAGTTGGGGTCCTTTCCTAATGGCTCTCTAGTTCATGGATTAGTAGAGGCTTTGTCAAACTAGTTATCAGATTGTGGTTGTGTTGATGTTTTCAGTATTGCTTGGTCGTTTGGACCGAGCATTTTCTTCGTATTTTCTTTCATATGATCTGACTATTCTAGTGTTTGAATTATTTCATCTTGAAATGAGTGTTATTAGTAGAAACAGGCTGAAAGGGTTAGCTTGGTGCTACTTGTAGCGTAAAAACCGTGTGACATCCCGGAAAGCGATTTCGAGTTGTTACAGGTGTTGTGGAGCAAAGCCAACTTTTACACCTTTGGAGTCTAATATTAAGTTAACATTAGTGGAATATTATAAGGTTGCAGGTTTTACCAGTGATGTTATCTTGAAGTATGCAACTTCATATCAGAGATTAGTTGGAAAACTTATGTATGCTACCATAACCAAACTTGATATTAGTTATGTTGTTCAAACATTGAGCTAATTTTATGCAAATGCCTAAAAGATCTCACATGGAGGTTGCGTATAGGGTAGTTAGATATCATAAAGGTTCAGTAGGATAAGGTATTTGGTTAAAAACTCAGACTGATATAGACTTAGTTTGTTGGTATAACTCAGATTGGACAGCCTGTCCCAATAAAGAACGTCAGCTACTCGATATGAAGTGCAATTTGGTGCATCTTTGATATCTTAGAAGTCCAAGAAATAGTACATAATGTCTAGAAGCTAATTTTGAGGCTGAGTATAGAAACATGACTTCAACTGTTGCAGAGCTTACTTGGCTTGAAGGGTTGCTTGAAGAATTGAATGTGTCTATTCATAAACCTATTACTTTGTTCAGTGATAGTAAGTCATCTATACAACTGGAAGCCAATCATATCTTTCATGAGAGAACTAAGCATATAGAGATTGATTGCCACTTTATTAGGGTCAGAATCAAGAATGGTTTGATTCAGACATTGTACATTCCTACACAATATCAGGTAGAAGATACTTAGACTAAGAGATTATATCATGATCAACATTCTCATATGTTAAGCAAGCTTGGTGTGCTCAACATTTTGCATCCTTTAGCTTGAGGGGGAGTGTTGGAAAGATTAAACACATACTACATAGTTAGATAGTAAGCTAGTAGAAAATTAGTTAGTCAATTAGTTAATTACTTTGATGCACAGATTTTACGGTAACATTGATTCACTGTTACATTGAGTTAGTGGTGAGTGAGTCAGTTGTTTAAATGAGTTGTTAGCTAAGAGTGTAAGTGAGTTGATCTAGGAAACTTCTAGATGATTCTATAAGTTGTAGACAAGTCTATATATAGATGCATAACTGTTGTTCTTATGAAGTATTGAATTAAGAAATTATTTTTTTATTAGTTTATATTACACTATTTTTTTTCTAGTCAATTAAAATAGATTATAATCCTTTCAAAAGCTTAAAACAATTAATTAACAACGTTAGAAACTTTTATAACCACATCCTAACTTATATGAGATCTTTCATATTTCAAGCATCAAGCGGGGTTTTCTTTATCTATAATTTTTTCCATGCCTTTAAATATTTTAAATTATTAATGTGTGCGAATTAAAGTAATTCTTTATGTAATTTTTATCAAATGTAAAAAAAAAAATTAAAAAAACTATGACATTCTATCTTTGAATTTATAGTTAAAATTGAGAAATTTAATTTGTGAAATTCGAAGTGTGCCATATAAATTGAGATAGAGAGAGTAAATTAAAAGTTACGACATGTTTAAGTTCATAAATTTAAAAAGTATCATATTTATATGACAACACATAAATTGAAATAAAGAAAGTATAATCTAATCAAGAGTTGATTATAATGGAAGGTGACATACTTGAATTTGAGCTGTCAAGAAAGTAACAAGTCTGCAAAAATAAAAGTATAAGTTGGTAAGGCTTAATGTTCAATTCTGCTGGGAAGATACATCCATATATATGAATAGTATTGGGTTCTGAGTGATAAAAATAAATAAAAAATGAAGGAAAAGTGAATTGAACTTTTATTTTAAGAAAAGAATTGTTCTCTTACATAGATGGGAGAAAGGAACTTTTTCATGCTTAAACATAGAAGCATTCTTTAATATGAATAGTGAGGCAATAAGAAGACAAGTCTTGCGCCACCATCGTTATCAAAGATAGAAATTTCTCGCGACTTCGAATTTGATTTCAAATTTGACAATCGATAGAGAGACTATCTTTTTGGACAAAATTCATTTGAAACTTGAGAATTTTTTTTCCATTTATGGACGTACACGAGTATGTGCGAACGCATGTCATAACGTACCTCGAAGGGACACAACCATTCGAGGCACTATTTGAAAGGAAAAAAGTGACCTAAGGACGAAAGTCCTCATCTGCGACCATAGATGGGGTCCGTAGATCGTCTTAACGTTTCAAAAAGTTGCACATTTTCATGAATCATTGTTTCTTTTCAAAAGCAACATCTTTTGGCTATAAATACCTAATTTTTCCTCAGGTATTGATATGAAATTTTGAAGTTAAGAAACTCTACTTCTTCCTAAAAACTCAAGTGTTATTTACGAATCGTTGAGTGTATTTGATGTTTAGCAAATTTAAGGTACCACTATTTATTGAAGTGAATTATTTTATCCCAGAAGGATATATTCTATTAACCTCGGTACTTGAGGGTATAAATTTCTTAAGTACACATGATAAATTTAGTAGACTTGATTCATTCATTTCTTCATCTCTTTCTTAATATTTTTTCTATTTTTTAGAAAATAGTTTAAACTTTATTTGATAGTTTATAAGTTCTTTGAACTTGTATTTGACGTTCTTGTTGTTAATATATATTTTGTACATGGAAAATAACACATGGTAGACAACCTTAACTGTAGATCTTTACAATCTCTTTTGGGTGAATTTTTTGAGTCAGTTAATTACCTTTAATTCTACTCCTGTCAATCCAACTTAATTAATAACTTTAAGGGGTTGTTTGGTGTGAGATATAAGGGATAAATAATTTTGAGATAAAATGAAGAATTATTTATCCTATTTTTTATTAGAGGTATTGGTTAGTATGGGTATTATTTATCACATCATTTATATCATAGTGATGGAATAAGTTATCTCGTATACATGGTGGGATAACTAATCCCAGATAATCTCAGAATAACTAATTTCGCTATTAAAATATCCCAAAATAACTCTTTCCAACTAAACGATGCCTAATATGATTAATCTCCCTACTGCTATGTGTATTACTATTAATAACAATCACAATATGATGTTACATTGAAGACATAACAAAACAAAACGGTTTGATATTTATACAATTTGACATGATATATATCATGACAGACAAAAGTCAAGAATTTTACTGTATACATACGACCTTTCACGAGTGCATAAATTAGGATTTGTCAGAATTGAGTGATTTTGATTCAGACCGTGTATCTGAATTTTAAAACTTTTTAAATAAATAAAAATAACAAACTTCGAAGACACTAATAAATCAAGTTGTGATAGAATTCCCAATTCGAATTCATAATGTTCAAACTCTCAATATTTTTATAAATGCAATTACATGGTATGGTGGCCTCTCCCTTTATATCCAAAAAGGAAAATAAACAAATAAAGGAGTAGGTTACCAAGACCATGACCCCACAAAACTGGACGAGGAAAATTCATATTTTACGAAATGACAAAAAAGCTAATAAAAGTAGACGAAGATACTAATTTACATGACTTTGATTCTGTTCTGTCTTCTAGTGATTCATTTTAGCTAATCCATCCATCACTTGATTCAGTTCAAACTATTAATTCGTCCTTTTGATAGTATTGTTGCGGTATTTTCACTTACATTTCAAATCTTTTTGAGTACTACTCTCTCAGTCTTATTTTTTGCCGAGGTGTTATTACTTGTGGAGTCAAAAGATTTATTCTTCGAATGTATAATATATATATATAAATCTCTCATACCTTATGAAATATTTTGAATTATGAATTATATTGACTTCATTTCCTTTGTGTGAATTTGCAAATATGTACAATTTATTTTACAATATTGACAAGTCTTATATCCATATTTATAATCAAAATTAAGTATTATATTTGACCCTCTTGTTAAATCAACAGAGAAACACACCACAAATTCACATAAATCAATAATACCTATAAAGTAGCAGAATATGCAGGAAGAAAGGTGTGTACCTTTGTCCGCCATTGTATCACATAACCAAAGATGAACAGGGTTGAGTCTTTCTCTCCATTGCTTATAACGGCTGGCAGTTTATGAGAATACATCTTATGTTAAAGTGTGGAGAGAGGACTTAGCCTCATATTTATAGGCTTAGCAACCTTAACTTAGTGCACCCCTCATTATGGGCTCACAGGTCTACTACAGGCCTACACTATTGCCAGCCCACACCAATAAGATGAAATGATACATGCTCATATGAAATCCGAAGGAATACACGGTATGTGTCTTGTCCACGAACTAATAACATCAGCTCGTTTTACTTTAACATAATAAAAAATTAATGTTAAGTCCATATAAAATAAATAATTCTAACATTCTCCCAGTTGGACAACATTAACTTTTAAAGAATTTTTTTAGAAAACTTATTTTTATGAAAATTACTCTCGGGCTGAATAGACAGTGGCCATAAATATAGTGGTGGAACGCCATCTCCAGCATAGTTCAGTCAAATAAAACATCATTGTTGAATTGCAGCAGTACTTGCATCAACCAACAACACAAGACTGATCCACAATTATAAACATTGAAGTTTTGTAGACATAAACCAAATGATGTGGTAGTGTAGTAAGAAATAGCCAACATGGACTCCAAATTGAGGCGATTTCATTGTTAGTCCTTCAAATGATTTTTCATATCAATATGCACCTTAAAATCAACATGCGTACCATAGAAAAATCATCACCGCAATTTTTTACAACATGTGTGAGTACTAAAACAACATGTGCTACACCAAAAAATTATGATTTTCAAGGTTCAACATGTGAAACATATTACATGGTGCAACATCAGAAAAATTCATAAGGTAGAATGATATACCATATATATCTCCAAAAGAAATATTCTATAAAATAACAATATGATCTTATCAATATGAGACATAGCCAACACGTAAGGTAAAAAGACATAATATAATAAAATAATATTAAAGAGTGAATGATGAACTTACTCTCACTGATCTTGAGATAGATGCAATGATCAATCTTGTTTTCCACAAACTCCATAGTTGTGTTAATTTCCTCGAACTTCAAGTACCAATGTCGAGAAGCTTGCTTCAAGCCATAGATAGATTCTTCAACTTACACACAAGATGTTCACTGCCTTTACCAACAAAACCTTGGGGTTGTTTCATGTAAGCCTCTTCATTAAGATCACCATTCAAAAAAAATTGTCTTTACATCCATCTGATATAGCTCAAGATCAAATGGTCTCATTAGTTGCCACATCTCAGTGTGTCTACCATAGTACTCACCCCTATGATCAGACCTCACTAACTAAATGACCTTTTCTAGTTGTTTCTCTACTTCAGTTTTAAACACTTTGAACATTTCAAGATAATCCAATTTTTCTTTAATATGAAAAACATAACCATATCAAGGAAAGTCATCAATGAAAATGATAAAATAACTTAGTAGAATACGGATCACTTATGTCTGTGTGAATGATTTCCAACAAATCAGAACTACGAGCAACACCTTTTTTTGGTTAACTTTACTCTAATGCAATCAATACATGTTCTTATGCCCCCAAAATCAAGAGGAGGTAAAATACTAGACTTAACCAATCTATCAACTCTATCTTTAGATATTGACCTAAACGCCTATGCCACAACATGTCTAATTTTTTGTTTAAAATTGATCGTTTAAATCCAACAATTTTAGAATTCAAAGAATTGTATTCAAAATCAGAAGTCAACAAAATTTCAAACAAACCAACAGATAGGGTTTCATGACCAACAACTCGGGAGTTCAAAAGCAAATTAACTTTAAAAGAATTAAAACCATAACCAAATATGTCTAAAACTGGAATAGAAATCAAATTTTGTCTAAAAGACGGTACATAAAAAGTGTTTTCAAGAAAAAACTTATAACCAGTTTCTAAGTATAAAACTACAGTTCCTATTAACTTTACTTCAACTTGGACATTTGTGGCGACTCTAATTCTTGACTCCAATTTCTTTGGGTTTCTTTTGTTTTTGAACCCCTGCAAGGAAATGGCAACATGAGTAGTAGCTCCACTATCAAACCACAAGGAATTAATGGGGACATCTACAAAGTGTGACTCAAAACAAATAATAGATAAATGATTACCTTCTTTTGGCTCCTTCTTAAAGGTATGATTATTAAATCTTTCAAACTTCCTAGGTCCCTTCCAAGAGCTTGCTTTGGAATCACGAGAAGCTAACATGACAACCTCACCCTTCTCCCTTTTAATTTTTCCTCTTCAATAACACATTTAGAGATGAGATCATTGATTGACCAAGATTCATCCTGAGTATATAGGCAATTTTAATTTGGTTAAACTCAACAGGCAAAGAGTTAAGAGAAGAGTGAACAATGTATATATTAGGAAGAGTTATTTCAAGAATTTTTAGTTTGGACTGAATGTGGACCATCTTAAGTATGTAATACCTAAAACCCCAGTAAAGTCATACCTTATCTCTGAAAATTTATTTATTAGATCTCTAGTCTAAACCTTATTAGATAAAAGATACCTTTCTTCCACTTGGGCAAGAAATATTTTGGCATTAGTAGTTTCAGGAAAGCAACTTTTGAGGTGCTCAACAATTGACCTCCTAAAGGCAAAGATGCATAGCCTATTTGATCTCTCCCACTTAGCATAAAATTCTTTTTCAGTAGCTGTACTAGAATCAGTGAATGCTGGAGGTTCAACCTTTCATAAAGCTTGATTTATGTCAGCCATCCCCAAAGCAAATTCAAGATCTTCTTTCCATCGCTTGAAGTTAGAGCCCGACTGAACCATAACTTTAGCATTGTTATTGTTCAAATAAATGATAACTTTTCACAAAATAACATGAATGAATTTATCAAAATAGCTAGGCGTAAGAACAATAATTTTATCACAACGATGAGTCACACAACATCAACAAGTAGCCCCCCTTTGGGCAGGATAAGAAAATATTTTCAATAATTGAAATCTATCCCCTTTGGGCAGATAAATTTGCTAAAATAAAAATATTTTCACATAATGGGGCTAATCACAATACTAAGTTAAAACACATAATAAATTTCCTTTGGGCAGATCATTGTATGTTCTAACTTAGTGATATCCCTCGAAATGAATTAAACAAGTTTCATAAAACAAAGTAAATAGGTCACTTTGGTGTACACTATTTACCCTAGTTTACAAAACAAATTCAATCTTAGGGATTCAACATGCCATTGCTTAATTTTCTCATGTGACACAGTAAGTAACCGCACACTTAAAAATAGTATAAATCTGATTTAGTTACAATTCAAATGAAACCAAATTCAAATAGAATAAATAAATAAATAACAATTCGACATCTTTTATAAACAATAGCTTAATTTTAAAAAACAATCATAAAATAAATAACCTTTTATATTATTTAATCTAAGCATATGGAACTAAATAAATGAATGAATCTTTAATAACATAGCCGCCAGAACATAATCTTAAGAAGGCTGTAGTTTAGCTGACTTTACTGCTACAAATATCAAAAAATAAATAAAATTAACACTCTGTAAACAAGAAATGCAGTGGAAAAACACTTGGATAAGGCACATCTCTCATAGAATCTTTCTCAAGATCATTTTTTGGACACAAATCTAAGATTAACTTATCATCTTTCACCACATGGACATCTCTGGGCTTACAATTTTCCATCTGAAATCTTTTTAAAGTACGATCAATATAGGTCTTTTGTGAAATCCCAAATGACCAGAACCAATGATGTCTCTCCTAGCTCTTTCATAGCAAACTCTTTGTTCAATGAATGCTTAGTTTCATGTAATAGTCTCAAATTCAAGTCATTCATTTCATATCCAGACTTGTAAGTCATTCATTTCATACCACATCATATCCATAGCCCTTTTTATTCAAAAATATTTTAATGACCACCCAAAATATTTAACCATCACACGAGGGAGTTCTTGTTTCAAAACATATGAAAACTTATGTAAACTACTCTCTTTTCAATACTTTATGATATGGTGATCATCTCTTTTATCAATCACATGAAAATTCTTTATTAGGAAACATGAGCATTTGTAAATCAAGAAAAATCCCTTTCATTCGTTCATAAAACAATAATAATCCATAACATTATTAGGACAATGGGTTTCGTAATAAGAGAGGTAATCACACAAATCATGATTTTCAACAATTTCAAAACTCATCTCATATACAAAATTAAATACCTCAAATGCTTGTTTAATCGATAAATTTATGTCCACAGAGTTTAGGATAGTCCCACATACCTGAAATTTTGCATTTTAAGATTCAACTATTCTAGTTCCCCTTGTAGGACAGTAAAACCTGTATCCTTTAAAATGAGTTGGATAACCAATGAACAAACAATGTGAGGTTCTATGTTCAGTTTAATATATCTTTACCTCTGCAGGACATCCCCAAACTCGAAAATAATTTAAATTGGGTTTTCTATTGGCCCATAACTCAAAAAGGGATTTAGTGACTGACTTCAAAGGGACACAATTAAGAATGTACATGGATATTTTAATAGATTCACCCCAAGGAACTCAGGTAAGTTAGATCTACTTATCATACTTCTCATTATGTCTTTTAAAGTACGGTTTTGTCTTTCAAGATAGTGAAAAAATTCTCAAACAATTTTAATTTGCAAATACTACCAATACACTTTAAAACATATAAATTTACTTTTGACAAGGTATAAAGTAGCGGAGAACTTTGTCAATGAAGACAATCAATTTTTTGCAATACAACCTTAGACAATTTTCTTTTAAACTAACAGCACTTCGTTGATTAATTTTCACATCTAACGGAAACGACTATTCCATTACCCACAACAATAACCCCTAGTACCCTAAAAACACGCCATAATTTCTAAAAACCAAATACAATTGATTTGGTTTCATCCACCTTCCCAAATCTAATTGATTTGGCCATCTACTGACACTTAATCATATGTACACACTTTTTAACATGGAATAAAGTAGTGTGCAACAATCAGAACAAAGTCAGCAGCCAAAAGAAAAATGAAAATCATTTCAGATTTAGGTTTAAGATGGAGTGATTCATGATCATTATTTTCAATTATTTTTCTCATGAACTGAGCAATAAGGTTCAAGATCTATGTGAAAAGCTCTGATACCAAGAGTTAAATCAATAGAGAAACACACCACAAATTTAAATAAACCAAGAACACCTATAAAGTAGTGAAATATGTGAGAGAAAATGTGTGTACCTTTGTCCTCTATTGTATCACGTAACCGAAGATGAATAAGGCTGAGTCTTCCTCTCCTTTTCTTATGATGGATGACAGCTTATGAGAATACGTCTTATGTTAAAGACAGGAGAGGAGACTTAGCCTTATATTTATAGGCTTAAAATCCTTAACCTAGTGCACCCCCCACTATGGGCTTACAGGTCTACTATAGGCCTACACAATTGCCAACCCACACCAATAACATGAAATAGATACAGGACCATATAAAATTTGCATGAATACATGACCTATATTTTATCCACCAACTAATAACATCAACCCGTTTTACTTTAACATACTAAAAAGTTGATGTTATGTCCACATAAAATAAATAATAATAAAACCTTTTTCACGCCATGAGCCAAGGCCCTAAACATGGCACACACCCAATACTATTGCTAGTATGAGCAAACCCTCTGGCATATCACATAAGCATGCAGATAATATAATAAATAGAGTGAAAATAATATAAAATAATATTTCTTGAAAGAGAGAGTATTTCATCAATGTTCATTAATATCACTTCACGTTTGAAGATACAATAGTCAAGATATTAAGTCTAAAAATTATAAGATATGTCTGACAACTAAACCAGTCTGTGAAGCCTCTAACGACTAACTATAACTATCGGGAAAAGGCCCCGACATACCTTGATACTGAAAGGAACATAGAGAAACTTGTCATACTAAATTTGCACCACGTAGAAAGGGGGCTCACCAATAGCAGAAGGTGATAATCCTAATGAGGTGCCTGACCGCAGACTTGAGATCTGAACCTACATTATAAAATGATGTAGTGCCAAAGACAATGAATACGTGAAATGCATTGATAAGTAAAACCATTTTAGGAGGGTAATACAACAAGATATTATAAATGACCATAAAATTCAAATGTAAGTGAAGACAACTGAAAATGAGCACAAATATAAACCAAATCTATAATTTACCAAGTAAGGTAGATTTAATTCATTTGATTATTTGTGGGAGTAAGTAGTGAACCATCATAAACCACCATGTGAGCTCATGGAATCTGATCTCAGTCCGATCAGCTAAGCCATAGGATACCTTGCCGGGAAGAGGACATCACATGATATAATTGCTAGAAAGTATCCATGATTATCCCTTTTCCAAGAAACATGAAAAAAAAAGTCATCCGACTTGCGGAATAATCTCTATTCTATGTCGGCAAACATAGTTTAAGTCATTTGTCATTTAAAGTTATGCCTTCACGGTCAGCTAACTAACTCCCTTATGCTCTTGACTTTATCTTATTTATTATGTTCAAAGTGTTATCCATATTAGGCTCATGCTCGTGGTTTATCCTTTTAGGGTCATGGACATAATTTAGCCACTTCGGCTAAGGATAGAAATTCAACTGCTTTGGATTCATAAGATTTTGATTTAGCTCCATTTCATAGCATTTATAAGAATTATGGAGCAATTTGAAACGTTGCCACTAGAAGTCATAATTCTAATTCAACTGTGAACTTAACTTCAATTGGTTTGTTATAGTGAAATCATAAAATTAAGGATTGACACCTTTACTGTAAGAAAAGTAAAAAAAAACTTATAGGACGTATTTAAGGTACCAAAAATAGTCCATCAAGTCCTTAGATCATGGATTTTAGCGAACTTAATGAATTAAGGTAAAATTATGGGTGTTCCAGTTAATATTCATAACTTTGAATTTTTATTGGCAAACACGTTTTATCAAATAGCTTAATTATCTTTATAACATGTTGTAATTTGCCTACTGGAACATAATAAGAATGCAATCTACTAGAAAATACTGGATTGGGGGCACAACGAAATGGTATTAAATGATGGAAAAGTTAGCTAATGAGGAAAACATCTAAATAAGAGAATGTAAGTCGTAGGGGAAGGTTGGTCAATATGTCAACATTAGTAAAGAAAGTTATATAGTCTTAAGGAAGCGGTTTCTTCTATCTGCAAGTGTTTATGCAACTTCATATTTTTTCGGTAAGTTTTTATCGATATAAGTTCCATTAACTTTATTATTGATTATAAGAAACAGAATCAACCGAAACCACATTAAATTAGAAATTGCACATACTTTTTAAACTTAAAGAGATTTAGTATGTCAACATATAATCTGGAATAGATATCAACTTAAGAGACTAAATGGAGCTATGCTTCTGTCGGAATAGGATTTCACAAAATAAATGAATAACTCTATTCATGATCTAAGGTGATTTCCAAATTTTCAGAAAACTTATTTGTAGAATTAACATAATGGATGAAGACAAATAAATTCCAGAGTTCTTAGAAAACTTATTAAAAAACCTGGACATGTTAAGAGTAATTTGAACTGAGAGAAACAATAAAACTCATAGATGTAAAGAGAGAGTTCTACATTCCTCAGAATGTTTGAAGAGATTTAGATTGCAAAGCAAAAATTAAACTTGATTCTATTCAATCAATTCTATAGAGTTTCTTGGAAGATGAGTTTGAGAGGATGATTAGGATTGTTCTGCAATAATATTACGTTGTGAAATTGGTGAAAAAGGCAGGGTTTTAATACAAGAAATTGAGAAAAATAAAGGGACAAGTTAACGCACAAAACTGATGGAAAAAAGAGATTAATTTGGGAGAAATAAAAAGTAACATTCTATTTACAAAAATAAATATCCGGAACCATTGAATATATGGGTTTTAATTACTTGGGATAAGGTAAAAACAAAAAGACGAAATTGCCCTTTAAGGGTCTCACAAAGAAAAAGTTGTGAGCTGTTACAATATCTCCCCCTTGGGATCATTCGTCCTCGAATTAAGGTTATATATTTGTGTAATACTCTATGCACTAGAATTAGGGAATGAGACTTAACGCAAACATGACATAGGACATGGGTTTCATGGGACATGAACATAACAACTTAAGGCTAGAATTCACGGAAATCATAGGCATGATCCATAGGGGTAATTAGTGATTTGATTTAGGTTCATAGAGCATGAATGACATAATGAAGACTTGGACATAAGTCCCCTTCGATATAAAGTTATATGACATGAAACAACACTGCATTAGACATAGGAATAAGAGTATTTTCACCTCTAATACTGGTATCCTTTAATCTTAGCAACACCTTTCTAAGCTACCCTTTTTTACTCTAAATACCACACTTCACTATTTCCAACTCACATAGGAACATACAGATACTAATGTCTGGTTCTATTACATATTCTTAACACGTTCAAGCCTAACTCAGAGGTACAAAATACCACACCTAAAATAATCTTGCAAGTCTAAATTTTAGGATCCTATAATCTATTTCCCCTTTAGGAACATTCATCTTGATTGTTGACTTGTCTTAGGTTTGTTCTAAAACTCATCAAGGTCTCTCTTGCACCTATAGTTATCTGTTAGGATACTACTTCTTCTCATTGCAAAAAAATCTACCACCTCTGAGCTCTAATCAAGAAGTTTCAAATTTTATCACGAATTTACCCATATAGGTATCAACATAATATCCAGGTCTATCACTATAACTATTTTATGGTATCTTTAAAGTTAACACTATATAAAAACAAAAATCTCCCCCGTCCACCCTAGAACATCTTGACCCATAATTTCATGAACTTCTACCAAGAGGCACACCGTATGGCCTCATCTTACAATTACAAATAGTTAATTGTCATCTTGCAATTTATCCATACTTATGATCTTAGATGGAACCAGTGCATCATAATCATCATAACAAGGGTCATCTATTCACCTTCTTTCTAATGATTACTCAGTAGATATCACACAATTGTCATGGCATAAGGAATATGACCGAAGTACTAGAGTATGAGCATTAAAAATAAAAGGGATACTATTCAATCACTACTAATACTTATTGCAACCTTTCCAATCCAGATGAGGCACGGGAATAAAGCATAATAGGCATGAATATTTCATGTACCAAACACATAAGGTGTGAATATAAAGTCATTCTTGGCATAGAGATATCATAGCACAAGCTTAGAGCATATCATAAAGTATGATTTCTTAGGACTGGACCTATCGTAAAGAATGGTTTTTTGGCTCAAGAAAAACGTAACGTTCAACATGGATATCTAGAACCTTAAAGCACTATTAGGATCATAGTGTGAAGTTAGAATTTCTTATTCAAGGGTTAGAACATGTTCATGAGTTTTCACATAAAATTTGGATCATAAACATAAGCACAACATGAATGTATAAGACATGGGTAGAGTGTAATCTTCACTAAAATCATGAAATATGCTTGAATAAGAATAAATCATAATGAAACTCGTCAACTCTCTTTTCTAAAAACCTCATTATCTGCATCTCAAGACCTAATTTTATTCTTTACATAGCCTATCATCTCCCCCTTAGGTCAAATTCGACATTGAAAGTATGCAGGCCTATTCGCAAATATGAGGTTTCATCACCTTGGTCCCCCATAGACTATATCTTTAGGTACACAATCCTTTATAGGACATCATCCCAAGATACATCTCTTAACTTTCTCTAAACTTTGCAGTGATTATTTTCTAATTTATGCTCTCATTGATATACATAACCACTTTCTCTATACCTGACATTCCGTTCTTAGTCTACTAACATCATACCCTTAAATTCTTATCCACCCACTCCAATGGAAATTAAAATTATACTAAGAGGCTCAACATCATCTATTTATAATCCTCCTAATTCAGCTCTTAAGAACACCATATACAACATACCAAACCTTCTCCTCACTTAATAATTCGAGGGTACTAAATATGCACACATATCACTTAATAACTTAGAATCTCATATAACAACACACTACCTTGGGTACCCCCTTTCTTCATAAAACTTATGGCTTTTCTTTATTTAACGACTTAGATACAATTCATCATTTCACCAATATTACACATATATTATTTTTTGTACATTCACATTATCCTTAATTATCAAACTTAAGCTCTTCCACGCAAAAAAGTCAAGCCTAGTAGATCTATTTTCCAAAACTAGTGCTATCACCCTTATAACGCTACTCTTTCTTATTGTGGTCATCTAAAGTTCAAGTTTGGCATCTAGTGTTAAACATGGATGGAAACACTATTCGATAATACTAATTCGAACTGTAGCTTATAAAATAAATCAAGAACTACTAGTCCATTTAAATTTCATGACATCATAGTCGATCTAAATCACACCATCTATATTATTGCAGCCCAAAAGCACATTCTCCTTTGAAACATTACTATCACTCCTTACTAACCCAAAGTCAAGCCATAATAAACTTTTTTCTTAAATCGAGTACATACTCCAAGTCATCTTAACCAACCATTTTCCTCTATTAACTACCATAAAAAAAATTAAAGTCTTGATACACCCTAACTAACACCGAAGCACATTCTATCTCATTAATCTCCTAATGAATACATAACTCTTTTTACATAACGTCAATGAATTACTATCCCCACTTTCTATCCTTTACACTTATGACTTAAGATTTCTGACTTTTGGATTATTCTACTACTTATGACTTAAACCAAGCAACTCAAACAATAATATCTCTTGTATGGCAACACTACCCAAGAGTCTCGACACACCTTTTCACCCTTATGGATGTCATCTGAAATAAGTTTCTGGAAGGGGTCTTGGAGAAAAATCTTACTATGGCTTAAAAGCATGATTTATGTGAAAAACAAAGCACATTTTTTTTTGAATTGGTATACTCAAATACTCTAATGGACTACTCAAAAGCCCTTGTAGTCAGTTAAAGAGCACCTCATTGATATAGATATGAGTTTCATAATATCTACCACCTTAAATATGAGCAGTAGAAAGAGAAGTTTGAGAAAAGAATGAACCCAAGTATATTTTTTTTCACACTGCTCAATTGCATGATCGAGAGTATGAAGAATGGAAAATGTCTCCTAAATTCCCCATACCCTATTCATTATAAGTATGGCGCTTCACACCCATAAAAGAAGACACGACTTCACAGATACACTAGGACACTCGAACCTTGTGCTCTGATACCAAGTTTGTCATGCATCAAGCCGAGGCCATAGACGTGCTATGAACCCAATATTATTTCTAGTACGAGTGAACGTTCTAACATATCACATAAGCGTACAACTAACATAATGAATAGAGATAAAATAATATAAAATAAAATTTCTTAAAGAGACAGTCTTTCATCAATGTTCATTAATATCACTTAATGTCTAAAGATAATATAGTCATGATAGATAAGACTAAAAATTACAAGATATATTTGACATCTAAACCAGTCTGTGAAGCCTCTAATAACTAACTATAACTATCGGGAAAAGGCCCCGGCATACCCTGATACTGAAAGGAACATAGAGAAACTTGTCATACTAAATTTTCCCCAAGTAGAAATGAGGCTCACCAATAGTAGAAGATGATAATCCTAATGAGGAGACTGTGTATTACCCCGTACTTTTCCTAGCTTGAAAAATTTCTCAAGAATATTAAAATCTTTCTTTGAAAGATGAATCCACTTTTGTACACGTGGTATTTTAAAAATTTCACTTTTTGTCATGTGTGGAATCGAATAAGCTTTCCATTGATACCAAATTCGCCCAAATACGACATCCGGGTGAAGAGTTAGAGCCTTTTTAGTAAGACAGTGTATCACCTGAGACTTCATCGCGTCGCGGAGATAGCTCAAATGGCAATTGTCAATTTCCAGTGTTGCTTCGCGATTGTGGCGCGTCACACTAAACTTCCAGATCACAGACAAGGTGGCAACGCGATAGCTCCGCATCGCTCCACCGTGCAATTTCCCATTTGTCACTTTCCAGTGACTTGGTGCGATAGTGGCGCGTCGCGCCAAGGATGAAAATCAGGAAATTTTCTCAAAAATTAAAGATGCGTCCAAAGGTTAAAAGGGTCAATTTCCTATCCCTATTTAAACCCAATAACACATGATTTAGACATTCTTCACCCAAAATATACTAGTTTCTCTCAAGAACAAGCTAGGGTTTCTATTGGGGATTCAAATTCAAGAAGGTTTCACCGTAAATCTTCACGAAATCACGACCTAAGGTATGTATAGTGTTCATTCATGGACTCCTTTTATCCATGAAGCCCAAGAATCTCTTTTCTAAGTTTAATTTTATGGATTTCTTTATGAATTTCATGTTGGGTTTGTTTGTTTATGCTGAGAATGATCAATTGAATTCAAATCCATGTTGGTTGATCAATTTTATGTGGAATTGATTTATATAGATGTATATTCATGTGAACCTATAAATAAACTCTAGGATGATAAAATTAGAGATGAATCATGATGATTAATTCTTGTATAATATTGTCTACATATGCTATTCCTACCATGTGTATAATTAAATGCCTAGATGAAGGAACAATGCCCAACTAGTATGATATCATGAAATCCCCATGTATGTACAAGCTTATGCATATCATATATTTGATGAAGTGCTTCAATATATGAATTAGGAATTGTGTTGTTGGTCATGTGTTTAAGTAAGCCATGCTATGTCAGTTTGTTCTCATCGAGTCCTGGGGGTACTTGTAACCGAATATTTAGCTGTGTGCTTAGAGCCATGTCATGTTTTCACGATCTCCTCAGTTAAGCTATGATCTATAGAACTCAGTCAGTTATGTGACTTAGGAAAGCTCAGTAATCTCAGTAACTTCAGTATTCTCAGTCAGTCCTCAAAACTCAGCACATTCTGTCAGTCAATGGACTCAGTAAATTTAGTTTAGCTCCGCTAGACAATACCACTAGTATCAGTCCAGTTCAGTTAATCAGCGTAGTTCAGTTAATCAGTTCAGTTTCTTTCAGATGGGAGTAGGATTCAGCACCGAACGAGCCTAGGGATGAGGACTCACCTGCTAGATAGGACTGAGATCCCTAGAAGCAATCCCAAAGTTCCAGAACTACGTAGTCAGCGTACGTACGAGATTTCACCCATTAGATAGGACTGAAATACTCAGGGATCACCCGTTAGCGCATTTAAATGTATAGGACTGATCCCAGGGGTCACCCGCTAGATTAGGACTGACTCCACAACAGTTGTCTTTACCAGTGGTGCGGTACTAACACCCTTCCAACTGGGGTTACAAGTTGGACCCTAGTTAGCTTTGTATGGGGCATGTCGGTTAGATGAATACATCCCACAGTTTCAGTTACAGAATCAGGACTGTCAGATACAGTCAATTTAGCTCAATAGTATAAATTTAGGACTGTCAGATACAATCACTCCATATCATTATAAATAGACTCCAAGATTACCCACTAGACAGGATTGATCTCAACTTTGGTCAATCAGTAACGGTATCATCAGATTTAGAGATCACCCGCTAGATAGGACTGATCTCATATTCAGTTACTCAAATATAGTACGAAACTCATCTAGTTCTATCAGATTCAAGACTATCAGATACAGTCACTCATGTTATCATTTATATCAGTTATCAGAACTTATGTTATTAGCATTCAGCTTCAAGACTATCAGATACAGTCAACTAGATAGTTCTTCATAATCAAAACTGTCAGACACAATTATCCATATATCAGTAACATAGTATCAGTCCCTCAGTATTCAGTAATACAGTATCAGTTTCTCAATTATCAGTGACTCTGATGTTAATGTTAGTAGACTCAGTAGTCAGAACTCAGTATCCAGTCCTATCATGATCTCAGTTACAGTTACGTATGCATGTATGTATTCTCACATTTATGTTAGTCAGTCATTTAGTATTGTTCGTGCATATGAACCTATTACATTCAGCCTACCTCACTTGCATACCAGTACATTCAAAGTACTGACGCATTTATGCTATGGTGTCTTATACCATAGATTTAGAATTACGAGCTCCAGAGAACCAGTAGCAACCCAGTTCAGCGACCAGAGTTAGCAGTGAGTCCTCATCCTTCGAGGACATGATGATCACATTACTATTTCAGTTTTCAATTTATTTCAGTAGTTGGAGTTAGTTGGGGACATGTCCCATCAACTCCTTATTCAGACAGTTTTGAGGCTTTCAGACAACAGTATGTTTAGACAATTATCTCAGTTGTTTTGGTATTGTTATACCATATTTTTCAGTTATGTACTAGTATTAAACCTTATGGCTTTTCAGTTCATGTTTCCGCATTTACGATATTATTACTATTATTCAGTGCTCAGTTTACAGATATTATTACTATTATTCAAAACCTACATCATGAAATGATGAAACACCAAAGACGGTCAATACATTGAATACATTGGTATGGAAAACCACTCTAGAAGGGTAGTACAACAAGAGATTATAAATGACCATAAAATACAAATATTAGGATTCAGACAGAATAAACAAACCATAAGTAAAAGAAAATAAGAATAACACACACATTTATATGAAAACCCTTGCGGGAAAAATTGCGAGCAGAGGCAGAAGAGGTTTCACTATAATGGAAAGAGAGTACAATATGGAGAAGGCTGAATTTTCTGAATAATAAAATAGCCCACTAAATCGCACTTATATATTCTGTGCTTACAAATAGGTCCTAGGCCCAAAACATAAAGGTTCGTCAACCAAAATTCGGGTCATAACTATAACAATCTATACCTTGACATGAATTCTAATTCAGAACTCAAATCCATTTCAAGACAAACTCTCCACCTCTTCCACAAAAGCCCCTAAGGGCACATCTTAACAGCTAACACTAACCAAATCCAAGCAATGCTCAAACTTGGTACTTGGTAGTTTCTTAGTCATCATATCAACGGGATTATAATGAGTACTAATCTTGCTCACCACAATATAACCACGAGCAATAATTTCATGCATAAAATAATATCGAACATTGATGTGCTTTGTCCTCTCGTGAAACATCTGATCTTTCATAAAGAAAAATAGCACTCTGACTACCGCAAAAGACCATAGTAATCTGTAAGTCTTTGCTAAGTTCACCAAACAGACCCCTCAACCAAATAGCTTCCTTGAATGCCTCTGTAATAGCCATAGACTCTGCCTCAGTAGTTGATAAAGCAACCGTAGCCTGTAAGGTAGCTTTCCAACTAATAGAACTACCACCAATGGTGAAAATATAGACTGTAAGGGATCTTCTTTTATCATGATCTCCTGTAAAATCAGAATCAACATACCCAATTGCTCCATCTCTGTTTCGCCCAAACTGCAAACAGACATCAACAGATCCATGCAAGTATTTAAAAATCCACTGAACTGCTTTCCAATGTTCTTTCCTAGGATTTGCCATGTATCTGCTAACTGTACTAACAGCATAAGATAAATCTGGATGGGAACATACCATCGCATACATAAGAGACCCAACGGCACTAGAGTATGGAACTTGAGACATATAGTCATGCTTATCATCTATCTTTGGAGATAAAGTGGCCTAGAATTTGTAGTGAACTACCAACGGAGTACTAATAGGCTTGGCATTTTGTATATTGAACCTGTGAAGCACTTTTTCAATATATCTTTTCTGACTCAAGTATAACTTACAATTCTTTCTATCCCTTAGAATCTCTATGCCAAGAATCTTCTTTGCTTCTCCTAGATCTTTCATATCAAAATCCTAACTGAGCTGGGCTTTGACTTTTATTATCTGTCTCATATCCTTTGTTGCAATCAACATATCATCAACATACAAGAGAAGATACACGAATGAACCATCACTTACCTCCTTAAAGTAGACACAACTATCATAGTTTCTCCTCAGAAACATATGAGAGATCATAAAAGAGTCAAACCTCTTATACCACTATCTGGGCAACTGCTTTAAGCCATAAAGAGTCTTTTTCAGCAAGCATACATAGTCCTCCTTTCCTGAGACTACAAATCTTTCTGGTTGCTGCATATAGATGTCCTCCTCAAGTTCTCCATGTAAGAATGAAGTTTTGACGTCCAACTTCTCAAGCTCAAGATTATGCATGGCCACATTACCAAGCAATGCTCGAATCGAATTATGCTTTACAACTGGAGAAAACAAATCTGTGATGTCAATACCTAGAACCTGACTGTAACCTTTAACAAATAGTCTTGCTTTATACATAGCATCTTTAACTCCTGATGTTTCTTCTTTCCTTTTTAATACCCACTTACAACAAACAACTTTCTTATCTTTAAGCAATCTCACCAGATCCCATGTTCCATTCTTATGAAGTGATTCCATCTTCTCCTACATAGAAATCATCCATTGGCCGAAATCATCACAACTAAATGCCTCTTAGTAAGAAGAAGGATCTTCACCAAAATCAATACCTTCTGCTACACTCAATGCATAAGAAACCAAATCTGCTTCAACATACTTCCAGGGAGGTCTAATATATCTTCTAGGCCTGTTTTTAGTAATAGAATATTATGGCATCACTAGTGGTGAAGAAGAAATAGTACCACTCTATATCTCTGGGCTAGACTGAGAAGTAGACACTGGTGTAGACTCTGCTCCAATCTTTAATTCAACATGGGTGCTTGACTTTTGCTGATTCATGTCACTAAGATCATTTGAGGGCGAAACACAAGATTCGGAGGGAGCCCAAAGCATGGCAATTTTATTAAATACAACATCTCTGCTAATTATAACCTTTCTACTTTCTGGACACCAAAGCTTATAACCTTTTACACCAGACTTATAACCCATAAATAAGCACTTGACAGATCTAGGTTCCAACTTTCCATTATCAACATGAGCATACGCAGGATATCCAAATATCCTTAAATCAGAATAACTAGTAGGAGTACCAGCCCATACCTCTTGTGGAGTCTTTTTATCAATCGTGATTGGTGGAGAGCGGTTAATAAGAAGGAAAGCTGTGGAAGAAGCTTTAGCCCAAAAAAACTTGGGTAAACCAGCATTAGAGAGCATATAACGAACCTTCTCTATTATAGTCCTATTCATTCATTCGGCCACACTATTCTGCTGTGGAGTGTGACGAACTGTCAAGTGCCGCACAAATCCTTCTGAATTGCACAAAGCATTAAATTCATTAGAACAGAACTCTAAACCATTATCGGTCCGGAGTTGTTTTACCTGCTTCCCTGTCTACTTTTCAATCATAGTCTTCCACTCCTTGAAAGTAGGCAACACATCATTCTTTTGCTTCAAAAAAACACCCAAACTTTTCTGGAATAGTATCAATAATAGTCAATAAGTAATTGGCACCTCCTCTAGAAGGTACTCTAGCAGGACCCCAGAGATTAGAATGAATGTAATCAAGTGTGCCCTTAATTGAGTGGATGCCTTTAGTGAATCTGACTCTCTTCTTCTTCCCAAAAATGTAGTGCTCACAGAACTCCAATTTGGTAATACTCTGCCCATCAAGAAGTCCTCTTTTTCTTAGTTCAGCCATCCTATTTTCACTTATATGCCCCAGGCGCATATGCCAAAGTTTAGCAACATCATTTTTTGATAGAGAGAAGGTAGAAATAGTTGCATCACCTATAACAGTAGAGCCTTGTAGGATATACAAAGTAGCAGACTTTTTCTGTCCTTTCATCACAACAAGAGCATCTTTAGTAACCTTCAGGGCTCCACCTTCACCAATGTACCTATAACCATTTGAATCAAGGGTACTCAAGGAAATAAGATTTCTCTTCAGGTATGGGATATACCGCACATCACCAAGTGTCCTCACAACCCCATCAAACATCTTGATCCTAATTATTCCAATACCATCTATCTTACAAGGTGTGTTATTTCCCATTAACACAACACCTTTAGAGACTGTTTTATATGTTGTAAACCAATCCCGATTATGATATATATGAAACGTGTAAGCTGAATCAAGAATCTAATCCTCACAGGGTTTGGAGTTACCATCAAAAACTACCAAGAGTTCTCTATCACTACCACTATCTTCAACAAAACTGGCTTCACCAGACTTTTTTGGTTGGTTCTCTTTGGTTTTGGAACTTTTCTTTTCTCTCTATTCTGTAACTTCCAACACTCGAATTTGATATGGCCCTTCTTCTTGCAGTAATTATAGGTTTTGTTTCTATTTATGGATTTCAACCTATTCCTGTAATCAAACCCAGAATTCCTCTCACGAGTCCTTCCTCCTAGAATAATGAAACCATCTCCTTGAGTCTCAACCCATTCACAAGATACGTCATCTTCTCCTTAGATAACAATGCATCATAGACTTCATCAACCGTCAGGGTATCACGACTATATAATATCGTATCCCTAAAGGTCGTGTATGATGCAGGCAGCAAACACAACAAAATCAACCCTAAATCTTTCTTACCATACTTAACCTCCAGAGTCTCTAAATCAGAGATGATTTCTTTAAAGACAGATAGGTGATCTTCCAAAGATGCACCCTCAGACATATGATGGGAATAAAGTCGTTGTTTGAGATCCAACTTACTTGTTAGAATTTTTGTCATGCATAAAGATTCCAATTTCAACCACAACGTAGCGGCAGTGGTCTCATTCAAAACATCTAGTAGAATCTGGTTGGATAAATAAAGGTAGATATAAGATAGAGCCTTCCGATCCTTACGCCGTTTGTCCTCATCCGTCCACGATGAGGACATCTTATCAAATCCTAATAGAGCATCATCCAAATCCATTTGCATGAGCACAAACAACATCTTAACCTGCCATAATAAAAATCTGGTGTTGCGATCCAACAACGGAATATCATACTTCATGGTTGCCATCCCTGAGAAAACAATTAACCAACACTATAAGAAAAAGGTCTATTTAAGACCAACATTTAGGGACGAGGAAATAATTTGGTCTCTAAAAGTATACTTATTAGGACGAGATTAAATTTTGATCCCTAATTGTGTATTTTTTTGAGAAGGTATAAAATCTGGTCCCAAAAAAGTATTAACTAGTCCCTAATATGTAATAATTTATAGGGAAGTACTGCCAAATTATTATAATAAAAATTTCAATTAAAATAAAACTTAGCGCAAAAATAAAAAAACTATCTGTATCTCCAAATTATCATCAATCATTGAACGCTCAAATCTCACATTTCCAATCGGCCAAATCTCTCGCATTTTCAATTGGCTAAATTTCTCAAATCATCAGCTAAATCTCTCTCATTTTCAATTGCAACTCCCGTTATCGGTATGTTTCTCATCTCTGTGTAAAGATATAAGTAAAGCTTTTTGTTTTTGGCAATTTCTCTTCTCTCTGTAAACATCAGTTTCACAGTATTAGAAGAAGAATCTATCATCGGGTCAATTCCTGTGGTTGATGATGGTGGGCTCAAAATCGAAAACCCTAAGTTCTTTTTTTTCAAGATTTGGTGTTCTATGTTGTTATGTGATTTCTCATCTCTAGCACATCTTACTATAGAGTGGAGCTGGATGTGGAATAAGCTAAACCGGTTGTTTTGATTTAAATGTTAAAGAGTGTACCACAATGGTTGAAGGAGTATGTTGTCTCCTTTTATCTCTTTGGACACTTGTCATTATATGAACTAGCCATTGCAGTTGAGTTAATCCCTACATTGATTTTGTTAACACAATACCTGAGCCAGACCATGATTGTTGTAGTATTTCCCAGTGTTGGGCCCTGAAATTATGACCTTTGTGTGTTTGTTTGTGCTTTAGTTATTTTATTTAAAAAATAAAGCCAAATTCAAGTTAATTTAAAGGAAAGAATAAACTTCAGACCTATGTGTTTTGTTCCTTTTTGTGTTATTGAACACTAAAATGCTAAATTCATAAGATGACTTACACAAAATCTTTATTCGGATAGTAACAGGTGGTAAAGGACTCAACCCTTTAGTTGAACAACAGAATCATTATATAGATTCAAAGAAAGCCTGTTGTAAATGTACTTTTCTCTTGGCCAGAGTGTAATACCCCAAAAATGGGTCTCGAGATGTCATACGGTGCTTAGGGTCACAAGTGATCCCAAGCTAACCCATATACTGGCATACTTACAAGTAACTGAATAAAATACATAAATCTAAACAAAATCAGCAGAAACATAAAACTTCTCTGAACTCGATCAATACAAATTTGAATTTACAAGATTACAACTTTTCATTTGACAACCAAACTGAAATAAAATACATTAACACTACTAACTATCTATGAAGCCTCTACTAGTACTGACTATAGGTAGCCGGGTCATAACTCCCAACTATCCCAACTCAATACGACTGAATAAAGAAAATGCAATACTTCTATAACTGTATAACTAACTCGAGCCTTTGAATCAAAATGACTCATCACCTGCTGACTGGAAGCTGCGAACTGACTGAATATGGTGTATGCACTACAACTTGTACCTACATTATGAGACAATGTAGCACATAGACATATATGTGGATCGGTACTTTGAGGATGTACTGAGTATATGGGGGTATATGCAATAGTTAAATAATATCATCAATCTTTATAGAAATCATGCATGCTGATATAAATGACTCACACAGCTTGAGCAAAAACTGAAATCTAAATCTCATAAATCATGAATAAGGAAGCATGTAGTATAAATCTCGTGAGTCATTACACCTTATTCTAAAATCTGTATCCTCTTCTTGTTCTCAAATCTTGTCAACTGGATGGAATCTTAAAATAATAACTTTCAGAACATACACTTTAATCTTATGAAAATAAGGGACTTCTTTTGAAACATAAGAATTATAGTACTTTAGGAAACTTGGGACTTGGGACTCAAAGACTTGGGAACTTTAAGACTGTAACACTTTTAGAGACTTTAGGACTTAAAACTTTGAAAATCTTAAGATATTAACTTTCAAAATATATACTAAGACTTTAAATCTATAAACTATTTAAAGAATAGGGGTCTTCTTTGGGGGGTTCTTCTAACCGACATAAACCATGTGAGCTGACATGGAGTCCAACGTCTTACCCATATTGTGGAGAGCGGTTCTACCCTTTTCATTGGAATAGAACCTTAAATTTAGTGTTCACTATCTTAACCCATTTGGGGTAAATAAAAAACCTACGGGGGTACGTAGTTCTAAGGTATGTGACCTTGGAATCATACCCAACTCGGTGTTAAATACTACTCCCATACTTAGGCTCAAAACTTTTAGGAATTCCACCTTAAATAGCATAAGGGTTTATAATAAAAATCAATTACGCTTCTTTTTGCTATAAATCATGAACTATATGAATAACGTGGATTCCTTATATTAGCTTAGGATTAAAATATGAAATCTTGCTTATCAAAGCATGCTAAAAATATAAGCTTCTTGAAATATTCAAAACTCAATCTTAGGGATTAAAGCTCATGCATCAAACTCATGTCAAGGCATCTTAAAATTCATGCTTGATAACTTAAACATTCGTAAATCATATTAAAATTTGGAAATTTCAGAAATACTCAAAAAAACATAAACAAACTCATGAAATTTATCTTCAACCGCTATCAAAAACTCAAAATCTTGTAAATAGTGATAGTGAGTATGAATCCCAATTTACAACTCATATATAAACATTCAAAATCATAGAAAAACATCCAACTCAATATTCTTCTTGAAAGTACTTCAATACCATCAAAATAACAAGATCAAGAATCTCAATATCATACTTAAACTCACTTTCTAAAATCTGGATTATTGTGTTACGCGCATAAATACATGAAAATAGTCATGCAATTAAATATTCAATCACTTGTAAACTCATAATCTTCAAACAATATAAATTAGATATAAAACCTAACTTCAATTTCATGGAAAATCACAAAAAAATCAATAATTTATAGGTTAAAACAAGTTTTGGGCTCAAGGATGAAAGGATTGTCCTTGTTCAAACCCCACATACCTTAATAGTTTGGATTTGATGAATTGAATGTAAAATCTTGAACTTTGAATACTTTGGAGATAATCTTGATATCATTCTTGAAGTTCTTGGATTAGAAACCCTAAATTCTTGATCTTTTTGTTGAAGAGAAGAAGATGGAATTGATAATTCTTGAGGGAATTGATTAGGGTTGTTCTTGAGGGAAAAATTGGAGAATGGGGGCAAATAATGCCCCATTTGAAGACTTAGATCGTGTTTTTATGACCTCGGCTGATGTGGGAAAAGACCCCATTGCGCCTTATTACTTTAAAGCAGAAATTTGTAACCTGCATTCCGATTTTGCCCTTTAGCATGACGCGCTACCATGCAACAGCTCACTGCCTCACACTAATATTTCTATAACTTTTCGCTCAAGTATCGAATATTTGCAAAATTGATATCATCGGAAAGACAATTCAATTATCTACAATTTGGTGGGTCCTGGAATAGAAAATACCATGTATATAAAATATTATACACGTTTAAAGTAGACCCTTGTAGGATTGAATGCCAAATTTTGGTCGAATCTAATGTTCTTAGCTCCACTTGGCTCTAAGTGACTTCAATGAATATTATTCACCTAATAAGGACTTCACATACTTAGGATTAAAGTCATGACACAAGCATTTGAATTATGAATCAAGAGTATGACAATTACACCTTCACCGCGATGTGGTGAAATCGCGTTAAGTTACTGGAAAAGAATGAGTGCAAATTTGCACTCTGGCATGACGCGGTGATATCGTGTTGCATCACTGGAAATTGACAATTAGGATTTTGGACCTCTCCACAATGCGCCAATATCATGGAGGTCCACTAGAATGTGACGATTGCCATTTTGGCATCCACCGCGACGCGGTGAGTGCCCAGGTGGAACACTGCATTACTAACAATGCTCTATCTACTTCACCGAGTGTCGAATTTGATATCGATGGAAATATTATTCAATTTCCCACACAATGGAAGGTCTAAATCTGGAAAATTCCATATGAAATAAAGGTTATTCATTTTTGGAGCATACTTTTAACATTCTAGGAATGAATTTTAAGCTAGGAAAAACACGGGGTGTTACAATATCTCCCCCTTGGGAACATTCGTCCTCAAATATGGATAATTAAGATAAAAATACTGAGGAATCTGAGGTTATAAGCTATTATGTCCAACTGAAATAAACTGAATAACTGAATCTTAAACATAGTGAGTTACTGAACTGATCTGCGAGTGCATGAATTCTCATGAAAATAGCTATATGGCTGATATAGAAACAAGGGAGTCAACTTATGAGTAACCATTACTTTAGGCTGGATCTGAATTCATGAGAAAATGAATAAGAGGTTTATTACATGAAAAACTCAGGGTATTACAACATCTCCCCCTTGGGATCGTTCGTCCCCGAATAATACTGATTTGATTGAAATACTAGAAAAAGACTGAGATGACGAATGGGAAGCTTATGAGTTGAATCATGACTGATCATCTAGATTCTGAAATTGATGCATAAACTGAGCTGAATTCACAAGGTACACGAAGTGAGCAAATTTCCTCGTAGAATGATATGAATGGATGGGAAGATGGAAAACCATAGAATCTTGTCTGTATGGCTGCTAGACTGAATTACTGGCTAAACGAGTTAACTCATACTGTACATTCCACTTCAACAACTATATTCAACCTTCTACGAGGATCTCACTTAACGCACAATACATTCATCCGCATAAGTATTCATCATCACTACTAGAATCTGGAAGTCTGACTTAGTTACTTACCCTATCATCTCCCCATTAGCTTTAAACCATCACTCTAAGTCTGTGAACCACTATATAAACTCTAATCTAAACTGTAATCACTTTACTCTTAAGTCTGGCATAAAATCAATACACATAAAACTAAACTTACCCTGAAGGACTGTATCTTAACGTGTAACTCCCAATGCTAGTACCTCCTTATGAGATTCAACTCTTAGATTTCTATAGCCTCAAAAGTCATCATATAACAAATTAAACACTCACTAACTTAGAATCTTCATGGTATCACCATATCTTTATTTCACACCACCTAGGGCTTTAACTCTTACTTCTATTCGCTCAATCTTCAACAATTTAAACTTAGATTCTAAAACTTAACACAGACATCATCAATCTCTAATAAGCCAAACTACCCGTCTCATAGCTTACTAATATCACCTCTCTAAACTTGTATTTCTAAACCACGAGAATCAAGATCACACCAAAAGGCTCAAAATTATCTACCCATTACTCCTTAGCTTAGCTATTAAGAACATCATATATATATATATATATATATAACTAGTCTCCTTATTCCTAGAAACTCAATGGTACGACTAATCACACACAACACGTAATAACCTTAGAAATAATACAACCCTAAATCACCTTGGGCATACTTCTTCACCATTCATATAGCATCATACTTAATTATAGATAACTGAACTCAAACTTCTTGCATACACTGTTCAAGCCTACTAGATCCCTTCCATATAACTAGCATCACTAACCAAGAAATCATTTCATCCACTTTGATGACCATTAATTGTTCAAACTTAGCGTCTAGTTCTAGATATGAGTAACCACAACTTCACACAATATTCTTATATGCCAAACATCTGAAAACATTAGTCCGCTAAAACTTCATAACAGTAATGATAAATCTCAATCCTATGATCTATCTTAGTTAAAAATCCATTAACACATCCTCCTTCTACACATCATTAATATCTACCCTTTTAATACCCCTAAACTTAGTTCATAGCTCTATAAGTTTCAATTAAACTCCCTCTGACAATCTCAGGGACACCTAAATTAACAACACTCCTCTATCAAGTACCTTCATCAATAACCTATACTTTTCTTGCACAACAAACACCATCAATAACTCTTTTCATACTCCAAGAAACAACAATTCACCTTAACTAATGACTCTTTCTCTACCTTCTACTAAATTAACACACAAGGACATAACACTTCATTACTAACTCAATCTTATGCAAAAGATTCAGCTATACATACATTCAATAAATTGCCCTTACCATTTTTCTCATCACTACACCTCTAAACCCTCAGTTCCAACCGACACAAGAACAACAAGATGAACAACAAGTTGCTAGTGAATTGAAATAGGCCTCACACAGCTTCACTAGTCTTTGATTTTGTGTTTTGAACTAGAAAATAAGATGAATAACAAAGAAACTATGCTAGTGAATCGAAATAGCCCCACACGGCTTCACTAGACTTTGAATTTCAACAACACAATGATAACAAGATTACAAAAGATGGAAACTTGACACACAATATTCAATGATCTAAGAATACACATCTTACTCTATCTTAGCTGAACGGCTCATAAGAATAAGGACATAACTTTAAACCTGAGGGACTTATAACACACTAGAAGGCTTCTCTCAAGCCGCTTTGTGAGACTTCTGAAACTTCTTGCTAGAAAGTCTGAGAGCATTATTAGGGGTGGTAATTGGAACTTGCCGATAATGTTACCTCAAGAATAGTACATAGATAGAGAAGTACAGATTATCATTATGGATTCTAAGGAGAAATCTGAAAGCACACCTGTCTAGGTCTTAGTGTACGACTTTCCATGAAAATGAATAAAGCCCTTCAAACTTTGGAACTTAAAAGCACTGATAGGATACTTTATAGCCTCCTTATAATCCCATAACTATCTGAGGAGACAATTTGAAAAAGCCCTAGCAGTAAAGGTTTAAGCTGGACTGTTTCTGATACCTTGAAAATAAGGCAGAGATAGCCTAAATAGTGTAAGATGAGAATCTATATAAGTTTCTTAGATACCCTTTCTATAGCACAATCTGAGACTTGAAATAAAGGAAATATTTCCTAAATGCCTTGTAGCCTCTCAAAGAAAAGTACAGACGTCTCCATACCATTCCGCAAGACTCTACTAGACACGGCTTCATAGACACCCTAGGACACTTGAACTTGTTCTCTGATACCAAGTGTGTAACGCCCTGAAAACAGGTCCCGAGAGTCATATGGTGCATAGGGTCACAAGTGATCCCAAGTTAACCCTTCTACTGCCACACTTACAAGCAACTGAATAAAATACATAAATCTGAACAAAATCAGTGAAAATATAAAACTTCTTTGAACTGGATCAATACAAATCTGAATTTACAAGATTACAACTTTGTTTTTGACAACAGAACTGAAATAAAATACATTAACACTACTGACTGTCTATGAAGCCTCTACTAGTACTGACTATAGGTAGCCGGGTCAAGACTCCCAACTATCCCAACTCAATATGACTGAATAAAGAAAATACAATACTTCTCAAACTGTATAACTGACTCGAGCCCTTGAATCAAAAAGACTAATCACCTGCTGACTGAAAGCTACGAACTAACTGAATATGGTGTATGCACTACAGCTTGTACCTACATTATAAGACAATGTAGCACATAGAAATATATGTGGATCAGTACTTTAAGGATGTACTGAGTATATGAGGGTGTATGCAATGGTTAAATAATATGATGAGTCTTTATAGAAATCATGCATGCTGATATAAATGACTCACATAACTTGAGCAAAAACTGAAATCTAAATCTCATAAATCATAAATAAGGAAGCATATAGTATAAATCTCGTGAGTCATTACACCTTATTCTAAAATCTGTATCCTCTTCTTGTTCTCAAATCTTGTCAACTGGATGAAATCTAAAAATAATAACTTTCAGAACATACACTTTAATCTTATGAAAATAAGGGACTTCTTTTGAAACATAAGAATTATAGTACTTTAGGAAACTTAGGACTTGGGACTCAAAGACTTGGGAACTTTAAGACTGTAACATTTTTAGAGACGTTGGGACTTAAAACTTTGGAAATCTTAAGATATTAACTTTCAAAATATATACTAAGACTTTAAATCTATAAACTATTTAAAGAGTAGGGGTATTCTTTGGGGGGTTCTTCTAACCGACATAAACCATGTGAGCTAACATGGAGTCCAACATCTTACCCACGTTGGGGAGAGCTTTTCTACCCTTGCCATCGGAATAGAACCTTAACTTTAGTGATCACTATCTTAACCCACTTGGGGTAAATCAAAAACCTACAGGGGCACGTAGTTCTAGGGCATGAGACCTTAGAATCATACTCAACTCGCTGCTAAATACTACTCCCATACTTAGGCTCAGAACTTTTAGGAAATCCACCTTAAATAGCATAAGGATTTATAATAAAAACCAATTACACTTCTTTTTGGTATAAATCATGAACTATATGGATAATGTGGATTCCTTATCTTAGTTTATGATCAAAAGATCAAATCTTGCTTATCAAAGCATGCTAAAAATATAAGCTTCTTGAAATATTCAAAACTCAATCTTTAGGGATTAAAGCTTATGCTTCAAACTCATGTCAAGACATCTCAAAATTCATTCTTGATAACATAAATATTCGTAAATCATAATAAAATCTGAAAATTTCAGCAATGCTCATGAAAATATAAACAAACTCACGAAATTTATCTTCAACTGCTCTAAAAAACTCAAAATCTTGAAAATAGTGATAATGGGTATGAATCCCAATTTAGAACTCATATATAACATTCAAAATAATAGAAAAACATCCAACTCAATATGCTTCTTGAAAATACATCAATACCATCAAAATAACAAGATCAAGAATTTCAATATCATACTTAAACTCACTTTTGAAAATCTGAAAAATTACGTTACGCGCATAAATACATGAAAATAGTCATGCAATTCAATATTCAATCACTTGTAAACTCATAATCTTCAAACAATATAAATTGGGTATAAACCCTAACTTCAATTTCATGAAAATATCACATAAAATCCAGTAATTTATAAGTTAAAATAAGTTTTGGGCACAAGGACGAAAGGATTGTCCTTGTTCAAACCCCACATACCTTAATAGTTTGGATTTGATGAATTGAATGTAAAATCTTGAACTTTGAATACATTGGAGATGATCTTGATATCATTGTTGAAGTTCTTGAATTAGAAATCCTAAATTCTTGATCTTTTTGTTGACGAGAAGAAGATGGAATTGATGATTCTTGAGGGAATTGGTTGGGGTTGTTCTTGAGGGAAAAATTGGAGAATGCGGGCAAATAATGCCCCATTTGAAGCCTTAGATCGTGTTTATACGACCTGGGTTGAGATGGAAAAATACCCCATTGACCCTTATTACTTTAAAGAAGAAATTCGTAATCCACATTTCAATTTTGCCCTTTAGCGCGACGCGCTACCGTTGCGGCAGCTCACTGCCTCACACTAAAATGGCTATAACTTTTCGTTCGGGTATTGGATTTTTGCGAAATTGGTATCGTCAGAAAGCTAAATTAATTATCTACGATTTGTTGGGTCTTGGGATGGATAATTCCACGTATATAAAATGTTATATACGTTTAAAGTAGACCCTTGTAGGATTGAATGCCAAATTTTGGTCGAATCTAATGTTCTTTGCTCCACTTGGCTCTAAGTGACTTCTATGAATATTATTAACCTAATAAGGACTTCACATACTTAGGATTAAATTCATGACAAAAGAATTCAAATTATGGATCAAGAGTACGACAATTATACCTTCGCCGCGACACGGTGAAATTACGTTAAGTTACTGAAAAAGGACGAGTGCAAATTTGCACTCTGGCGTGACGTGGCGCTATCGTGTTGTACCATTGGAAATTGAATATTGGGATTTTGGACCTCTCTGTGGTGCGCCAATATAGCGGAGGTCCACTGGAATGTGACGATTGCCATTTTGGCATCCACCGCGATGCAGTGAGTGCCCAGGTGGAACACTGCATTACTAACAATGCTCTAACTTCTTTACCGAGTGTCAAATTTGGGTGAATTTGATATTGATGGAAAGCTTATTCAATCTCCCATAGAATAGAAGGTCTAACTATGGAAAATTTTGCATGAAATAAAGGTTATTCATTTTTAAAGCACACTCTTAACATTCTAGGACACTACTAGAAAATATTAAATTTTCGATGGCCAATGTAGTCAAAATATGGTCGAAAAATAAGGTAGTTCCGATTGTTTGATTGTAGTTGGAATATAGCTTGTCGAAAAATCATTTCTGACTACAGTTGTCAGAAATTTTTGACTACTTTAGTCGAAAATGTAGTCGGATATTTAATAAATATTTATTTAATAATTATAAATATTTTGACTACTATAAGTTAGAAGTTTAATAAAAAATTATTTAATAATTTTAATTATTCTGACTACGGTAGTCAAAAATTTAATAAATAAATATTTAATAATTATAATTATTTTGACTACTGTAGTCGGAAATTTAATAAATAATTATTTAATAATTTAATTATTTCAACTACTATAGTCAAAAATTTAATAAATAAATATTTAATAATGATAATTATTCCAACTATTATAGTTGGAAATTAAATAAATAATAATTTAATAATTTAATTATTCCGACTACTGTTGTCGAAAATTTAATACATAAATATTTAATAATTATAATTATTCCGACTACTGTAGTCAAAATTTTTATAAATAATTATTTAATAATTATAAATATTTAATAATTATAAATATTTAATAATTATAATTATTCCGACCACTGTAATCGAAAAGTTTATAAATAATTATTTAATAATTTTAATTATTCTGACCACTGTAGTCGGAAAATTAATAAATAATTATTTAATAATTATTATTATTTAATAAATAATTATTTAATAAATAATTATTTAATAATTATTATATTGCATTAGCTTACACTGCTTTCAAATTATAAACAACACAACTAATGTATTTTTTGCAATAAGATCAAACACGACAAAAATTTATAAATACAACTACTTTAAACATTCAAAACAAACATCAAATCAAATAGTTTAAACATTTAAATGTCACAACAAAAAACAAGAACAATAACTACAATCTAATTATCATCAGATTCATTATCTTACTCGTCATGAAATACTTGCAGCATGTGCTTCTTAACCAACTCCTCAAATTTATCAAATTTAGCAAACTTAGCATCGTTAGCTGCATATTTCTGCGTCAATTCCATAATTTGCTTTTTCATTGCTTCCATTTCTTTCATAGTTTGTAAAGTAGAAGAGGAACTGGAAAACAATGAAGGACTACTCGAGGATTGGAGAACACCTGTCCCGTAGGTCCTACCTTTCTTTGGACCACCTACTATAGTTGTCCACATATTATTCAGCTCTGCAGGTGATGGTTGGACCATAGTACCATCCTCTGAAGTAGGTTGGGTTTGACGCCACTGTTCTATGATTTTTTGAAATTCTTCCTGAAAGAAAAATTATTTTTCAGTATGTAAACAAGAAAAGTTAAGTAATAATAAAACAATATATGTAAAAGTTATTATCTTACATCTGCATTTTTAGCACACATTTCGACCCAATCTCCTCTTGTACCATCCTTGTTTTTCTTCCTATGTGTCTCTTCGTAGACATCAATAAAAGGGCGCTCTTTTCCCCCATTTTCATATTCCTGTAAAATTTTAAAAAAAGAGATAATGCAAGTATGAATACAAGTCCAGGCAGCATAGACCAAAAAATCTTAAGACTAATACAAATAGATCATGAAGTCCATGATTCAAAAATACTCAAATCCAAAGAAGTTGTAGTTTAGGTGGTTTCTATTCAATTGTTTAAGCTATAAGTAGATAGTTTGGAAGGGGTCTACAGCTATATAGGGAGACAATGCCCCAAAGTTGCTAATACATTCAACAGAAATGTGCCAAAGATACTAGAAATGTGGTGCAAGATTTGATTGTCATTAACTTTATGCTAACAAATTTTCAGAAAGACATTTCAATATAACTTCATCACAGATATACAGATCATGCATTTGACTAAGCCGTAGGCACCAAGACTTCGTTAAATAGAGAGAATGTGACCCTAATCTATACCAAATAGTGTAAAAGAGTTCAAATGTACTCTACCAAGCCCAATCGATGCTTAAATCTCTAATTTTTTAAGAAAAGTTTGAAATTCCATATGGATGGTTTGGTCTAATGCAAGATGATGACACAAAATGCAGCCGTGATTATGTTACTATAGTGGTTGAATTTGGTTATGTTGGTTTGGTCCTGCAGTTGCTAGCAGTATGACCACAAGACAGCTGCACTTAATAGTGTTAGCTGAGAATTGTTGAAGACACTTTAGAACCGCTAAACTGAAGAATTTAACTGTCTTTAGTGGCTGATTTGTCACTCAGATGCTCCAGTTCCCTATTGTGTTTGTCAAGGAGTCCTGTGTGAATATATAAATCATTTTCCAAGTTAAATTCACCATTTGAGGTCTTGGTACTATGTATTGATTTTGGGTTAATCCTATATAATGAAAAGAAACTATATAGACCTTCACATCATAAACCTTTATCAATTCATTAGACTCATAGGCTTCACAGGCTGTGGTATAATATTTATGGAATAACACATTCAGCCCAGATTCAGTGATTTTACTAGGCAAACAAAGTTGGACATGAAGCACAAGATATCACTCAGTTACCCTGAAAAGGTTGGCATTTTGGTCAGAGTTCACAACTAGACCTCCTAAGATTAACTCCTACCCTAAACCCCATATGAAGCACTCATATTTCCAAATATATAAAATAAGTAAATCACTGCCAGTCAGTTTAAATTTCAACCAAAATCTATGAAAACTAATCAGTTGATATGCAGAGGTCAAATTCTATTTTCAGTAAGGATCTTGATAGGTATGAACACCTTTGATTAGTAGTAACTCCTAAAGTATTCAATATGTTACTAGTATTTGCCTCTCCAAACTATCATATTCTAGGAAAGAATGCATCAGTGGATGCTAAAACTATCAATAACACTCTTTAAGGGTTCCAAACCTATCCAATATAGCTTTGGAAGCTAAAATCAACAAGGCAAACATGAAAAGGGTACTAAGGACTTTGGTCACTGAACAAAAGAAACTCTTTACCCCTTTAATCACGGTAGGGAGTTAGGCACCCTTCCTATACAGACTAATTCTCTTTGTTTTACTTTCTAAAACCATCAGGCAGTGTGATACAAGATCAAGTTCACAAAAAAAGAAACAAGCAACAACAAGAGCAATAAGATGTCAACAATGCTAGTGAATCAAAATAGGCCACACACGGCTTCACTAGACTTCAAGATGAACAACAAGATGTCAACAATGCTAGTGAATCAAAATACCTATACACGATTTCACTAAACTTCAAGATGAATAACAACAAGAGTAATAAGATGTCAACAATGCTAGTGAATCGAAATAGGCTACAAACGGCTTCACTAGACTTCAAGATGAACAACAAGAAGAAGATAACAACAATAGTTAATCGAAAGAGCCCCACACGGCTTCACTATGTCACGATTTAGAACATTGAACTAAACTAAATAAATCAAAATTTAAGATAATATTACCAGTCTTCGTTGGTGGGTAGCGAAACTCATCGAACCTCCAGTGTGTAATGAGCCACCTATTTGAGATGCTCTATTTGCCTTTGCCCATTCCCTCCTTGCCCTATATTTAGGAGTATCCCATTTTTCCAAGAACTGAACCCATACATTAGCATTCAGCCAACCAGGTTTTTCCAAATTTCTCCGGGCCTTATACAAGTGTTCTTTGATCCGTTGAGCTGCTTTGAAATTGAAAATGCATTGTATTTCATTATCATGACAAGAACTCCATGCACACTTTGTTTGCTAAATAGTTTAATATAAAGTCATAAAATGAGTTGACGGATACAAAGGTAAATTCATCATTCACAGCATACTGAAATGGTAAATTCTTTGATTTTGATTATACCATAAACTAATTCCACATAAGCACTCTGATGTCGAGTCGAATCTCATTCCAACTACCCTACGCTCTGTGTAAAATGGTTTAATTACTTCTATAACCATATGTTCGCCGCTATATACGGGAATGAACCTGTAATAAAAATATATTAAATTATCTTAACTTTTGAAAATTTTAAAAATTACAAAAAAACATTAGATCTACTTACCCATTACCATCAGGGGCGATAATTAGCCTCCCATGCCATCATATTCTACTACCTCTTTAAATTTCAGAATCTGAGAAATAGCTGTTGTAGCATTAGACTCTGCAACACTATCAATAGAGGGGGATGTTAATGTGATGGGACCTTTAATTCTCAATACAGAAAGGCTAGGTATGGATGACGTTGAAGGTACAGATGCAGCTCTACTATGCACACTATTATGCGGAGAAAAAAGATGGAACTGGTGGGGCAGTGGGGGCATGAAAAATGCATTTGGTAGTGAAATAGTTGCCCTTGGAGGAGGAATAATATTTGTAGTAGCTGGTTAAAGAGTTTTGGTAACAGGTGGTGGTGGTGGTGGTGTATATTGACCTGCGGGAAGATTATCAGGTCCTTTCTTACCTTTCTTACGCCGTCCATTACCGTGACCTTTTGATGCCATTGATTTTCTTTATTAACCACCTGAAAAAAAAACACAAAAAGGAGTTAGTCTGTGTTATGCTGCCCATATATGTTTCTTAGATCAAATAAAAATTAAATTCTGCATTCCTTGTAGTACTGAGTGAAAGAAAACCTCATCTTGTTTTCCTGTAGTGTCAAATATTTTGGAACAATTTCAGTTTGCTAAAATGTCTATAATATGGAATGGAGATGGTATTATATACTTCAATTTTGTTCATGGAGTTACTAATGTCATTTTTATCAAACAATCTTACCAGGATTCAAATGACTTGCTTTATGTAGAGGAACTAAAGAAGTAGGATTTAAGAAAATGCAATAAGACAAGCAAATCATGCATAGTACCAGTAGTTTTACCGCTGCTATTTAATCAAACAACCAAAAAGGTGCTAAGAAAAGACACTATATTGTCAAAAAAATAGCAACAAGCAGCAGCTAAAATACAATTCAAGACATTGTTACAACACATTACTACTATTAATAATAACTCAATCCTCATCACTTATTTCATAGTCATTCATCAATTCTTCCCCATCACATGTTTCATATTCATTCATCGATTCTTCCTCATCACTTATTTCATTTTCATCAAGTAACTCTTCCTTGCTTATTTCATTTTCATTATTTGGATATTTCTCGTTATTTGCCCTGGATGTTCTTTCTCTATAATCATGAACATTTAATCTAAGTTTAGAAGGATCAAATTCTTCATATAGGCCTTCGTTATGCTGCAACTCACCTGCTAATTCATCATCCACCCTTTCTTCAACACTTGAAATGTCATTCTGATATGCTATATCTAATGCATCCTCCACTATAACTCTACCCACGGGCTTTGTTTTTATAACTACCCGTCATGCAGATTTGTTCTTACACAAAGGATAAGGAGCATAATACACTTGTTTCACATTTTATGCAATGACAAATGGATCATAGAGTCTATACTCCCTTGTACGCTTAATTGCAACTATTTTGTACTGAGGGTGCACCTTTGCACCTAACCTAGGCATAGGATCATACCACTTACACCGAAAGAGAATCAATTTTTTCTTTGGCCAACCAATATGATAATCGAGTTCTAAAATCTCGTGAAGCACACTATAATAATCAACACCGCCATCACCTTTCACCCAAACCCCACTATTATTGGTTTTATTTCCCTTAGAGAACTCTTCTGTATGAAATATGTACCCATTGACAGAGTACTTAGAAGAATTTCTGACTTTAGCATCAAGTCCCCAAGCTATATCACGTAAAAATTGGTCATTTGGGTCATAATTAAGTGGATTATGAACCTATAAAAAGTTCAAAAAAAGTTAGAATTTAAATATACATGAGATTGAACAAAAGTGTAAATCATGTTAAATATTTAAGTTACACTTACATATTCTCTAAACCACACTGAAAACATAGGATAAGCAGCAGTATCCCCGTGTAAAGCAACGAAGTAGCTGTCCGACAAAGTTATGACTTTCATTAGTTAAAGCTTAGATAGACCTTGAATGATTGTCCTTAATATAAATATACTCACTTATAAAAAGACAGGACCTCGGGACAATTTAATAATACATGTGTTGTAGCTGACTTAAGATCCACCTCATTCAAATATCAAAGTGGACCACCTTTCGAACTTTCTTTACCCGGTTGATTGGATATTGAAAATCGTGGTGCCAAAGGATCTATATTATATCCATCATCATTCCTATTAGGTAGGTTTCTCAGACATGGTACATCATGTTCAAAATAATATGAACAAAAATAAGAGGTCTCCTTAGCCAAATAAGACTCACATATTGATCCCTTAATTCAGGATCTATTTTTTATGGTCCGCTTAAATTTGCCAATAGTCCTGCATAGTATGATCTTTTAAATGAAATAATGTTCAATTAAAACACATGAAGGTAAATGTTAAAAGTCAATACCTCTCAAAGGGATACATACATCGACACTGAACAGGCCTTCCAAGTCATGCCTTTCGCACAAGGTGAATTGGAAGATGCTTTATAACATAAAAAAAAAATAGGAGAAATTTTTTTTGCCAACTTGTTTAAGGTTAAATGAATATTGATATCCATCAAAGATAGGTTCTCCTCCCTTAATGTGTTAGAACATTAATCTTTGAAAAATAAGCTTATCTCTGTTATGGGCTTTCAAATTCTATCGGGCAAGGCACAGAATGCAATAGGAATCAATGACTCCATGAAAATGTGATAGTCAGGGCTCTTCATAGAGGTCAACTTTCCTTCCTTCATGTCAATACACCTAGACAAATTTGACGCATATCCATCTGGCATTCTCAAATTATTAACCCAATCACAAATCACTCTTTTATCCTCTAAAGTGAATGTGTAACTGGCCTTGGGCTTCTGAATCTTATTGTTTAAGTATGTCAGGTATAACTCATTGCACCGACAATACCCCTTTAAGTCTATCCTGGCCTTCAAGTTATCTTTTGTTTTGTTACATACATCCATCACAGTATTAAATAAGTTGTCAAAGAAGTTTTTCTCAATATGCATGGGATCCAGATTATGAGGCAGAAGATTATCCTTCCAGTAATCTAACTCCCAAAATATGCTTCGTTTAGTCCAGTTATGTGTAATACCATATCCAGGTATCCTAGATGGTAGAGACTCTGTTACCTTAGGCAGATTCCTCACTTTATCCCAAATTTTTTATCGTGACAAAATTGGCGGTGGCTCCTCAAAATCAATCTTATTATTCATAATAATCACTAGTATTTCTCCTAAACTCATGTTGCATTGGGAAGAATCAACGGTGACAGTCAAACTATGAGTTTTTACCCCATGTTTCAAAGTGAATGCTTTTGTGTCTTTTGTATAACAAGGGCAAGATAGCTTGCCCACAGTCGACCACCCAGACATCATTCCATAAGCAGAAAAGTCATTTATAGTCCACATAAAAGTAGTACGCAATCTAAAGTTTTGTTTCATTGATACATCATATGCTTTCACACCTTCATGCCACAATAAGTTCAACTCATAAATCAATGGCTGCAGATATACATCAATCAAAACTTTTGGATTGCGAGGACCTGGAATAATGCAAGTTAGAAATATATACTGGCTCTTCATACATAATTCAGGTGGGAGATTATAAGGAGTCACAAATACTGGCCAACATGAATATGGTGTAGCTGAGACATAAAATGGAGTGAATCCATCAGTAGATAATCCCAACCTAATGTTTCTTGGTTCACTAGCAAAATCTGGATACACACTATCAAAATTCTTCCATACTTTTCCATCTGATGGATGACATAAAACACCAGGTGGTCTTTTAGTTTCATAGTGCTATCTCATATGAGGGGCAGAGCTCATTGATGCATACAACCTCTTTAACCGTGGTATAAGGGGTAAGTAATGCATCGACTTCACAGGAACCTTCTTCCCTTTGGCATGTGTGACTTCCTTATAACGAGGATGATTACAAAATTTGCTATGTTCTAAATTTGTATCTTCCTTATAGAATAACATGCAACTTTTGTTGCAACAGTGAATCCTCTCTGATGAAAGTCCTAACTTAGAAACCAACTTCTTTGTTGTGTAGAAATCTTTGGGTAAGTCAAGTTTATTTGGGTTAAGTTCATTCATAAGTCCAATGATAGAGTTCATGCCCTCTTGAGAAATTGAATAATCTAACTTAATACTCAATAACCGAACGACAACAGATAACTTAGAATACACTGATCCTTCATACAATGGATGACTAGCTTTCTTTAACTGTTCATAAAAGTACTTAGCCTCATCATTTGGTTCATTTTAATCCCCTGAGTGTATCCCAAAAGCATCCCTGACCATCTCACTATATTGTGAACTTTCTACATTATTCTCTCTTATTGGACTTTCAAAATAATCATGAAAAACAAACTTATTAGCAGCACTACTCTCTCCATGAGTTTTCCACATAGTATAATTCAACATAAAACCCTTCCTATAAAGATGTAATGTAACAACATCTTCCTATAAAGATGTAATGTAACAACATCTGGACTCAATAACTTACAACGCTTGCAATTCCAATAAGGATACCTAATTATCCCTTCAATAAGAAAATCATTAAGTGTCCTTGTTGTATAAATAAATTCATCTACCCCAGTTTTATATTTTTAAGACCTCACAAAGTTCCCTCGTAGTTTGAACCTTGGATGCGTGTTGAATGAAGTGTAATTTCAGCCCTAAGAGGTTGAGAAAGGACTCCCTAATTGATTAGTGTTTTAAACTTGTGAAATTTTCATAAAAATAAATTCCTATGGTTTGGGAAATTTAGTTATCTTTCCAACGATACCAATTTAGTCAAAATACGGTATCGGGGTAGGAAGTTATGGCCGTTTTCTTAAGCGTTATCGAAATCGCCCAGGTTTGACGGTCGATCCGATGGACCGTGAAGTCTTCGATAGACCGTAGATCGTCCCATCAAACCAAGGCAGTGACTCCTTTTTCTATCCATCATGCGAAGGCCAAAATGGTGAACCGCCAAAAATTCGACGAACCGTCGCGGTGACCGTCAAGTGAAGGCAGTATGGCCTCATCCTAGCCCTCATGAAACGGACGATCAGGCAGACCATCAAACTTTCGATGGACCGTCATTCCAACCATCGTATCAAGGCAGTATGTCATATTTTTGGCCCTAGAGTGACAAACGATCTGGCAGACCGTCAAACTTTTGATGGACCATCATTTCGACTGTCACAGACCCCGATCAACAATTTTTAACTCATTTTTAAAAGGGTATTTCGGTACTTTCAACTCCTTTAAACCCTTATATATATTATAGATCAACCACATGACCTCATTTGCTCATCTCTAACACTTAAGGGCTAGGGTTTTCTCCTCCAAATCATATCAAAGCAAGAATTCTTCCCTAAGAAATCTAAGAACTCACTAAAGATTATGCTAGTGAGTTGAAAAATTGAATCTCCCAAGTTCAAAGACTTCAAGAACCCTCTCCCAAGAGTAAGAAGAGGAAGGTTAGAGGAAACTTATTCATCCAATCTCCTAATCTAAGGTATGTGGGATTTTGAACAAGGGTAACCTTTTCACCCCTATGCCCAAAAGGCTTATTTACATCATGATATTCCTGAAATCTATGAGGTTATACATGAATTTGAATTGAGGGTTTTCACCTATTGTTATTGAATGCATTATCTTGATATTTCCCATGAATTAAGAGTCAAATGGAACGATTTTTGCATGTTTCCTTGAGAAATTACAGCTGGGTATAAACCCCATAATTTTACTCCATGAGAAGTTAATATTTGCAATGTTTGAGATATTGAAGCATATGACTAAATTAAGACTTTGAGATAAATTGCTGAAATTCCCAGATTTCCATATGATTTATGAATCTATATGCTATATATTATGCTTTTGATGAGCTTTAACTTGATATATAACGATGGGTTAGTAAGCCCTATTTGAGACTTGTGAATTTATGAACTCTTATGCTATAAGCACCCATGATTTGAGTATTTCGAGATGATTGAGAAATAAATTGACCTAAGGGTCCTTGAGCTTTGAAATCCACTTCACTATATGAGATTATCGATTTGATTATTGGGTTCGTGGTGAACCATGAGATTATTCTAAAAAAGAATTTTTATGAGATGAGCGCAGATAATCTAAAGGGAGTAGTATTTAGCACCGAGCGGGTAAGTTACTACGGTTTCTTACCCCAAAACTATGTGCCACCGTAGGTTGGGCCTGAGGCCGAGTTTATGATGATTATGATTGGGCCCGAGGCTGAGTTTATGATGATTATGATTGGGCCCGAGGACGAGTTTCGTTTAGTGATCACTAGACCTAGGTTATACTCCCTGGCAAGAGTATGACGCTCCTCCCCAACGTGGGGTCTCTTCCTTAAGAGGATAAAACATTGGATTCCATGTAGCTCGCATGGTTTATGTCGGTTACGAGAACCTCCCTTTCCCTTTTAAACTTGAAATCAGCTACTTCTTTGCAAACTAAGGTATTTTTGCTCCTATGAATTATTTTCACTAAACTAGAGCATTTTGCCTTGAGATAGATGATTTCTCCTAAAGCATGAAATGAGATATTTTCCTAACTTGCATGATATGCCTCTACGTATGTTCTAAAGTCTCATGAGGTCGTATTTCTAGTATTTGAGTTTGAAGAGATATAAAATCTTGAACATTAAAAGTTGTTTTACCCACCATCACATATGCATGAGTTGATGGTACTGTCTAAAGCCCTTTTTTCCTTGAGTATTGAGAATAAGAGAAGATTTCCGGTTTTGAGGTTGAAGAACGATGACTCACGAGATTTGTGTAATATGCCTCATCTTATATGATTTATGAAATTTATATTTCATACTTATTCAATCCATATGAGTCATCTCATATTGTATACATGATTTGAATGAAGAAAATTGATAATATTTTATATACATGCATTCACCCCTACATACTCAGTACATTTCCAAGTACTGATCCACATATATATCTATGTGCTACATTATCTCATAATGTAGGTTCAGGTGCTCAGTCCCAGCCTCGCCCGTGATTTCCGAGTACCTCGCGTACTTTTCCTATAGTGGTGAATCCTCCTGGTTCGAGGACCGATCTTCAGATATTCCAGGGACTGAAAGAATATGTTGTTACCTGTAGTTCGTCCCGATTCAGTTGGGGGACTGTCCCATCGGCTCTCTAGATTATGGATTTATAGAGGCTTTGTCAGACTATTTGGTAGATTGTGGTTTTGTTGGGATTTCTTTATCATGACCATTTGGACCGAGTACCCCTTTTTTCCTTTATTCCCTTCTATGAACATGGATGTGCTAGTGTTTGAATTCAATTTTTCTCCTTGAATTAAGGGTTATCAGCAGGAACCGGCTCTATGGGTTATCTTGGGGATACTTATAGCCCTAGGCACCATGTGACATTCCGGGAGGCAATTTCGGGTCGTTACAATATTCCTCCCTCAACCCCGCACGGTTTGGATAAAGTATTATACATCCATGTACAATCTTCATTTTCCATCTACACAAGAACGACAACAATAACAATAGAGAAGAGAAACAAAAACAAGAGAAACAAAACAATAATAGGGTTGTTTAGAGATGCTACTACGCAGTGGACACAAGCAAAGAACTAAGAGATTCAATACAACATAGTAAAACAGCCAGCAATAATAGAATATTTTAATTAAAAGAAGAATTTTTTTATCAGTGAAAGGAGTCCAATCCATATGATAGCTTCACAAACAGGATAAAAGAAAGGCAAAAAGGGAGACAAGCAGATGAGGTAAAGAATTTAAAACAAGAAAGTCAAAAGAAAGTGCGTGTTGAAAACACTGAAGAGGTGTTACTATGACCACGTCCATAAACTCTTGTACCACAAATGACACAACAATAAAGACTAGGGTTTGCTCATTAATCAAAGGTACTTAAAATAGACCACGTTGAAAATGGAACAAATTTTTACCTCGAATCCGTGAAGACGTGAGTGAAGATGGGAATTTCTTGATTGACCTTCAATACCGTTACCTAAGAATGCTGATTTGATTCTTCCAGACCTATTTCAGCAACTCTGACAAAAGAAAAGCATACCACATTAATGTTTAAAAGGACCAAAATAAGCACATCACACAGAAGTATACGGAATAAACAAATTACAAAATGAATACAGTAGTAACATGCGTGACCGCTGAAGCCAATAAAGCTGCACATCAGACTATTATCATTCTTGTTTTTTAAAAAAGACTACCAAAATATTGGCATAAAAATAACTCGTTCCATATGTGATTATCAGGTTTTAAAATCGATCAAAGATGCTTTGACAACCTAAGAAGAATAGATATAAGCGCTCAAGAGTGTGACCTAACTGTTACACTAATCTATAGAAGTAATAATTTTAGTAAATTTGACTAACCACTTGTTAATACTTTCCTCTTTTGTAGTTTAAGAATATAACAGAAAATTGAATCAAGAAAGACCATATACTCTTAACACAAACAAGCAAGAAAAAAAAGGAGAAATACTTTCCTAAAGGTAATGAAAATGGTCAAAGAGAGCAGAGGTAGCCTAATCAGCTCCATCTATAGCGGTGGTGAGACACCCTTCGTATGTGCGTGTGAGGTAACACAATAAAGAAATTTGTATGTATGTGAGAGAGAGAAAGAGAAAGAGAGAGAGGGAGAAAGAGATCTACAACGGTGATGTCTAAATATGGTGAAGATTAAGTATAGTGAGAGAATAGTGGAGATTAATTCTCCAAATTTGGTATCATTTATGTATACTGGAGATCAAATTCCTCAATTTAAAATTGCAAGAGAGTCGAGTAAATTGTTCTTTACTAATACGACCATTTAAACGATGCATGATTTTGTATGTTGAGGAATTTTCTATCAAATTTGATGTCATGATCTCAAGTTTCCCTCTATTTTCCCAATTTCAATGAGATCAACATGAAAGATTTGCAACTGCAACACAAGAGTTTCTACTCCCAAGGTAGACATTTTAAACGTGTCCAACGTTTGTGGATGCTTTTTTTTCACGTTGTCATCCTAGGAGTCTCAACTTACACTAATGTATTAAAATTATTACAAACTAATCAGTATGTTTGAATGAGGTATACTTATAGACTCTTATTTCATATATTATCAATCGTTGTTGCACAGTATGGTCTCATTCAATAGCATTAGAATCTATATTTTCTTAGAATATTTAGAAGCCTTACTTCTACAACCAGACTAATATATCCCCCATGCTCCCAACAAATATAAGCTAACTAATGACATTAAGCATGAAGGTGAAGCTGAGGGACTACTTTCCTTGACTTCTCCCAGCAGAGTTAATTGAAATTGCTTTAAAGAGTAAAGACAAGAGGATAAAAATGATATTATTAAGAGAACAATTCAATTGCAACACCAATTCATAGACTCCAATAATCCACCCTCACCCATTTATTTATTAAAAAAAACACATACAAGATTCATCAGTTTTCTTTGAGAAAGGGATTGGCTCCTCACATCTCTTTTAGCTATCCAAGTTACACCAAAATACAAAATCAGACCAACTTCCATGCTCAACGTTCAACTTTTTCCTCGCACTTCTAATTGATACTTACGAATAACCAATTCACTCAATCTCAGAATAGCATAAATTCTCTTAAAGTCATGATTTCAGTATGGTTCCTTATATAAACCCAAGTTGAATTAATTATTAATTAATAAGCGGATACAAGCAAGCCAGCTAACAAAGGTTCTCAATTTCATTGGAAGACCCATAATATGTACTTGCTAGTTGCTAAAATGCATCAAACTTGGTACTTATTACTGAAAACAATTTCACATTGTTGAGTAATATATTTATTAATTGAGAAATCTTTGAAAGAGGTAGCTCAACTTTACGATGCTTTCATTTTTCAATCTGAAATATCATAAATCATAAAAATAATTTTGATCTGCACAGAGCATGACATCATAAGAAGCACCTACTCTCTAATATCTATCTATTTTACTTTATCTATATTCTCTCTTTTCCTCCTCTGATCTGATTCACTTAATACTTCCCCATCAGACTCTTATATAATAGTATTAATACTTCCCAAAAGCATTGACACTGTACATTTGCTGAACTCAACAATAATAGAGTTAAATACAGTTGTAAAGGAGGAAGCCTACTCAGCTCTATCTACAGTGGTGATGTCTAAATATGGTGTGTGTGTGTGAGAGAGAGAGAGAGAAAGAGAGAGAGGGAGAGAGAGATTAGAACACCACCACCGGAGCTTCAATGGTTTTGATAGAGAGGGAGAAAGAGAGGCACTTTTCCCTAATTGAAAGAGGCAGTGAAGTAAAGAAGGAAACCACCACAGTTTAATACTTTAATAATTAAAAATAATCTTCCGACTACTACAATCTGGTAAAAGTTGAATATATTTAATTATTCAATTTATTCAATTATTTATGTTTCCGACTACAGTGGTCGGATATATACTTAAGTAATTATTAATTTTATTTAGTTGTTAGTATTTTCGACTACAGTAGCCAGAAATATATATTTAATAATTTATTTAAATAATTATTTAATTTCCATATAAGGGACTGATTATATATTTAGTATTATATTTATTTAATTATTTATATTTTCGACTACAGTAGTCGGATATATTTAAATTAATTATTAATTTTATTTATTTATTAGTATTTCCAACTATAGTAGTCAGAAACATATATTTAATAATTTATTTAAATAATTATTTAATTTTCGTATAATAGACTGATTATACATTTAGTAATATATTTATTTAATTATTTACATTTTCAACTACAGTGGTAAGATATATATTTAATTAATTATTAATTTTATTTATTTATTAGTATTTTTGACTATAGTAGTAGGAAATATATATTTACAATTTATTTAAATAATTATTTAATTTCCATATAAGGGATTGATTATATATTTAATAATATATTTATTTAATTATTTATATTTTCGACTATAGTGGTCGGATATATACTTAATTAATTATTAATTTTATTTAGTTGTTAGTATTTTCGACTACAGTAGTCAGAAATATATATTTAATAATTTATTTAAATAATTATTTAATTTTCGTATTAGGGACTGATTATATATTTAGTATTATATTTATTTAATTATTTATATTTCTGACTACAGTAGTCGGATATATATTAAATTAATTATTACTTTTATTTATTTATTAGTATTTCCGACTATAGTAGTCGAAAATATATATTTAATAATTTATTTAAATAAATAATTTATTTAATTATTTACATTTTCGACTACTGTAGTTGGAATATATATTTCCCAAAATTTGTCGCCAAATATTCTGACTGTTTTTGTCACAAATAGTATTGGAAAATATTTTGTAAAAACTAAAAACTAAGAGTTCCGACTGAAGTAGTCGAAAATTTCTGACTACTTATTTCAGTAAAAAAATTTCTATCGGAAAAATGCAAATTTCTGGTAGTGGGAACGAATTTTAAGCTAGGAAAAACATGGGGTGTTACACAAAGATCATTCATTATCGTTCTTGGAATGACTAAATTCAAGATTCTTACAAAATTAGCTTCTACTAGTACTAAAGTCTCAAGGTCTAGACAACTCAACTCGTTTCCGCTGTGTCTGGATCATTACAGGCAGAAAGACTGAGCAGGGTGAGGCATCCAAACCTTGTTACACTAGTTGAACTTCATCCTTATCAATCCTGACTCAGTTACTTTATGTTTTTCTAGTATTGTTGTTTGCCTGCCCAAAGACAATTATGCTCGAAACTTATACGCCTTACTCTCTATAAAGATTTGATTAGAATGGCTCCACGTTTGTATTTTGGAGCAATGAGTATTATAAAAAAATTGTGTCACACCTCTTTTTTAACTCCCAAGAAGATTATATTTTAGGTTTCGAAAGAGTTTTTATTATTAAAGTGACAAAATAAAGATTTGTTCCGAAAAAGGATTACGTTTACATTCAAAACTCAGAGTCGCCACTTGGCATAATTCGGTGTGCCAAGTCACCTTTGGAAAATCCTTTTCAAAATAATTTGACTCTTTAAACTGGTTTGCGAACAGAGATTTCAGCTAAGGAATTCTGTTGACCAAGGGGAAGTTGTTAGGCACCCCTCGATCCCGTGGTTTGACCACAGTCGCTTGGTGGAGCATATCGGCTAATTTGACACTATAAATGTACAAACCACATAAAACACAAAAAAAATTAAACAAACGAACACATACCAAAACAATCTAAAATTCAGCGTCCATTCCACTTATACAGTTCCGAAAAATGAAAAATACAAAAACATATACCTACTCTATTTTAAACTAATTCTAAACTACTCCTGAACTAAACTCCACCCGACATTTCGGGCCTTGACCGTGCGTCGTCTTCAAGTAAATAATACTTTGGGGCATTCCCCGGTGAATAAATACAATTTCTTCGGGGCATTCCCCGACAAATGAATACAATTTCAATTTCATGAGATAAAATAGAAAAGCATTCAACACATTCAACATTCTGCGCATTCGATCCAACATCATTCCTAAATTTGCCTACCCGAACCTAAACTTTTACCTATTTCTTCGATGACCTAATCATGATACTACTACATTCAACCTTCGCATTTGTTCCGAAATAGCCAATAACAGTAAATCAAGACTAAACAATATTCATTTTATCCATGTCTATCATCCAACCCCTGCATTCCTTTTTAACACCAAATTTCAACAAATTCAAGATTACTAATTCAACAATCCACAACCATCTATTCAACGAAACTGAGCAAAACAAATCAATATCACTCAATATTCAACCAAATCTCACACAAATCAAATCCATATGATGAAATAAAATGAGAAAAGATAGAATTGGAACTTTTGATGACTGATTTCCATTGATAAAATATTTAAGAAAGCCCGAACTTTAGAATTTCGAACAGAACCTCAACAGTGACGAACTCCAACTCCGATATTGAAGAATTTGTATCATAAAAACTGATCAAGACGAACGGAAAGACAAACTCCAAAATAGGAACTACACCCAATGAATCCCCGAGATCCCAATTCCGATGACAGAACACAAAAATAAATGAAGCCAAAATTTCCAATATGTGACAGAACCAAAAAAGTGTAACCTGAGCTCCGGTGAGCTCAGGTGGCGGCAGAACACGATGAGGAAGGGTGGATTCCGCCAACCTTAGTGCCTTTCTGGCTAAATTCCACGAAAACCAAGGAGAAATAAGGAGATGTCGGGGGATAACAAAGCTGTGGTGGATCTTAAACCCGTAGAACCTGAAAATAAGAGAAACCACTAGTTTCGGCAATGGTTTCACCGAAAAACTCCAACCCATCAATCTCTTCTCTCTCTTTCTTCGTTACTCTCTCTCTGTGTGTGTGTGTGCTACTCTTCCTCTCTCGATCTACCTCTTTTTTTCTCACTTACTTCTCTGATTTCCAGTGTGAATCGAGTGTAGGTGTGTATGTATGTGCAATTTTAGGTAAGAATCTGAGAGAGGTCAGTGTGTTATTCGTGAGGAATATGTGTGTGCGCGCGCGCGATTTAGTCTATAGGTGTGTGGGTGAATTCTGTGAGGACGAGTGAGGATGGATTTTTGTATGTTTGTCGTGAATGAAATGAAATAAAAAATGGAGTTATGTGATGATGAAGAAGAAGAAGCAAAAAGGAACTCAGAAAAATGCCCTCCTCTTCTGTATCTATTGATATCTTGTGTATATGTATGTCATGGTGTATGAATATGCTTTCCCCTTTTCTTTATGGACAATAAAGTGGTGGAGGGGTCACGTGGGGTAGTTGGGGTGGGATATGGATGAGGTTTGTTAGGATAAGGTTAGGGATTTAATTTGTTAGGAATTTATTGAATTTTTGTTATTTTTGTATTTTTGTGGGGTATAATCACATGTATGAGGGTATATAATAACAAGAGGTAAAAAAGGGATAAATTGGGTTTTGGGAGGGACAAAATTAGGTGTCTACATCATTCCCCTTCTTGGGTGTAAACACAAAGTGTTTTCAAACAAAAAAGCAGACAACGAGACCAAATTTTGACCCGATCATTATTCAAAGAAAGAAACAGAAGGAAGAAGGGCAACCGGGTATTTGACATCCTACCTACCCAAGTTATGATAGAATCAAATCACAGGTATCTCAAATGGTTGGAAGAAGAGAAACTATACCAAGTTGGAGAGTCGAGTGAGGCCCTGTCGAGGTTTCGGTCCGCGACTCTGTCATTACATCAAAGAAAAATGAAAATTATAAGTTAAAAACATAAATGAAATTACAAAAACTATATCTATGCAGCTTTTCTTGACTCTTGACTCACTACTTCATCACCCTATTTTTCAGGCGGGCTCCTGACTTGTAATTTCATCACTCTGTTTTCCGGGAAAGCTCCCGACTTGCAATTTCATCACTTGTTGCTTGGTTTTAAATTTCTTCGCCCTATTCTTTTGGTGGGTTCCTGACTTTCTATTTTTCAATCTGTTGACTTTCAATTCTTCACCTTGTTTCTTGACTTTCGACTTCCTCACCATGTTGCTTGACTTTTTATTTATTTGTCTTATTCCTCAAGCGGGCTCCTGAAATCACATCAAAACTAAAAAAAAATTATCCCAAACAAAGATTATTATAAAGAGATTTCATATGCCAGGAAAGTGAAGTTCAAACACAAGAATTAAATTTTGCCCCAGTTTATCATCAAAGGACTTTTGTGAAAGTCACATCATTATATGAATCAAAGGGAATGACTCGACTAAAAGTAACGTATTATAGGATTCAAAGGGAATGACTCGACTAAAAGGTACGTCTTATAGGAATCAAGGGAAATGACTCAACTAAAAGGTACGTCTTATAGGAATCAAAGGGAATGATTCGACTAACAGGTACGCCTTATAGGAATCAAAGGGAATGATTCGACTAACAGGTACTCCTTGTAGGAATCAAAGGGAATGACTCGACTAAAAGGTACGTCTTATAGGAATCAGGGGAATGACTCGACTAAAAGGTACATCTTATAGGAATCAGGGGAATGACTCGACTAAAAGGTACTTCTTATAGGGGTTAAGGGGAATGACTCGACTAAAAGGTACGTCTTATACGAATCAGGGGAATGACTTAACTAAAAGGTACGTCTTCTAGGGGTCAAGGGGAATGACTCGACTAAAAGGTAAATCTTATAGGAATCAAAGGGAATGACTCGACTAAAGGTACATGTTATAGGAATCAAAGGGGATGACTCAACTAAAAGGTACTTCTTCTAGGGGTTAAGGGGAATGACTCGACTAAAAGGTACATCTTATAAGAATCAAAGGGGATGACTCGACTAAAAGGTACGTCTTCTAAGAGTCAAGAGGGATGACTTTACTATAAGGTACGTATCCTAGGAGTGAAGGTTCAATTTAAGAAGTGTATCACCTAGCAAATGAAAACTGAAATCCCTGGACAAGTGTGTCTCCGAGGCATATAGGATGATAAATTTTTACCATGATTTTATTATCAAACCTGTGCAACAATATTGCTTCCTGAATTTGTAAAAGTGAGGCATTGCATCCCTTGATGTTTATGCTCTGAAGTCCCTACATTGAAGGTAATATGTTTCCTGTTTCATCAAAGAAAACTTGTGAGTTTAAAACATGGTGGCTAGTTTGTGGCTTTAGTTTTCGCAACGATTGCTCTTTCCCTCGTCACTTTTAACCTTACTTCCAACCATTAGCATATATCATTGACATGTTGAATCATTGACCCGAACTCAGATTATTAAGAGTGACTGAAACAAACACAGTATCTTTGCTTTGCCATGCTTCTCATATAGACCCTTTGAACCCTGGTATTTTCATGAGTTCACAGACTTGTCTATTGACAAAACTTTCTGCATGTCCTTTTTTCGGTTCATAATCATGCCTCTTTCATGCGCTAGCTTTTGTCTTGCTTTGTGCAATTAAAGAAGCTGGTAGCCAGTTTTGAAATCTTTTCTCACTTATTTTGACACGAACGTGATTCAAAGACAAGAAAAGAAAAAAAAATGACATTTTTTATTTGGATAACTGAATCAAGAAAGATAAAACAAAAATAAAGAGAAGTACGAAAAGACAATGAATGTCCCCATTTGAAACAAATAAAATAAAAATTATCTAAAAAAAGGACAGTCAACTCTAATGATTATGACATGCATTTTGAATTAAGCCGTCTAATCTTTGCATCCAAACTTTCTACCAATTGTTCTTGAGTTAATGGCCCTAAAACTGAGTTACTTCCTTAGGTCAATTGCATTCAGAGACCTCATTCGGCTAGTGGTGCCTTGAAGGGTTTTTTCCAACAAGCCTCTCTCATTTTCTTTCTCTCTGCTCACCATTGTCTTATGGTGTCCGCAAAATTTTTTCACTAATGAGACTCCGCTATTTTTATTTCTCTCAACTCACCATCATCTTATGGTGCTTGTGAGTGATTTCACCAATAAGACTCTCTCATTTTTTTATTTTTCTCAACTTACCATCGCCTTACGGTGCCCGCGAGGGTTTTCACCAATAAGGATCTCTCATTTTTATTTCTCTCTTGATTCCTTACGCTGAGGAAGACAAGTAGTTCCCAAATGCATCATCATATCCATTGTATGATTAGCCATAACATCCTCAAAGATTGATCTGAAGGTCTTTCTTTGGTTGTAACTCGACTTTTGGTTAAGGTTAGAAAGAAAGGATGACATGAGGCTCAAACGACACTTGAAGTGCGGTAGGACTTACAACTTTTGGAATCGACTCAAACAATGAGGATCAACTCATACCTTAGTTTCTTTTGACTAAAAAATACTAAATTGTTTATTTGGTTGGACCGAGTCCAGAGTAGGGCAGCCTACGTATCTCACCCTCGAGAGAGGAGAATCAGGTCACACGTAGTTCTATCAGCTTGTTCTTTTGATTGATTCTGATTTTTGTTTCTTCTTCTCTTTTTTTCTCTTTTGGATTTTTTTTTTCTGACCCTATTTTTGATACTCTTCTCTTTTCTTTCCTTTTGGACACATTTTTTTTCTTTTGATTTTTACTGACTCTATCTTGATTCCAACAGGAAAACTTAAATGGGGTAAACAAAGGATGACACAATGTTTGGATAACAAAATAAAATACCTTCATCATTAAGGGTAGTGTAGTTATTTTCTCTCCTTTTGTAATATACTATAAATAGGACATTTTAGGTCTTCTCTTATTAGTTGTTTAATGATAAAAATATGAGACATTGAAAATCCTCTCTCTTGAGAGTAGACCACCTTAGTATAGTTCTTAGTTAGGTCTTGGATTAGCCATTGTAGTTTAGGTCTTGGAAAAGCCAATATTATTCTTTGCTTGGAAACGGTGGATCTTAAGGTGAGTTGATTCCCTTGACAGTCACCGTAAGAGTGTGGTGTTGTTTTTACATTCATTAGGGGTTTTTGAGTTTAATATACTCTTTAGTTCCTAATCTTTGTAATAATCTATGTCTTACTATCTATCTATACCTTTCTTGCAATTGTGTTAGTGTTTGTATCTTGTAATCGTTTGTTCTTGTTGAATCCAAATCTTGTGTTTATTCTGTTCATCTTGTTCTTGTTGTATTGTTGTTGTTTTGGTGTTAAAACACCTTGTAAACTCATGATACTTGTGTTGTTGTTGTTGGCCGAAACTAGCACTCAAAGGGGACCTTGGATTGCTCTCAATTTATGGACTATTTTGTGTAGTTTTTGTCCCTTACGTGGTCTTTCTTATATCATATATATTTTGTGATGGGTTTTCCTTGTACGCGTCGTCAACATGATTCGATATGGGTAATTGTAGATAGAATGACCAAACGATCTCATTTCTTGCTAGTTCATACTTCTTATTCAGCCGAGGATTATGCCAAGCTCTATATTAGAGAGTTGGTTAGGTTACATGGAGTCCCATTATCTATCATTTTAGAGAGAGGTACTCAGTTTACCTCTTACTTTTGGAGAGCTTTTCAGAAGGTTCATGGTACCCAAATTCATCTCAGTACATCTTTCCATCTGCAGATAAACGGTCAGGCAGAGAGGACCATTCAGACCCTAGAAGATATGTTGAGGACGTGCGTTCTTGACTTTAAGGGTAGTTGGGATGACCACTTACCTTTGATCGAGTTTACCTACAGTAACAGTTATAACTCTAGTTTTCATACGGCTCCATTTGAGGCTCTCTATGGGAGAAGATGTAGATCTCCTATTGGTTGGTTTGAGATAGGTGGGGCTTCTTTGATAGGACTAGATTCGGTTTTTGATGCAGTGGAGAAGGTTCAGTTGATTAGGGAGAGGCTTAAGACAGCCCAAAGTCGGCAAAAATAGTATGTAGATGTGCAAAAGAGAGATCTTGAGTTTACAGTTAGAGATTTGGTATATTTGAAAATCTCTACCATGAAGGGAGTGAAGAGATTTAGCAAGAAAGGGAAACCCAGTCCCTGATATGTTGGACCTTACAGAATCTTGAACCATTTTCGAAAGGTAGCTTATGAGCTTGAGTTTCCTACAGATTTGGTATCAGTGCATCTAGTGTTCTATGTTTCTCTATTAAAGAAGTGTATTGGTCATCCAGCTATAGTCGTTCCGATAGAAAGTGTGGATGTTTAGGATAGCCTTTCTTATGAAGAAATCTCAGTCGAGATCCTTGATCGTCAGATTCGAAGGCTAAGGAATAAAGAAGTTCCCTTGGTCAAAGTTCTTTGGCGGAATCAGTTCATTGAGGGAGCCACTTGGGAGGCAGAAGCAAATATGTGTACCAAGTACCCTCACCTTTTCTCCGCAAACTCAGAATCAGCTTAAGGTAATAGTTCTTCTTAGATTGACTCTTTTCCATCTCAGTCCCAAATATATAATCATTCTCATGTCTTTGCATACATTCACGACTTCAGTTCAGTCATGTATCATGTTTCAGGCTCAGTCATGAAATCATGTTTTCAGTTATGCATGTTCAGTATGTGATTTAAGTTTCCCTAGTATTCTCAGCTTAATTAGTCTCATTCTAGGATGAATGTTCCCAAGGTGGAGATATTGTAATACCCCGTATTATTCATAGATCAGTTCAGCTCCTAGTTGTATGCATAAGAGACTTAAAACCTAAAAATTTCACTAAGTGTTGGGGACTTAGTTATATTTTGGCTTCTTAACTTCAAGGATTTTTAAATTGGTCTTCTCGACCCCAAGACGTAGATTTTTTTGTTAATTCATGTTCAGGAGTGTATAGAGCATGTCTCGGGGAAGTTTCGAATTCTTCGGACGAGGATTGGGTTATGTTTGGATTTCGATTCCAGCAGCTCATCGTGATAGTAATGCGTCGTGGTAGTTATAGCGATGAAGACTTCACCGCATCACGATGAGTCTTTAATCCGCATTCCAGTTGCGAATTTAAATGTCTGAGGGGTAATTTTTTCTTTTCCCCTCAATCCAATTCATAAAAACACGAATTAAAACGTCGATTAGGGTATTATATGCCTATTTTCTCCAATTCTCCTCTCAAAGAAACCCTAATCATCCCTAAGTTTATCAAATTCAATTACTTCCTCTTCAAGAAAACCAAGAAATCAAGTTCCCAAATTCAAGAACTTTTAAGAAAAGCATCAAGATTGTGTTTCTCTTTCAAGCTTAAGGACTTAAAGTATGTGTGATGTTCATCCATGGGCCCATTTCACCAATGGAGTCCAAGAATCCCTTTTTGATATCAAATTAGGAGTTTTTACATGTTTATGATGAATTGCCTCCATGAAGTTGTTATTGATTTTGATAACAAGTTATGTTACAAGTGTTTTTTAATGGAATGATCCCTCATATGATTTGAGTATTGAAATCCTCATGTTAAATACCTAATTCATTGTTTTAGTATTGTAACTATGTTTTCAATCACATGTTTTACCCATTCTCATGTTTAAGTTCATGACTTCCATGTGTTTGATGAAATGTCTAAATGATTGGGTTTTGAACAATGATCCCCTATTATAGTATCAAAGATTTTATACGTCCTTATTGTTATTTCTATTCAGTGCTAGAGGGTTATGAACAACCGATACTTAGCTATTTACATAATTTTAGTATCTTCAGTGTGGTTTTAGATATACTATGAGCATTTTCATTCAATTAGCTATCATGATTAGTTGTTTGCTCAGTTAAACTTAGTTCAGTTCAGTAATCAGTGTCATTCAGTAGTGAGTAGGATTTAGCACCAAGTGAATACAGGGATGACGACTTCCCCGTTAGTTAGGCAGAGTCGTTAGTAGTGGTTCCTGCATTCCAGAACTATGTAGCCAACGTAGGATATGAGGAGTCACCCATCAGTTTAGGCTTGACTTTCTCTGAGGAGTCACCAGCCAGTTTAGGCTTGACTTCTTCTCAGGGGTCACCCGTCAATTTAGGCTTGACACCCTGGTCCTTCGGGACATCAGAATAGTGGATCCACATAGCCATATATTAGTACCCATAGTACGGTACTGACACCCTTCCAACTGGGGTTATAGGTTGGACCCCGCTTAGTTCAGATTGGGGCACGTCGGTTAGATGATACCTCACATAGTCTCAGTTCAGTATTCAGTATAGAATTTAGTTTAGGTTTGCTTGACCAAAGCATACAGATTACCAGTTATTTAGTTATTAGATTTCAGTATTTCAGCTTACAGATTATCTAAGAAATAATATATTCTTGGTCATGCATTCTCAAATTTTACAGCTCTTATGCATTTTCTTAGCTATTTCATGCATGCATACTCAGTTATTTCATGCTATTATGTTAGTCATTATGTCATGCTCAGTTAACCCATGCATTTCATCCAAACCTCATCTCATATATGTAATACCCCGAGAATTTTTTTGTTGAAATTTTGTACGTAAACGTGTTGGGTTCTATCTTCTAGAATGAATTATAAATTTTTCGTGTGGAATGTCTTAGATTATGACCTACCATTGCGTATATTATCGAATAATCTTTCCAACGATATGTGGATCATCCAAAACGAACACCCGAGCGACGAGTTATGAACATTTCGATCGAACCGTGAATAGTAGTGAACAGTAAAACGTGCAGGAAAAAAAGTACTGAGGCCTGGCGTATTTTTTCTCCAACTTTAAATGATCATAACTCCTCGTACCCAATGATCTGGGTGGTCTACTATATATCAATAGAAATCTCTGCGAGTCCTCTTTCCGATGAAATTGGTTTCATCCAATTTGTCTATCAGAGCAAAACGTTATGGTCGATCTACTTCAGCCTAACAAAAGTGAATTTTTGGGTCAACTTCAAACTATCATAACTCCTCGTATACAATGATCTGGGTGAGATACTATATATCAACTAAAATATATGAGAGTTCTCTTTCTAATGAAATTGGTTTCATCCAATTTGGATATCGGAGTAATACGTTATGGTTGATCTACTTCAGACTATCAAAACAGTCCACCAAAGGACAGATTCGAGAATTTTTTGATTTTTAGGGGCATTTTGGTCATTCTCCCTCACCCAAAATCCGTTCAAACCCTATATTAAAGCCTATTAGAAGCATTATATGTTATATTTTATCAAATTCCCCCAAAAACAAAACCCTAGGCTCCTACATCCAACTTCAAGAACCTCCAAAGATCACCATTAATTCTGCAAATTTATTCAAGATTCCAAGTTCCTAGTTCAATAACTCCAAGAACCATCATTCAAAGGCACGATTAACATCTAAAAAATGAGTATAGATCTAAAGTTCATCATTCCAGGTATGTGGGGGTTTTCAACAAGAACAATCTTTCGTTCTTGTGCCCAAAAGTAATTTTCTTTACGAAGATATGATTTTTATATGTTTATTATGATTTTGGAGCATGAACTTATATTCTATCTTGGTTATCTTGAGATTATGATGTTTATGACTTTGAAAAGTCGAATTTATATGAAATTATGACTTAAAGCATGATGCTTGAAAGAAATTTACTATGATTTTGATATTTGGGTCTTGAACCCCATTTGAAATTGTGTCTTTGAGAAAATGTGTGCTATATGCACGTTGATGTTGAATATTTGAGATGTTTTGAATAATTTGACCTTTTAATCGTGAATGAGTTATTTTGAACTCGACTGTGAAAGAAATCCACATTTTTATTGATTATGATAAAGGGGTAGCAAATTGGCTCCCGATGAAAATTGTTGAAGTGTTTATTGTGGATTTTCTTTAATGTGAGCCTGAGGCTGATTTAAATTTTTGAGCTAAGTCCGGGAGTAATCTTTAGCACCGAGTGGGAGGTATAAAGTGACCTTACTTCCCTAGAACTACATGCCCCCGTAGGAGTGGGCCTGAGGCTGATTTATATAGTGATCACTAGTTTGTGTAGAATTGATATCGATACTCATACTCCGATGGCAAGGATAGGACGGCTCTCCCCAATGTGGGTTATACATTGGACTCCATGTAGCTCACATGGTTTATGTCGGTTATAGGATCTCCCAATGTGTGTGTGTGTACTCGTCTATCTGAGATGAAAACATATTTGCTTAAAAGGCTGAGTTTGAGAAAGTCATTATTCTTAAAAGATTTAAAGAATATATTCTAATGAGAATTGACATGAGATTTGATTGTTTTGATGTTTTGAAATTGAGATAAAAGTGAATTGAGAACGTATTGTAATGACTCACTTGTTTTACTTTACATGTATTATTCATCCATGATTTTGATGATTTAATTTGAGCTAAGTGAGTCATCTATATCAGTATGCATAATTTTATAAACTGTGATGATATTAAGATATTATTTTATATATGCATTGCACCCCCATATGCTCGGTATCTTTCCGTGGTACTGACCCACATATTCGTATGTGGGCTACATTTTCTCAGAATGTAGGTACAAGGTATAGTTGCACCTTCGGATCCAGTCAGTTCGTGCTATCCAGTCAGCAGGTGATGAGTCCTTTTGATTCAAGGACTCGGGTTAGTTATGCAGAGTTTATAGTGTTGTATTTTCTTTATTCAGTCGTATTGAGTTGGGGTAGTCAGGAGTCATGACCCGGCTACCTACAGTCAGTACTAGTAGAGGCTTCATAGACAATCAGTAGAAGTTGATGTATTTTGTTTCAATTTTGGTTGTAAAGGCAGAATTGTAATCCTGTAAAATTCCATTTTTGTATCGATCAGATTCATAAAAGAGTTAATTACTGCTGATTTGTATGGATTTGTATTTTTATTCAGTTGCTTATGAGTTATGCTAGTAAAAGGGTTAGCTTGGGGTCACTTGTGACCCTAAGCACCGTGTGACGTCTCGGGACCCAATTTCGGGGCGTTACAATATACCAGTACATTAAAGTACTGACCGCATACTTTCTTCACACTATGATGTCTTATATCATAGGTTCGCACGCTAAGTTTCCTGACCGCACTTAGATAGCTCAGCATTACAGCAACAACAGTTGTGGTGAGTCCTCATCTTTCGAGGACAAGTTTATCATTCATTCAGTTATTTAGTATTCCTCTATTTCAGTCGGTTGGAGTTAGTTGGGGTTTTTTCCCATCTACTCCACAGTCAATCAGTTTTAGAGGCTTTTTAGACATTCAGACAGTCAGTTAGCTTATCAGTGTTATAAGTTGGATTTCAGTATTTTTGTAGATATTTCCAGACTTGCAGATTCAGTTATATTTTTAGTCTTTAAAACCTTATGGCATTAATAGTTATTTCGGCATATATCTTTATTTATCAATTTACTCAATGCTCACAGCAGGTACCCACTCATGGGTTAGCAAGTGGTCGCTTGTGACCGTAAGCACCGTTGTCGCGACTAAGGGGTAGCCTTGGGTCGTGACATTTAAATTAAAAATATATCGAGAAATATATGTGGACCCAATATATATCAGGAGGAGTATAAGCATAACAGGAACTATGTTTAAACCTATTTCTAATAATACATGGATATATTTACACCTAAAATATAACAAAAAAGATATATTTGGATCAAAAGTATAGCGAAAAGTATATTTAAACTTATTTCTAATATGATTTGACCATTTTTCCAAAAAAAATTAACTTGATCAAATAGTATTTTACATATATATAAGCAGCCTAAAGAAGGCAGGAGACCGTTGTCTTGTCAGCTTAGGCTGAAGGACAATCTTGTCATTTTATATATTTTGGTTGCCACACAACCCTCTAAGGACATTTTTGTACTTTCACAACAATCTCAATCAACGTAAAAAAACTCTTTAAGGATTCAACACCAGCATAGATAGTAGTAGAGATGTTGATGAAATGAAACTTTTAAATCTGACGCTCACATGAGTAAAATTAGGGCAAAAGAAAAAAAACCCCGCCATGTCTTCAGTCCTCGGTTGCAACGAAGGTTTTAAATAGGCTACATCTCAAAATTCACAACCACCATAGTGTTACATCATAATAATTATTACCACCATAAAACCTCTTGCAGAGTATTTTGCCATTTTAACAACAATCTCAATTATCGCAAAATTTTCTTTCAGGATTCAATGCCGAGAACAAGCAAATGGGATGATCTAAAACCCTATATCCTTTTAATGCATAAAGATTCAATTTTAAGGATCAGATTAGTAAAATCAACGCAAATAAGACAACACATTCGCCATGGATGCAATAGTACATGCAACAACAACAACATACCTTCTGAATTTTGACTAAATTAAATTTTTTATACATCATATATAATGGATCCACCAACCTTTGAATTTGTTGTCCAATACTCTATTTCACAACAAATTTTAATGCATGCCAAATTCTTCATTCACATTTATAGTTGATATTTTGAAGATTCAACTAACTATGCAGCAATTCAAGAAAGACATGAACAAGTGCACCTTCACTAACTTTTAGATCCCATTCTTTGATTTCTTTTTTAATAATTAGAATGTTAGTGAAGCAAGTTGTTGGGTGAATAGAATAGTTGGACTTTGTTGAGATTGGACCTACTTTTGTTTGACTATGACAAGAGTGAAGAAATTGGTATCTACTAAATTGGTTTGCCCCATTTGTTTATTTTATTTTTAATCTATTTTATTTTATGCTAAGTTGGTTGAGAGTAAGGACGAAGAAGAGAAGCGGGTAAACAGGAAAGAGTATAAGTTAGCTAGGAAGGAGGCTAAGTTAGCAGTTGTGGCGGCTAAGACGACAGCATTTGAGAGCTTGTATGCGGGGTTACAGGAGAAAGGAGGGGAAAAAAGGTTGTTTAGACTCGCTAAGGCTAGGGAGAGGAAGGGTCGTGACCTCGATCAGGTGAAGTGCATTAAGAGGGAGGACGGTACAGTGTTGGTGGAGGACGGCCACATTAAGAATAGATGGCAGTCGTATTTTTGTAGGCTCTTGAATAACGAAGGGGATAGATTTATTGTGTTAGGGGAGCTGGAGCACTCAGAGGAGTGTCGGGATTTTAGTTATTGTAGACGTTTTAAGGTAGAGGAGGTTAGAGAGGTTGTTCGCAGGATGCGAAGGGGTAGGGCGACAGGGCTTAATGAGATACCTGTGGATTTTTGGAAGTTTTCTGGCGAGGCTGGTTTAAGGTGGTTGACTGGATTGTTTAACAGAATTTTCAAGACGAAAAAAATGCCCGAGGCTTGGAGGTGGAGTACTATGATCCCCCTTTATAAGAACAAGGGTGACATTCAGAGTTGCAATAACTATAGGGGTATTAAGTTATTGAGTCACTTTATGAAGATTTGGGAGAGAGTGGTCGAGGTGAGGCTAAGACGGATAGTGTCTATTTCGGAGAACCAGTTTGGATTTATGCCCGGCCGCTCGACGACGGAGACAATTCACCTGGTGTGGAGGCTGGTGGAACAGTATAGGGAAAGGAAGAAGGACCTGCACATGGTGTTTATCGACTTAGAGAAGGCATACGACAAAGTCCCTAGGGAGGTTCTTTGAGATGCTTGGAGGTGAGTGGAGTCCCGGTGGTAGATATCAGAGCAATTGAGGACATGTATGATGGAGATAAAACCCAGGTGAGGACGGCGGGAGGAGACTCTGATCATTTCACTGTCTTGATAGGATTGCATTAGGGATCTAATCTTAGTCCCTTTTTATTTGCTTTGCTGATGGATATGTTGACGGTGGCGTATTCAAAGAGAAGTGCCTTGGTGTATGCTTTTTCCAGATGATATAGTTTTTATTGATGAGACGCGGGGGGGAGGGGGGTGAATGATAAATTAGAAGTGTGGAGAAAAACTCTTGAGTCTAAAGGGTTCAGGTTGAGTAGGAGCAAGACAGAATATTTGGAATGCAAGTTTAATGACGCGAGGCTGGAGATCATACCATCCTCTCCATTTTGATAAGGATTTGACCTCAAATCCATTGATTTATCGTCGTCTAGGACATCAAGGGGTGAAAGATCACTTATGTTGAGGATGTTGTGCACTTGATAATATAGAGGAAGATCAATCTTGGAAGCATTATCATTTATTCTCTCAAGCACTTTTTAGGGGCCATCTCCTCGAGACATCAACTTAGCTTTCCTTTGGGTGCGAAACTAATCCTTCCGAAGATGTAACCATACCCAATCACCCTATTCAAGAATAAGTTTTCTTCGCCCTTTGTTCACCCTTTTTCCCACTTCTTGATTCTTCTTTTCAAGGTCAAGCCTCACCTTATCATGTAGCTTCTTCATTGATTCCGCCCTTTGGCTTTAGCTTATCACAACATCACTAGACAAAGGAGTGAGATCCAAAGTGGTAAGGGGGTTAAAACCATAAACACATTCAAAAAGAGTCATACCAATAGTCGAATGGATAACACGATTGAAAGCAAACTCGACTAAGGGTATATGATCTTCCCAAAAGGCCATTTTACTTTAACCACGGGACGTAACATAGAACACAAGGTACTATTTACTAATTCCATTTGACCATCGATTTGTGGGTGGCATGATGTTGAGAAAAACAATTTGGTGCTAAGCCTACCCCGCAACGACCTCCAAAAGTTACTGAGGAACTTAGAGTCCATATCACTAACAATGGTCCTAGGAGTCCCATGCAGTTTGACAATATGCTCAACAAACAAGGTGGCTACATTGGGTGCATCCCTGCTCTTATGACATAGGATGAAGTGAGCCATTTTTTAGAATCAATCAACACAACAAATATGTTATCCTTACCTCTCCTCATACTAGGAAATCCCAAAACAAAATCTATAGAAATGTCAAGCCATGGATATAGGGGAGTGGGTAGTGTGGTATACAACCTTTGAGGGAGAATGCGCAATTTGGCACTTCTACAATTCATGCATTGGCTACAAATTCTAGCAACATCATTGCGCATCTTGGGCCAATAAAATTATTCCTCTAGGATCCCAGGGGTCTTTTCAATTCCAAAGTGACCCATCATACCACCATCGTATCTCACAAACAACTCTCTGCAAGAGCTAGAGGGTGCACACAACCTTTTTCCTTTGAAGAAGAAACCATCAAACTTGGAATTAGGCATAGAAGTCTTATCCCTTATCCACCTTTCCCTACCCTATTCCTCAGAATCTTGAATGATTAGAGCAAATATGGGGTCCTCGGGATACATTTCCTTTAGACACTCAAAACCCATTAACTTAGAAGACAATGCAGAGATTAACACATGTTTCTTAGATAATACATCGGCTACCACATTTTCCTTTCCCCTTTTGTATTGAATTACATAAGGGAAAGTCTCTAGGAACACAATTCATTTGGTATGCCTTTATTTAGATTATCTTGGGCCCAGAGGTGCTTCAATGATTTATTTTCGGTTTGGATCAAGAACTCCTTGGGCCACAAATAATGTTGGCAATCACCCAATGCTCTAACTAAGGTGTATAACTCTAGACCATAAGTGGAATAATTTAGAGTTGTGCCCTTAAGATTTTCACTAAAATAGTAAATCCATTTATGATCTTGCATTAAGATGTCACGTATACCTACCTTACTTGCATCACATTCAATTTCAAACATCTTATCAAAATTGGGTAATTACAACGGGGGGGAGGGGAGGGGAGCTAAGCATGACCTTCAAAGCTTCAAATGCATTGGCTTGCTCATCCCCCCATTTAAAAGGTTTGTCCTTACGGATTACCTCGGTCAAGAGAGCGATGATGGTACTAAATTCTTTGACAAACCACTTATAAAAGCTTGCCAACCCATGGAAGCTTCGTGCTTTACCAATGGATTTCGGTGTTGGCAAGGTCTTGATAACGTCTATATTATATTCATCCACCTCAACTCCTCTTGAGCTTACAAAAAATTCCAAAAATACTTCTTCTTTTAGACTAAAAGAGCAGTTACAATTTCTCTCTTCTAAGCACTTCACACTTTGCAAATATAAAATATGCTCTTCAAGGGATTTGCTATAAACTAGGACATCATCAAAATACACCACAATTAATTTTTCAATGAACGGTTTCGTCACATGGTTCATCAACCGCATAAAAGTACTTGGAGCGTTGGTGAGGCCAAAAGGCATGACCAACCTTTCATATAGACTAAACTTTGTGTTGAATGTGGCCTTCCACTCATCACCCAGTTGTATTTAGATTTGGTGGTACCCGCTCTAAGATCTATCTTAGAAAACACACAAGAACCATTCAACTCATCAAGCATATCATCCAAACGGGGAATTAGGTGGTAATACTTTATCGTTATTTTATTAATGGCTCGACAATCAACACACATGTGTTATGTCCCATCTTTCCTTGGCACTGGAAACACCGGGATCTCACATAGACTCATACTTTTTTTTTATGTATCCTTTGTTGAGAAGTTCCTCAACTTGACTTTGGAGCTCTTTGGTGTCTATTGGATTACTTTGATAGGCTGATTTATTTGGCAATTAAGAGCCTGGCATAATCTATTTTGTGTTCAATTCCCCGAAATGGTGTTAACCTTTTTGGAAGCTCCTTTGGGAACACATCTTAATAATCTTGCAAAATAAGAGAAATAGAATAGGGAATAAGAGAAGTAGAGTGGTTAGTATGAAAATCATGGGCTAGGAGGAGCATGGGTGTGTCCACGTCATGCTCTTTGAAGAGATATTTGTTCCTAGCTAATATCACCATTTGATTCTTTCCCTTCAACCTCCTTCCTCTCTCCCTTTCTCCCCCTCCCCTCGCCTCTTTTTTCAATGGCCTCCTCTTTTCTCACCTTCTTTTCTTTCTCTTTTAACTCTCTCAATATTTGATGGGCTTCATTCACTTGTGAGGGTGAGAGAGGATGTAGTGTAAACTTTTGATCATTCAATTTAAGGGAATACTAATTGGCTCTCCTATCATTCTTAGTCGATCAATCATATTCCCATGGCCTTCCCAACAAGATGTGACAAACTTGCATGGGACTCACATCACATAGAACCTCATCTTTATAATTCCTGATTTTGAAACGAATTACAACTTGTCGAGTTACTTTCAACTCTCTACATTTCCTCAACCATAGGAGTTTGTATGGAGTAGCTTTAGGAAATTAACCATGGTAGAACTAACTACATTGGCATAGCTGCCACTGTCAAATGATCAATGAGCATACATTCTCCTTGATAAGATATTTAGTATAGAATAGATTTTCCTTTTGACTCGGGTCATCTAAAACTTAACTAATCATTACTCGTCTTACACGAAGTTAGGCACTCCAAACTCTCCATCTTGAGGCTAAGCATCCTCATTATCTCCTTCTACTTATTCCTCTTCTTCAACTTGTTCTCCATCCTGGGATTTCTCATCATTCTCATCCGCTTCTAGGTACATCTCTTCTTCAAGGTAATATAATTTATCTTCTCTAAGAATCACATTTCTCCGATTATGACACTCATTTGCCTTGTGTCCCCATATTTTACATTAAAACTAGAAAACCTTTAGGATCCAGAGTTAGATATTTGTTACCTTCAATCCTTGGTGGATACTTTAGAGGGGTCTTTTCTACGGGCTTCTTATCATAGGACTTGTTGATGTCCTTATTCTTGTTCTATCCGGATGAAGATTAAGCTACCTCTTTGTTCTTACTCCAAGAGTTAGTAGATGAGTATCATTTAGGTTTGTAAGTTGCCCTTTTTTTAATATCCCTTTCAATTTCCTAGGCCGCTTGGAAGATTTCTTCTAACGTTTTAAACTTGTGAATAGTCATGCATGAGAAGATCTCTTTGTTCAACCCAACCTTGAAGCGTATGATGGCATGATTCATGTTCTCATGATACTCGAGCTTCAATATCAATTGTTCGAATTCATTATAGTAGGCCAATACACTCTTACTTCCTTACCTCAAGCTGTATAACTTGGCAAGTAACTCAAGTCTATACCTTTCTGGCACATACTTTTGTCTCATGAGTCCCTTCAAGTGATCCCATAGGGTAGTTGTCCTTTATTCAACACATTTCCGAACCTCTTAGCATAATCCCACTACATAGTGGCAAACCCTTCAAAATATGTTATAACATAGAAACTCTTCTTCTCATCAGTGAGATCATTGACTTGGAAGATCCTTTCACACATGGATTTCTATGTAAGATAAGCCTCGGGATCACTCTCCGCTTTGAAGGTTGGAAGGCTAAACTTGATTGAATTGATGTCCACATATCGATTCCTATTACTTTGTTGGTGCCCTTGGTCATATCCTTGGGGTCAGTTTCCCAAGTTTCTTGTTCCATTACCACCATATTAGTTCCATTGATCATGACCTTGGGGTCGGTTTCCCAAGTTTCCTCTACCATTAGGCACCGGGCCAAATCTTTTTTCTCGACCTCAATAACTTTCTTGACCTATTGGTCTATCTCTCATTTCCTCTAGTCATCTCCATCGAATGCTCCAAACTCCTCTTATTTTTCCTCCCTCTCTTTCTTCTCGATTTGGATGGGTTGGTTTTGGTTAAGTGGTGCTTGGAATGGTGGAATTTGGTTTGGTGGAGGTTGGGGTATTTGGTTTGTAGGTTCTTCTTGTTGTGTTTGATTGAATTGAGGTTGGAGTGCTCGAACGGGATATCAATTTTGTGGGGTAGTGGGATCTTGTATTAGTCTTAGTGGATTGAGCATTTAGTGGAGGGTTTCGGGGAAATGGTAGCGGATCTGTTTTGACCATGTCCGCTTGAAGAAGCATGGTAGTTTAGGGGAGTGGAGAGGGTGAAGTTTAGTCGACCTTCCATGTTATCCATCCTTCCACCTATAGTAGTCATACTTCGTCCATTGATGCTATTCAACTATACACAACATTAAGATTCTCCATGGTGGAAGATAACATAGCATTTGAGGTGTTATTATTCATGGTTTATGACGTTTCGCCTTCTGGAGTCATTGTACCTATGAAGAAAGACATTCACAAAAACAACAAACACATTAGTGTTAGGGAAATTAACTTCACAACTCTTTACACCTTTGTACACCTTACACTTGGATAGACAAGTGTTGAATGTTGGTTTATACTCCAGTGATAGTTGAGATGTTGATCTCTACTCTTGTTCGGAATGGATCCTTGTTTGAAAGACTCAAAGAAATCTCGTACGGACTTGAGCCAAAAAGTTACGACAATATATAAACGAGAAAAGCACTAAAGGAATTGGGACAAAGAAAGAAATGAGCTCAAGAACAAATTCACAACTAAGTAGATGGATTACTAGTTGTTAATTAGTGTTAGAATCAAGTAAAAGGTATTTAAGAATCAAGGAAATGAAACTAAGATTCTAAAATGAGCTTACAAAACTTTTCCAGGGTGACTGAAGGTGCAACTGAACGTCACTGAGGTGACTGGTTGTCCCTCAAGTCATCGCCCAATCCATCCCTTAGCTCCAAGTGAGTAATTTGTGGGGCCGTTGTACTTTCTTGGAATATTATATTGAATAAACAAGTACAACTCCTTTTTCTTCAATTCTTTTGGATCAAACCCTTACTTTTGTAGCTTCTTCAACAAGATATGAAGAACTTGAAGAATATTCAAATTTTTACCCTCAAGCAAACGAACTCAGAATTTGATAAATTTGAAACTCAAGATCCCGAACAAACCCCAATAGTATTTATACCTCAAAACTCACCCAATAGATTTTAGAACCCACTTGAAATTTCTTCAAACTTAAGCTTCAACAATGGTGGGTCACTCTACTTGCTGGATTAAGTTCAAATTTTAGATAACAACTCAAATAACATTAGAGAACACTATTGTTGCACTAAAAACACAAGAAGACACAAAAATCAAAAACTCAAATTTAAAAAATAACCCAAAATGTGAATGAGACTATTTTTGTGTTTATCTAGATAACAAACCCAAGACTAGAATCGTTGGAATGATCCTAAGCTCAGTTCTGATATCAAATGATATGATTCTAACTACGGAAACTAAGGATAATCAACAAGAGATGGAAGTTAGATAGATTGACACAAGAAAATAGAAGAAATTAAGAATTAACGAGTGTTTCAAACTCAAAAACTCTTAATCTAATAGATTCAACCATCAAATCTCTTACGTGGACCAAGAGGGATTTAACGCCGTCAAAACCCCCATTTCTAAACAAACATTCAATACAAGTTCACCAATAACACTCTCAAGTGAAAAGTTCATTCAATATTCAAGATAAGCTAATGAAAATAACCCTAGGAATTTTTATTTATAGTTTCTACAAAGGCCCAAAAGTGACATTGGTAAGAAAGGAATTAAAACCTACAAAATGACCATTCTGCCTAGCTGGGACTGCCACAGGGATAGTCACTCAAAGGTCCCACCTTCAGTCTCCTTGGGCTTCCTGGGACGGCTCTAGGGATGGCCAATCACCAAGGTGGCGGGCCGTCGCACCTCTAACCACTCCAAAACAGTGAAGTCCATTGTCCTCCTTGTCATTTTGGTTTCCCTACTCAATCCTCAACACATGGCATCCCTTGGTAGGCATCAAAACAAGCTCCAACATCTCCTTTTTGGCGAACGTAGCTTGCAAACCTTGTATCTCTTTAGCTTGGCTTCTAGTAAGAGGTCTTGAGGAACTTGAAAGGGGCCTTGAGGAGCTCCGAATCGTATCAGGTCTATAAGAATGATGTATTAGTAATGTTGGTATTAGTTATGCTTACATTAGTTATGCTGAGATTTTTTAATATAATGTTTGGTTTGGTGAATTAAAAATGACATGCATTGCATCATTTCTAAAAAACAAATTTGTTTACAAGAATACCCTCCATAAATATGGTGGATGGACAGGATGTAGAAAAAGTTTTGAGGGGCAATTCTGATTTAACCATGCTAATACGTGCATTAGAACCCATCATTACTAGTACTATGGATTTCCATGTATTAGTTATATGCACCTTAATACCAAATAGAGTGTATAACTAATGCTTGACCTTAATACCAAATAGAGTGTATAACTAATGCAAGCATTAGTTATACATAGGTTGGGAAAGTGTACCAATCAAAGTATTAGTAATACACAAAGCTAAAGCATGCATTATTTTTTCTAATGCACTACCAAACGACCCCGTAGTGTATTAATTGCGGTACTTTCTGAAGTTGTGACCCAGAAAGGACCTTATGAGGGCTCATATTATGGTTACTTTTGGACGTATCATTGCAGTTTACATTTCTGAACTCCTTTTGTTCTTATCTTAATGAGTGTTCATGGTTGCTTTTGGACGTATTGTTGCAGTTCACATTTCTGACTCCTTTTGTTCTTACTGTAGATATTTGTGTTTGTTGTAGTGCTAGTGAATCATATGGCCAACTGCTTTCCTGAGCTGCATGTTTTAATTTCTGGAAGGTCATTTGTCAAATTATTCTGTTGTCAGCATCTGATGAATAAATATTTTGCTTTTGCTTGTGCAGTACAAGGACCTGAGATGATTCTTCCTATCAGCATTCTTCCATTTGAATGAACCTCACCTAGTCTACAATATGCTATCACTTCTGTGGAAGGGGATTCAGTTGGAGACATCAATGGGAAGTGCAGAATTTGCATTGACAGTTGCAACCTTAGTTGCTATGTCCCAGGGTGTCACAATATTGCTTGCGAAATCACTCCTGCTGTTCTTTAACTATGAGAGACCCTACTATCAGGAATATTCTGTGGGGTTTTCTGGTTTCCTCTTTGCTATGAAAGTTATTCTCAATGCAGAGTCAGATGAGTATACATATGTGCATGGGCTGTTGGTACTGACTCGTTACGCTGCCTGGGCAGAACTTATTCTCATACAAATGTTTGTCCCTGGTGTCTCATTTCTTGGCCATCGTGGTGGTATACTTGCTGGCCTTCTATGTTTTCATTTAAAAGCATCGTATTCAGGTGCAAATCCACAGAGGACTATCGTCAAAGGTCTTAGCCATGCATTGAACTGGCCTTTAAGGTTTGTGAAGTGCTTATTTGGAAGACAACCAAGAATTGGTGGTAGAGGAACTGTTGGTGGGAGAGAGACGAGATACATCTCAAGTGTGGAGATGCCAAACTTGTACATTTGATAATTCAGGCTGGTTAAGTGTTTGTGAGAGGTGTGGCACAAGTTGTACTGATGATGGACCGTCATCGTCATCTCTTAGTTCAACCGATGAGGTTCAAGATCTATCGCTGGACGAGTAGCGGCGTCGAAGAACTCAAAGATTCGGTAGATGATAAGGGATATTGGCGCAATGTCTTTCTCCGGAAATAGTTGCATTGAAGTAGTATTGTACATCCTGAAGATGCCACAAAGGATATCTTGTTTAAGCGTTGTGCTTATAGTCAGAGAAAGCAGTAATTACCTTATTGTTCGGGTACATTAGCTGTTCCTCCAGTAAGGATGTGGAAGAGATATAGCATATACTCCAGAAGCTACAAATTTAATGGACATCAACATATATCAAGGTTGAAATTCTGTAGACTCTATCCTTTGTTATGTTAAACATCGACATTCTTTGCCAACTACATTTACTTCAATTGCTCATCACAATTTTCGACCATTTCTTCTTCAACGTCGCAAATATGTAGGATGTTCAGCGTCCTGCATTTGACCAGTTTAATTACCCTTGCCAATTGAGGTGGTTTGGACAGTAAGATTGACATAACTCTAACTAGGAGCATCTTCTAAATATCGAGTTATGCAGCCACAGGTTAAACTTTTGGAGATCTTTAGTATTTCCCATCAGTGTGTGCTCTTAAGCACGATGACAACAACTATCTAGTGTAGTTCCACAAGTGGAGTGTGGGAGTGTGGGGTACATGATGACAGTAGCAATCCAGTGTAATTTTGTAAGTGGAATGTGGGGAGGATGGGTGTACACAAACCTTACTCACAAAAGTGGGGTAGTAAGATTGTTTCCTATAGACGAGCTCTTTGGGACATTCAACTTAAATTCACGGATATGTGATATTTTATACTTGCTTCCTGTAAAAGCATAATGTACGAGGGATAACGCGAAGCACAACAGAAACGGCCCAGCTTTAGCTGAGGCAGCATGGGTAGGTCACCTATGTATTGACTTTCTGGTTTCGTTTCTTTATTGAGGTGATAAATTTATAGTAACCTTTTAAGGTTGTCTGTAACCGAAATATGTCTCATATAAATTGTAAAGTAGCACTCCTCACCGCAGTTCCTCTTAAAGAATAAATAACAAATAAGAACAATAAAACAAAAAACAGACAAATCTCTTGCAAAGTCTTATCAGTCATTTGTAGTAAAAATAACATATGCAAAAACATCGTGTCCCTCTGCTCATGGACATAACGTCGTTGTATAATCATTGTAATTTCAAGTGTTGTCTTCCAAGATTAGTTGTATGTGAAACGACACTGACCATAACCTGTCAAATATAGACAAAAAAATTAACGGTATGTCACCAAATAAAAGGTGGAATGATCAACATAAAAAATAAGGCATGCTATTTATCCAACATGTTAAAATACAATGATAGTGTAAAAATTCTTTCCGTTGTTTAATGAGGTTCAGTGTCTTACTTGGATCAACAGTGACGAGCATGGCAGTGCCTCCAAAGTCACAAGTTCCTCCACCCTGTTTCTTCTTCTGCCAGCAACTATTGAAAGCATAAGAAGCATGAGAAAGCAGAGTAGCCGGCTGGTAACATGCCCCATTGGGCTGTATGACATCACAACCAGCACCAGAACCACAAGCATAGTCCAATGCCTGCTGAATCAAGTCTGCTGGTACAGTTGGTTTGGCCACACACCAAACAACATTTTCAGCTTTCTTAGGAGGAGGTGGTGGTGGTGATGATGAATGACTATTATTCGTTGGTGGCTGATTAACTGCTGGTGGCATAGGTGCATTATGCTGTGGGGTTTGTGCACTTGGAGATAGTGGCGATGGCGGTGGAGAAGTGGGAAGTAAAGGTGTTGACATAGCCCCTGAAGGAGTAAGAGGAGGATTGAATGTCCCATACGGAGAAGAGTTTTCTGGACTTGGTGGCACAGACGTTGGAGGAGGAGTGGATATCCCAACTGGAGGAGAGTTTATTTGTGGACTAATCGGTGGTACAGCTCCTGAAAGAAGAGGAGGAGAAGTGTAGACTCCGTAGGGAAAAGAGTTATCTGGAGTAGTTGATTCAAACTGCAGCAGTCGTAAATGCTTGTAACATCCATGGCTAGGTGTAATCCTGGTTCTATCAGCATTTTCTGGCAAACACAAAGGCACGCGAATTTAGCAGCAGACTAAACTGTGACTCCACAGGTTCAGCAGAACCCAAACCCTATATGTATGCACCAAAAACAAATATGGATTGACATAAATATACATTTCTGGACCTATGCGCTCTCAACTCTGTTCCCATAACATCTAAATTCTGTGAAATTTACATGTATTTCCATACTTACCACACAAACCGAAGGGGCTTGAGGCTAGCAATTGAAATATGTTTAAGGCAAGAATGTGGAATTTCACAGTGCTTGAATCCATGACAATCTATTGAATGATAAATATGTTCTTGCTGCTGCTTAGTCTCTTTGAAGTGCCAGAAAAATACATAGAGCAAGCATTGAAACTTGAAAATAAGAAGAGGTAAGGTGAGGTCTTTAAAATGTGAGGAACATGTAAAAGTCATAAAGTAGTACAGTAAAAGTCTGATTCCAGAAAGAAGCTGAGCTGTTACTTAACTTATAGAGCAAACTCATAGGAGAAATGAGGAATTTCTGCTGCTTGTCTTCTATTTAATTAATGGAGTAACTTCTTTTTTCAAGCCAGAATATATGTTTTCTTGGATGTGAGGAAACTAATAAGCAAAAGAATAAAAGATAAAAACAGTAATTGCTTTTGGAATCTATCTTTTGCTTGCCAGGCACTCCAATTTAGGCTATGAACATTCACTCTCTCTGCTCACATATGACAGTTTCAGATTCCTTAAATCATAAATAGTAACAAGTTTTTGTGTTTTTTCTAATGAAATTTAAATGGAAGGATGAAACTTTTATGTATCTATTGAAACTCTTACAAGAGGCAAAGAATACAAATTACTCAATAAGATAGACTAAACTTTTTATGTATATAATAAAAAAATAAATAAGTTTATCTTTCGAAAATTTTAAATATAATAATATCCAAATTTTGCTTAAAACATTAAACCTCCTATATAATGAAAATCCTACATGAATGAAGCTTTATCTAGCTAAGTAAATTTAAGATAATCTGAAGTAGAAGAATAAATAAAGAGACTAAAATTAAAACGAGAATTCACACATAATAAAATGTTATAATTAAATAAAATTATACATAAATGACATGTTTAATGTGCATGTGTAACAACTCTCATAGAGATTTTTTTATTTTTGATGTGTTTTGACCCTTTTACGCCTCTCCATACTTGTATTGGTATTTCTGGTTTGGGGGAGTGGGTGACATGGTTTTCGAGGTGTTTGAGTGTCTTCTATATGAATTTTTCATTTTGGAAGGTACTGAAGTCGATAGGGTTACTTTGGTCAACATTTGGAGATTTAGACGTCTTATGAGAATTTTCGCCAGTTTCTTCAGCTTCGAAATGTCTTTTTTGGGTTAGTAGTGCTATTGGTTTGTGTCCTGAGGTGTTTAGATGAATTTTAAGTCGTCGGTTGAAAAGTTTGAAGTATATGACCTAAGTCAACTTAGATCAACATACGTTGATAATGACCCCCATTCGCGATTTTGATGGTTCTATTGAGTTTGGGATGCCGATTTTAATCTAGTAGCATATTTGGTTTGAGTTCATGAGGTTCCGAATGAATTTCGAGGGTCCATTCAGAGAATTTTTGGACTTGGCCTGCGCTAGTGCAACTGTTTTTTTCCTTCGCGTTCGAGAAGGAAGACTTCGCTTGGTCAACACAGATGTAAGGTAGGGGTCCTGTTCGTGAAGGAAAATTGAGTTCAAGTGAGGGGAATCTTCTCTTTGCATTTGTGATTGGTGCTTCTCTTTCGCGACAGGTCATCGGCTGGGTTGGCCGTGTTCGCAACAGGCTCATTACGTTTGCAAAGAGCATTTAACCTGGATAGTTTAAATTCCATTTTTCAAACATATACCCCATAAGTGATTTTTGAAGCTTTGAAACTCATTTTGGGGAGAATCAAAAAGGGATTTTTGAGATTTCTTCATTGAGTAAGTTTCTAATACTATTTTTACACATCCCTTATGATTATTTCATGATTTCATCTTGAACTCATGAAATGGTGAGGAGATTGGTGGTGGAATGGTGAAGCCCAATGAAAAATAGAGGCTAAGAAAGAGGCATATATGAAGTTGGAAGAAAGAAATGACGAGGAGGATAAAAGGGCAAATAGAGAAACTTATAAAATGGTGACGAAGGAGGCCAAGTTGGCGGTTACGATGGCAAATATGGCAACTTTCAAATACTTATACCAGGAGCTTAGGGACAAATGAGAAGATAAGAAGTTATACAGGATAGCTAAGGTAAAATAGAGGAGGGCTCAAGACCTAGACCAAGTGAAATGCATTAAAAATGAGGACGATAGAGTTTTGACGAGTAAGACACTCATTTGATGAAAGTGGCAAACATACTTTCATACACTCTTGAATGAAGAAAGGGACAACATTGTGCTAGGAGAGTTGGAGAACTCCGAGAGATGGTGAGGTTTTGGGTATTATGAGTCTATAAAGGTTGAAAAGCTTAAGTTTATTATTTGTATGATGAGTAAGGGAAGAGATACCAAGATTGATGAGATCTCGCTGAATTTTAGAAAACCATTGGCATCCCAGGATTGGAGTGGTTCACCAAATTGTTTAATATCATTTTAGGACAATGAATAATCCTAAAGCATAGAGGTAGAGTGCGATGATTTCATTGTACAACAATAAGGGTAGCATCCATAACTGTACCTACTATAGGTTCATCAAGTTATTAAGTCATACTATAAAAATATGGTAGAAATGTGGTAGAGATATGGTTGAGAAGGAGTGTGTCTATTATTGAGAACCAATTTTATTTCATGCCCGGGGATTTACTAAAGAAGGCATCTACCTTGTGAGGGGACTGGTCGAGAAGTATAGGGAGGGGAAGAGAGATCAATATATGGTGTTTGTTGATCTAAAGAAGGCATACAACAAATTTTCTAGGGAGGTTCTATGGAGATCCTTGGAAGCTATAGGTGTACTTGTGGCTTACACTCGGATGATTAAGGACATGTATGAGGGAGACAAGACTAGATAAGGAGAGTAAGATGAGACTCTAAGCACTTGCCAATCATGATAGGGTTGTATCAAGAATTGGCTCTTAGCCCATTTATTTTTTCGCTAGTTATGATTGAATTGATGCATCATATTGAGATTGAAATACCGTGGTGTATGTTATTCACTGATGACATAGTATTAATTGATGAGAGTAGGATTAGAGTTAACACTAGGCTAGAGGTTTGGCTACAAATACTGGATCTCAAAAAATTTAAGTTAAGTAGGACCAAGACTGAATATTTGGAATGTAAGTTCTGTGGTATTGCACCTGAGATTAGTATGGTAGTAAGGCTTCAGTCTCAAGTTATCCCCAAGAGAAAATATTTCAAAGGTAACAGTGAGATCAATGAAGATGTCACACACCATATTAATATAGGATGGGAAAAATGGATGCTAGCTTCTAGGGTCTTGTATGATAAACATGTAACACATAAGCTGAAAGGTAAGTTCTACAAAGTGGTAGTTAGATAGACTATATTTATATGTGGCACAATATTGGCTTGTTAAAAACTCTTATGTCCAGAAGATGAAAGTTGCTGAGATGAGAATGTTGAGGTGGATGTATGGTCATACTAGAAGAGACAAGAATAATAATGAGGATATATGGGACAAGTGATGAAACCCAAAACTAACCTCTTAAGAAGTATATAGAGGTCGATGCCAAATATAGTAACCCAACTAGGTTGAGATCAATCCCACAAGGAAGATGCTGAACAATTGCTTGGTTTGATGTAATTAATGAGCAATACAGAAAAGTAAAGGGGGGATTTTGGAAGTCATCAGTAAGTAGTAACCAAACTTGAGTGCTTTGAGTTGTAGACAATCGAAGACGAACACTAGGACTGTGTTCCCCCTGGATTCCTAACTCCATAAGTTTCTCATGTTCAACCCACCTATTCTGCTGCTCTGCATGCAAAGTCGACAAGCTAGGTATCATCAACAGTCTTGTAAATGTGTTGATAAATTTCACCCTTTACCTTGTGAGTCTCAGGGTGTTGCCTTATTGATTATCGTCTATGACATCAGTTCAACTCTTACCTTTTGAGTCTCGAGTTGATTAGATGAGATAGAGGAATAGTAATGGTGACAATGATTCTCAAATTACTATCTTAATCTTCTTTTTCCAATCACAAACTTTTCTTGTGAGGATGTTTATGAATACAGGCTATCCCCAAGCTTCTGTAGTAGCTTTGAGGTCAATTATGGCGAAGAAGATTAAGATACATGCAGTTTACTTTAGAATAGATGAATCTCCAACTTCCTTTGTATAGTTAATCCACCAGGGTTCCCATAACCCTAGTCAGGGAAGTTAGCTACTCATGTTCATGCAACAATCCATGATAATCAATAAGAAAGCATTTAACTAATTTCACAATAATGAGATGAATAAAATCCGAAGTTTGAAGGAATAAAAATCCAAAATCTTAAGAACAACGTATCGGTAATGTAAAAATAATGTAAAAGTATGCTAAAGTATGTAAAAGAATATCAAAGTGTGTAACCAAATAAAGGAGAATCCCTAAGGTATTTATAGTATCTCAAAAATATTAAGAAATCCTAATAAAAATGGAAAAGGTAAAGTTAAGTCGGTACATGGTACGACTCGTCCATCCACTCGTATGGTCATCATGTGAGTTGTACTATGGCTTTTCATATCAATTCCAGAGTTTGGTCTCCCATGGCTTCAACTTTCTGTTCGTCGTATGACTTCTGCTTATGAGTTGTACCCTGATAATACGACTCGTGTCTTGTTCCCGTATCCACCTGGGACTTACTTCTTTCCAAGCTTGGACACTGGTTTGCTTATGGTTTGATCATACGAGTCGTACTCAGACTTCCGACTCGTTTACTTCTAAGACTTCAACTCTAAATTTTAGCTTTGGACACTATTATGCTTACGACTCCTGTTCACGACCCGTATCCTTAGTATATGACTTGTATGACTGAGTCATATCTTTTCTTCACTTATCTTTTGTTTGGGTCTTTGATTCTGTTGTGTTTACGAGTCATCCTACGAGTCGTATGGTATGTTTAAGACTCATAAGGTGACTCATATCTTGATCAGTCTTTGTTTTTTTCAGGTCTTTATTTTTATTTTTATCCCAACACTATTGTAGACCTGTTTTACCTGAAATAAACTCAAAAGTGCATCATAACCACTAAAACAACCAAAGTACCCACATAAATTCATGGTTTTAAGCATCGAAAGTACCGTGTTTCCACGAAAAATCAACACCCTCAACTTAGACTTTTGCGTGTCCTCTGGAAAATAACAATTAAACTATATAACTCAATACTATGCTTAAACAAGAAGATCATAAGCTACCCATGGCAGTGATTTTGAATTAAATTTTCTCATTCATTGTTTCGCTTTCCTAAACTCACTTTTCAAAAATCAAACTGTGTATAACAATTCAGCACAAGAGAAACACAAAGGAATCAGATGATGGCATTACATTAGTTGCGGACAATCGGGTATCAATTCAAGCCATATTAACCAAACAGACTAGCAACCTCACAACACACCCCATGTGCGCTCACAATCAATGAAATCCCATTCACTCAGCTAAGATATATCAATTAATTCAGGGATATAACAAACAACACTCTCACTCACAAAGTGGTATTTCTGGTGTATACAATTTACCATAGGCTTGCCCATATGCTCTTTTCATAAGTTTTTGGATAGTCAAATTAGGATCACTAAAGGACTTTCTTTGGCTTGTAATGTAGGTTAGGGGCTGGTATGGTATCCTTTTGGGATCTATTTTAGTGACTATTCCTCCTTGACGCTGCACATTTTCTCGGGGTCACACTTATTTTCAACCTTTTTCGTCAACTTTCTGTTCACCCTTTTGTCTCATTTTTTACTTTTAAAGCACATTCGGACTTAGGCCAAGTACTGTTTTCTCACTTTATTTTTTCCTTTTTCTTTCTCTTTTGTTTCCTTTTACTCTTACCGCACCTGCCATCTTTCATTTTTCTTTCAACACTTCTTTCTTCATTCTCATTTTTCCTACGCACTCGTATAATAAGAACCCTCAACTTAGACGATTTGCCTGAGTTGTGATTCACAGTGTCCAAGGAGGACCAGGGCCGAAACAGGTTCATTGTAGAAATAGGAAGGTGAAATCAGTGTATTAAACAAAAAAAATGGTCACTTAAGGCTCAAATATTTGGATCAAAGGGATTCATATTTATTTGGTTGGACATTTAGGCTCAAGTGAACTTACATCAAAAAGGGCCTATGATCATCTCCTACTTGACTATCTTAGGCCTAAGTAAAAGCAACCGATCAAGTTCTAGATTCCTCTATATCGGGAACTCGATAATACCTCACACACACTCGCACAGGGTTGCATTGCTAAGTACTACTTATCTAGTTATGCAACTATTTACCCTAATTTTCTATCCCTAATCCTAATGCCATTATTAGAATTACAACGGTTTCACACACACACACATCACACAGTTAACAAAAATTTAGGAGGGGTATCAAATTTTCAACACCATTCTATTAAACACAAATACTTTCAGAATAATCATTTCAAATCCACAATTTATGTTTCCAGAATCATAAATCAATTCAAAACCACAATTCATTAATATTCAGAGTTTAAAATCCTTTAAAATCAATACAAAATCCATACAAAAAACAGTCAGTCTTCTGCCATAGGTGCCAATTTTCTCCCTATTTCAGCACCTTATCTGCACCGAACCTGCAAGTCATAACAGACTTTTAGCTACTTAAATTTTTCAGCTACCTCTAGATATTTGGAATTAGATATACCCCCACCCCCAACTGAAAATCCATGCACTGTCCCCAGTGCTAAAAAATTAATGCAAGGCAAAGCTGAAAGGTCATACTTAGGCGCTCAAGGCGTCGGCTCAATAATATCTACATATGGGCCCTCAGATCGGGTCCCACTCCCCTTAGTTGGGACTAAATTAGTAACAGTAGTTTAGGGCACAACACCGCCCCTCTCAGCATAGAAAACTAGTGGTATCTAACCACCGGCTCCAGCAGCTATCTCACAAACCTATGTCTGCTGGGCGAACTCATCCTGTATGCCATCTGCCTTGGATTTCTTCTCAGTCTCTTTCTTTTCATGCTTTATTTTTTCTCTCTCTCTGTTTTCTTCTCAGTTATCCACCACTGGTTCCTTTACCAGGTTCGGGATAGCCCAAATGTTAGGAACATAGACTGTAGACACGACTGTCTCAATCACGGGCTCCAAAATTACCAGTCTATCATACAACTCCACGACTATCTTCATAATTTTAGCAACTTTGGACTTGATCTCTGCAATATCAAACGTCTGCCCACTACTCAACCATCAAGTAATCCTCAACTCAAACGCGTCAAGTTTGCCCTGGACCCGTCTGTCCTGGTTCACAAACTGTGGGTCAAGTTAGGGCTTCACGCCCCCTTCCATGTGACCAACCTTAGCCTCCAGTGTGTCCAGTATGGTCATGGCCTCGGTCCATATGGACTACGAAATCATAATGAGTCTAAAAGCCATACCTTATGGCCTGGGTGGTACAGACTGTACAGGATGTGAAGCACTAGAAGTACCCGCTGCATCAGTCTGTGTAGTCTCCGTCTGTTCACCTGTCTCTGCAGCCTCACTAGTCTTATCTTGACCGCTCTGCCAGAATATATCATCCATCAAATCTGCTACTTGCCTTGCCTGTCGGGCCAAAGGGTTGGCTGCATCTCTGATTAGTCCTAGGTCAGTGGTGTTCATTGCCTCTAATATCTCATCGATATCCAAGAGTTCTTGTACCTCCGCATCCAGGCACAACTGTGTGATCATGCAAGGGTAAGATAATAGAGACTTTTCACCTTCTACCTCTCGGTCTCTCATCTCCCGAGCTAAGAATTCTGCTACATTAAACTCATAACCAGCTATAAATCTAGCTTTCATAGCTTCCCGAACTAGGCTCAGAATATTATCTCTCCTGGTGAGACAAAGCCAGTGTCGGGCCAATGTCCACCATGACCTACCCTCGAAGTTGAGGGTATTTTTCTCAATTTTCTGTGAGGTGACACTCGAGCCACCCACTACCTATACTGCTTCTGTCCATTTGAAGCTATTAGCTCCACAATCTATCTAAATAAATCCATCCTTTTCTCCGAACCCAATTCCTATGAGTGATCTTTCTCATTTCTTCCATCCGGTAGTTCATTTACCTAGTGTTTATCAGAGGCTGATACTTCAGTCCGTATAAGAATCGACTAATAGTATGTGGGGAAATGTCTACCCACACTCCCCAAATAGTAAGTGAAGTAATAGGTTCACCATCATTCCATAACTGACCTTATAGATATTGTCTCTTCAATTCACCCTGGTATGCAGCATAAAATTCTCGTACCAACACCTCACTATATTTCCAGAGCGCTCTCATCATATACTCAAAGCCATATTTCTTGAAGTGCGCCTCAAACCTGGGTATCTCTGACATCTCAGTAGTAGTCAGTCTCCTCTCCAGATATAAGAACCATCTGATCTTTCCACCACGGAGTCCATGCATCTCATTATTAAAAGTCTCCTGCATGCCGAGGTATCCTCATCGTTCAACGATAGGCACCGGAGCAGTGGTAAGTGCCAGTGGAGGGTCCTGTCGATCAATTATGGTAGCATCGACCTCTTCTGTACTGTGGACATTCTTAGAACTAGCTTCCTCCAAACTCGATTCATCATCATCATCATCATCAGAAGGTGGTGGTATATGAGGAGGAGAAGTAGTTGGGTTCTTTCCCCTTGGAACTCGTGGAGGTTTTTCCTCTGAGGGTGCAACCTTTTTTTCTTTGTCAGATTTTTGTCCTTTCGTAGCATCCTTGACCTTTGTTAGGCCTTCGTATAGGTCACCACTACTGTCAGATGACAAAGTAAACTCAAAACCAATTGATTCCAAACTAGTAGCATTTTCCTTCTCATTTCCCTTTTTGGACACTTGCTTAGCAGCTAATGTGTTCTTAGAAGGCATAGTACCTGTAAGTACACCATCATTAGTAAGTAAATAAATAAAAGAAAGAAAAAATAAGAAACAAAAGTTTAGTGTGCAAGTTCTATCTTGGGTACAAGCAGAGGGTACCAGTCATATCAACAGGATACGACTCGTATGACTGAGTCGTATGTTACTTAGTCGGATTCAATTGTTCACTGGTTTGCTTAAGACTCTTCCAACTAGTCGTACCGACAAGGTATGACTCGTTACCAATAGTCGTAAACAGATCAAAATTATTTTATAAAATATTATTACTCTTAGGTTGGTACGACTTTAAGCATACGCGTCATATGGATTGGATACGACTCATTTGGGCAAGTAGTATCTATTCCAGAACTTTAACCTTGTTAGACTTCCATGTTTTCAGTATGTATGAGTCCCATTACAACTCCGTTACCAGTAGGTATGAATCATAAGGAGTCTCGTATCCACTGCAACATAGAAATTCAACTTTAAAGTTTGACTCCAAATACCCATTAATTTATGCAACAATATTACTCAAATTCACACTAAACAACACATACTATCAATATCCAAAACCACCTTTACCCTCAATTCCAATTTTCAACCTAAACCTAATAGGATATCAAAATTCAACACAAATGTAAATTTGTCTCAAACAAAGTTCAAGGTACCTCACATTTATGATTCCGACTTGAAATGTAAAGAGATAGAGTTTAAAACTTTCTTGGTTTGAGTTGAAGACTAAGTTGATCGATTTCACTTCCTTTCCCCCTAAATTCGTGCTTAACTCAAGCAAGGCAAGGAATCTTAACTCGTTGGTAGTTAATTTTAGTTGTTTTCAAGCAATTTTGTGCGTTGAAAGCTTGAAATTCAAGAAAAAATGAAGGTGGGTACAAATTTTTGATATCAGGTGCCCGTCGGGTACCCTATTTCTTTTTAAATCACTTCTTTAGGTCGGGTTAAACCGCGGCCCTGACTTGGTAAGCTTGGGTACGAGTCACGTGTATAACTCGTACCCAGGCTTAAAGGTCGTTTATTTAACTTGTATAGTCTTGGAACCTTACCTGGGTTTAGGAGTGGATACAACCCAATGTGATGAGTCATTACTTGAGGGTACAAATTATTTGAGAATCGTATCTATTCCAGAAACTTTTACCCAATTCTGATTTTTTTATCCAGGTCCATAAGACTCCTACTCATGAGTCATACCATCTAGATATGACTCGTAAAAACTCAGTATGACCAAACTTCTTGGAATTTTTTGTATATTTTCTGCAATCCTTAGTCCTGCACACTGAACAAAAATATTAACCCATAACTAAATAAGTACAAAAAAATGGGTTGCCTCCCACGCAATGCTTGGTTTAACATCGCGACACGACGTGGCTAAGTTGGGTACGCAGATTTCACCAACTAGCCCATGGGTTTCCTCCCATGCAGGGATTCATTTGCTGCTATCTCTTTTAATTTCACATGGAACTAAACCGCACAACTAGAGCTGTGGGAGCTAGGATTATTATATTGTTGATTCAATAGCCGGGTTAGATTCAAATGGTTGTGGGATTCATTTTCATAATTCTATTGCATTATTTATTTTCTATTGGTTGCAAATAATAGAACTTGACTAATATTGGTTTACTTGAAGTAAGAAATCAATTGGAGGTAGAGAATTGTCAACGAGGATTTGGAATGATAAACTGTCCATCTAATGATTAATGCTGTAACGAGATTAGTCAACTCAAGATATAATTAGTGAAAATAAAAGGTTTTCCTAAGTTTGAAAGAATTAGAGAGCTTAACATCTAAGTAGGTTTAAAAACACTTAGATTAATTATTGATACTGATAATTTAGTGTTTCCAACTAGTCATGAGAATCAAATACCATAACTATGATTCAACTAAGTTACAAATCATAGTGATCACAACTCTAGTTCAATTACATCATTGATTTGAAATACTGTAGAATTAACTTTGAGTCTCGAAATTAAACTGAAACATTAATGATAGATTGCTTTGATAAAAACCCCCATTTAACGAATACTGTTAACTATTAGTCAGTTAAGTCACAAATTATCTTAATTAACACCATATTCCTTGTGGTATTCGACCTCAACCTAGTTGGGTTATATATTTGACGACGACCGCTTACGCTTTCATAAGAGAGGTGTAATTTGGGTGTATCAAATTTTAGCTACAACCCTTCTTATTCATTTGCATTCTTTCTACCATCAACTTTTGTGATTTGGTTTCACTCTTAGCACTCCCAATCAACACTATTATTTCTTTGGTTTAACCACTTAGTTTTTTTAATGTTAATGCTAACTTTCATAACATCTTTTACACCTTCCATTCATTATCTCCTCTACTGTAGCCACCCTCAACTAAGGTGATTTGCCTAAGTTGGTGTGTATAATGTCCAAAAGAAGGATTGGGCTAAAATAAAGGCTTAACTTTGCAATTAGTGAAAGTTGGTCAAGTTGTGAAACAAGGAAGGATCTAACGACTCAAATTGCGATAAAAAGGGATCTACTACAAGCTTTTGGGTTGTTTATTCTTGTTAAGTGGATTAATTATCAAAAACGGCCTGCGTTCATTTCTCAGATGACTACCTGCAACCTAACAAAATGACTTGGGAAGGTTCTAGATTCACACACACAATAAGAAACTATCTAAAAGATCTCACACTCTCATGGCATGGAATTGTAATGTCTTCACCAACGATTCAGTCAATAGGGCATTCATTTCTTAGATGACTATTTGCAACCTAACAAAGTGACTTGGGCAAGTTCTAGATGCACACACATAATAAGAAACTATCTAAAAGATCTCACACTCTCATGGCATGGAATTGTAATGTCTTCACCAACAATTTAATTAATATCCAAACTTAAGAAGAGATTGCCATATTTGTGTACTTTCATAGACAGAAATGGTTTTCCTATGTACCTCTCTAGCATCAATCTCACAAAACAAAAATTTTGATGGGTTCATAATTTTTTAAATTTTCAGACTTTTAACACCACAGTTTCTACTCAATCAAATCTACTTTTCTTGCATAATTAACACATAAACCACAAACAAAACATAAACTCCTAAACATGCCGGTTCCCTAGATAGTACTCAAGGGCATAGAACACAGGCAATAAATCCTTGAGGTTGCAAGTATCCCCACCTCCACGAATAAAAGCATGCATTGTCCTCAATGCATTACTGTTTTAACTTAAGAACCGAAGTAAGGACATACCTGCAGCGCCTTAAGCATTTGTGTCATGTGCCGCTGAATGTGTTGTTGTATCATCAGAGGTAGGAATATCATCAGCAGTGGTTGGTGGAGTAAAGTACTCCCCAACATTCTCAGAAGTACCTAATTCTCCGAGTGGTCCACTGGCATAGGCTCCCACAGCTCTAGCTCTCAACGCCTTTTCTATTGGTTCCACACTGCTTTTTTTGACTTTTTCATTGCTTATTTTAATTATTCTCTCTCTTTCTTCTTCTTCTTTACAAGTATATTTTTATCTTCACCTTTACTTTTTTTCTTCTCCCCTTTATCTTTTAGATCCACTGGTTTCCTAGTGATATCGTACAATACCACTTCTTCTTCTTCTGATTCCACCTCAGCTGGTACTGAAAATGTCAAAGTTTGTAATCTTTGCAAAGCCGCAATATCATCCCTAGCCCTTTCAAATTCCACCTCAAATATGGCTAAGTCAGGTACAAACATCTTCTTCAATCTTTGGTTTACCCGATGCTCCATATCATCAATGTATCTCTGAAGGTTCTCATAGGGTGTAACAACTGCTTTGATTTTTTTCTTAACAAATAGTTCAAACTGTTTAGCAAATAGTTTTAGTTGCACATCAAACCGCTTCCCTTGTTTCACCATATTCTTAAAATTTTATGGAGTAAGTGCATACTCTAAAACAGACTCTATGTTAACTGAAGCTCCTTCCATCTCTAGTGAAGGTACAATACCTACAGATAAAGTGGCCTGAAGAGATTCTGCTAACGACATTTGCAAATTTTGTGCAGAACCTGTGATAGGTATAGGTGTCTGAACTCCTTCTATAGCTGGAGTATCACTTTCCATACTAACTCCTTTGCCTAAAAAAATGTAGGTCTACTCTCATCTCTTCTATCAAAATTATGTGACTTCTTTGCTTGTACCTCATTATAAGGTCCCGAGATCAGTGGAACATGAGCTGCTTCATACAACCTGGTATCAAACAGGGAAAAGGATATGCTGTATCAGGTTGTGTTGCCTGGATCTTAATCTCATCTGCAATTATTTCCCCAAAATTTAAGGAGAAACCAGCCATCAAACTTGCAACCAAATTTCTCTGTCATCACCCAATATGCTATCTCCTACTATTGGCATCAGTCTATATCTTACAACTCCCCACCAGAACTTTTTTATTTGAGATAATGAAACCTTTATAATTCACATATTTGGGTTATCCACCCCTTCCAATTCTCCTTCTGCTAGTACTTGCGCTAACTGAGGACGTTGATTAGCTCTATCATTCATTATATGATAAAAGTCCGGAGTGGTGACTGGAGGAATGAAATCAGCTCCGTGCAAAAACCTGTTAATATACAATCTGACAAATCTACCTTGACCCTCACACTGGTATTCTATCTATATTTGGCTGGTCTGTGGGTTTCTCTCCTTTCTGGCATAAATTCTCTAAAGTGGCGGTGTAGTTTGCATAAAACTCTCTTACCAAAGTTGGATAATATGATTCCCCTTCGTTGGTAGTCCATGCTAGGTCATATGCCTTGAATGTCCTTTCCATTTGGGGTAATTTGCTTAACCCGAACATGATGATTTTTACTTCTTCACACAAGGGCCTCTTGGTACTACGTTTACTAGTAGCTAGCAACCCATAATGGTGAATCTTAGATGCCCATTTTAATTTCCATCTTACATTATCCTGAATACCAGGATTTTTGCTCTTGATCACATCTCCTCTCATTGGAGATTGCTCGTCCTCAGGCTGCTCAAAAGAAGAAGAGTCCTCTTCTTCAAAACTTTCATTATCTACCACCCTCTCTTCAGATTGGAGGGCTGGTTCCACTATCCGAAGACTCTGCCTCGTATTGTATCCTTGCTATTTTGCTCCCTCTTGTTCATTTTTAGAATCATTGAATAATCTTTGAGTTGAGGTTGTTTTGTTTACTCTTTTGCTGGTCTCTTCTTCGATTGGCCTTTTGGAGGCATGGTTATATCTACATCAATGAACAAAGAATCAATTTTTATACAAAAGGAATAAAACATAAACTTATTGTCTTCTCTACAATCTTTACTTCAACATAGAAACATATGTAACACTTATTTTACAAATCAATTTGCCTTAAGTGAGCTTTGTTGACAAAACATCATCTTCATTATCATTCTTGAAAAGGATTAATCAAACTTATGTAAATGTAGGTGATACCTTGGTTGATTAGTCGTCACTTAGGTGACGACTTATCAGCCTTGTCGTCACCCATGGGCAGAATTCAATTGCACTTCAAGTTAACAGGTGACGACTTGGTTAATAAGTCGTCACTTAGGTGATGACTTGTCAGCATTAGGAATCCAAATACACTTCACAGTAATAGGTAACAACTTGGTTGATAAGTCATCACTTTGGTGATGGATTGTCGGCCTTGTCATCAACCTAAAGCAGAATTCACCATACACAAAAATAATAAGTGACGATTTATCAGCCTAGTTGTCATCCATAAATAGATCAGGATGCTTTTTAACTTATCAACTTTGGTCATCAATTCTCAACCATGACATACCATCAATCTAATTCAACAATTTGGACTATTTTCGTACAGACAATTACCAATTTCCCACTTAGATTATTAGAGTTTAATCTTTCATGAGGAAAATCACTCCAAAACCTAGTGTGAATATGTACATGAGCAACTTTTGACAATACAAACTTCAATTGATATAGAAGTACAATGAAAAATTTGTATTGATTAAAGTTGTTCATGAACACCTTGCAATATTTTATGCTCACTTTTGAATTAGATTCCCCTTTTCCATATAAAAAAGAGCAACTTTTGAACATACCTTGAAGACGAGTTGAAATAGTACAACCCAACTTGCGAATATTCAACTTGATCAGGAAAACAAGAACTTTGGTATCTTGGGTTTCATATATCCTGAGTGTTTGCACAAGGGAGAAGAATTCTATTTACTATGAACTTGCTTTGAGAAGTTGAATAGTATAACAGTGCGTTAGAAGTTGAAAACAAAAAGGAAGGGAACTTGAAGTGTTTGCATTGATGTGGACTTCTTAATCTTTTTTTATATATAAATAAAGATTAAAGTGTACAAAAATAAAAGAGTTGCAAAGTTTTGAGTGGGAGTTGAAAAACCACAGGTTTTACACAATTTGGATCGGGTTAGGGTTTTAATCGGGTTAAGATTACTTAACTTTAGTTTACAACTCGTCAGTGGGTTGATAGCCCTCACTGAGATCGTCAATCTATGACAAAATGTTGCTTGATTATGCTTCCGCTAATGACAAGGAGTGACATCTCATCCTTTCTTGATGACTTGTCAACCTTGCCATTAACTTTGTCCAGATTGTACTCTTTTTATGCTCTTATTGAGTACAATGCCATTAACCTTGCTACAATGCCTTATTAAAATTCACCAAGCACAAATCAAACGAGTTTCTTACCACAGAAAAATCATCCATGAATACTTTCATAGTGTCTGCCACCATGTCCGAGAAAATAGACATCATACACCTTTGGAATATAGCCGGTGCATTACACAATCCAAATGACATTCTCTTGAATGTGAAGGTTCCGTAGGGGCATGTGAAAGTCATTTTCTCTTGGTCCTCAGGTGCAGTCGATATTTAATTGTAGCCTGAATATCTATCAAATAAGTAATACCAACCCCTTTCTGCTAATCGATCAAGCATTTGTTCTAAGAAGGGAATTGGAAAATAATCTTTTAATGTCCAGGAATTCAACTTCCTGAAATCCATATATACTTGCCAACCAGTAACTAGTCTGAGTTAAATTAGCTCATTCTTCTCATTCTCCACTATTGTCATGCCTCCTTTCTTGGGCACATACTGCAAAGGGCTTCTTACCCTTTTACTATCAGATATTGGGTAAACCACCCCAGCATCAAGCCACTTTATAATGTCCTTCTTTATTACTTCCAGCATCGGTGGATTCAACTTATACTGATGCTCAATAGTAGGCGTGCATTCCTCTTCAAACTGAATTTCTATGTATAGAAACCAGGTGGAATGCCTATGATAGCGACAATCGTCCACCTAATGGCCCTTTTATAGTATCTTAAAATAGAAATAAAAGCTTCAACTTGTTACTCCACCCGATCCGCTATAATAATAACCGCTAAAGTGTTTCCATCTCCAAGAAACACATATTGTAAGTGGACAGGAAGATCCTTCAATTCCAACTTAGGTGGATCTTCAATGGATGGCTTGCCAGGTAATTTTGGATGATTCTTTATGTACAAATCCATCTTCTTAGGGGTATATGAATATGAACCTATTTCGGTCAATTCACATACAGTCTCTTTATATTCTTCAATTCCCTCAATATCAAAATTCATCAAAACTGCTGCTAAAGTTTCCACAACAAACCTTTCCTACAACTGGATCATCTTTATAATCAACACCAATCACTGAGACTACACTCATCTCCCTTGGCTATTTCATTGACTGACAAACATCAAAACTCACTTCTTCATCATTGAGCCTAAATTTCAACTCATTTAACTGCAGATCAACTGCTACTCTTCCAGTTGCTAAAAATGGCCTACCCAAAATTATGGGTACTTCAAAGTCCACTTTGCAATCGAGAATTATGAAGTCAGCAGGAATTATAAAGTTGGCCACTTTGACAAGTACATCATATAGAATCCTACCGATCTCTTTACCGATCGGTCTGCCATCAATAGTTGCGTAGTAGTTAGTTTAGGATTCCCTAAACCAAACTGTTTAAATATCGCCAATGGCATAAGTTTGATGCTTAATTCAAGATCACAAAGTTCTTTAGCAAAACGAAATGCTCCAATTGTACACGGAACACTGAAAGCTCCTGGATCAGATTTCTAATGTACTAGAGATCTAGTAGCAATAGCGCTACAATGATAAAGGTTATCCATAGGTTAATAGATGATTGTCCTTTTCCTTGTCATGATTTCCTTTCATAAATTTAGTATATCCCAATATTTTCTCTAAGGCCTCAACTAAAGGCACATTCACCATCAACTGCTTCAGCATATCTATGAATTTGCTAAGCTAACCGTCATCTGGTTTTTTCTTTAGTCTATATGGAAATGGAGGTAGTGGATTCAAAATTCTTGTTAATGTTGTCTCTACCTCCTTTCCTTTGCTTTGATATACATCATTAATCTTCTTCGACTCAGATGATTTCTCTAACTCTATACTTTTCTTTTCTAAAATTTTTAGTTTCTCAGATACCACAGGATCTTCATCATATACATCCTTTTCTAACTCTACATCATCAAGATGAGAAGGTACTCCCTGACATGGACCAAGTAATACCTTACCACTCCTATTGGTAATAGCCATGCTGCTTTAGCTTCTTAATAGATGTGGAATATGAGTCAACTAATTGACTTATCATCGATAAGTCACCCTTTATTTCCGTAACTCTAGGGTCTACTGAGTCTACTCATTTTAACAATTTGGCCATCATGTCCTTTATTGACATCTTTCCATAACTACTTGCAGCATTGTCATGCTTTCTAGGCGGTATATATTATTCACTCTTATCATTCTTATTCTTCCAGCTTCCTTGGTCATGAGCTCTATAACCAGCTTTATCATTAAGTCTGACCTTAATTTTCTTTGGCACTGGCCCGGAAATCCCCTGGTTATTCAAATAATTCACCTCCTCCTTAAAATCAGATTTAGCACCCCTACTATGTGATCCCATAGCTTTCACCTTCTCTATGATAGCGGCAAACAAGTTCTTTGTGAGAAAATCCATTTGTATCTTCAAATGAGCCATATCTTGGTCACATTCTTCTTTCCTTCGGCGTTGCTCAACCAACATTGCACTAGAATAAATATTGCTTGTTATATCAAAATCCATGGTATGCCAAGCTCTACTTGTCTTAGTCATTTTATCTAACATCTCTGCAGCCTTAGTAAAAGTAAGATCCATGAAAGCTCCTCCTGCAGTATTATCTACAGTTGGCTTTGTAATTGAAATCAAAGCCCTATAGAATATTTTCGTCAAATGCTCATCAGTCATTTTGTGATTTTGGAATTGCGTCAACTTCTTTTTGAATCTCATCCATGTTTTATGTAGAGCTTCATTAGGGATTTTCCTAAAGTTACTGATCTCATCCCTTAACTGTAACATTCTAGAAGGCGAAAAGAACCTTTCTAGGAGGATTAAGTTGATGCTGATGTTGTATACTTGGAATACAGTCCAGCTCAAGTTGAATTTTATGAGTACTAATTCCTGGTGGAATACCCATAATGTCCGTAATGGACCAACCAATGGCCCTCTTGAATCTCTATAGCACTGACAATAAAGCTTCCACTTCTATCTCCATCAAACCAACTACAATAATAACCAACAAAGTATTATTGCCCCCCAAAAATGCATATCACAAATGAGAAGGGAGGGCCTTCAACTCTAAGACGGGTGGCTCCACAATGGATGGGCGAGCAGGTGAAGTGGTTCTATTCTTCAAATCTAAATCAAGCTTCTTTGGTGCATATATGAAAGAACCACTCCCATATAGTGCACATACCATCTCTTCATAGTCTTCAACACTATCACTGTCAAAGATCATGATAAAAACTGCCAAAGCTTCAACACCCATCCTTTCTTTAATAGGAACAATATTAATAACATCATCCCAAACAGTCACCGAGTCAACATCATAGAATGAATCCATCTCTTCATCATACACACCAATCACAGATATCACTCTTAACTTATCTACCTGCTTCATAGATTTGCATACATTGAATGTTACCTATTCATCATTGATTCACAAAATCATATGTCCTCTCTCTAAATCAATCAATGTCCTACTTATAGCCAAGAATGGTCTTCCCAAAATAATTGGGACTTGAAAGTCCACTTTACGGTCCAAGATCACAAAATCAGCAAGAAAGATGAAAGAAGCCACCTTTACTAATACGTTATATAAAATACCAACTGGTTTCTTCACTGTCCTATCCGCTATTACTAGTCTCACAGTAATTGGTTTGAAGGCGCCCAACCCTAACTTTTTGAATACTGCAAAGGGTATGACGTTGATGTTATCCCCCAAATCACATAATATTTAAGTGAAGTTGAAAGATCTAATAGTGCAAGGAATGGTGAAAGAGCCAAGATCTTCCTTCTTCTCTACCAGAGATTTAGTAACTACAACACTGCAATGATGAATATTGTTGACTGGCTCATAACTTACTGGTTTTTTCTTGGTGATTAAACTTTTCATGAATTTTATGTATCTTGGTATTTTCTCCAATGCCTTTACAAGTGGTATGTTGACTGACAACTCCTTTAACATAAATAAAAAATTTTGATACTTACCCTTTTCTTATTTTTTTTTAGCCTTTGAGGAAAGGAAGGAAGAGATCTAGAAATAGGTTTTAACACAGGATCCTCAACCTTGCTATTTCTATGTCCTCTATACTACTGTTTTCTACATTAATGAGATCATCATTATTTTTATGCTCATCTACAGTGGGGATATATGGGTCTATGGTAGTTTTACCACTATGAATGGTAATGGTATGGCAATAAGCATTATTCTTTGGACACTGAACTGTATTACTAGGGAGAGTGGAAGGCTATGTCTGATTTATTGTGGTTGATATCTGACCAAATTTTTTCTCCAACTATTTGATTGTTGTAGTATGTGAATAAACTTTCTAATTTAGCCCGGATAGATCTGTCTTAATCTCCTTAAGACAACTTTCTTGACTTTCTTATCCTTTGACTAATTTTGACAAAAATGCCTCTATTTTGGATTTTGAATCATGACCCCTAGGTGGAACATACTAATCACTCTTCTCCTTGTAGTCATCTTTTCAATGCTAATCACCATCTCTCTCTCTACTACTATCTCTATATCTATCATTATAACAGTTCCAACCTTGATTCCCTTTCCATTGGGCTCAAAAATCCACCAACCTATGATTAAGATACATTGTTTCCTCTTTGAATTCAACCTCAAAAGTTTTTGAAGTAGATGTTTGATCCTCAACTGCATTTACTTTCTTAGTACCCATTGCTGCAAATTGTATAGTAAGAAGCCTAATATTTGTTTGAAGTTGAGCAGTATCTTGTGTGGCCAAGTCATTACTCACTCCATAATCACCTGCTGCTCCAATAGAATATGAACCTGCGCTAAGTTCAACATCTGTCGTATGCCATCCTCTATAGGTCACTAAAATATCATCTTGCATCTCTTGCACATTATCCCATCGATGTCGCATAAATGTATCTCGTGAAATAGTATCTGCCATTGTTCTCGAACTAACATTTAGTGATCTGTAGAAGATTTCAAGAAAATTTGACCCTCTGATTTTATGATTAGGTACCATGCTCAGCTTTATCTTAAATCTAAATCACGCCTCATATAAGGATTCTATAGGTAATTATCTGAAGTTATAAACTTCATCTTTCAACTGTAACATCCTATCATGAGGGAAAAATATGTTATTCTCCTTTACTTTGAATAAGTCAAGTTTTTGTAAGTTTGGATTACCTAACACGGTGGGTTGAGAAAGATGCCATCATGACCCTTGTTATTTTGTGTCATGATAGGTTGGTATTAGAGCACTAGGTTTACCAGTCTCATGAGTACAAAAGCAAGTGTCATGTAGAGTTTTGCAATTTAGTACGATGATGTTCATATCTATATTTGAGAGGATGTGGGACATTTTTAAGAAAATATTATTCTTTAATTTCTTATCATGTGTAATTCATTCACTCCTTGAACTCTAAACCTTGTGTTTTATTCTCTCACAGATGGTGAGTACCGGTTCTATAGTTGCTAGTGGTTCAGGGCCCATACCTTTGGTATGTGGTAGAGGAAAAAAAATGAGGCTAAAATAGGGCTCGAGCATTAGAGACATTTAGGAGTTATTCTAGGATTCCATCTTCAAAGTTAGAAGCTACTCATGATGATAGTTCAGTCAATATAGAGGAGTTGAGTTTAGCATAGATACCACCTGGTTTTATTTCTACTCTTGTGCTGCAAGATGTCTTGGTATAAATATTAGATTTTCTAGAGAAGAAGACCCAGACTTCCAGTAAACACACTATGTCAAGAGTACAAACTCTAGATACACAGTTTGTCACTACTACAAATTCTTCTAGTATTAATGTGTTATTACTGGGTATTACTCCAAACACAGTGACTTTTCCCACTATAGGAAGGGAGAAGTTCATAATAATAGATCCCCTGTAGTTTAATGAGGATCCAAATATTAATATTTATTGGGTTTTTGGTTGGCTGCCACAAAAGATTGTATGCATTAGGATTAGCAGGATCTAATGGAGAGAATTTTAGTACTTTACATTTGATTGGACCAACCAAACAATGGTCAAGATCGTTGTTGATAGTAGGCTGGTTGGGTTGTCTCATTTCGTATTGGATTAGTTCACTTAGGAGATTTTGGAGGAGTTTGTTTTGAGGAATGGGGAGTGTATGAGTAAGAAGTCCTATAAATACATTAGTGGTTTTGGTGGTTCATTATCTCAGGGCAGAGGCTTCTTAGGTGGGATCATTATTATTAGCCTAATTGGCCAGATTAGGCAGCATTACATACTTTTGATGGTGGTTATTTTGGTTACAATAGTTAGGATTTTCAGGGTTTAGGCAGGTTTCTAGAGGTTCTCATTTTAAGTTTTCAAGTCATGACAATTAATCAAGGAAGACTTAATATTCCATTCTAAGTAAAGGATATTCTAGTTGTGCTTATTTAGGTCTATTATGAGAGACTTCCCTAAGCATAGGTAAGGTCATCCATAAATAGAGTTTCCAGATGCAGACTGATCAGGCATCGACACTACTAGCTATAGAAAGTGTGCATAGTATTAGTGGTAAGTCTTAGGTTACCTGAATTAGATCCCAAAAAGTTCATGGAGGTGTTCATGGAGTTTCTTAGTCTAGAGGCAAACATGGACAATGCTACATATTATTGGGTATACCCAAGACAAAGGCCTCCAATGAATTTGTGTACTTTTCATCGGGTATTGATATGGTGTATGAGTCTCTTATTATGCTTATTCACGTTTCTACCTTGGTAGGTAATTCTTTAGTAGTGGATTAGGTGTACCTATATTGTATTAGAATTTTTTGGGGTTTGATACATGGATGAACTTAATTATTTTAGATGCAATAGATTTTAATGTCATTTTAGGTATAGATTGGATTTTTAAGTATCATACTATCTTAGATTTACATGCCAAGATAGTTATTTTAGTTATGATAGATGTACCGAGGTTAGAGTGGAAAGTACCTATGGTTCGTATCCTAAGAAGGTTATATCATTTCTTCAAGTTCAACAGATGGTTGAGAAGGGGTGTCTTTCTTATTTGGTATATGTGTATACTACTAGTGATTACACCCCCCCTTTGGATTCATAAGGGTGGCTAGAAAGTTTATGGATGTATTTGCTATTGATTTATCATGTGCTTCTCTAGATAGCAACATCAATTTTTCTATTAATTTAGAGCTGACACTAAGCCTATTTTCTTTCTTATAGGATGGATTAATAGGGTAAAAGGGATTAAAGTACCAGTTTCATGATTGAATAAGTAAAAGATTAATTAGGCCCAGTGTTTCACCTTTGGGTTCCCTAATATTTTTTTATGAAGAAGAATGATGCATCTATGCACACGTGGATCGACTATCGACAGTAGAATAAGGTAACCATCAAGTATAAGTATCCTCTTCTGCATATTGATGATTTATTTGATTAACGTTAGGGTCTTTGATGTTTTTGAAGATTTACTTGAGGTTGGGGTACCATCTATTGTATATTAGGGCTTCAGATATCCATAAGACAAATTTTAAGACCCCGATCATTATGAGTCTTGGTGATGTCATTTGGGTTGAGTGATGATCCAATGTTATTTATGAAGCTGATGAATGAAGTATTTTGCCCTTATATTGATTCTTCTTATAATTGTGTTCATTGACAATATCTTAGTGTATTCTAAGAGTGAGGTAGATCATGTAAAGTATCTGAGGATTGTGCTCCAAAGGTTGAGAGATGAGAAGTTGTATGCTAATTATGTTCTCAAAGTGTGAGTCTTGGTTGAGCTTTGTGTCTTTCTTAGGGAATGTGGTGACCAAGGATGGTTTTATGGTCGATCTAGCCAAGGTTAACGCGGTTCAGGATTGGTAGAGGCCAACTTCATTAACCAATATTTGGAAATTTATTGGTTTAGAGAGATACTAAGGTGGTTCATGTTGGGCTACCTATCATAGACCCCTTGAATAGATTGACTTAGTATAATGTTAAATTTTAGTGGCATGAAATGTGTTAGGAGAGCTTTCAAAAACTTAATATCTTATTGACTTAAGTACGTATCTTAACATTACTTATTGAAGATAAAGGTTTTATCATATACTGTGAAGCTTAAAAGTTTGGACTTAGTAAGGTTCTTATATATAGAATGGTGGGTTATAGCCTATTATTTGAGATAATAGGTTTTGATATAGAATGGCGGGTAATAGCCTATTATTTGAGACAATTAAATACCTATAAGAAGAACTACCCCATTCGTGATGCAGAAGGGGATGGGGTTTTCACCAATCATCAAAACCTAAAATATATCTTCAATCAGAAGGATATGAATTTGATACATCAAGATGGTTGGCATATTTTAAGGACTATGACATAACTATTTTTATCACTCGAGAAAGGACAATATAGTGACTGATGCCTTGAGTAGGAAAATAGTGAGTTTGGATAGTCTCGATTTGTTAGTAGCTGAGGAGCGACCTTTGGCTATAGGTGTTTAATATTTTGAGAATAGCTTTGTAAGACTTGATATTTTTGAATCAAACAGAATTTTACGTGTGTTGAGGTAAGGTCTTGTTACTAGAGTAGTGTAAGAGTAGATAGTTTGAGGATCGGAAGTTGTGTATCAATTGAGATAAGGTGTTGATTGGTGAAGCTAAGGAAACTATGCTTAATGAAAGGATATTTTAGGGATCATAGGATAATTTGTGTTCTTAGAGTTGGTGCTTGACTAGGTTGATCATGGAAGTGGCTGATAGATTGAGGTATTCTATTCATATAGAGCAACCAAGATGCATCATAACTTGAAGCAATGTTATGGTGGTGTGGGATGGAAAGGGACATCATGGAACTTGTGGCCAAGTAATTGAATTTTCAGTGAAGGAAGTATGAGAACCAAAGGTTAGATAGTGTGATTCAAAGGATTCCTATACTTGGATGGAAGTGGGAGCGCATTACTATAGACTTTGTGGCTAGTTGCCCCAGATATTGGGGAAGTTGGAATCCATTTAGTTGATTATGGATAGATTGACTAATTCAACTCATTTCGTTCTAGTGAAGGTGAACTACAATGCGGAGAATTCAGCTAAGATCAACTTTTGAGAGATTGTTTGGTTGTATGGTATACACATTTCCATTATTTTAGAAAGATCTACTCAATTCACTTCATATTTTTGGAGCTATATATAGAGAGATGTGGGTACTCAGTTTAAGATAAGCTTATCTTTTCACCCACATATGAACAACCAGTTGAGTGGACTATTCAGGTTTTGGATGATATGGCTTTATGCTTGTGTGATTAATCTTAATGGTTATTCAGTGTAGTTCTTTTCCCTGGTGGAGTTTTCCTTCAACAACATTTACAATTCCTGTGTTCCAATGGTACCATTTGAGGAATTTTATAAGATGAAGTATAAATCTTTAATTGCAAGGTTTAATTTCTTTGAGGTTAAACCTTGTGGTGTATATGTAATACCCCATACTTCTACCTAGCTTAAATTCATCCCAAAGATGTCAAAGACTTGTTTTAAAGATGAATCCACTTTTATAAATATGGTATTTTTAAGATTTTCACTTTTTATCATGTGAAAAATTGAATAAGATTTCCATCGATACCAAATTCACCCAAATCTGACACCCGGGCGAAGAGTTAGAGCCTTTGTAGTAAGGCAGTGTGCCACCTGAGTCATCAACGCATCGTGAAGCAGGCCAAAATGGAAATCGTCAAAATCCAGTGAGCCTCCGTAATTATGGAACGTTGCGCCAGGGCTCAAATGAAAAATTGGCCTTTTTCCAGTGTCTCAGCGCGATGTCTCCGCATCGCGCCAAACTTCCAGGTTGCAAACAAAGTGGCAACACGATAGCCCCGTATCGCGCCACCATGCAGATTCCCAATTATCCAGTTCCAGCGACTTGGCGCAATAGTGGCACGTCGCGCCATGCATGAAAATCGGGAAATTTTTACAAAAATTAAAATATGCGTCCAAGGGTTAAAAGGGTCAATTTTGCACTCATATATAAACCCAATAACACGTGATTCATCCATATTTCACCCAAAATATATTGTTTCTCTCAAGTTTCTCTCAAGAACAAGCTAGGGTTTTCAAATCCAAGACTCAAATTCAAGAATCTCTCGGTCAATCTTCGTAGAATCAAGAACCAAGGTATGCACAGTGATCATTCATGGATTTCTTTCATCCATGAAGCCCAAGAATCAAGTTTTAAATATTGTATTGTGAATATTTTATTGAGGGTTGATTATGTTCATGTGATTATCGTTGTATGGTTCCCAAGTTGGAATCCTTATGTGTTGTTCATGAACCTATGCTAGTATGTGGTTTGAAATATGTGAATTTGAGTTGAAATACGGAGTTTTGTTGTATTAATTTGATGGTCATGCCTATGCCCTAAGTCATGCATCCTAGGAGTTTAATAAAATGTCTAAGAGAATAGAAATTATGCAATATAACTAAATTATGACCTATATGATAAATGCGTGCTTTACCCTATGACCAAGAATGACTTCCATGATATTGTGTGCATTATGAATGGTTGAGGGAATGTCCCATGATAATATGTCCATGAGAAAAGGTTTATGAAAGTATGACATGTTTATATGCAATTCCATTCATGTAAAAGACTATGATAACCATGTGCTTCATGAAATCTCCAAATTGATGTATTATAAATTATTGATATTGGTCATGTGTTAAGAAGTGCCATGTTCTGTCAGTTTCATGCTATTGAGTTCTGGGGGTACTTGTCCCCTACAATTTAGCTGTGAGCCTAGAGCTAGTGTCATGTTTTCACGATACTCTCATCCAAGCCATGATCAGTAGAATTGAGTCAGTCATGTGACTCAGTAAAACTCGGTAAACTCAGTATCAGTCCAGTCCCATTCAGTAATCTCAGTAATATCAGGAATCTCAGTGATCTCAGTCAGTCATCATGTCCCATTAGTATTCAATTCGAACCTTAGTAAACTCAATTAGCTAGCAGAACTCAGTAGCATTCAATCAGTTAACAAAATTCTGTAGTATTCCATATGTCAAGGAACTCCATGAATTCAGTTCAGTCCAGTTCAGTTCAGTAATCCATGATCAGTGTCTATTCAGATGGAAGTAGGAATTAGCATCGAGTGAACCCAAGGATGGGAACACACTGTCATATAAGGGTGTTATTCTTAGAAGCAATCCTTCTATTCCAGAACTATGTAGCTAGTATAGGTTGAGACATTAATAATGTCAGATGAGGGTTGATGAGGTGGAAAAACACTATCAGATAGGGGTCCCACCATTCTCTTTTGGGGACACTGTCAAATGAGGGTCACTCATAGCTTGTCCCTACCAGTGGTGCGGTATTGACACCCTTCCAATTAGGGTAACAGATTGGACCCCAACACAACTATAATAGCTTATTAGGGGCATATCGGTTAGATGACTACTTCCCACAGTTTTAGTTACAGAATCAGGACTGTCAAATATAGTTATTCAGTCTTAGTAATAGAACTCAGATAGTTATTTAAATTTCAGGACTGTCAGATATAGTTAACTCAGAACAGTACGAAACTCAGCTAGTTCTATCAGAACCTAGACTGTCAGATACAGTCTCTCAGTATCAGTTATTTCAGTTATAAAGCTATCAGTATCTCATGTTATCAGTACTTAGACTCCGTAATCATGTTATCACAAACTCAGTTAATAGAATATTAATTATACGAAACTCATTTTATCATTATTCAGTTTCAGGACTATCCGGTACAGTCCACCAGACCAATTCTTTATGACCAAAACTGTCAGAAATAGTCTTTTCTCTATCAGTTAAATAACATCAGTCTCTCAGTATTCAGTAGACTCAGTCATTCAGTATTCTAGTATTAGTACTCAGATATCAGTAAATTTATGTTATCAGAATTCACGAGTCAGTGTTATCACGAATTCAGTTACAGTCTCTTATTCATGCATGTATTCTCACGTTCATATTATTCAGTTAGTTAGTAATGTTCATGCATATGAACCATTGCATTCAACCTACCTCACTTGCATACCAGTACATTCAACATACTGACGCATTTGCGCTATGGTGTTTTATGCCATAGGTTTAGAAGCACGAGCTCCCGAGCATCCTTAGTAGATCAGACATTCAAAAGCTAGACTAACAGTGAATTATCATCATTCGAGGATAGCATGATTATTTTATTAATTTATTATTTCAGTTGTCCGGATTTAGTTGGGGATATATCCCATCAACTCTACAGTTTTAAGATATTTTAGATGCTTTCAGATGACAGCATGTTTCAGACAGTTTATTTTAGTTTTGGGTATTGTTATACCCCATTACAGACATTATTTTATATTCAGTATTAGTATAGTTTTGAACCTTATGGCCTTATAGCCTATATTTCACATATTTACAATGTATTATTCAGTGCTCAGTTACAAATATCAGTCATTGGTTAGCTTGTGGTCCTTCGGGGTCATGAGCACCATTTAGTATTTTGGGTACCACATTTGGGGCAATAAAAACTTGGTATCAGAGCCTAAGGTTCAACAGTGTCCTAGGAAGTCTGAAAAGTTGCATCTAGTAGAGTCTTTTACATGGGTGTATTGTGCACCACATTTATGTGCAGGAGGCTGTAAGTAGTTTTAGGAACTGTTTCCCTTTTTTCATGTTTCATATCATGCTATAGAAAGGCTCTCTAAGAAATTCATGTAGGTTCTTATCATGCTCCAATCATGTTAACTCCACCTTACTTTCAAGGGAACAGAAACAATGAAGCTCAAGGTCCTAGGGGTAGGTCTTTCTCAAACAGTCCCCGAAGATAGTTATGGGATTTCCCACAGGCTTAAAAGTATCCCATCAGTTCCGTTATGTTCCAAAGTTGTACAGATATCATTCATGATCATGAGAACTCATTCCCGAACCCAAAATTAGATATGCCATCAGATCCCTTCTTAGAAATCTATAATAGTATATGACCTAGAGTTAGAGGCATGAACCCATGAGTTTAGCAGTAGTAGTTTGGGATAACGTTATCCAAATTGAGAAAATTATGTATTCATAGGGATAGTTGTACCAAGGTAGACCAGTAGGTTTAAAAGTATAAGCAATAATTTAAGATTATTGATCTTAAATTAAGTATGAAGGTGTGAATGTGAATTAGGAGATACAATATTAGTAGTATATGAAGAAACTGAATCAGATGATGTGTTTAGTAAAGAAAACATGTGTCGAACAGAGTGTAAGTATGTGATGATGATTGTAGTTTAGTTCAGAATTTTGGTAAAGTCTTCACAGACTTATGATGATGGCTTAAAGCTAAGGGGAAGATGATAGATCAAGTAACTAATTGAGGCTCTTAAATTCCAGTAGTAGTGCCAGTATATATAGAAAAGAAGTAAGGGAAGATGATTCCCGACCCATCCTTATCTCAGTGTAAAGTTTGGTACTTCAGTCAGTATGATGCCTACACATGCTTCACATCTCAGTTCCATGAACACAACTTATATCCACACATTTTCCATAGAATCATGTACGACTCCAGTTCCTAGCATAATGAGTTCAATTTTATTCTCCTCAGTAATACAAATCATGTCCCACAAATGCAGAAAACTCCAAACTTAGTTCATGCAGCTCATGACTCATGTACACATATCATGCTTTATAGTATACTCAGCTTCCATGGCTCATGCTACGCCTCTACTAATCAGTTAAATTAATACTATGTTATGAATATCCTCAGCTTAGACCTCTTGGTAAGTCCATGATATTTATATTCTATTCCTTAGGCTTCAGTTAAGTGTCAAGTTTAGTTAGTGTCCATTCATGCTTTAGGTCCTCCTGATTTAACCCTTCAGTAAGCTCTCTTTATGAAAATAGTATAGTAATGGGTAGTTGCTTAAAGGGGAGAGAGTAAATGTTACATGTTAAGAAAAGATTGCTGCATGTTTGTTTTACACCAGGGTGTAGTTATGAAGATAAGATTGAATGTTATGTTAGTGTGAAAGTAAATGGCTAGCAAGAGGTTGTATTTAGAAGTTGGGAAAGCACAAAGTGTGAGTGTGCATTCAGAACTTTGACTTATGTCAGCCCCCATCGTGTAACTATCAAAATTTAGTTGCCATCTCAGTTATAGTTTCAGTATTCAGTACTCAGTAATCTGTGTTCAGTCTCAGAATTCAGTACCTTAGTACCAGTCTAAACCATAGTTATCAGAAACCACTATTCAGTTACAGCTATAGTCTTAGTTATATTTATAGTCTCAATTACCGTCTTATCTATAATCTCAGTCCCAATCCTAGTTCAATAATCAGGTCGGTAACTCAATTTAGTTTTGGGTTTACTCGACCATAGCGTATAGTTATCTGCTACTCAGTTGTCAGCCTTCCAGTACCTCAGTTTACAAGACTGTTCTAGAAATATGTTGTACTCTTGGTTTTGCGTTCTCAAATAATAAAATTACCCTCAGTTCATGATCAGTATCTCATGTCAACAAGTTAGTCCTTATCACCTATGCATAATGCTCTGCAGTTGCAGTCCAGTTATTCAAGACTAAGTACGGTTCCATCTTGCCGACCCAGTATTCAGCTATCAGTTACCCAGTTAATCAAATAAGTTAGCATATTTATGCACTTGTGTTCAACACCTATGCGACTCTTTTCGGTAATATCAGTTGCACTGCAAAGGGCTTAGTCATTTCATCTTAAATGGTGTTCGTAGGCCTCAACTCATCTTACTGAACTTTAGCCATGTGATGATTTTCTTATTCATCTGTCTTGTTTAGACAAGGCCAAGATTTTCTTTTGCCCTAAAGACGCTAGAACTCTATAGAAAGAATGTTAAAGAAAGGCTCCAGTCAACCATAAGTTTTCATCACGAGTTAGTCCGTAAAACCAGAAAGTCAGTCTATCATTCAGATGGACAAGTTCGTATGGTTTGGGTTTCTGTCCCTTCCATCTAGACATACTATCTTAAGCCTCACGAACATAACCATTCTAAGATGAACGGACTAGATAGATATAAGCTCAGCCCAGTTCATGTATCATGCTTCAGTTTCAGATCTTATATATTCAGTTAAGACTCAGCTCGTAGATGCCTTGTGCATCACTTCAGTTTTCTCAGCGACTCAGCCAAGTCAGTATTCTTCGAGGGACATAGTGTCCCAAGGGGGAGATACACTATGAACCCCCAAACTTTCATGAAAAAATATGCCGCTCTCTTCTCGTAACGAATCTAGTTTGGAGTAGTGGGTACCCATAGGTTGACCCTCTAGCTCCAATCTTGGTCGTATGCCACGTACTCAAGGTATTTAGTTATGATCACGATATTCAACTCATTTATCACATTTCGGACCCAGTTACGTTCTCATGTTTCCACTCATACATATTTAGTAATTAAGATTAGAATCAGCCCAAGACAATAACTTTTATTAAGCTTATCCAATTTTATGTTCAGGTTTCAGTTACAAATGTGGTATTTAGTTCCATGCTCAATTTTTATTTCAAACTTGGTATCGTTACCCTTACATGTTCAGTCACATGTTTATAAGTCGGTTCAGTCATGTATTACATATCAGACATATGTGATCAGCTTATCAGTACTCTCAGTCATTCATTCATGTATCGGCTCACTCATAAAATTATGCATCAGATGTGCATGCTCAGTATGAATCTCAGTAATGTCAGTCAGGTAGTCATATTTCAGTTGTTCATGTTCAGAATATACTTTATCTTATCATTTCTCCCATCTCAATCAATCTCATTCGAGGATGAATGTTCCTAAGGGGAAAATATTATAATACCCCATACTTCTACCTAGCTTAAATTTATCCCAAAGATGTCAAAGACTTGTTTTAAAGATGAATCCACTTTTATACATGTGGTATTTTCAATATTTTCACTTTTTATCATATGAGAAATTTAATAAGCTTTCCATCGATACCAAATTCGCCCATATCTGACACCCGATTGAAGAGTTAGAGCCTTTGTAGTAAGGCAGTGTGCCACCTGAGCCATTAACGCGTCACGGAGCAGGCCAAAATGGAAATCGTCAAAATCCAGTGAGCCTCCGTGATTATGGTGCATCGCGCTAGGGATTAAATTTAGAATTATCCTTTTTCCAATGTCTCAGCGTCGTGCCAAACTTTCAGGTTGCAAACAAAGTGGCAACGCGATAGCCCCACGTTGCGCCACCATGTAGATTCTGAATTGTCCAGTTCCAGTGACTTGGAGCGATAGTGGCTCATTGCGCCAAGGATGAAAATCGGGAAATTTTTACAAAAAATAAAATATGCATCCAAAGGTTAAAAGGGTCAATTTTCCATCCTTATATAAACCCAATAACACGTGATTCAACCATATTTCACCCAAAATATATTGTTTCTCTCAAGATTCTCTCAAGAACAAGCTAGGGTTTTCAATTGGAAATTCAAATCTAAGACTCAAATTCAATAATCTCTTCGTCAATCTTCGTAGAATCAAGAACTAAGGTACGCACTGTGTTTATTCATGGATTCCTTTCATCCATGAAGCCCAAGAATCAAGTTTTAAATCTTGTATTGTGAATATTTTGTTGTAAGTTGATTATGTTCATGTGATTATGGTTGTATGGTTCCCAAGTTGGAATCCTTATGTGTTTTTCATAAACCTATTCTAGTATGTGGTCTGAAAGATGTGAAATTGAGTTAAAATATAGAGTTTTGTTTTATTAATTTGATGGTCATGCCTATGCCCTAAGTCATGCATCCTAGGTGTTTGATAAAATGCCTAAGATAATAGAAATTATGCAATATAGCTTAATTGTGACCCAAGTGATAAATGCGTGCTTTACCCTATGACCAAGAATGACTTCCATGATATTGTGTGCATTATGAATGGTTGAGGGAATGTCCATGAGAATTGGTTTATGAAAGTATGACATGTTTATATGCAATTCCATTCATGTACAAGATTATATGCAATTCCATTTATGTATAAGACTATGATAACAATGTGCTTCAGAAATCCCCAAATTGATGTATTATGAATTGTTGATATTTGTCATGTGTTCAAGAAGTGTCATGTTCTGTCAGTTTCATGCTATCGAGTCCTGGGAGTACTTGTACCTGATAATTTAGCTGTGTGCCTAGATCTAGTGTCATGTTTTCACGATAATCTCAGCCAAGCCATGATCAGTAGAATTCAGTTAGTCATGTGACTCAGTAAAACTCGATAAACTCAATATCAGTACAGTCCCATTCAGTAATCTTAGTAATATCAGGAATATTAGTGATCTCAGTCAGTCATCATATCCCAATAGTATTCAATTTAGACCTTAGTAAACTCAGTCAGCTAGCAGAACTCAGTAGCATTCTGTCAGTTAACAGAATTCAGTAGTATTCCGTTAGTCAATGGAACTCCATGAATTTAGTTCAGTCCAATTCAGTTCAGTAATCCATGATCAGCGTCTATTAAGATGGGAGTAGGAATTAGTATCGAGTGAACCCAAGGATAGGAACACATACTGTCAGATAAGGGTGCGATTCTTAGAAAAAATCTTTATATTGCAGAACTATGTAGCTAGCATAGGTTGAGACATCAACACTTTCAGATGAGAGTTGAAAAGGTAGATAAGCACTGTCAGATAAGAGCCCATCATTCTTTTTTAGGGACACTGTCAGATAAGGTTTACTCACAGCTTGTCCTTACCAGTGGTGCGGTATTGACACCCTTCTAATTAGGGTTACAAATTGGACCCCAACATAACTATAATGGCTTATTAGGGGCATGTCGGTTAGATGACTACTTCCCATAGTTTCAATTACAGAATCAGGATTGCCAGATACAGTTATTCACTCTCAATAATAAAACTCAGATAGTTCTTCAGATTTTAAGACCATCAGATACAGTCAACTCAGAACAGTATAGAACTCATCTAGTTCCATCAGAACTTAGACTGTCAGATGCAGTCGCTCAGTATTAGTTATTTCAGTTATACAGTTATCAGTATCTTATGTTATCAATACCCAGACTCAGTAACCATGTTATCATGAACTCAATTAATAGTATATTAATTATACAAAACCCATGTTATCAGTATTCAGTTTCAGGTCTGTCTGGTACAGTCAACCAAACCAGTTCTTTATAACCAGAACTATCAGAAACAGTCTTTCCTCTATCAGTAAAAGAACATTACTCTCTCAGTATTCTGTAGACTCAGTCATTCAGTATTCCAATATTAGTACTTAGATATTAGTAAATCCATGTTATCAGAATTCACGAGTCAGTGTTATCACAAATTTTATTATAGTCTCTTATTCATGTATGTATTCTCATGTTCATGTTATACAGTTAGTTAGTAATGTTCATGCATATGAACCATTGAATTCAGCCTACCTCACTTGCATATCAGTATATTTAACATACTAACGCATTTGCGCTATGGTGTTTTATACCATAGGTTTAGAAGCACGAGCTCTTGAGCATCCTTAGTAGATCAGACATTCAGCAACCAGACTAGCAGTGAGTTCTCATCATTCGAGGATAGCATGATTATTTTGTTACTTTATTATTTCAGTAGTTTAGAGTTAGTTAGGGACATGTCCCATTAACTCCACAGTTTTCAGACAGTTTAGAGGCTTTCAGACTACAGCATATTTCAGACAGTTTAGAGGATTTCAGACTACAGCATATTTCAGACAGTTTACTTTAGTTTTGGGTATTGTTATACCCCATTACAAATATTATTTATATTCAGTATTAGTATAGTTTTGAACCTTATGGCCTTATAACTTATATTCTGCATATTTACAATGTATTATTTTATGCTCAGTTATAGATATCAGTCATGAGTTAGCTTGTGATCCTTCGGGGTCATGAGGACCGTGTAGCATTTTGAGTACCAGATTTGGGGTGTTATAGTATATTTGTTATGGGATTGGATTGATATAGTAAAGTTAAACAGGACTAGGACTTGACATCCAGAGTAAACAAATGATTTACGCAAATTAAAAAGTTTATAACTTGGTGTATACGATTAGTGCATGGGTTTTGTTGAAGGCATTATCCCTGAAAGGTGTGATGGGGTTTGACAAGAGGGGAAAGTTTAAAAGGTTTATTAGTCCTTTTGAGATTTTTTGATGCATTAAGGAGGTGGCCTATGGCGTCCTTTGCCTCTGAGTTTTTTAACTGTGCATACATTTTCCATGCCTCATTATTGAAGAAGTATTATTCTAATAGTTCTCATGTGATTTGGTGGATTGGATCAGAATATGATCTTTGAGGAGGAGCGTAAAACCAATTTGCATAGGTAGATAAGGATGTCGAGGTTTAAGAATATTGATTCTATGAAGCTTTGAAGGAAATATCATTGAATTGAGAAGGCTAAGTAGGAAACAAAGTCACATATGGGGTTGATTTCCCTAGATTTTTGATATTTTAGGTATCTTTTTTTTCTTACGTTTGAGGACAAAGAAACCTCATAGAAATTTTTGATTTTTTTGTGTGTTTTGGCTATTTTACCATCCTCATAGTTAAATTACAATATTTATGGTCCGACACAGTGGGTGGTATGATTCTTGAGGCATTTAGATGTGTTCTAAGCGAGTGTTTTATGAAGGTTTTAAAGTTAATAGAGTTAACTTTTGTTAATATTTTGAGATTTTGACATTATATAAGAATTTTGTTAGTTCTGTTAGCTCCGAAATATTATTTTTGGCTAATAGCATTTTTGGTTTTAGTTTTGAGGTGTTTGGATGTATTTGAGTCGCTGGTTAGAAAGTTGGAAATTTATGGCCAAGAGTTAACTTTGGTCAACAACTATTGATAATGACCTCCATTCATGATTTTGATGGGTTTATTAAGTTTGAAACATTGATTTTAGTCTAGCACATGGTTGGTTTGTATTCATGGGGTTCAAAATATATCTCAAGGATTCATTCGAAGAAGATTTGTGTTTATCTTGTGATGGTGAACCAATTGCAAGTGCAACTAGTTTTCTATTTTGCATTCGCGAGACCTTGCCCACGTTTGCAAAGAAGGACTTTGCTTGGTCATTGTGAAATCAAGGTAGGGGCAACGGTAATGATTTAATTTTTGGTGATTTTTTTAAAATATTTATTTTTGTGTGATTTGACCCTTTTACCCTTCCTCATAGTTGTTTCATGGTATTTTTTGGGTGTGGGAGTGATTAGCATAATTCCCAATGTATTTTGGTGTGGCTTTTACGAGATTGTGATTTTGATGGTCCTAAAGGCTTACTAGTTAACTTTGGTCAACTTCTTTTGATCTGTGCATCGATGGCAAAATAGACTGCGCCAGCAGATACAGAACATCAATTTTAGATTGGTAACATGGTTGGTGTAGTTTTATGGCTTTTATTTCTCATTTTTACCCTCCATTTGAGAAATTGCAAAGTTGGGTTTTGGGAGTTAATTTTGTGATAACAATATTTTTTTTGAAAATTTGATATCGCCATTGAGTCTAAAGCATTGCATTTAGTAGGGTAGCATAGTTTGTTTATGTACTCAAGATTCCGAATGAATCATTCAGCTGGTGCACTCACTTAAGTGATGCTTTAATCTTGGAATATATATTTTTGGACTAAATTTTTTCCCCCTTATTTTTTGAAAACTCATTATGAGGGTCTATTTTGACCCTGATTCAGAAGTGGGCAATATGGATATTTGGCTTTCTTTTAATGCATAGATTTTATATTATGTGTCTTAGTTGATTATGGGTCCGTTCGTGAGAGGAAAGCTCCATATTGAATGCTTTTGGGATTGGTTTTTAGCATTTGAGCTAGGTTATGGCTTAATTTTCTTCAGACAGAGTTAAGTAGTTAATAATAATGTAAAAGCATGCTATGGGTATGGGTTGCATTATGAAAAATGTGTTTAGGTGATTTATGTGCCCGTGAGGGGACCTATGTGGTTAATATTTGGTGATTTTGAGATATTAGTTTCTATATGTGACCGTGTAAGGTCTTATATGACGTCGTTGGCCTGATATTGATATATATATGTATCTTTGGTTGTACTTTTTTTTTTTTTCTGGAAAAGGCCTAATTTTTGGAATTTATGTGGTATTAATGATACTTTACTTGTACATTTCATTGATGGTTTCTAAATTATATTGGATCATGGATAACTGGTTGATTTGAGTGGATTATTGGCTCTCGTGGTTGGTATATTGGTTGGATGTTGGAAATTCTCATTTTGGTTGGTTTGAGCATTATATCCTCATATCATATTTATTGGTGAAACACCACTGTGGAAATACTGAAAATACTTGAAACACTAGCTTTCTCTGATAAAAAAAGTGACATTTTTAAAAATCCTCTATCTATGTATGTGCCAGAGAAGAGATATGGATATTTGTATTGTATATTGGTTGTATAGGGGTGACGAATCTCCCATAGGTCCTACCTCAGGAGCACATTTCAATAGGTGTATACGGAGGTTGTGCAATGACCTCATGCATCATGTTATCATCATCATCATCATCTTCATTGCATTCCATAAATTATGCTTATTATGTCATTGTATTTCTATTCTTGACTTGATATCTGTCCATTTGTTCTATCTTCTTATACTTGTATTTGGTGTACGTGTAAATTTATTATTTTTCCCCTACCTGTATTTGTTATATATGTATATAGTAGAACTGTTAGTGGAGATGGTGTGGGATGCTCTACGGGAAATTTTCTAAGTGTAGGTGATGTGCCCATAGTTTGTGTTTATATGCTTTATTTTCTACTTTACTCAGTTGGCCTATGATACCTACTGAGTACAAATGGACCGTAATCATCCCTACTATGCCCTTTCAGTGTAGATCAAGGTATGAGTGTGTCTCATGGATAGATGATTCAGGATGTATTGCAGTCTTTGAGGTAGCGGTTGATGTATACATCCAGAGTTGACTGCTACCTTTTCTTATTTAGACTATGTCTTATTTATATTCAGAGACAGAGTTGTTCCTTTCAGGTTATCCTATGTATATTTTGACTTCAAGTTGTATTAGATGGTTCTTACACTATGACACCAGGCTTTGGGATGTGGTTTGGTATCTTTAATTATATTTGTGCGCTTTCTATATATGTGTGGTTCGACTCCATTCGAGGAGTCTTACCTTGGGTGTGGTATTGATTTCTATTGTTATATTAGTTTGGGTAATAGTCTTACTTGTCAAGGCTTGCTGCAACAAGTACCATCATGACCTTTGGTTTTTAGGCTGTGACAAATTGGTATTAGAGAAACTATGTATCAACAGAGTAAGAATATGGTATCTAATAGAGTATCACATATCGGTATGTACACATCCATATCTATATTTGAGAGGCTATACGATATCTTTAAGAAACTTCTCTTATTTCATTTTACATCTTGTGGATCTTTCATATTGTGTTTTAAGTCATATTTCACTCTTTTCTGTGCGGATGGTGAGGAAAAGATCTAGTGAGGCTAGAGATTCAGATCCATTATCTGAGGAGAGAGCCCAGTTTAGAAGGCGAGTTGTGAGTCGTGGTCAGGCTAGACATAGAGAGATTCCATCTAGAGATAGCACTAGGGGACTCTCTATGAGCGTTAGGTCATTATTTTCCTCCTATATCTTTCAGTTTTTCTATCAATTATTTAACAAAATAATACCATTTTTCTCTATTAATAAGCTTTTATGGGATATGATGGATATTGAACTTATCTAGATGATGACTTTAGATAAGAGGTTATGAATATCGTGGAATAGGATTGAATGATAGTAAATAGTTAAGTGCTCTTTGGGAAATTGAATAAGCTTTCTGTTGATATAAGATTTGCCCAAATCCGATACCCGGGTAAGAAGTTATGGCTAATTTAAGTCCTAATCGTAAAACACCGTTATTTTGGTGCTTATCGCATCGCAGAGTGGGTCTATTTAGCAATTGTCAAATTCCAGTAGCCTAGCGAGATTGTGGCGCATCAAGCTGAAGCTCCTGGTCCCAACCAGTGGGACAACGCGATGGCTCCGCATCGCGGTGACCCTAAGAATCCCATTCGTCAATTTCCAGTGAGCCACCGAGCCACCGCGATTGTGGCACGTCGCGGTCACCCATAAAATTGGGCTCCCAGTTATATTTTTATTTCATCTCATTAAGGGTACATTAGGTATTTTCCACCCTCTTATCATCTTACACACGGGAATTTAATCCCAAATGACCTCATTATAGATATTTTCATAAAAAACCATCAAGAACACTCCTTAGGGTTTCAAACAAGAAAACCCAAACAACTCAAGATTCAACCGTGAGTTTTTGAAAATGATTGAAGATTTGGAATCCCCAAGCCGCGGGCACCAAGAATCATTCTTTAATTTCTTAAATAGAGGTACATGAGGTTTGTCCTAAAAACTACATGGGCTTAAAACCATTAGAGCATGATTTTTTAAGATTTTATGCATGAATTTCAAAGTGGTTTTGGAAACTATGTTCTAAATTACATACTCCGAATGTTTTAATGATACTATTGTTTTGACCTTGTGGTCTTATCCCCCAAATTGATTTACATGTATACGTATATGTATGGGATTTGAGATTTAAGATTGTTTGAGAGAATAAATTATGAACTCCGTCTCTTATCTTGGATTAAAGTTTATGGTTTTGTTGGAAAAGAGTTGAAATACATGTTTTATGATTTAAAAGATGTTTTATCAATGTCCCTGTATTTGAATATGATTTCAAAATGTTGAGAGGGTGTTTCTTCATATAACTATGTGATGTTAAAGAGAATGAATTTCATGAGATTGAGACTTTTAACATGACTACCTTTGTTTACTGAATCATTGATAAAGAGAATTAACTGCATGGTTTTACATGAGTTTCTTGAAATAATTGTTGATATGGTGGTCCTGAACTTTAAGATTTGAAAACAGAGATATAAATTGCTATACATAGTTTCGAGAATGTGACTTGCAAGTAAATGGTATGACGATACCATATATGTGTATATGCCATGACAGAGTTAAAGATTTCAGAGTATGTTTTTAGAGCATGCATGTTTAAAGAACTAAAAATGGGCATAAAGAGGGTTAGGTGGTTACCCGAATAAGGCATGAGTTCAAGAAACTCTTAGCCTGAAACCATATTTGCTAATACGGGTATATTATTATTGTACGCTTGCGACGACCATGTGGCATAGTAGATTCAGAGACTTCGACCCTTGCGGCACACTTGGGTTGGGGGCTTGGTTGCCGAGTTAATGGCAGATCCCATATAGCTCATGGGATTACAGATTGTAAGGTACACCACCTAGCACAGAAGTAAGACAAAGAGTGTCACAGATTTTAGATGTTTTCGCAGAGTCTTTTAAAATGCCCATGTGATTTCTTACTATATGATATGTTTATGAAATGCTTTAAATTGCCTCATATGTGTTGAATATAAATGATTATTTTGGATTTTCTCTGTGTACCAGTACATCTATATTGACCCCTACCTCCCAGGTTCGGAGGCTTAGTCCAAGGGTCTGGCTAATCAGTAGAGTATTCCAGAGATAAGTGATCCATTCAGTGGTGAGCCTTCTTTATTCCAGAAGGCCTGTTATTTCAGATTATGTTATTCCGCTAGTTTGGTCTACTAGGGGATTTGTCCCAGTTTTCAGATAGTCATTAAATTTTCATATAGTAGAAATTTCATAGACTGTTCCAGATGTTGTTAGTGATTTTTGGATTTCACTCCTTATTGTTAAACTTAATCAAGAGTATGACCATGTTTCTGTATTAGATTATATTTTTGCATCTTCTTTTATTATGTTAATGTTGTGCATGATTACCAGATAGAGTTGGACACCCGAGACTTTTTGAGTGTGGATCCTCCTGTTGTACCGATGTCTGCTTATGTTACTCTACATACTATGCGAGTGGTACCTCCTTCAGTGCTTGTATCTGGTATTTCAAGGTCAGGAGTTAAGCCTTCTTCTATGATACCTCTTTAGATGTTTTATCAGCCAACCAGATTTACTATGTCTCCTATTATTACAAGTGTAGTTATGTCTTCTGAGAATTAAAAGTGGTTTGAGAGATTCATTTATTTAGGTCCTCCCAGGGTTAGTGGTGCTGTAGGCTAGGATGCCTAAGAGTTTTTGATGGATTTTCATGATAAGTTGCATAACCTTGGTTTGCTTGAGTCGTATGGGGTCGCTTATACTACTTACCACTTGAGAGATACATCTAGAGATTGGTGGAGGTCACTTATTGGTTGCCAACCTCTTGGTTTACTAGAGATGACTTGGGATTAGTTTATAGAGGCCTTTTAAGACAAGTTTATGCCTTTTAGTTTGAGGGATCAGATAACAGATATGTTTGATTGCTTGGAGAAAGGCCCCATGACTATTGCCGAGTATGAGGCATGATTCCATGCCTTATCTAGATATTCTTATGACAGTATTACCACTGAGCTTGGGAAGATTTAAAAGTTTGTGAAGGGGGTTGGATGTTTTTATTTATATTTCTATGACTCAGATGGTAGTGTGTGGAGCATCATTTCATAGTATTTAGGATCAAGCTAAGATGACTAAGGCTATTTTTCGAGCATCTCAGGGAGGCACCAAGCAGGTGCGCCATAAGGGTGAGTTTTGAGGTTACATTTCTTAAGGTAAGGATTTTAGAAGATTCCATGGATATCATGGTAGTACAGTGTAGGAAACCTTGCAGAGTTAGGTAGTGGGTCTTCTGGTTCGGAAACTTTGGGTAGTCATCCTAGTTCAGTCGTACTTTCTTCCATTGAGCTGGGCCACAGGGTTTGCTATGTGTGTGATGAGATTGGCCATTTAGCTAAGGACTATGTGTTATTTGATCTATGATCGAATTTATCTTATGTGTTTGCATATTTTTCTTTGGGTTTTGATTTGCTCGTGGTCCTCTTGACGTGCCTATCCATGTATCTACCCTCATAGGAGACTTTTTAGTCATGGATCGAGTGTACCAATATTGTGTTATGACTTTTGGTGGGTATGATACGTAGGTATATTTAATTGTATTAGACATGATTGATTTTGATGTCATTTTTTATGTGTATAGGTTAACTTCTTATCATTCTACCCTAGATTGTTATTCTAAGATCATAACCTTAGCTTCACCGGGTCTGTCGAGGATTGTTTAGAATGGTGTGATTCATTTGGGTCCTAGGAGAGTTATATCTTTTCTTCAGGGCTCTTCCCTTGGTTGAGAGGGGGTGTTTGTCTTATTTGTCTCATATTCATGATACAATATTGCTTCACCTTTTTTTTTGGATTCTATTCGTGTTGTCCACGTGGATGCTTTCCCTACGAATTTGCCTGGTATATCTCTGGATCATGATATTGACTTTGCTATTGATGCTGATCTGGGCACCAAGCCCATTTCTATTCTTCCTTATAGGATGGACCCAATAAAGTTAAAGGAATTGAAGGATTAGTTGCAGGAATTATTGGATAAGGGATCTATCCGTCCTAGTGTATCACCTTAGGGTGCGCCTGTGTTTTTTGTGAAGAAAAATAATAGGTCTATGCGTATGTGTATTGATTATCGATAGTTAAATAAGGTGCAAGTTAAAAATAAGTATCCTGTTTCTCGTATTGATGATTTTGTGATCAGCTCCAGGGCGCTTCAGTATTTTCAAAAATTGGCTTGAGGTTCAGGTGTCACCAGTTGAGGATTAAAGATTTGGATATTCCAAAGACAACCTTTCGGACTAGAAATAGTCATTATGAGTTCTTGCTCATGTCCTTTTGGTTGACCAATGCCCCAGTCATGTTCATGGAGTTGATGAATTGGTTATTTCAACTGTATCTTGACTCCTTTTGTTATTGTATTTATAGATAATATCTTAGTTTATTCCAAGAGTAAGCCCAGTTATGAGAAGCATTTGTGGATTGTACTTCAGAGATTGAGGGATGAGAAGTTGTATGCTAAGTTCTCTAAGTTTGAAATTTTGTGGGAGTCTATCTCTTTCTTGGGCCATGTGGTGACTAGGGATCATATTATGGTCAATTTGGCCAAGATTGCAGTGATTCGTGATTGGGCTAGGCCTACTTCTCCTATTGTGATTTGGAGTTTTGTTTGTTTTAGAAGGATACTATCAACATTTTGGTGAGGGTTCTTATCTATTGTAGTTCCAATGACTAAGTTGATTCAAAAAAAGATTTCCTTTCTGTGGTATGATGCTTTGAGGCAAGCTGTCAAAAGCTTAAGGATTTGTTGACTTCATCTCCTATCTTAACTTTGTCCAAGGAGGGCATGCGTTTCACCATGTATTGTGATGCTTCAGGTGTTGGTTTAGATGCCGTGTTAATGTAAGAGGGTAAGATGATTGCTTATGCTTCTCGTCAATTGAAGCCCCATGAGAGGAATGATCCTACCCATGATTTGGAGTTGTGCACAATTGTTTTTGCTTTGAAATTATGGAGGCACTACTTGTATCGAGTATGTTTTGAGATTTACTCAAATCATCGTAGCCTTCAGTACTTCTTCACCCTAAATCACATGGGGATACAGTGTCCAAAGACAGTTAGTGGGGTAAACACTAGTATAATACTTAGGGATAAGGATATCATAATTCTATGATCAACAATTCAAAATCATTCAAAACCAATGCTCATAATCAAATGCATATACATTTAGATATATCATATGCCGGAATAGAAAACAAAGGCTTTAAGATGCTCTTTAAAACTTTAGCTGAGATTGTATAGCTCAACCGTCATAACATACGAAGGAACCCATGGGCATCACCAAAAACTCAAAATGATCACATTTAGTTCAGTAAGAAGTCTTAGGGATATCCACCTCCCTTATCATCAGTTGATGATAACCCAACCAAAGATCAATCTTACAGAAGTACTTTGCTCCCTGAAGCTAGTCAAAGAGATAATCAATTCTAGGGAGAGGGTACTTATTATTTACTATCACTTTATTCAACTGGCGGTAGTCTATACACATTCAAAGGGAACCATCCTTCTTTCGCACGAAAAGAATAGGAGCACCCTATGGGAAAACACTAGAGTGAATAAAACCCTTATCAAGAAGGTGTTTTAACTACTCCTTGAGTTCTTTCAACTTATCCAGAGCTATTCTATAAGGATGAATAGAGATAGGATGGGTATGTAGTAGAAGGTCAATCTAAAAATCAATTTTCCTACGGGGAGGAATACTGAGAAGATCGTTAGGAAACACTTTAGGAAACTCATTAACCACGAGGACAGACTGTAAATAAGGACATTCAAAACTAGAACCCTTAACCTAAAATAGATGATATAGGCACTCCTTGAAAATAATTTTTCGGTCTCTAAGATAAGAAATGAACCTTTCTTAGGTGCTAAAGAACTACCTTTTGACTCAATCACCGGTTTGTTTGAGAATTGGAATTGACCCTCCAGGTTCTATAATCAAGGAATGCATAGCATGAATAGAGCCAATCCATCCATAAGATAACATCAAAATCTAGCATATCTATCTCTATTTAAACTACCTAGGTCCCCCTTCCACGGATAAATACCATATTCCCCTATAAACCCTTCTGGCAACCACAGAATCACCCATCGGGGTAGACACAAAAAAGGGGTCTAATAGACACTCAAACCAAAATCAAAATAAATAGCCACATAAGGGATCATATAAGAAAGAGTAGACCCCAGATAAATCAAGAAATACAAAGAACGAGAAAAGAATTGTAATGTACTGGTGACAATATCCGGATAAACGTCATATTCCTAATGGGTGGTAAAAACATATAGACGATTCTAGCTAGAACAAATACTAAAAGCAACACTATCTGGTGCAGGAGCTAAAGAAATAGCAACAGGGACCTTATTAGATCCAGAAGCAACCTTTGAAGGACAATCCTGCTATATGTGATAGAGATGAACATACTTAAAGCACTTATTCCTTCCTTCATCACATACCCCATGATAGCTCTGCCCAAAAAATGACAAGAGGGATAAGATAGGGCCGACTGAGCTCTGATGGCTTGTGACTGGGCAACTTGTGCCCTAAATACACTTTCTATATGGAGGAGACAACCACCAGATTAATTAGAATATGGAGCACTTGTCATAAAATAAGAACTGGAACTTGTCCACTTCTTCTTAGACCACTGCCTGTCACTCTACCACAATTCTGACGACCTCCTTCCTATTTAGAATACCTAAATTTCTTACTCCGCCTTTCCTCTATCTTAGTTTGCTTCTTTTTTTCCTCCTCAATCTATTACATGTACACCATAAGTTTAGAGATATCCATATCCTTATTCAACAAGGTGGCCTTGCACTCCAAAAACAAATCATAGGACAAGCCCAAAATGAACTTTCTCATCCTCGCCCTTATAGATGACATAAACTCTGGAGCATAACGAGATAACTAATGAAATTTCAAGGTATACTCCTTCACAGTCATTCTGCATTGTTTTAAATTCATGAACTCCTTACCCATCCCATCCCATCCCTCAACTCCTCAGGAAAGAAGCGATACAAAAAAGCACTAAAAAGTTATCCTATATGGCTGGCTCAACATTATCTCCCCTTATTTACTCCCACTCCTCATACAATTGATAAGTCATATCCTTCAGCTGGTATGAGGTAAACTCAACACCTTTAGAGTTATAGTATGCATAACTCTGATGAATTTTTCCATCTCATCAATAAAATTTTAGGAATCCTCCTCAGCCTTTGAAGTGGTGAAAGTCAGAGGACTCAAACTCATAAATTGGCCCACTCTACTGACCTCAACATGGAGTAACAAAAGCAACACACTCTGTTTGAGAGGCTACCAACTGGGTAAGTAAATGGATCAACTTGCAAAACTCTAGATTAGACACATCACCCTGAGGTATCCGAGGAGGTTTAGAGGGAACCGAGGGAACTCCACGAGGATAATTAGGACGATCTCTGTCCATATTATCCTTAAGTGGGACTGAAGAGTTTATACGAGCATCAGATCTTCTAGGAGGAATGATATGTAATGCAAATAAATGGAAATTAGAGGAGATTCAAGGCCTTAGACTCTATAGCCCAAAATACAACAGCAAGAAAGGGAAACATTCCTAAATGTCTTGTAGCCTCTCCCTAATAAGTGTGGCACGCTACACCCCCATTAAAGAGACTCCACTTGACACGGCTTCGTGGACACCCAATTGACCATGAACCTAGTCTCTGATACAAACTTTATCATGATACGAACTAGGGCCTGACCGTGATGGGCATATCAAATCCGCCGTGGACCGGAGACCACCCCCTTTTCCAAGTCACACAGAACACAATTCACTAATAGTTGCTGAATTTTAAACATATAACAAGATAGATAATGATAAGCTCAAAAAGTCTAAAATATGTCCACAACCAATACCCAGTCCACAGTAATCTACAACAACTCTATGACAAAACCAAACTAAAGAAATATCGAGATATGCCTCGATGATATCCAAAATAAGTCCAAAAAAATTCTATGAGAAAAGAGAAACCAAGAAGTAACAACCTTCCAAAAGAAGGAGGCTCACCACTTCAAGATGATTGCTGATAACCTGAAAATTCAATCACTGCATAGGAAAATCAGAAGTATCTCTGGTTCCTATATCACATAGGGATACAACATCTAGAGACAATTAACGGGTTGAGCGGTAGCATGTAACTCCGGGGAAGGATAAAATAATTCTATGACCAATAATTTAAAATCATCCAAATACATTGTACACAATCATATGTATATACATATACATAAATATACTATGCCAGGGTAAGAAACAAGGCTCAGTATGCACTTTAAAATATTAGCCTAGACTGTGTAGCTCAACTATCATAAAAAGGTGCCCATGGACTATATGGGCTCAGCTCCCCCTACTGAAAGGGCCCTGGTGCATGTAGCATCATGAACCAGAGAAATAATCATATGTACGATGTGGAACTTGAACCACCTAGTCATATATCAAGGGTGACATGAGCACCTGGTTAGTTAACAAGGGAGACTCGAACCACCAGGTCATAAGAAAAGGGACTCAAACCCAGGCTATTTATACACCCACATCGGCAAACACAATTTCCAATATTGGTACCTCTATACCTCTAATTTCATAGCCTAGCTACAAAACCCTCTTTAAGCCCAGTTAAAACATTTTTCAAGCATTCCCATTTAATTCAACCACAATATTCCTTAAGCATACATTGTTGTTATCGTCATACCAACTATACTTGCAAAGTAACATCATCATGCCAGTATAATTCCATTCATTTGGGGGAAATAACCTTCCCTCCCCCCTTTTCAATAAATCAAACTGTTATGTTTCAATAACCTCTTTACATCATGCAATGATTCCCAAAAATAGTTCAATACAAATATACTCATTTTCAAAGCCAATTTCAAAGATTGGGTTGGGGTTATATTAATTCGATTATCCATATTCACAAAATTAAGGAAAACTATGACACCCCTAGTTTATTCACCATGCCTATGCACCCCGCATGTTGGCACGAGAAAAATAACTAATTCAATAATGTTCAATAACCCTCAGCCCATATTTAAAATCATCAATTAAATCACATGGGTACAATTATAAACACATGATTTTGATAAATAACAAGCTTGAAAGTCTAGATAATACAGAGAGAAATCAACCCTTGAGCCCTTAGATGACCAGCTTTAAGAAACCCTAGCTTTTGTATTTGAATTGGGAATTTAAGAGAATAAAGAGATGTTTATAATTAATAAGGGTTGGAAATAATGGCCCCAAGGTTTTTATATATTTGGGGTCTAAGTGGGTAAAGAGGGAAATGACCAAAGTGCCCTTCATTAGAAATTGAAAATTGTCACTAGAGACCACATGTCACTATATGACTCGTAAGGAGTCATTACGACTTTTCACCACGAGTCATAGTCTAGATCGTAGATGAGGGACCCCTCTATGGTGACCCTACGAATCACACCACATGACTCTTCAAGAGACCCTATGACTTGTAGGGTCCTAGTCATTACTAGCACAAAAATATTTGGGGTACACACTCGTCACCCAATAATTTAGACACCATGACTCATAATGAGTCTTTATGACTTGTGAATTGTAGTCATAATCAAGACAATGTCATAGACACTACTCACTAGTCAGATAATGATTTGTCCCTTATGTCTCATAAGGACACCCTACGACTCATTCGGTTTGTCGTAGGTTGGGAAGTGAGTTCAAAAACTCAAAAATTTTCAAGGACCAAAATCTGGGGTGTTACACCGAGTTGGCCCTATATCCCCTACCTAAAAAACATCTCTAGCATACTCTACCTCAGGATTAGAAGAGATCTCCCTTGCACATTCGATGACTAGGGTAGCTCTTTGTGTTTATCCTCAACCTCTAGGTCGACCATGACCCCTGCCTCATCCTCAAATCAAGGCTCCCGTATTAGGCACCAACAAAATATCGCTAGCCTCTTGAGACCTAGTCCTCAACCATCTGTGCAAAAAGAATGAAACACAAGTTAGAATATTGGTTAATAACGACCCACATGACTAGGAATAAAATAAAAAAGTTTTTCCTAAAGACATCTTTCTCTCAAAGATAGATAAGGACATGTCCGTACCGATCCATGAGACTCTACTAAACATCCTTCTCTTACACTTATGAGACTGGTGAACTGGATACTTTGATACTAAGTTTTCACAACCTAAAAATGGGTTATGATGACACTTATTGCGGCTCAACCTTGATAAGTAAGCCAATCAACCAAATTGATAAAGGAAAAATGAAATTGATAATAACATAAATCAAGGTAAGACTTTTGGAATGAAATCAAGCCAATACAAAACATAATTAAAATAAAAGTCTAAAAAAAATCTCATAAGTCCTCAAAATTTGATTTCATAGTGTAAGAAAATCTAGTACATAATATGAAAATACATATCTGCTTCTAAAAACTGAAATAAAGACATAAAGTAAGATAATAGGAGGTCCAGAGTTAGATCTCAAATCCCTAAAGCACCCTGAACCTTAAACACCACTCTAATCCACATAAAATCTTCTACCGCTTTCTGTATTAATACTCAAATCTGCATCAAAAGGGCATAGTAGGGGTGAAAATGATCCACTTGTACTCAGTAGGTATCATAAGATGATTGAGAAAAGTAGGAAATAAGAGAAGTAAAATACCACTATGAGCACATTACCTACAAGCAAAAAAGTCCCAAATGGTAGTTCACCCTATCTCTACTAATAGTTCTTATATATATATATGTATGTATAAAAAAATGAAAACAACTTATATACACAAAAGTACACTAAAACTAAGCATAAATCAATGAAACTAAGAAAATCGTAAAAGACTTCTGTGCAAATTCAGTGCTATGCAATGCAATATGGATAGGATGAATGATGAAAGTCATCACATGACTTTGTATATACACCCACTGATCTTGTAGCTCCCAAGTAGGACCCATTGGGGGTTCATAATGCATATACTATATCTCATAACTCAATCTCAACTCACTTTTTCATCTTGCGTTCATAGAGAGGCTTTTCATAAAACTGTCTCTCTTTATTTTAAAAATAGTATTTCTCAATGGTAGCAATATCTCATAAATGTATATGTATGGAATGAACATGTAATGCTCAAAATCAACTCAATATGATGATATCAAATCCATCCAACACATATATATATAAGTAGGCCTACAATTAACTTAATATGTCCGTAATTCATGATTTTCAGCTCAAATTTGGCACCATCGAAATAAATATGTATGTAAGATATTATTAATATATATCAACCCCTAACTTGGGTATCTCTATCATGATAAAGTAATCAATGCTCGAATAAGGTCTATATTAGAGTAATGATCCCCGATACGAGCATTATATCCAGAATGAAGGCCTTTAAATATACAGATAAGGCCAATGATATCAAATAAAGCCCCCTTGGCAACATATAATGTCAGATATCACAAGTAATAACAATAGAATATAAGCCCACACACGGGCACAATAATAGTAATATTCCTAAATTTAAACCCCATATTTATTTTTCCAATCCGTAGCACGATTTACATATTTATTAACTACCCAACTCAATTTGAAAGAAGTTAAGCCATAGTCTACCTTAATACGATGAAATCTTGACCTAAAGTGATTCAATACGGAGCCTTACCCTTAAGAACAACCTTAAAATCATAAACAAAATTCAAATATTGCATCTACGCATTATAAAAAACTAACGAAACCCATATTGCCTATATTTTGGTCGGTCCCAAAATGGATTTGAAAAATGAGTTTGAAAAAAAAGAGGTAAGATTAAAATTTTATTTTAGAAATATCTTTCCCAAGATTTATAGGAATCTACAAGTGAAAACCCATGAAAAAATAGGTTAAAACAAGGTCCACATACAAAAACCCCCTTTTAAGATTTACAAATAAAACCCCCAAATTTCCATTTTGAAATCACGATTCAGAGTTGTTTTTGAAGATATAATCTATGAAAAATAATAGGAATAAGGTTTTGGAGCTTATCCAAGCTAAAATAGAGAAGAAATCCTCAAGAAATGCTTAAACCTGAAGCTCAAAGGTGCAAAATTAGAGGAATTTTTTTTTGAAAATGGGTTCTTATACTTTTTAATGAACAGTACCTCGAGAAGGTAGTCAATCCTTCATGTTCATGAGGTTCAATGATGACCTACCAATTAAATTGGACTTCGCATTTAAATCCAGTACTTCACATTTGCGAAAGTCCAAGACTCGGACCATCGCTTTCACGACAGCCTTATTGCTTTCATGAAGAATGGGTTTTAACCTAACTCAATCTGATACTCATTATATTCATGGTCCCATCATCATGTTTGTATTGAAGGAATAATTCCTTCTTTATGTTTGCATTTGGAGGTCTTCATTCATGAAGAAGGTAACCTCACACACCAGATATCAATAGTCAAGAAATTTTCTAGGTTTACAAAATCTTTGAACGGACCCTCAAAATTTATTTGGGATCCAATAGAATTAAATAATATATGCTACTAGGCTAAATTAAACATTCAGCCTCAGTGTCAATGTTAAATATTTTTGAAAAAGATTATTTTTACTAAATTAACCCCGAGATCCCCTTTACTCTATCTTTCAAATGAAGGGTCAAAATGGGATATAAAGGTCTCAAACCCAAACCAACCATGCTACTATTCCAAATTCAATATTTTGGATCTATTAGATTATTCCACGTTGCAATCTAATGCTCAAAACAACCAATGTTGATCGAAGTCAATTATATGAATTCTCAAGCCTCTAAAAGCTATAAACTCACACAAATTATTCCCAAACCTCAAAATCTATGTAGTAACTATATGAAAAGGAAAATGTTCAAAGCACATAATAATAGAAATTCACAATTTCAGGTCATGACATTTATTCATCTCATAGATTACAAAAGGTTCTATTCAGAGAAAAATAATTATTTTTAAAAGTAAATGAACCCTATTTTATTGAGTAGGTTCGATCTGTATTCTGGATGATGAGTATGATATTCTTGAGTGATTTCGTTTGAGTGTATTATGAGTTGGTATATTAACTTTACGAGTCCCTTATAAGTTTTAGCTTGCAACAAAGACTGAGAAGAGGGTGTATATCATCAGGAATTTGACCTTGTATAAATCCCATATCATCAGACTACATAAATTTTGAATTGTTATTGTACTTGAGATAATTCCATAATATTTATTGATATTGGAATTCTAAGACTTTTCTACCTACAGAGTTAATTTTTGTATCCTTTATTGTAATAACCCTCTAGGTCATTTACTCAATTTATATGTATTTCCAGCATGTTGATACATCCCACAGTGGCTATAGGTTATTTATGACCTACCAAAACTGTCAGTTTAGTTATTGGACAATTCTTTTGGGTTTTAGTCTCATTTTCTTATATTGGAGCTTTTGTTATTTAGGATTTATCTCTGATCAAAACTCCTAGTCGATGACCTAAAATGAGAATTCCGACAATGCCATAAACTCCAAAATATTGAATTTATGCTAGGAAGACCCTTGTTTCAGGTCCCTAGGCTTCTAAACTCATTTTAGGCTATTGGTTAGATTTTATAAAAATAAAGCTATAGGTGTAGGCCTCATATTTAATCGAAACAATCTCGTATGAAAGTTTTTATAGTTCCATTATGTATGGAACATCAAATTCGGTATGGTATCATAGTTCACTTGCATACACGAGGTTCTGAACGAACCTTGAGAACCCAGTTAGAGTCTATTTGGACCTAGTAAAATCTAGTGCCTGGCATCATCTTGGTTTAATCGCTTAAGCGACCAGCCTTGGTCCCACTCAATCACTTAAGATAAGACCTTATCACTTAAGGAAAGGTTGCTTAAGAAAAACTAGGCTTCTTAAGAGATGGGCCAACTTGTCGTTAAGGATTTCTTAAGCGAATCCCACTGTTGTTATATCACCTTCTTCACCCAAACTTCCCATCATTTTCACCTCTATTTCTACATAATTTTGAGTTCTTAAAGAGAGGAAAAAGTGGTGAATCATCCATTGAAGTTAAGATAAGCTAGCCAAACACTCCTTGATCATTTTTCATTAATTTTTCCATCAATTTTCATCCTATTTCATGGTAAATTCTTAGAATTAGGTCTTAAAATTTCTCAACTTTAAGGGGTGATTTGAGAACAAATATGTGCTCCATTTGTGCTCAGCTTTTAAGGACATATTCCTTGTCCTTCACGGGACCTCATAACAAATTTAATTTTTGGATTCCATTTGTGAGCCGAAGTCCATTCTTAACCCGTATTCTATTCTGACTTGTTATAGAAATATGGGTCTTATTTTACTTCTTATGATATGTAGATTACTATTTTGATTATGTGGTGGTATTTTGGGATCTTGGAGCAAAGGTAAATGATTTATGGGTGATTCGAGGACTTATAGTTTAGCATCGAGTTAGATTTATGTCTACTTTTATTTACGAGATAGTTTATTATTTATATTGCATGTTAGGTAAGAATGTTAGGATATGATTATGGGTAAAACACCATGCCTTAGCCTAAATTATGAGTTTGGGGGATAGAAGAGTAAATCAACCCTTAAGATGAAATACTTTTAATACCTATAGGATCATATTACTCTAGGTTACTAGCTTGTTAGAATTTGTTGAGACTAATGCCTATTTATTATAAGTTTTACTACTTAGCTCGCTGGATTATGATGGTTACTCGAATTATGAAAATACTTTCATATTGGTTATATATTACTGGGACCAGGGCCGTACGGTATTAGTTGGAATTTGGATGAGTGATTTATCTTTGTAAAGGATGTATCTATACTCTATGGATATTTAGAAACTTATAATTGATTGTCTGGGTACTGGTGATGATATACATAGATTAGATACATTCATGCTTACATAATGATATGATTCTAACTAAAAGCATGGTTCTACTTCTATTTTCCTAAAAAGGGATTTAGTCTCTCTTTTCACTTTTAAAATGAATTATTTCATAACAAGAATTATACCACTTTAATGGATGATTTATGAGATTTTGAAACTAAAATAATGTTTTATAATTTTTTTAACACTCTTTTAGTCATGATTCAAGTCTATGAATTTATTATATATACATCTCTCTAATACTGGATGGAGTATATTAATGATGATGATGATTATTAAAAATCCTAGATCTGGACCAAGTCGATGTATATAGGCACTCTTGAACCCCCTAAGGTCCCCTTCATTTGTAAGCTATCATGCTGGAGAGAAAGGTTACCATAGGTACTAATTTTGCGAGCCTTCGAGCTGGAGGAGGTGTATACACTGGTTACTTTATGGTACTTGGATCGGTTATGGTATTATTGATTTACTTTTCACTCATTCTTGCATGTGCATTTCCTGTCACCAGTATATTATTTGATACCTATATCTATTAGTTTATATGGGGTTGCATATGAATGGGTTATGAGTGCTGTTTGTTGTATGCTGTATGTTGATTGAGCGTTTCAAGTTATGAGGGCCGATTTAGGTATTATTTGTCTAAACTAGCCATTTACTTTATTATTATTATCATGGTTAGTTCTTGACAAGTCGATTATGGATTGGTACTGAGATTTAAGGTATGATTTTGATCGCTTTCTCTAATGGTTATTTTACTATGGATAATTATCTCATGTTTAAATTTTTTGATTAGGTACCCTTATTATGTCAGCATTAGTTTCCTACTTGATTAGGATACCTTGAGATATTAGATTGACTATCTTAGGTCGTATACTTTGAGTTAGTCCTATATACCTATGTGTATATACATATATCTAGATATAGGATCACCATATATCCCTCTCTTCTTTTGTTATTCATGTTGCATATCTATTAATAGGCCTTGTATACTACTATATACTTTTTTCTACCCCTTTTATTTATATATTGGCTAGTGATATACGGTATATTACTTTAGTGTCTACATATAACTTGAATAGGATAATTTGTCCTTATTGCCTGTTTAGTTTTATTATGTTTGCTTTCTGGATATTTGGGCTATAGTTTACATTTCTACTTTTGTTATCTATATTTGCATTATCTTTGGAGCTCATTCAGTAGTTCCCTACCGAGTACTATATTTTTGGTACTCATACTATAATTCTATAACCTGCAGATCATAGTACAGGTTCTCTCACTATTGTGTGCATCGTGCAGAGAAAGTATGTATAAAAGATTTATAGTGGGCTCTTGGCATTCAAAGTATTAATATTCTCCTTCTTATAAATTAGACTAATCTCTATGTTTTATTCAGAGATAGGTTATATTACTATATTTATATAGTACTTTATTTTTTATTCTTGTTATATTAGAAAGATATTGTACTGATTCTACTAGGTTTTGGGAATGTCTTATATGTGATAGTCTTTTATTATATTTGTCTTTTATTATATTTATTCATCTATATTCATTCATTTCTTTTGATAGTCCATTACTAGCAGTTTTAGACTATGGGTTGGCTTACCTACTGGTAGAATTGTAGTAGGTTCCATTATGACCTGAGAAGTTGAGTCGCGACAAATTGATATCAAAGCCTAGTTTACCAGTGTATTGATACAATAGCTAAGTGTCTAGTAGAGTACGATGGATCTTTGTGGAGACGTTCGTAACCTATCTTTAGAAGGCTACAAGACATTCTTAGGAATATTTATTCTAGACTCCATGTCGTGTGTTCATATTTCTATGAGCCTCAAGTATATTCTTTGACTTTATTCTATCCCTAGATGGATTATACGAGGTTATCGATAGATACAAATGATATTTCAGCATGCATTTCTAGAGCTTCAGCACAACATCAAACTACAGAGTCAGAGTTAACATCTAAGATGTTTAGTGTTAGTAAAGGATTTAGGGTCAACCCAGGATCTGGTAGATTTTGTGATTGCTTCAATCTTATAGGATTCAACATTGGAGATTTCAAGCTTCTTTATGAATACCTTACAGCTCGAGATAATATTTGGTTCATCAAGCAATCTTAGGTTAGAGTTGGGTTTATTGGTGTTCAATAGTTTTTTTGTCAGTGTTAGAGAATGAGGTTGGGTTTCTTGAGTGGGCCAAACATACTCCCATGTTATATCCTTTATAGCAAGAGATAGTGTGTAAATATTTTAGAGGATTAGCCCTACCACTTTATTTAGTATTAAAGTATTTGATAGTAGTTGTATCTTCTTTCTTTTGGGTTATTGATCATGTGAGATCCATAGAGAGAGCATGTATTAATACTTATGAGGGTGGAGATAAGAGGATATGCCATCAGTATAGTGCTATTGGTATTCCATCTAATAGTAGGATCCTCCCAATGGAGGTCAGCTTTACTTGTAGCCTATCTGTTATATGCAGGTAGTGTCTCAGACTCTGGGTGGCCTCAGGTCAGTCATGGTAATCATAGTGGAAAAAATTCTTATTAGACCTTGAATATTATTTGGTATGGATCTTTAGGCTGTGGAATTTATTCTAGATCATTAGGGAAGCACCTCAGAGTATTTTAGTAGCTTTTATGGTTATTGAGAGATTATTCATTGGTCTAGAGAGTGCCCCCAGATGTGAGTTTGGTGCTCAAATAGAATTAGCATGTGTTCCTCACCAGCCTTTGGCTCTTGAGGTGTGTTATTATTGTAGGGAGGATGGTCATCTTAATAGGGAGTTCCCTCAACATCAGTTGGTCAGCCAATTAGGATAAACTCATTTTCCTAGCATGGTTAGGGCATTAAAGGTTTTCTATAATTGTAGAGAGATTAGTTACTAGTCCTTAGAGTGTCCTAGAAGTGAAATTATTAGTCCTTTAGATCATTTAGATTAGTCTCATAGATATGTGACGCCTTTAGTTAGAGGCAGTTCACTTAGTGACTCAGTTGGTGATACAAAAGCTTAGGCTGATTTTGGGCCCAGTTAGATCTGTACTTACTTGGGTACATTAGGCATGTGACTTTAGATTCCATCATTATAGGTATGCCTTTTATTTCCTATATTTACCTTTTTATTTGAGCGTATTAGGGATTTTTGTACCTATCGGTGATTATGTGCTATGGTAGCCTTATATTTATTGTTGTCTGCCTTGGTGTAAAGTTCATGATTATATGAAAACCCCTGTAGATGATTTATTTTAGTAGTGGATAGAGCGAATCAGTGTTGATATTTCACTGGGGGTGTACTATTTGGGTTTGAGTCCCATTCACCTTGGCATGTTGGCCTTCTTATGGCCCTAGTATTGTATTTGTTAATGATTTTCATTTTTGATACCACCTAGTTTTTATACTGATGTTTATATTTCTGTTGTTATTATTTTCATTGTTTGGCATTGATCGATCCCTACTTGATAGCTAGCTAGATAAGCATTATCTAGTTAGAATTCTCTTTATTGCGGTTCTTGTTCATTGTCTTGGGTGGCTAGCTCTGTTTGTTGGTCTCTTTTTTTAGAAAGGTAAGTGTAATGCCCCGAGAGTACACCCTGGGCACATGATGCTTACAGTCCTGAGGGACTACAAGCTAACCCATGACCTGGTACCTGCTGTGAGCACTAAATAATATATTGATGATAGAAGTAATATGCAGAATTTAACAGAAAAATTCCATAAGGTTTTAAATCATAGTTCTGATTATGTTTGTAAAACAATACTGACATTACTGATAAAATGGCAAATAATAACAACTAAAAACTGACTGACAACCTGTACTAGTCTGAAAGCCTCTAAACTGTCTAACTGTGGAGTTGATGGGACAAGGCCCCAACTAACTCCGACTGACTAAATAGCTGAACTACTGATATAGCTGAATATAAGGTAACTCGTCCTCAAAGGATGTTGACACACCACGACTGTTGCTACTGATGCAATGGAAAGTCTAAGTACGATTAGGAATTCGAGCATCCAAACCTATGATTTTAGACATCATAACGCAAGAAACGAGTATGCGATCAGTACTTTAAATGTCCTGGTATGCTAAATGAGGTAGGCTGATATGCATGGTTTCATGTACAAGAGTAATACCTGATTGAATAAATAATATAAAGTACTGAATTGAATGCATGAAATCTGTAAATACTGAAAATGCATGACCAAGCATAAAAGATGTTTTGAATATAATTTGTAAACTGAAATATTGAAATCTGATAACTAAATAACTGATAAACTATATGCCATGGTCAAGCAAGACTGAACTAAATTCTGAACTGAGAACTGAAACTGAAATTGTTGGAGGTATTATTTAACCGACATGCCCCAGTTTGAGCTGATTGGGGTCCAACCTATGACCCCATTGGAAGGGTTTTAGTACCATGCCATAGGTACTAACAATGGTTGTTGAGTCATTCCCCATCTAGAGGGTAACCTTGAGATCCGTCCTAAACTAGTGGGTGATCCCTGAGAGGGTTAGTTCTAAACTAGCTGGTGACATCTCATAACCTACACTGGCTACGTAGTTCTAGAACTTAGGGATTACTTCTAAGGATCCATTCCTAACAGATGGATGAGCCCCCATACCTAGGCTCGCTTGGTGCTGAATCCTACTCCTAATAGGACTGACACTAATTTCGGGACTAAACTAAGCTTAACTGGATAAGTAACCTATCATGATGGTTAAACTGGCTGAATATACTCATGGTTTATCTGAACTATTCTGTAACTACTAAAATTTTGTAAACAACTAAGTTTTTAAGTATTCATAACCCCCAGGACTCGATAACAATAACAACAGAGACACATGAAAACTTTAAAACCATGGAAGGAAATCACTGTTCACATATTCACCTTAGCATTTCATCAAACACATGGGGACTAAGACTTTAACATGGGGATGCCTTTTAAATATGCAAAGATCGTACAATCACACGACCAAATCATAAGCTTTGGGTTTTACGCTGAATTTTTATGAACGCGATATGGACGTCACAATATTTAAAACATACTATAATGCATTCTATGTGAACATGAAAACATAACAAAGGTCATTATTCAAAACTCATTCTTTGAGGCATTTCATCAAATACTTGATATTCGTAGTTTAAGCTAAGAATGGAAATAGTTTAAATCTTGTGGTAATAGCATGATTTCATCATCAACATCACTAATTACGATTTAAATTAGTAAATAACATTATTCAAACGTGTGGGATTTAATAACAACAACAATCTCATGTAAACATGGTATAGAATTAAGATTCATGGGGATTCATGGTTAAAAATCCTAATTAAAATTGAAATAACTTGTAAAGATCATAACTTTGAATTTGACATTAGATTCTTGGACTTCATGGGTGAAAGGGACCTATGTATGAACATTTAACATACCTTAGTTGAAGAGTTGTTGGAAGTTCTTGGTGGATTTCTTGAGAATTGATCTTGAATGTTGAAGGGGCTAGGGTTTGTTCTTAAGAGGATTTGGTTTTAAATTGATAAAGTTTGAATAAAATATGACCAAATGTTCTTTTGGGGGCTTTAATCTCGTGTTTTTCACGTATTAGGGCCATGGGAAGAGACAAATTGTTCTTGGGAAGAAGCGGTATTGGTCCCACCGCTATAGCACTGATGAGCGATGTAATTGTGGTTACCTACTATTTTGGACAATTCTCATTTTAAGGTTTACCGATGAGCGGTATTGGCTCTACCTCTATAGCACCATCGAGCGTTGTAATCATGGCAACTTTCTGCCTCACACAAAAAATGCTATAACTTTTCACTCAGGTATCGAATTTGGCAAAATTTGTATTATTGAAAAGCTAATTCAATTTTATATCTGTTGGTGGGTTATGAGCTCAAAAATACTTAGTAAAATGAAAGATATGCTCGTTTGAAGTTGACTATAGCAACATCCTTCTCAAGAACTTAATTGGTAAGGGATATTTTGATTCGTCTAATAGCAAGGAGTTATTTGAGGCCTTAATATACATCAACCTCACTCATAAAACTACAAAATCACCATAATTTATTTCTCATGAGCTTGAAGCATGGTGCTAATATTGGTTTGGATTCTCGGAGTATTACAATATATCTTCCTTGGGAATATTCGTCCTCGAATGAGGTTTGTTAAGCTGAGAACACTGAGAAATTGAGGTTACATATTGAATATACATGCTAAAAAGTAATTACATGACTGAGTCTAAAATATGGCATATGGATAAAATGATTCATGAATGCATGCGATGACATGAGGAGGGTTATGAGGTTGAGATATAAATGAGAGAGTCAAATTATGAGTACCCATTACTTTAAGCTGGATCTTGTTACGTGGAGAGAAGATAGAAGGTTTAGGATATGAAAGCTCGGGGGATTATAGTACATCTCCCCCTTAGGATGTTATGTCCCTCAAAAGATACTGACTTGGCTGAAATACCGAGGAAAGACTGAGATAATGCCCGAGTCATATACGAACTGAATGATAACTGATTATATGAAATCTGAAACATGATGCATGAACTGAATTGTATTCATCAAAGAGGACTAATCCAGGGATATGCATGACATAAATCTAAATTTCATTGATCATTATATGTGTAACATAAGTACTGGAACTGAACATACACTAAAGCATGAATAGATGAGTCATGAGCTGCATGACCTAACTTGGAGTTCATAAATTTCATGGAATATGATTCGTACAATTGAGCAAACTGGGACTCATTATACTAAGAACTGGAAGCACACATGATTCTTTATGATGTGAAAGAATGTGAACTATCATCATGGAGCTGACATATAAAGCATGAGTAGATATCGTGATGATGAAAGTACAAAACTCTGCACTGAGATGAGAATGGGTCGGTCACCTTCCTCCCCTACTGATGTTCTACAATACAATGGCATCAATCTCTGGGACTAACTTGGTTACTTGTTCCATGATCTCCCCCTTAGCTTAAATTCATTGTTCTAAGTTTGTGAACCACTTAACAAACTCTAAACTTAACTTCCACCACTTTACTCTATAATCTGGGGTAATAATACCTATAAATGATAAATTCTCCTGAAGGACTGCACTTGAAGTGTAAGACCCATTGCTAATACTTCCTTCTGAAGATACACTCTTAACTTTCTATATCCCCAATAATCATCACATAATAACTTAAACACTGACTAACTTAGAATTCTCAACTCTTCTTTCTATTAGCTCAATCTTCAAAGATTCAAACTTAGATTCTAACACATGTCTTGGATATCCCCAAATCTGTAATAACCATACTACTTTCATCATAGCCTACAAACATAACATCCACAACATATGTTTTGAATAAACAAACCTAAATTCTTACATACACTGCTTCAAGCCTACTGATTCACCTTTCATTTAACTAGCCCCATGAAGTATGTTCTGCTCAAATTCAGATAACACTATCCCTACTCTACTACTATTTCTATACTCTGAGTTTCTGCCTCTAATTCTATATCATATTCTATCATAGTATTTTGAGAAAGAATTAGAAGACTCATTTGACTCTTAAGCACTGAGGTACTACCCCTCTATTCAATGGCCAGTTAATTTGGAAACTAAAACCGAACGACTCAATTTCTAAAATTAGTTGAAGTAATTTTCTGGGATACTAAAATTGGGCAATTTCTGTATACCCATCTATATAAGATAGATTTACCCACTAAGGTAGGAACTGAGAAGGGATCTATAAATATTTTAAGTTTGGCACAAAAGTTAACAGCTATACGGGGAGGGAAGGGAGGGGGTACAAGAGAAAGTGAAGCTCCATGGTCTAGTAAAACATACATAAGAATATAAAAGGTCTATAACGTACCCATAACCACATCAGTAGAGCTTTCCTAACTATGCCACTAGTTGCACTAGAAGTGGCACCCTGCTAAGTCGAGTGATCGGATGGGACATGAGAACGATTGGACTGACCCTGTTGGTGCAAATCTTTTTCCTTCTGATACATTACTCTACACTCCCGCATCCTGTGGCCTGGCTTACCACACAAAAAACATACATCACTGCCAGCTCTACACATACTTAGGTAATTCCTACCACATTCTCTGCAAAGCAGATAGGTACGACCACTACCGCACTACCGTAGGTATTAGAGCCTGGTGCCCTATCCCGACTGTTATTCCTGAACTTTGGTACTGCCTCACTAGGTGAAGATGGAGCTGGGGCTTAAAACTTTTGACTGAACTGAGAACAATTACCACCCTCTGGCCCTGGTTGAGCAAACTAAAGCTACCCGTTCTTGCTCTCTTATTCTCTCTCTACTTCTCCTTAAGCTTCTGCTCCTCAATCTTTTGAGCATGTACCATAAGCCTAGATATGTCCATCTCCTTAATTAACATCACAGTCCTACAATCTTTGACCACACTATCAGATAACCCAGACACAAACTTGCTCATCCTAGATCTTTTATTAGTTACCACATGAGGAGCATCCTGGCTAACTGAGTAAACTTGAGGGAATGCTCTTTCACACTCATATTGCCCTGCCTCAAGTTGATAAATTCTAACACTTTGGCTTTCTTAAACTCTAATGGGAATAATCTATCTAAGAAGGCTGTAGCAAACTCCTTCTATTCTATAGGCTCTGCATATGTGCCTCTATCCCCTTTCCACTGCTTAAACCAAGTATGAGCTACATCCTATAACTGGTAAGCAACCAATTCAGCACTCTCACTAGAAGTAATCCCCATAATGTCTGTTACTTTTGGACCATGTCTAGGAATTCCTGTGGATCCTCTTTAGACTTAGATCCTGAAAATAGAGGAGGGTTCATTCTGGTAAAGTCTTGAATCCTAGATACGGTAGTATCAACTATATTGTTGGCCAAAACATCAGCTGGCCAAATATTTTAAGCTGCTATATAGCAATCTAGAGTAGTGAATGCAGCTTTGAACTCTGCATGAGAAACATGCTAGTTCAGGGGATCTTACTAAATGGGAAGAGGTGCTGGCTGGTTTACATTTCTCCTTTCTTTTGTCTTTCTATGAGGCATATTCTATATGCAGAAGGAATAATATATTAGACAGAGAGTTTAACACAAGATCATGCTCATTCTCATGACATGAACACTGAAAGAAGGGAAGCTTTTCCTAAAAAGCCTCATAGCCTCTTATCCATAAGTGTGGCGCGCTTCATACCCATGCACAAGACTCTACTCAATGCGACCATTAGACTCCTTAGGATGCTTTGAAATGTTAGTCTCTAATATAAAGTTTGTAACGCCCCGAGAGTACACCTTGGGCACCACACAGTACTTATAGTCCCGAGGGACCATAAGCTAACCTATAAGCTGGTACCTGCTGTGAGCACTGAATAATATACTCATGATAGAAGTCATATGTGAAATTTAACTAAAAAATGCAATAAGGTTTTAAATCATAATTCTGATTATGTATGTAAAACAATACTGACATTACTGATAAAATGGCTGATAATAACAACTGAAAACTGACTGAATGCCTATATTAATCTGAAAGCCACTAAACTGTTTGACTTAGGAGTTGATGGGACAAGCCCTAAACTAGCTCCAACTGACCAAGTAGATGAACTACTGACATAGATGAATATTAGGTAACTCTTCCTCGAAGGATAAGGACTCACCACAACTGCTGCTACTGATGCACTGGAAAGTCTAAGTATGATTGGGAATTCGAGCGTCTGAACCTATGATATAAGACATCATAGCATAAGAAATGAGTGTGCGATCAGTAATTTTAATGTACTGGTATACTAAATAAGGTAGGATGATATGCATGGTTTCATGTATAGGAGTAATAACTGACTTAATGATTAGCATGAAGTATTGAATATAATGCATGAAATTTGTAAATACTAAAAATGCATGACCAAGCATAAAACTTATTCTGGATATAATTTGTAAACTAAAATATTGAAATATGATAACTGAATAACTGATAAACTGTATGCCATGGTCAAGAAAGACTAAACAAAATTCTAAAGTGAGTACTGAAACTGAAACTATTGGAGGTATCATCTAACTGACATGCCCCAGTCTAAGCTGATTAGGGTCCAACCTATGACCCTAGTTAGAAGGGTGTTAGTACCGTGCATGGGTACTAATAATGGTTGTTGAGTTAGTCCTAATTTAGCGGGTAACCTTTAGATCAGTCCTAAATTGGTGGGTGATCCCTGAGACTGTCAGTCCTAAACTGAAGGGTGATACCTCTTAACCTACGCTGGCTACGTAGTTTTGGAACTTAGGGATTACTTCTAAGGACCCAGTCCTAACTGATGGGTGAGACCCCATACCTAGGCTCGCTCTATGTTGAATCTTACTCCCGACTGGACTTACACTAATTACGGGACTAAACTAAGATTAACTAGACAAGTAACTTATCATGATGGTTAACTGGCTGAATATGCTTATGGTTTATCTAAACTATTCTTGTAATTACTAAAATTTTGTAAAAAACTAAGTTTTTGGGTATTCATAACCCCCAGGACTGGATAACAATAACAACAAACATATGAAAGATTTAAAACTATGGAAGAAAAATATTGTTCACAATTATTCACTTTAGCATTTCATCAAACACATGGGGACTAAGACTTTAACATGGGGATTCCTTTTAAACATGAAAAGATCGCACAATCACATGACCAAATCATAAGCTTAGGATTTTACTCTAAATTTATAAGAACACGATATGGACACCATCATATTTAAAACATACTATGATGTATTCCATGTAAACTCACTTGAAAACATTACAAGGGTCATTATTCAAAACTCATTCTTTGAGGAATTTCATCAAACACTTGATATTCGTAGTTTAAGCTAAGCATGGAAATAGTTTAAAGCTTGTAGTAATAGGATAATTGCATCATCAACATCACTAATTATAATTTAAATTAGCGAATAAAATTATTCAAACATGTGGGATTTAATAACAACAACAATCTCATGTAAACATGGTATAGAATCAAGATTCATGGGGATTCATGGTTTAAAATCATAACTAAAAAAACATATAAAGATCATAAATTTTACTTTGAAATTAGATTCTTGGACTCCATGGGTGAAAAGGACCCATGGATGAATATTTAACATACCTTAGTTGAAGAGTTCTTGGAAGTTCTTAGTGGATTTCTTGAGAATTGATCTTGAATGTTGAAGGGGCTAGGATTTGTTTTTGAGAGGATTTGGTTTTAAATTGAGAGAGTTTGAATAAAAGATAACCAAATGTGCTTTTGGGGGCTTTAATCCATTGTTTTCCATGGATTAGGGCCATGGGAAAAGACCAAACTATCCCTGGAAAGTAAAAAATCCCAGTTTTGAGCCGCGGAGCGGTATTGGTCCTACCACTATAGCATCACTGAGCGGTGTAATGGAAGTGACCTACTATTTTGGACAATATCAATTTTGAGGTTTACCGCTGAGCGGTATTGGCTCCACCGTTATAGCACCGTCGAGCAGTGTAATCGCAGTTGCTTACCACCTCACACAAAAAATGCTATAACTTTTCACTTAGGTATCAAATTTTGGAAAAATCTTTATAGTTGGAAAGATAATTCAATTATCTATCTGTTGGTAGGTAATGAGCTCAAAAATTCTTAGTAAAATAAAAGATATTCTCGTTTGAAGTTGAATATAGCAATATCCTTATGAAGAACTTAAGTGGTAAGGGATATTTTTATTCGTCTAATAGCTAGGAGTTATTTGAGGCCTTAATATACATCAAACTCACTTATAAAACTACCAAATCACTATAATTTATTTCTCATAAGATTGAAGCATGATTCTAATTTTGGTTTGGATCCTCGGGGTATTACAGTAATGTTGGTCATTTTCCTTCTCTGTTGGTGAGGGTAGATTATTTGTTGAGTGGGCTATGAAGAAGTAGATAGACCAGCTCTCCTTAGTTCCATTATGGATCTACAGTAAGTGATTTAGTTATATAGCTCATTTTGAGGTCGACCAGTTTGGGACTCGTTCTTATGAGTTTGATAGTTCATCTCCCAGTAGTGGTCTTCCTATAAATTTGAGAGGTCTTGGACATCTCTTCCATGTTTTTTTTAGGTTTGTCTCCTGGTGATGGTTTAATCTTGGTATTAGTGTGGATACTCCACTCTTATCATGGTGTGGTATTTTTTCTAAAAGAGATATGGGAGGTAGAGATAGGTATATTTCTTATGACCACTTCTTTATTTGGCAATTAGGGTATTCGTGCTGAGATTTGGAGTATTGGATAGACTAGTTCTTAGCCAAAGTTATAGTCCTCTGAATTACTAAAGTTTAGGTTATCTCTAGTTCAATTTACAACGTTGGTGTATTCTTGGGTGTGCTTGGGGTTTTCATGGACTATAACATTTATGAAGTTGTTTTCTGGTGCTTTCAACCTATGGTTCATCCTCCATTATGATTTTTCTCTTTATCTGCATTTTGATTTCGGCTCCTATAAAATCTAGTGGATCGATGCAGGGATATTTGCAACCTATCTTTGAGAGGCTATATGGAATTCTTAGGAAATTTTTTTCTTAACTTTTTGTCATGTGTTTGTATTTTTATAAGCCTCATGTATATTCTTTCTTTATTTTGTCCTAACATCTATGATATGAGGTTATTGATAGATACAAATGAGGTTTTAGCACATGTTTCCAGAGCTTCAACACAATGTTAGACTAGTGAATCAGAGGTTAACATTGAAGATCTTTAGCATTAGCTAGAGGATTTGGGGCCAGCCCAGGCTCCAATAGAATTTGTGACTTATTCAGCCTTCTAGGATTTAATATTTGGGATTTCAAGCCTTTTTATGAATACCTCATAGGTAAGGATGGCATTTGGTTCATTGAGCAACTCTCAGGTCAAAGTTAGGTTTGTTAGCATTTAACAAAGATTTTTTGTTGGTGTTAGAGATTGAGGTTGGGTTTCTTGAGAGGGAAAAAATACTCCCATGTTAATTCCTTTAGTGCAGGAGATGTTGTGCAAATTTATTAGAGGATTAGACCTACCACTTTATTGGAGTCAAAGCATTTAATAGAATCTAGGTTTATTCCTTCTCTTAGGTTATTGATCATGTGAGGGCTATAGAGAGAGCATTTATTAAGACTTATAGGGGTGGTGGTAAGAGGCTATCCCATCAGTATAGTGCTATTGGTATTCCATATGAGAGTAGGATCCTCCCAACAGAGGTTAGCTTTACTTATATCCTATAGATTCTATATAGGTAGTGTCTCAGACTCTGGGTAGCTTTAAGTCAATCATGGCAATCATATTCGGCAGAGTTCTCGTTAAACATTACAAAGTATCTAATAGGGATCTTTAGGCTGTGGCAGAGTTCTTATTGGACTTTTTGGAGTATTCTGTATGGGCCTTTAAGTCGTGGCAGTCATTCTGAACCAGTAGGGACATCACCTCAGAGTTTTTCAAGAGCTTGTTGCGGTTATTGTGAGATTGGCCATTGGTCTAGAGAGTGCCCCCAAATATGAGTATGGTGCTCAGATAAAGTTATCATGTGTTCCTTGCCAGCCTAGGTCTGCTGAGATGTGTTATGATTATGAGAGAATAATTATCTTAGTAAGGAGTGACCAAATATTGGTTGGTCAGCCAGTTAGGGTCAACTTATTTTTCTTGCTAGGTTAGGGCTTAAGGGGTTTACTATGACTATAGATAGATTGATCACTAGCCCATAGAATGTCCCCAATGCGAGATTATTAGTCATTCAACTCATCTAGATCAGTCTCATAGAGATGTGGTGCCTTTAGTTCAAGGCAATTCACTTAGTTCCTCAGTTGGTGACTTAGATGCTTAATTTAAGTTTAGACCTACTAAGACTTATACTTTCTCAGGCACGCCAGGCATGTGACTTTAGATTCCACCATGATAGATGCGCCTTGTGTTTCCTACCTTTACTTTTTTATTTGAGTGTATTGGGATTTTTGTACCCATTGGTAATTATTTATGGTGGTAGGCTTAATTTATTGTTCTGTGCCTTGGTGTAGAGTTCATGATTATATGACACCCCCTCGTAGATGATTTATTTTAGTAGTTGGATAAAGTAGATTAGTGCTGATGTTTCACTAAGGGTGTACTATTTGGGTTTAAGTCCCATTTACCTTGGCATATTGGCCTTCTTATGGCCCTAGTATGGTATTTGTTATTGATTCTCATTTTTTGTACCACCTACTTTTTATACTGATGTTTATATTGCTATTGTTATTATTGTCATTGTTTGGCGTTGATTCATCCCTGCTTGATAAATAGTTAGACTAGCATTATCTAGCTAGAGTTCCATTTCTTGCAGTTCATATTTGTTAGCTTAGGTAGCTAACTCAATTGGTTGGTCTCTCTTGTAGAAAGGTAAGGTTGGTAGTTTTTCTTCTCTATTGGTAAGGGTAGATTGGGTGTTGAATAGGCTATGATGAATGAGGTAGGTCAGCTCTCCTTGGTTTGCTATGGATTTAAAGTAAGTGATTTAGCTATATAGACCATTTTGTGGTTGACCAGTTTGGGACCCATTCTTCTGAGTTGGATAGTTCATCTCCCAGTAGTGGTCTCAGTTTAGATGTCGAGAGGTCTTGGACTTTCCCTTCAGGTCAGGTGGGTTCGTCTTCTAGTGATGATTTAATCGTGGTATTGGTGATGGTTTGATCTTGGTAATGGTGCAGATACTCTATTCTTGCTGTGGTATGGTTTTTGTCCTAAATGAGATGAAAGAGTTAGAGATAGGTATCTTTTATATGACCGCTTCTTAAATTGGTGATTTGGGTATTCGTGTTAAGATTTGGAGTATTGGATTGACCAGTTGTTGGCTAAGGTTTTAGTCCTCTGAGTTGCTAGAGTTTTGGTTATCTCTAGTATAGTTTGCAGCCTTGGTGGATTCTTTGGTGTGCTTGGGTGGTTCATTCTCTCCTGCAGATATGGAGTTGGTTGCAGGTTCTTTTAGCCCATGGTTCTTTCTTTGTTGTAGTTTTTTCTTCAGCAACATTTCAACTTTGGCTTTGGTTGAATCTAGTGGGGATATGCCTGATCTTTGATAGTATGAGTGAGTTGGGTGTTTGTCCTTGATTTAGACTTGTTGGCTTCAATTTGGATTCAATGCCTTGGAATGGCATCTTGAGGGTTATGGTCGACTTGGAGTGTGGATACATACCCATCTGCAAGATTGGTATAGAAAGATGAGATCGAGCGGTTAACCATTGGTTTTGAGATTTCAATTGGGAGTTGTAGAGTTTGGGGTACAACCTCTACTTCTAGATTTGTATCAGTTGGGAATTTGTCTTTAGGCTGGCTAAGCCTACACCATATATACCTATTTGATTTTATTCAATTTGGATTGACTAGGGTCAATAGATACTCAAATGGTGGCCCGCTGGCACTTGAGGATGGTTTCTTTTGCTCCCAACCTTAACTTTTCAGTTTTTTTGTTGGAATTTTTGATGAACTACTTAGTAGGAGTAGTATGCTCAAATTGAATTTAGCATGGCTTCATCATTGGTTCATGGAACATCCTAGAGAGGATCATTTATTGGTGAGTGCTTATGCTTTGAACTCTTGACTTTCAATTTTGAGGATCATTCAGACCAGTTTTAGCATTAGCATGGATTGGAGATATTAGCCATCTCCATTGTGTGCCCAGATAGAAATTTATGGGCTTATTCTCATGCTTTCTATTGTGGATTTTGGTGGATCATCTTTAGTTCTTTGAGGATAGTGCGATGGAATTGTGAAGACAGGACTTATGTGACCTTCTTCTTGATTTGGAGTGGATAACAGGTCTAGAAAGGAAAGGGAAGGTTATATTTGGATTTTGGATTTGGTCGTATAGTTCATGCCTTGGTTTACCTTATTTTTGGATGGGTTTTTGCTTGGTTGTGAGAGTATCGATGTGGTATCGATATACTGTAGCTTGGATTTACGTGCCTCAGCCTTCATAAGTTCTGTTGGGCCAGTTGGTTGTAGAGGTTTAGTTTTAGTTGAGCGAGAAGTGTAGCAAGGAAGTTTGTTGAAAAGGGATACCTGTGGCAAAATAACTTGGAAGTGTTGTCTCTTCTTGTGGGTTATCTACAGAGTCGTATTTCGAGCATGTGGGGCCAGTACCTCTCCCTTTTGAGCTTTCATGATCCTCCTATCCACTGACTTTTGTGGATGGAAGTTCTTTTAGTAATGAATATTGTAACAACCCTCCAGGTCATTTCCTCAATTACGTGCATTTCTGATATTTCGATCCTTCCCATACAGGTCATTTATGACTTTCCAGAACTGTAGATTCGGTTATTAGACAGTTGATTTGGTGACACAACCCAAACTAGGGCCTAGTCGTAGTGGGCATCGCAAGTCCAACCCGGACCGGAGACCGCCCCAATACCTAACCATAACCGCCCTGTACCCTTTGTTAGATGAATTCCAAAAATATATCAAGATAGAACAATTATAATTGAAAGGCATTTAATAAAGTCCATAACCAAAACTATTAATACATCCAACCAAGCATCCAACCGGTGTCATCCCCAATAGCAATATCAATGCCAAAACTGACACCAATACCGACAACACCTATGCCCATAGTAGCCACACAAAGCCTTTAAATGAAATCCAAGAACATCTGGTCGGTACATGCCCTCGACCATAGCCAAAACCAAAGTCCAAGAAAGAAAAAGTATGAAAAGAATTCCATAGCATGAAATAGAGTCTTCCGGAGTATGGAAACTCACCACTTTAGTCCAACCCAAAGCTGTTCACGAATCAAAGATCACTGAGCATGAGAAGTAGTATGGACGGTTCATGCATCGCGTGGGGATACAATGCCGGAAGATTAGTTAGTGGGTGAACGATAACTTGTAATCAAGAGTTAGGATAAAATAATGCCATTATTCAAAACTGAAGTAAATAGTCATATGGAGTCACATACATACATATATATACCATGTCGAAAAAGGGAATCGAGTTTAGCATGCATTTAAAACCTTTAACCCAGGTTGTATAGTTTTACTATCATAATCCAACCATAGGATATATGGGTCCAGTGTTACCCAATTAACTCTCAATCCCTCAATAAGTGTAGCCACATGATCCAGACATATCATTGGGGCCGGGGATTCCCGTGTACCCTTCACCCTCCATGATACATATATGCAAGTATAAACTTGGGGGATTCCCGTGTACCCCACAAGAATATGGTCATCATGGCCAACCCTCATGTTGGAAAACATGAGTTCCCAGTGTCCGTCCATCAAACTCACACCTACATAGTTAGCTATTACAACCCGCCATTATTGCATAATTAAAACATTTAGCACATAACCAAACCACTAATTCCAAGAGTCAATTATCAAGGCATTATGAAGTGGTATCATCATACCGACTATAGCTTGCTAACAATGTCATTATCCAAGTCTTAGGGGATTCCCATGGACCCCACAAAATTTCCAATTAAACCAAAAACCATGGCCATCAAGGCCTTTCCAATCCATTTAAAACCAACCTGACCAATTTAGGTTCCATTACCATATTATGCAATGCAAAGTTTTCAATAATAGTCAAACTATGTGATAAAATCATTCTCATAGGAATTTTAACAAACATGTTGAGGGAATATAGTTCTCAAAAACAAAACCAAGTATCAATTGATCATTCCCATGCATCCATATGTTCAAATCTAAATTATAACATGAAAAAGAGTAAGTAAAGCATGGGAAAACATTATCCAATCAAGAATAACCAAAACCCCTAACATATATTTCAAAACCCAATCGATGCCACATTAATACCGTAAAAAGCATTCATTAATACATCCCTTTAGTTGAACTAACATTGAGGGAGGAGTAACATATCTTAGACAACAAGGAAGATGGAGAGAAACCACCACTTTAGAGCCTTAATTGATTTCCTTGAAGAAAACCCTAGCATTTCTTGAACTAAGAGCTTGAGAGATATTTGAGAGTGTTTAGAGTGTGTTTTGAATGAGAATAATAGGTTAAAGAAGCATCGAAAGGTGTTTTATATCGTGGGGTCAATAGAAGTTAAAAGGGGAAATGTCTAGAAGATCCCCAACTTAAACTTTAAAAATGAACGCATGAGGTTACAGTTTGTCACCTTCACTCATAACCACATCATATAAGTGGCACCTTCAACTCGTCACCAAACCAAAAAGTTGGACACCACATTCTATCTAAAATACGACTCCCTATGCCTAACTCATACCATCACCATACGACTAGTATCCTTCAAGTCGTAACCTAGTAGGACATCTAGGCCAGACATTGGACAATATAAGGCTGGGCACTATACCCCTCGTATCATGAACACACGACTCGTACTCAGCAAGTCGTACCCATAATAGAAACATAACCACCACTCACTAGACACCTTAAGATTTAGGTCACCTGAACCATACCCACACCATACAACTAGTATGGTGAGTCATATGGTGATTAAAAAGCTCAAGACTCTAGAAATTTGCAAGGGCCAGAACTCAAGTCGTTTCAATTATCCCCCACTTGGATCATTCATCCTTGAATAATGGAACAAGGCAGTACAAGCGTGATTAAACTCCAAAACGTCTCTACTCTTACCTTTAAGATAGAAAAAAACACCAAGGAATTCACCTTTTTACCCTTAACAAAGACAATAAACACAATTAACACATACCTCAAGCATGAATTTTTAGAGCGGGAAATAGGAACGGATACTTGGACTTCATGTCCTCTTCAGCTTCCCATGTATCCTCTTACACCTTGTGGTTCCTCCATAGAAATTTTACCGAGGCCACATCCTTATTCCGCAACCGGAAAAACTGACGATCCAAGATCTCAATTGGGATCTCTTCATAAGATAGGAATCTAAAATTAAAATATCCTTGATAGGCACAATTTGCGATGGATCACCAATACACTTCCTCAACATAGAGACACGGAATACCGGGTGAATGGAGCTTAAACTAGAAGGCAGCTCCAACTCATATGTGATAGTGCCAACCCTCCTTAAAATCACATAAGGACCCACATACTGGGGACTAAGCTTCCCCTTCTTCCAAAACTGCATGACTCCCTTCATGGGAGACACCTTTAGGAACACCCTATCTCTAACCTCAAACTCTATATCCCTTTACCTCACGTCTACATAGGACTTTTGGTGACTTTGGACAGCCTTAAGACTATCCCAAATCACCTTCACCCTCTCCTTATCTTGGTAAACCAAATTCAGGACAAATATGTTCACCTCACCTATCTTAAACCACCCAATAGGATACCTACACTTCCTACTATACAGAGTCTCAAATTGAGCCATTCTAATGCTAGAGTGGTAGCTATTATTATAGGAAAACTCTATAATAGTCAATTGATCAACACAACTACCACCATAGTCAATCATGAAAGCACAAAGCATATATTCCAATATTTGAATAGTCCTTTCTGCTTGCCCATCCGACTGCAGGCAAAAAATAGTACTCAAACTTATCTTAGTCCCCATCCCTTTCTGAAATGATCGCCAAAAGTGAGATAAAAACTGCATAAAATTATCTGAGATGATAGAAATAGGTACCCCACTAAAATTCACTATCTTATGGAGATACAAAATCGTATAATCCTCAGTCGAGAAGTTAGTCTTTACTGGCAAGAAATAAGAAGATTTGTCATCCTATCCACGATGACCCAAACTGAATCAAACTAATTTAAAGACCGAGGAAGATCGATAAAAAAATCCATATTTATCACTTCCCACATCCATACAGAAAACTCAATTTCTTTATATAATTCTCTGGGCCTCATGTGCTCAACTTTCACTTGCTGGCACACCATGCATATGGCCACAAAATTGGCCACATCATATTTCATATTGCTCCATAAATACATCTCTGTGAGGTCATGATACATTTTTGTCGAACCAGGATGGACAACATAGCACGACTCATGCCCCTCAGCCAAAATCCTCTCTCACAAACCATTTACATCAGGAATACATAACCTCTTTTGGTACCACAAAGTACCATCACCACTAATCTCAAATTCCACCATCTTCTGCTCACAACATCACCCTTGATCCCCATCATGATAGGATCTAACATCTGTTTTTTCTTGATTTCAGCACCAAGAGATGACCGCACCACTTCTTGCACAAACACACCACCATTCTCAGAGTCTAAGAGACGAACTCCAAGGTTAGTAAAATAGTGAATATACTTCACCAACTCCTTCTTCCCTTTGTCCAAATGAGCTAGACTCCCCATAGATAACCTACTAATAGTATCAACAACCATATTATCCTTACCTGGGTGGTAATGAAAACTTATGTCATAGTCGTTGAAGAGCTCAAGCCATCTCTTTTGCCTGAGGTTAAGCTCTTTCTGAGTAAACATATACTGCAGGCTCTTATGATCGAAAAATATATCCATATGCACTCCATACAAGTAGTGCTGCTAGAGTTTTAATGTGAATACCACAACCAACAATTCTAAGTTATGAGTCGGATAGTTCCTCTCATGCACTTTCAACTATCTAGAGGCATAAGCTATCACTTTTCCATGCTGTATCAAAACATAACTAAGACCTACATAAGATGTATAACAGTAGACCAGAAACCCATCAGTGCCTTTAGGTAAAGTCAAAATCAAAGCCGAAGTTAGCATATCCTTTAACTTCTCAAAACTACCTTCACAAGCATCACATCACAAGAACTTTGCCTTCTTTTGAGTTAATTTAGTCAATGGGGAAGCTATAGTCGAAAAACTCTCCAAAAACCTCCTGTAGTAACCCATTAAACCAAAGAAGCTCCGTATATCAATTGGAGTCATGGGTCCAGGCCACTTCTTCACCACTACAACTTTCTGCGGATCCATCATAATCCCTTCACTAGAAATGATATGACTTAGAAAAGTGATAGTGTTAAACAAAAATTAACATTTCAAAAATTTGGCATACAACTTTTCCTCCTCCAAGGTCTGTAATATAATACAGAGGCGATTCACATGATCCACCTCACTCTTAGAGTACATCAAAATATCATCTATAAAAACAATGACAAACAGATCTAGAAATTGATTGAAGAACCTATTCATCAAATCCATGAATGCTGCAGGGGCATTGGCTAACGCAAAGGACATATCCAGAAAATCAAAGTGCCCATAACGCGTTCGGAAAGCAGTCTTAGAGATGTCCACCCCCTAATCTTCAACTGGTGATAGCTGGATCAAAAATGAATTTTGGAGAAAAACTTAGCACCTTGAAACTAATCAAACAAATCATATATCCTTAGAAGAGGATACTTATTCTTTATCGTTACCTTGTTCAACTGCTGGTAATCAATGAACATCCAAAAGGAACCATCCTTCTTGCGCATGAATAACACCGGTGCACCCTATGGGGACACACTAGGATGGATGAAACACTTATCTAAAAGATCTTTGGGTTTCTCCTTAAGCTATTTCAACTCAGTTAGAGCCATTATATATGGGGGAATATAAATTGGACGAGTTTTCGGAACATGATCGATCCCAAACTCAATCTCCCTATCAATAAGAACACCAGGAAGATCAGTAGGAAAAACCTCCAAAAATTCATTCACTACCGGGATGAAATGCAAAGAAAAGCCCTCTGAGTTAGAATTATTAACTCAGGATAGATGGTAGAGATACCTCTTGGAGATTAATATCTGAGCTCTAAAATATGATATAAAATTTCTTTTAGGAGCTAGGTAACCACTCTCCCACTTAATAATAGGTTTATTAGGGAATTTAAAGACAACCTTATGGGTCCAACAGTCTAGAAACGTGTAGCATGAGTGTAACTAATTTATCTCTAATATGACATCGAAATCAATCATGTCTAATTCAAATAGATCCACCACAGTTTCTTTACTACCTATAGGTACCACACCCCCCCTATAGACTCTTCTAGAAATCATGGAGTCACCTACCAGGGTAGAAACAGAAAAAGATTCAAAACTTACTTAGGACCAAAACCAAAATACACAACCACAAATAGGGTCACATAAGAGAGAGTGGACCCTGAATCAACGAAATAGTACACATTATGGGAAAAGAGTTTCAACATACCAGTCACGACATCATGTGATGCCTCAGACTCCTGTCGGGTAGTAAAAGCATAGAGATAGTTTTGACCAGTGCCAAAACTAGATGGTGCACCCATTGGTATTGGAGCTGAAGATGAAGCAACAAGAACCTTTTTTTCCCTAGAGGTAACCTTACCAATAGGAAAATTTCTAAGCATATGCCTTGTCTGACCGCAGTTGAAGCATCTGTCCCTCCCCTTATCATAACAATCCTAATGTAATCTTCCATAAAATCTGTAGGGAGGATATGATAGAGATAATTGGCCCCTACTAGCCTGAGATTGGACACCCTATTCTCTGAAGTTGTCTCCATCTTGGAAATGCCTGCCACCTGACGGCTTTGGGTAGGGAGCACTAGCAGTTGAGTAAGACCCAAAATTTCCCCACTTCTTCTTTGACCAATTACCACCACCCCTTCCACCCTGCTATTGGACACCACCCTGCTTAGAGAACCTACAATTTTTGCCCTATATCTTTCCTATCTCAGCCTACTTTTTTTTTCCTTCCTCCACCTATTGCACGTACACAACCAACCTTGAGATATCTATGTCCTTGATCAACAAGGAAGCCTTACTTTCTAATATCAAGTCTTGGGACAACTTAAAAGCAAACTTTCTCATCCTAGCCCTTATGCTAGAAACCATCTCTGGAGCATACCGAGATTACCAGTGAAACTTCAAGGCAAACTCCTTGACTGACATCTTGCCTTGCTTTAGATTAACAAACTCTTTCGTTGTTTCTTCCCTCAACTCCTGAGGAAAAAAGTAGTCCAGAAAAGCATTAGAGAAATCTTTCCATAAGGATGACTCATCATCGTTATCTCTTGACTAATCCCACTCCCTATACCACTAGTATGCCACATCTTTCAGCTGGTAGGTGGGAAACTCCACAACCTCCATATTACTGGCATGCATAACTTGAAAAATCTTTTCCATTTCATCCAAAAAACCCTGGGGATCCTCCTCCGCCTTAACACCAGTAAAGGTCGGATAGTTCAACCACATAAATTATCCAACCCTTGTGGCCTTATAAGATGGAGTAACAGATGCACCACGCTCAGCCTGAGAAGCTACCAACTGAACCAGTATACGAATAGACTGACAAAACTCAACACTCATTACTTCAGCCTAAAGAGATTAAGAATCACTGGAGGGAACCGATGGAACTTTGGAAGGAGAATCATGAACTGGACCCCTAGACCAGTTCTGGACCTCATAAGTAGAACGAGTCCTATCTATATTATACTCAGTTGGGATAGAGGAGTTTTTGTGAGCTTCATATCATCAAGAAGGCATGATCAGAAAGGAAATCAAACAAGAATTAGAGGAGAATTCAAGACCTTAGAGTATTCTAAATCTTAAAAATAGAACACAAGAAAGAGAAACATTCCTAAATGCCTTGTAGCCTCTCCCTTATAAGTGAGGCATACTACATACCCTTAAAAGAGACTCTACTCAACACGGTTTTGTGTACTCAAGTTACCCTAAACCTAAGGCTCTGATACCAATCTGACATGACCCAAATTAGGGCTTAGTTATGTCGGGTATCTCAAGTTTGACCTGGACCAGAGATCGCCCCCAATACCAAACCATAACTTCCCTGTACCCTATGTAGTATGAATTCCAAACATATAATAAGATAGAACAATTATGATTAAAAGAAATCTAATAAAGTTCATAACCAAAACTATCCAAATATCCAACCAAGAATCCAACCAGTGTCAGCCCTAATACCAATACCAATGCAAAGGCTCACACCAATACCAATACCGCCCATGCCCATAGTAGTCACACAAAGTCTCTAATTGAAATCCAAGAACATATGATCGGTAAATGCCCCCAACCATAGCTAAAACCAAAGTCCAAGAAAGAAATAAAAGTATGAAAAAAAGTCCATTGTATGAAATAGAGTCTTCCAGAGTATTTGCTCACCACTTTAGTTCAATAAAAAGTTGTTCCCGATTCCAAGATCACTGATTAACAGTAATAGTATGGCCGGTTCATGCATCACGTGGAGATATAGTGCCCAAATATGGTTTAATGGGTCAATGATAGCATGTACTCATAAGTAAGGATACAATAATGCTATTATTCAAAACTGAAGTATATAGTCATATGCAATCACATACATACATATATATACCATACTGGGAAAGGGAATTCAGTTTAGCATGAATTTAAAACCTTTAACTATATTGTATAGCTTTACCATCATAATCCATCCAAAGGCTATATAGGTCCAGTGTTACCCCATGATCGGGCCCCAATGCGTATTGCCCTACAAACTGGAGATATCATAGGGCTAGGGATTCTTATATAGCCTTCGCCCTCCATGATACATATATGCAAGTATAAACTTAGGGGATTCCCGTGTACCTCACAAGCATATGGTCATTATGACCAACCCTCATGTCGACAAACATGAGTTCCCAATGTCTATCCATCGAACTCAGGCCTTTATGGATACCTATTACAGCCCACCATTATTGCCTAATTAAAACATTTTGCACATAACCAAACCACCAATTCCAAGAGTCAATTATCAAGGAATTATGAAGTGGTATTGTCATACAAACTATATCTTGCAAGCAATGTCATTAGTCAAGTCTTAGGGGATTCCATGTACCCTATAAGATTTCTAATTAAACCAAAACCATGGCTATCAAGGCCTTTCCAAGCTATTTAAAACCAACCAGATCAATTTAGGTTCCATTACCATATTATGCAATGCAAAATTTTCAATAATAGTCAAACTATGTGAAAAAATCATTCTCATAGGCATTTTAACAAACATGTTGAGGGTATATACTTTCCAAAAGCATAACCAAGTACAAATTGACCATTCCCATGCCTATACATGTTAAAATCATAATTATAACATAAAAAAGCATAAGTAAAGCTTGGGAAAACATTATCCAACCAAGAACAACGAAAAAACCCAATATATATTTCAATGCCACATTATTAAAATAAAAACCATTCATTAAAATATTCCTTTAGTTGAACGAACAATGAGGTAGGAGTAATGTGCCATGGACAACAAGGAAGACAGAGAGAAATATAAGAACCCACAAAATCCTAAGCTCAACTCAATCTTTTAAACTAGGTAAAGGGTCCCAAACATAGAAAATTCTAGCCAAGTATTTAGACTTAGTATTATTTTGGCCTTCATAAGTTGGAAACTCTATTGTACGACTCTTATGACCTTAAAGTATCAATCTTTAGACTGGTTCATGATCAGGAATATCATTAAGTGTTCCCGGACAATTTTCATATTTTTTATACCTCGTTTGAACCACATTTGGGAATCCAAAATAGTCCATCGACGTGATCTCGGCACGGAGTGTCGGCCATTGTGTCGATCAATATATTTCCTTGGCTCCATTGGCAATTTCCAGTGAGACGATGCAGACTCAACACGGTACATTGGCCATCATGTTGGTGTTAATGACACGGTGCATCGGTCTGCGCATCGACAGTTCGATTTTCAGTCAATAAAAAGCCACATCTTTAGGGGTATTTGGGTCTTTTCCCACATACTTCAGCGCCCAAAAACATGAAATTTAGCCTTATATTTGAAACATACATTCATTAACTCACAAATTGCTCAAGAACAAAAATCCTAGGTGATTGAATTCCAAAATCAAGGCTCAATATTCCACCGTTAATCTTCAAGAATTTTGCAACCAAGGTATGTCAAGTGTTCATCCAAGGGTTCCTTCCACCCTTGGAGTCCAAGAAACTCTTTTAAACTTCAAGTAGATTGATTTTATGCTTTCCATGATTTGGATTCAAGTGTATTCATGATTATAATGTTGATTGGATTTCTATTCCATGATTAAGTGCAAAATTTATGTAAAAACAACTATTATGTATGTAGTATCATGTGAATTCATGTTAAAGCCTTGAAATTGTAACTCTCATATATTGATTAGTACTATGTGCATATACAATGCCTTCTAAGTATTTGATGAGTTGTTCATAAGAAATAAATAATGAAATTATACCATGTTAGCATGTATTCAAGTTCATGTCATGCAAGTGTTTGCTAGAATGTCCCAATGAATAAATGATGGTCAAGTAGTTATTTATCATATTTTAAGATTGAGCTATGTCTTATAATTTGTTCTATTGAGTCCTAGGGGTATTTAATACCCGATAGTTTAGATGATTACCTAGAGCCATGGTCAGTCTCAGGTTAGTATCAGTCATGTCATGATCAGTAGTACTCTCAGTCAGTTATAGAACTCAGTAAAAACTTAGTACACTTAGTATCAGTCCAGTCCAGTCTAATTTAGTATTCAGTTTAGACCTGAGTAAATTCACTCGGTTAAATGAATTTAGTAGTATTCCATCAATCAACAAAACTCAGTGAACCCAGTTCAGTTTAGTTAGACAGTATAATTAGTAACAGTTCAGTCAAGCCTAGTATGAACTAGAAATCAGTTTAGTGTCTATCCAGTTAGGAGTAGGATTCAACACCGAGCGATCCTAGGGGTAGGGGATCACCGGTTAGCTAGTACTGAGTCCCCAGAAGCAATACCTAAGTTCCAGAACTAAGTAGCCCTCTTGGGTTATGAGATGTACCCTCTAGATAGGACTGGCATACTTAGGGATTACCTGTTTGGTAGGACTGATCTCAGGGGTCACCCGCTAGAATAGGACTGACCCCACAGCCAGTCGTCTTTACCCGTGGAACGGTACTGACACCCTTCTAACTGGAGTAACGGATTGGACACCAACTCAATTATCTTATGTGGGGCATGTCGATTAGATGATTACCTCCCACAGTCTTAGTTTCAGATTCAGTCTCACTACAGAACTCAACTCAGTTCTACAGATTCAGGACTGCCAGACACAGTCACTCAGCTCAGTATAGAACTCAGCATAGTTCTACAAAATCAAGACTGTTAGATACAATCATTTAGTTATCAGTAATACAGTATTAGTAAACTCAAATATCAGTTAATCAGTATTCAGAACTAAGTATCCAATGTTATCACGATCTTAGTTACAATTTACGTACTAATGCATGTACTCTTCTTCAGTTATATTCATGTCTTTTAGTCATCATTGTTTATGCATATGAAGCCATGAGTATTAGCCTACCTCACTTAGCATACCAGTACATTCAAAGTACTGACGCATACCTTTCTTTTATGCTATGATGTTTTGTATCATAGGTTCAGATGCACGGGCTCCCGAGCACCCTTAGCAGTTTAGATCTTCAGTAGTAAGAGTTAGTGAAAAGTCCTCATAGTTTGAGTACATTATTATTTTCTTTAGTATTTTAGTTTATCAGTACAACTTTCAGTTGTTGGAGTTAGTTGGGGACTTATGCCATCAACTCTATGATTCAGACAGTAGAGGCTTTTCAAACTAGAGTATTTTTTTCAGATAGATATTTTAGTCTTGGTATTGTTATACCGTCTTCAGATTTCAGTATACAGTATTTATTTACAATGTGGAACCTTATGGCTAGTTTACCTAATTTTTGCATACTTTATAGTGATATTATTCAGTTACTACAACAGGCACCAGTCATGGGTTAGCTTATGGTCCTTTGGGATTATGAGCACCGTGTAGCATCTGGGGTATAGACTCAGGGAATTACAAACTTGGTATCAGAGCCAGGTTCAATAGAGTCCTAGGAAGTCTGAAAGCCGCATCTAGTAGAGTCTTGTACATGGGTGTGTAGCACACCACACTTTTGGACAAAAGTCTCTAAGACGTTTTAGGAAAAAATTCTCTTTTTTTAGTATTCATGTCATGTGAGTGAGCGTGAGCTCAGTTAAACACTTAGTCTAATCCAATACTTTTCTTCTTCCATTTACAGAACATGCTTCCCAAGAAGAACCAAAGAAGTACAGGAAATCAGCCAGCCCTCCGCCCATCCAGGCAGATCTTATGGACGAGCATATTTTCCATGCAGAATTTAGGGCCACATTTCCTAATCTAGCCAATTAAGTCGAAGCTTAGAACAAATGACCAGCTTCTATTCAGGCCAACCCAGTGGCCAATACTGCTGCATCTAGGATTTGGGACTTCACCCAAATAAACCCTCCTTTCTTCATGGGATCTAAATTAGAAGAGGATACACAGGAGTTCCTCAACCAGGTTTAAAAAGTCACTGATTTTATGGGAGAGACTTCCAGTAAGAGTGCTGAGTTAGATGCCTATTAGCTGCAAGATATAGCCCATACATATTTTAAGCAGTGGAAGGTAGATAGGGGTATAAAAGCAGAACCCATAGAGTGGGATGAGTTTGCTACCGCTTTTCTAGATAGATTCTTTCCCTTAGAGCTGAGAGAAGCCAAGGTGTTAGAGTTCATCAATATCAGGCAAGGCAGTAGTGTGAAAGAGTATTCCCTCAAATTTACTCAGTTAGACAGGTATGCTTCCCATGTAGTAGCAGATAATAGGTCCAGAATAAGGAAGTTTATATCTGGGGTATTAAAGAGTATGGCCAAGGAGTATAGGATTGCAATGTGTATTAAAGAGATGTCCATATCTAGTATTATGGTACATGCTAAATATATTAAGGAGTAGAAGCTTAAAAAGAAGGAGAGAGAGAATAAGAAAGCCAGAATGGGTAGCTTTAGTTTTGCTCAGCCAGGTTCAGAGGGGGTAATCATCCTCATTTCAGTCAGAAGTTTTCAGCCTTAGCTCCATCTTTAGCTAGTGCACCAGTATAAAAGTTTAGGATTGGCCTCTAGGATGGGGCGCCAGGATCCAAAACTTAGGGTAGTGTGAGTAGAGGTCTTACCTATTTGCTTTGTGGAGAATGTGGTAGACATCACCTAGGTACGTGTAGAGATGGGAGTGGTATATGTTTCGGATATGGAAAGCCAGGCCCCAAGATGTGGTATTGTAGATTAATGGCCCAGAGGGGAAAAGATTTGCGCAAACAGGGTTGGTCCAAACGTCCTTTATTTCAGTCAGGTCGCCCGAATCGGCAGGGTGCTATTTCTAGTGCCGCCAGTGGGCAACGCCCAAACAAGCTTTATGCATTTTAGTCCAGACAAGATCAAAAAAGCTCTCCTGATGCAGTAACTGGTATGTTACAGATCTCCTATTTACATGTTTATACCTCTTCAGATCTAGGAGCTTTTGTTTATTTTGTAACTCTTTGCATATCAATCAACTTTAAAGTCAGACCAAATATTAATAGGACCTTGCTTAGTCTCCACCTCAGTGGGTCAGTCTATCATGGCTGGTGGGTATACAGGAACTGTCTGATTATGACACCTCAGAAAGTCAGGCCTTCAGATTCTAGTAGCAATGTCAGTAGGTGTAGACAAGGAGTGGGAGGAGATGATGCCCAACCCATTTGTACCTCAGTACAAATTTTTGTTCTCTAGTTATCATGATGTCTACTCATGCCTTACATGTCAGTTATATGATCATAGCCCATATTTGTGCACATTAACAAAAATCATGTACGTTTATAAATCCTAGTCTAAAGAGTTCCAATTCACTCATGACTTCTGCACTCATGCCTTTCAGTGTGTTCATTCCCAGTTACATTCTCAATTACAGTCTCAGTTACTATCTTAGTTATAGTCCCAGTCCTAATCCAGTAATCAGACCAAAAATTCCATTCAGTTTTAGGTTTGCTTGACCATAGCGTGTAGTTATCAGTTATTCAGTTATTAGTATTTTAGTGCCTCAGTTTATAGAATATTTCAGAATCATATTATATACTTGGTCTTGCATTTCCAGGTAATACAATTTTCACAAATTCATGCTCAGTTATCTTATGTTACTCAGTCAGTCCCTTCCTCACATGCATAATACTCTACAATTTCAGTCCAGCTATTCAGACTAAGTATAGTTATGTCTTACATGCCTAGTATTCAGCTATCAGTTATTCAGATAATCAGATAAATTAGTATGTTTATGCACTCGTGCTCAACACCCATGTAAATATTTTTAATAGTCTTAGGTGATGTGCTGTTATGGAGAGTATAGTTGGGAGAGTATTCAAGGGATATGTGTAAGCTTGAAAATTTGTAGTTACAGTACATAAGGCTTAGTTACTTCATCTTAGATGATGTTTCATAGGCCTCGACTCACATTACAATATTTTATCCAGGATATGATTTTCTTATTCAACTATTTTATTCAGCCATGCCAAGACTCCTTACTCCCTAAAGCCGCTAGAACTCAATAGAAAGAGTGTCAAAGGAAGGCTCCAATCAATTATAAGTTTTCAACATAAGTTAGTCCTCAAAGACAGTAATTTAGTAGGCAGACAATATTTGTGTGGGTTGGTTTTCCATCTTTCCATTTATTTGCACTATCTAAAGTCTTATGAATATAACTATTCCAAGGTCGAGCAACCATGTGGTTGCGAGTTAAGCTCAGTTCAGGTGTCATGCCTTAGATTCAGATCCTCAATATGCAGTCACGATTCAGTTCATTGGTGCCCTGAGCATCGTCTCAATTTTCCTTAGTATCTCAGCCAATTCAGCATTCTTCAGGGGACATAAGGTTCTAAGAAAAAGATGCACTACAATCCCCCGAGTTTTCATGACCTAAACCTTCCATCTTTCCTTCACGTAATGAATCAAGTTTGGAGTAGTGGGTACTCATAGGCGAACCCTCAAATTCCAATCTTAGCCGTATGCCATGTATTCAGGGGCTCAGTTTAGTTCATGATATTTAGTTCATGTATCCCATTTCAGTCTCAGTTATGTTCTCATATTCCCATTCATACATGTTTAGTTAATGATTTCAGGTTCATTATTATTCTCAGCTTAAGGTAACAATCTTTCTTAGATTGGCTTAGTCCATGATCAGTTACAGTTATAAACTTAGTATCTATTACCGTTGCATATTTAGTCATGCATTAAAGAATTAGTTCAGTCATGTACTCATGCATCAGACATATATGTCCAGTATATAAGACCAACTTATCAGTAATCCCAGTCATGCATTCATGAATCATTTTCATCTATGTACTCATATATCAGATATGCATGTTCAGTGTGATAATTCAGTATATCAGTAAATTCAGTCATGAAATCATGCTTTAGTTGTGCATGCCTAGTCTCTAAATCCAGTCTATCAGTATTCTCAGTTTAATTAGTCTTATTCAAGGATGAATGTTCCCAAGGGAGAGATATTAGAAGACCCCGCAAAATCCTAAGCTCAACTCAGTCTTTTAAGCTTGCTAAGGGGTCCCAGACTAGAAAATTCTAGCTAAGTATTCATACTTAGTATTATTTTGGCCTTCATAAGTTGGCAACTCTATTTTACAACTCTTATGACCTTAAAGTATTGATCTTTAGACTGATCCATAATCAGGAATGTCAGTAGGTGTTCCTAAATGAGTTTTGTTTTTTTGGACCTTATTCGAACCACGTTTGGGAAACCAAAATAATGCATTGATGCTATCTCAGCATGATGCATCGACCCTTGCATTGATTAATATTTTTCCTAGGCTCTAGTGGAAATTTCCAGTGAACTGATGCGGACTCGACGTGGTGTGTTGGCCATCGTATAGAAGCCAATGACATGACACGTCAGTTTGCGCATCGATAGTTCGATTTCCAGTCATTAAAAATTTGCATCCTTAGGGGTATTTGGGTCTTTTCCCACATCCTTCAGCCCTCAAAAAATACAAAATTTAGCCTTTTATTTGCAATATACACTTATTATTTCATAAATTGCTTAAGAACAAAAACCCTAGGTGATTGAATTTCAAATTTAAGGCTCAAGATTTCACCGTTAATCTTCAAGAATTTAGCAACCAAGGTATGTCAAGTGCTCATTCAAGGGTTCCTTCCACCCTTGGAGTCCAAGAAACTCTTTTAAACTTCAAGTAGCTTGATTTCATGCTTTTCATGATTTGGATTCAAGTGTATTCATGATTATAATGTTGATTGGTTTTCTATTCCATGATTAAGTGCAAGATTTATGTAAAAATAACTATTATGTATGTAGTATCATGTGAATTCATGTTAAAACCTTGAAATTATGATGTCCATGTGTTGATTAGTACTATATGCATATACAATGCCTTCCAAGTGTTTGATGAGTTGTTCATAAGAAATAAATAATGAAATTATATCATGTTAGCATGTATTCAAGTACATGTCATGCAAGTGTTTACTAGAATGTCCCAATGAATGAATGATGATCAAGTAGTTATTTTTCATGTTTCAAGATTGAGCCATGTCTTATAATTTATGCTATCGAGTCCTGAGGGTATTTAATACCTGATAATTTAGTTGATTACCTAGAGCCATGGTTAGTATCAGGATAATATTAGTCATGTCACAATTAGGAGTACTCTCAGTCATTTACAGAACTCAGGAAACACTCAGTAGACTTAGTATCAGTTCAGTCCAATTTAGTATTTAGTTCAAACCTCAGTAAATTCAGTTAGTTAATAGAAGTCAATAGTATTCCATTAGTCAATGAAAATCAGTAAACCCAGTTCAGTTCAGTTAGACAGTATAATTAGTAACAATTCAGTCAAGCCTAGTATGAACTAGGAATTAGTTCAGTGTTTATTCAGTTTGGAGTAGGATTCAGCACCGAGCGAGCCTAGGGCTGAGGGCTCACCCGTTATCTCTGACTGGGACCTAGAATCAATCCCTAAGTTCCAAAATTACATATCAAGATTAGGTTATGAGATGTCACCCATTAGATAAAACTGGCATACTCAAGGATCACCCGCTAGTTAGGACTGATCTTAGGGGTCACTCGCTAGAATAGGACTAACCCCACAACCAGTTTTCTTTACCCTTCTAATTAGGGTTACAGATTAGATCCCAACTTAATTATCTTATTTAGGGCATGTCAGTTAGATGATTACCTCCCATAGTCTCAGTTTTATATTCAGTCTCAGTATAAAACTCAAGTCAGTTCTACAGATTCAGGACTGTTAGACACAATCACTTACCTCAGTATGAAACTCAACATAGTTCCACATAATCAAGACTGTTAGATCCAGTCACTCAATTATCAGTAATACAGTATTAGTAAACTCAGATATCAGTTAATCTGTATTCAAAACTCAGTATCCAGTGTTATCATGATCTTAGTTACAGTTTATGTACTAATGCATGTACTCTCTTTTAGTTATATTTATGTCTTTCAGTTAGTATTGTTCATGCGTATGAACCCATGTATCTCAGCCTATCTTACTTAGCATACCAGTATATTCAGAGTACTATCACATACCTTTCTTTTATGCTATGATGTCTTATATCATAGGTTCAGACGCACGGGCTCCCGAGCACCCTTAGCAGTTCAGATCTTTAGCAATCAGAGTTAGTGGTGAGTCCTCATAGTTCGAGGACATGATTATTTTCTTTAGTATTTCAGTTTATCAGTACAACTTTTAGTAGTTGGAGTTAGTTGAGGACTTGTCCCATCAAATCCATGATTCAGACAGTAGAGGCTTTTCAGACTAGCATATTTTTTTAGATAGATGTTTTATTTTTGGTATTGTTATACCATCTTCAGATTTTAGTATACAGTATTTATTTATAGTATTGAACCTTATGGCTAGTTTCCACCTAATTTTTGCATACTTTAAAGTGATATTATTCAGTTACTGCAGCAGGTACCAGTCATGGTTTACCTTGTGGTTATTCAGGATTATGAGCACCATGTAGCATCTGGGGTACAGACTCAAGGCATTACAAGAAACCACCCCTTTAGATCCATAATTGATTGACTTGAAGAAAACCCTACCCTTTCTTGAATCAAGAGCTTGAAAAAGATTTGAGAGTGTTTTTTAATGAGAATAATAGGTTAAGGTGGCCTCTAAAGGTGTTTTATGTCATGGGGTCAAGAGAAGTTAAAAGGGGAAATGTCCAGAATATGCCCAACTTAAACCATAAAATGAACAAAAGAGGGTACGATTTAGACCTCTCACTCGTAACCACATCATATGAGTGGTACCCTCAACTTTTTACCAAACCAAAAAGTTGGACACCATATTGAGTCTAACATACGACTCCCTAGACCTAACTCATACCATCAACATATAACTAGTATCCTTCAAGTCGTACCCTAGGAAGGACGTCTAGGCCAGACACTGTAAAACATATGGTTGGGAGCTATACCCCTTATATCATGAACATATGACTCGTACTCAGCAAGTCATACCCATAATAAAAACTCAACTACCCCTCACTAGGAACCTTACAAGTTGGGTCACCTGACCCGTACCCATACTATACAACTAGTATAGTGAGTCGTATGATGAAAAAAAACTTAATACTAGGGAAATTTTCAAGGTCCAGAACCCAGGGTGTTTTATTTGGGTTTTAGTCTTATTTTCCAATTTTGGAGCTTTTGCTATTTATGATCTAGTCTCGGAGTAAAAATCCTAGTAGATGACATCAAATTAGAATGCTAATAGTGCCATCAACTTTAGAACATTTATTTTAGGCTAAGGAGACCCTTGGTTCAAGTCCCAAGGCTTTAAGACTCATTTTAGACTATTGGGTGGATTTTATAAAAAATAAAACTATAGGTGTGGCCCCCATATTTAGTTGAAATGATCTCGGATAAAAGTTTTGATGGTTTCATTGAGTCTAGAACATAAAATTTGGTATGGTAGCATAGTTTGTGTATGCGCATGGGGTTCCGAATGAATCTCAAGCACTCGATCAGAGTCCATTTGGACCTAGTAAAATTTGGTGCCTAACATCATCTGGTGCGATTGGTCGCTTGAACATTCAATTAATCGATTAAGACACCAAACTTGGTCCCACCCAATTATTTGAGTGAATACCTCTTATCTTAATCGAAGGTCACTTAAGCGACACTAGGCTTCTTAAGCTAAGGGCCAAATTGTCCTTGAGGATCGCGTAAGTAATCCTTGGATCTCTTAAGCAATGATCACTTAAGAGAATCCTACTAATGTTATATTACCTTTTCCACCCAAAAGTTCCATTATTTTCTCCTCCATTTATACATCATTTTGAGAGCTTAAAGTAAGAAAAAAGTGAGAATCATCCATTGAAGCTATGGCAAGCTAGACTAAAACGCATTGTCCATTTCCCATTAACTTTCCCATCAATTTCCATCCTATTTCATGGTGAATTCTTAGAATTAGGTACTAAAATTCTTGAAATTTAAGGGTTCATTTGAGACACAATTTTTGCTCCATTTGTGCTCAACTTTTAGGAACATATTCCTTGTCTTTTGAGGGACCTCGTGATGGATTCAATTTTTGAATTCCGCTTGTGGGCCTTGTAGGCCATTCTTGATCTGAATTCTGACCCAACCAATTATATTGCAATATGGGTCTCATTTTACTCCTTAAGATGCATAAATTACTATTTTGATAGCGTGGCTATATTTTATGATTGTGGAGTGAAGGCAGATAATTTATGGGTAATTTAAGAACTTGTGGTTCAACGTTGTGGTACGCTTCTATCTACTATTCTTCACGAGATGGTGTATTATATATTTTGAATGTTAGGTAAGAATATTAGGAGGTGATTATGGTTAGAACACCATGAATTTGCCTAATTATGAGTTCGGGTGATAAAAGTGTGAATAAATCCTTAAGTTAAAATGCTTGTTATGCCTAAAGGATCCTATTACCCTAGGTTACTAGCATGTTAGACATCGTTAAGTGTAAGACCCCACAAAGTTCCCTTGTAGTTTGAGCCTTGAGCGTGTCAAGTGAAGTGTAACTCTGACCCTAAAAGATTGAGAAGAGACTTCCCAAGTGATTGGTGTTTAAAACATATAGAATTTTCTTAAATTTGACTTTTTGTCATGTATAGAATTGAATTAGCTTTCCAACGATACCTATTTTGTCCAAATCCGGCATCGGGTGAGAAGTTATGGCTGTTTTACTGAGAGTTATCAGAACCACCTAGGTGCGACGAATGATCCAACAGACCGTCGGGTCTGCGATGGATCATCACTTAGCCCATCGCAACCAAGGCAGTAACTCCCTTTTCTAGACCAAGTGCGATGGCTAAGACGACGTACCGTCAAGGCTGTGATGGACCATCGTTGAGACCGTCGCCACTGAGGCAGTATGGTGTCATCCTGGACAACGTGCGACGGATGACTCGATGGACCATCAATTCGACCGTCACATCGAGGAAGTGTGTTCTTTTTTTGGCCAACATGCGACGGATGATCTGACCCACCATCAGGCTAGCGATAGAACATCTCTCCGATCGTTGCAGCCCCCGTTCAGTATTTTAAGTCATTTTTAAAAGGGACTCTTCGGTCTTTCCACTCTTTTATCAGCCAGATATATTCCAAACTAAGAAAATGACTTCATTCATCATCCAAAACACTAGAAAGCTAGGGTTTCTCCCTCAAGATCAAATCTAAAACCCTTCTCTAAGAAATCCAAGAACTCACCATAGATTCTACAAATTGAGTTAAGATTTAAGTCCCCCAAGTTCAAGGGTTGCAAGAACCCTCTCTCAAGAGTAAGAAGAAGAGTTTGAAGCAATCTTGTTCATCCAATTTCATAATCTAAGGTATGTGGAGTTTTGAACAAGGATAATCCTTTCACCCTTGTGCCCAAAGACTTATTTAAACTATAATTTTCTGTAAAATATGAGATTTTACATGAAATTGAATTAGGGTTTTTCACCCATTGTTATTGGTTGCAAGTTTTTGATGTTTTCCGCGAATTGAGACTTTAATGACATGATTTCTACATGTTTTTTTAAGAATTTTAAGCTGGATTTATACCCTATGATTTTATTCCTTGAGAAGTTAATAATTGCAATGTTTGAGATATTGACGTATGTGAGTATGTTGAGATTTTGAGACAAATTGCTGTAAATTCCAGATTTTTATATGATTTATGAATCTATATGTTATCTATTATGCATCTTGATGAGTCTAAACTTGAGACTGAATTATGGGTCATTAATCCCTACTTGAGACTTACAATTTTATGAACTATTATGCTATAAGCACCCATGATTTGAGTATTCTGAGATTATTGAGAAATATTTTGACCTAATAGTCATAGAGTTTTGAAATCCACTCTATTACATGAGATTACAAATTTGATTATTGGGTTCTTATGAACCATAAGATTATTTTGAAAGTGGATTTCCATGAGATGAGTGAGATAAACTAAAGGGAGTATTATTTAGCACAAAGTTGGGTAAGTTACTACGGTTTCTTACCCCAGAACTACGTGCCACCATAGGTTTGAGATTTTAGGCCTAAGGCCGAGATGATTGGGCCCGAGGCCGAGATAAGTGATCACTGAGTTGAGGTTATACTCCTTGGCAAGAGTATGATGCCTCTCCCCAACGTGAGGTTTTTTTCCTAGGAGTACAAGACATTGGACTCCATGTAGCTCGCATGGTTTATGTCAGTTAAGAGAACCTCCCTAAACTAAAGTAATTTCCATTGAGATAAAATATTTTACAAAAATCTTTGAGATGAGATATTTTCTAAAGTGAACGAACTGCTGTGAGTATTTTCCAAAAAAGGAAGTAGTTTTCTCTCTAATACGAGTTGATCACTGGTTTTCAAACCCAAGTTATATGATTCCGAGTTCCAAGTGTTTGAGTTCAAAAGAGTTATAAGTTCTTGAGCATTAAAGAAGTTTTACTCCCCATGAGCTATATACATGAGTTGAAAGTATTGTTTAAAGTTTCCTTCAACCTATGAGTAATGAGAATAAGAGAAGAGTACAGATTTTAAAGATAAAGTATAATGACTCACGAGATTTGTGTTACATGCTTTGTCATACATGATTAATGAGCTTTACATTTTGACTTATTCAAGCCATGCGAGTCATTCCTATTGCATCCATGATTTGATTAAAGAGTATTGATATTATTTTATGTAAATACATACACCCCATATACTCAGTACATTCCCAAGTGCTGATCCACATATACGTCTATGTGCTACATTGTCTTATAATGTAGGTTCAGGTGCTCAGTCCCAGTCTCGTCAGTGATTCTCGAGTACCTTTGTTAATATTTCTCCAGTGGTGAGTCCTCATGATTCGAGGGCCTATCTTCAGATATTTCAGTATTTGAGTGGTTATGTTATTACTTTCAGTCCAGTTTGAGTTAGTTGGGGACCTGTCCCAATGGCTCTCTAGTTCATGGAGTAGTACAGGCTTAGTCAGACTAGTTATCAGATTATGGTTGTGTTGAGATTTCCAGTATTGTGGTCATTTAGACTGAGTATTATCTTCGTATTTCCTTTCATTTGGTACAATAGTGCCAGTGTTTTGTATATTTCTTCTTTAAATGAGTCATTATATGTGGTAACAGGCTCAAAGAGTTAGCTTGGGGCTACTTGTAGCCTTAAGCACCGTGTGACATCCCAGGAGGTGATTTCAGGTCGTTACGTTAAGGATAATTCCCCTTTAGTATATGATTTAATACTTGACTCAATGGATTATGATAGTTTCTCAGATTACAGAAATATAGTTATACTAGTTATAAATTATTAGGCTCAAGGTCGTGATACAACATTAGTTGGACTCCGAGTGAGTGATTTATCCTTGTAAAGGACGTAGCCATAGTCTATGGTTGCTTAGACAGTTATAATTATATTGTATGTATACTTATAATAGCATGCATAGATTTGGTACGTTCATGCTCACTTAATGGTATGATTCTAACTAAAAACATGGTTTTACTACTATTCCTAAAAGGGGATTTATTTCCACTTTTCACTCTTAAAAATAGATTCTTTCATAACAGGAATTGTACCATCTTAATGGATGATTTATGAGCTTTTTGAACTGAAATGTTGTTTTAGAAATCTGAATGAGATAGACTCCAGTCAATGGTCTTACTACTACTATTTATTTCGATCAAGACACATTTTGACCTTTTTTACACTCTTTCAGCCATAATTTAAGTTTGTGAATTTATTATATATACATCTTTAGTACTAGATGGAGTAGATTGATTATGATGATGATTATTGAAAATTCTAAATCGGGACCAGGTCGGTGTATACAGGTACTCCTAAACCTCTTAGGACCCTTGTCGTTCTAAGAGCCATCGTGTTGAAAGAAAGAGGTCATTGTAGGTCCTGCCTTTACGAGCCATTGAGATGGAGGAGATGTATACACTAGGTTACTTTATAGAACTTGGATCAGTTATGGTATTATGGATTTACTTTACATTCATTATTGCATGAGCATAGGGGGTTGCATAGGTTTAGGACGAGATGTATACACTAGGTTACTTTATGCAACACTCACCGGTATATTATTTGGTTCCATATTTATCAGCCTTATGGGGGTTGCATAGGTTTAGGTTATGACTGTTGCTTTCTATGTGTTGCGTGCTGATTGACACTTTTCGGTTATGGGGCCAAGTTTAGGTATTATTTGTCCTGAGTAGCTGATTATTATGTTGCTTTTATTATGGTTAGTTCATACCAGGTTGATTATTGGATTGATACAAAGATTTGAGGTATGATTTAGATTCCTTTCTCTCATGATTATTTTACTATGGATGATTATCTCATGTTTAGACATTTGGATTAGGGACCCTAATTATTCCAACATTAGTTTCCTACTTGATTAGGATGCCTTTAGATGCTAGATTGACTATCTTAGGTCATATTGAGTTAGTCTTATCTACATATATATACATATATCTAGCTATAGGATTACAATATATCCCCCTCTTTCTTTGGTCTTCACGTTGTACAGGCTTTGTATGCTACTATATATCCTTCTTCTCCCCTTTTATTTGTATATTGTTCAATGATATATGGTATAGTGCTTTAGTGACTAAGTACAACTAAAATAGGATAGTTCGTCCTTATTGCCTCTCTAGTTTTATTATGTTAGCTTCCTGGATATTTGGGCTATTGTTTACATTTTTACTTGTATTTTATCTATAATTTTATTATCTTTGGAGCTCAATCAGTAGTTGCCTACTGAGTACCACATATTTGGTACTCATACTATAATTCTATAGCCTGCAGATCATAGTATGGGTTCTTGCCATTATTGTGTGCATATGTAGAGTAGCTACAGATCGGAGATTTAGGGTGATCTCCTATCATGCAGAGTATTACTATTTTCCCTGTTATAGATTAGAATGATCTCTATATTGTATTATGAGATGTGTTGTATTAGTATATTTGTTTAGTACTTTATTTTGAATTCTTGTTATGTTAGAAAGCTCTTGTACTAATTCCACCAGGTTTTGGGACTGTCTTATATACGTTAGTATTTTATAATATGTATTCTCTATCTTTATTCATTTCTCTTAATAGTTTGTTACTAGCAGTTTTGAACTATGGGTTGACTTACCTACTGATGGAATTGTAGTAGGTGCCATCACGATTTGAGAAATTAGGCCGTGTCATTTATTCGATATTTTTTTTCTTAATATTAGTTAGCCTATGATCGCTACTGAGTAATAGTGGTTGTACTCACCCCTACCTTCTTGCATTTTTATGATACAAATATTGTTATGAGTAGTCTACCTGGCTAGAAATCATGCTGAATTGGTGTGCCAAAGTGGTGGTGAGCTCCTACCTTCGATGACTATTCTGACTTCCTCAATTCTTTAGTTCTGTCTTCTTTACTTTCTTGTACATTGCTGTATGTTCAACTATGGTTTTTTGTAGTAGAGTCACTCTTGCATTTGGAAAGCCGAGTCTTGAGATATTTTGGAGTATACTATTAAATTTCTTTTCGATTAGCATTGACTTGAGTTGCTATTGCATATTGTTGTGCTATTCCATTATTTGCCTTTACTTCGAACGAATCATATTTTTCCTACCATGGTGGGTTAAGGTAATAGCAATCATGACTCTTGAAATTTTGGATCGTAATAGTATGAAAGTTATTACTAATAGTTATATATTTTATGAAGTAATTTTTTGTTCATATTCTATTTATGTGTATCAAAAGACACTTATTTTAACTTTTATTTATCAAAGGCTTGAATAATAAATATTCAATAAAAATATTTATCTTCTTTTTTATAATTTGGTATAAGCAAATACTTAAGAACTTTTTACTTATAATTTTGAATAATGTAGTAATTATATCTCAATACATTAATATACCTCATTATGGGTGTTATTGAAGGATTTACGTAATGTAAGGAGTGTAAGTATTTGATTTTTAAATATATGAAATGCATCTAAAACTATAGTGTTGCTTTACCTGAAAGGAAAATTAATAATACTCTTCGAGGTTACTAGATAAATCATAAGAAAAGATGTTGATTCCAATAAAACGGTGGTACCTTATATCAATAAAAGTAATAGAAAGAAGGCTTAGGAATGAATCTTATGAAAATTTAGGTCTTTTGTTCACTTGGAAGATTATTGTCTCCTCCTTGATGAAATTTGAATGAGATATATTTTTTTACAAATTCAAAATTGATATTTTATATGTATCTCACCATCGAAATAAAAATAATTGTGATTTTTTTAATTCAAATCCATTAGGCGAGGTGCCGAGAGCCGATATATTTTTATTTCCATAACAACATTGACTAAAAAATGTACAAGTGAAAAGGACTATATTTTTGGACCGACACGTATATGCATAGCAGTTATTTCCAGTTATCATGTTGTATTTATACTTTTTATTATATTTGTAGTTTAAGTTCAACTGATTTACTTGTATATGATTAGTAAACCTATATTTCCCTATTATATATTTTATGGATTATCAATAATTTCAAGATTTGACCTAGGGGGAGGGCGAGTTTGATGACCTTGCTAGATATTTATACTCACACTTATTATAGGGGTACAAGTGGTGATCAGATAGTGACCCTTGATTTTAACTTCCATCAGTCTCTGTAGTTGAGGTTATCCACTATTTGAGCATGACAACTACTTCTTCCATAATAGACTTAGTATTTTCATTTCATCAAGTTGCTTCTCGTATGTTGGCTCCTTCCGACTCCTCTCCACTTTCACTTTCACTTGTCATATGAATATTCAAAAAATCATTTCACATCACTTCAATCTTAACTCTTTCAAATTTCCCAATAAAAAACTAAGAATAAGATAAAGAAACAAACAAACAGAACCTCTAGATCTTATTAAACTTCCTAACTACTTATTTTCAGAATATATTATGTCAAAAATAATTTTTAAAAATGTATTAAAATTCATTTTATCTCAGCAAAAAAAGCTAAAGGGGGATATTCATTAGTGTCATGATGAAGTGATTGATTATTCACTTTTCGAATCCTTTTTATAACATAGCACGGAGAAGGCATTTCTACAACAACCACATTTTCAATGTAATTTGATGAGTGGAATATGGAGAGAGTGATGTGTACACAACCTTATCTTTACCTTGTGAAGGTAGAGTTATTATTTCTAATAGACCCTTAGCTCTAGTAAAACATACAAAAGAACATGTATGTGAGCCAATACAGTAGCAAAGAAGTCGTTCTAAAAAATAATAAGAGAATGGTAGTAATAAAAAAATACCTAAAAGCGAACTAGACAACATTGACTTACCAACCTTTTACCCCAATACACAACCTTCTTATCTCCCAATCTAGAGTCATACCCTCTTAAGCAACTGATGAGTTGACATGACATGAATCAAGGCCTTGTCATAATGGGCATCTCAACTTCAACCGGGACCGGAGACCAACCCCGATACTCAATTCAACCAACGAACATACACCCTGAGTCGGATGAATTTCGAACACATAATAGGATAATATATTTAATAATATGGAGACTTTGGGATAAGTCCATATCCGAGACCAACCCAACTAAGTCTGTCCACCCCATAATCAACCAACCAAACCTAAACGATAACCCAATATATATATATATAAATATATCATGACCATTCCATACCTAAGTCCACAGTTGTCCATACAAAGCCTCTAAACCAAATCAAAGAATATCTCATCGGGACATGCCCCCGACCATAGCCAAAAATCAAAGTCTATGAAAAGACAAAAGTATATAAAGAGATCCATGACATGAAATAGATGCCTTACGAACTATGAAAGCTCACCACTTTAATCCAATACCAACTGTCCCCAAATCCAATTAATGAGCAGGAGAAGTAGTATGGTAGGTTCCTACATCGCGTGGGGATACAACCGCCAGAAGATGGGTTAGCTGGTGAATGCTAGTATGCACTCAGGATAAGGATAAAGTAATTCCAACCTTTAAAACCAAGTAAACGAACCATATACATTCACGACCATACATATAGATAACTATGCCAAGAAAGGGAGCCGAGTTTATCGTGCCTTTAAAACCATTAACTTGGGTATGTGTAACTTAACCGTCATAATCCACCCACAAGCTATATTGGTCCAGTGTAACCCCCTAAATAGGCCTCGTTGCATATACCCGCACAAACTAGAGATACCATAGATGTAGGGGATTCCTGAGTACCCTTCACTATATGTACAAGTGTACTTAGGGGATTCCTGTATACCTCGTAAGTATCATAGTTGTTCACCATCACCAATCCATGTGTCGACAGATATGAGGTTCTAGTGTTTGTCCATTGGACTCCCACCTTCACAATTAGCTATCACACCCCACCATCAAGGCCCAATTAAAACCATTTCCACACAACCAAGCCACTAATTTTATTATTATTAATCGAGGCAATTTTAAGTGGTATTGTCATACCTACTATACCTTAGAAGCAATGTCTTTAGCCAACCTTAGGGGATTCCCATGTACCCCATAGGTTACACTATTAAGTTACTTGAGGATTCCCATATACCCTGCAAGTACATCATTATTAGGCTTACTTAGGGGATTACCGTGTTCCTCACAAGTATCTCATTATTAAGTTTTTCTAGGGGGATTCCCATGTACCCCACAAGATGTTCATTATTCAAACCAATTTCATTATTTCATTCACTTGGGGGATTCCTATGTACCCTGCAAGATTTTCAATTAAACTATATCCATGACAACCAAAAACTTTCCATTTACCCATTTCAAACTATTCAAAACCATTTAGACCATTCAAAAACCATCCATACCAATTTAGGGTTCCATTACCAAACCATATCATGCAATAGTTTCAATGAAAGTTCAATAATATAGTAAAAACATTCTCATAGGCATTTCAAATATATTGAGGGCATACCTTTAACAAGACCAAAACCAAAGCATAAACCATCAAATTTAGGGTTATCCATTACCCATTTATTAAACCATAACCAACAAGCACCCACATATACAAACCATCACAAAAAACATGTGAAAAGATAATTTAAACCAAGAGTAAATAATACTCAACAATACGTACAAAAACCCTCAACATAGGTTTTCAAAACCACCATTCATGATTCACAATCAATGTTTAAAACAAATTAAAACATGCCTTTAGTTGGAACTAATAATGAGGGAGAAGTACATGCCTTATACAAGAAGATTCACGGAAGGAAACTTGACTCTTGAGCCCTTTGAAGAACACTTGTAGAAACCCTAGCCTCCAATCTTCAAGAGAGAGTTTAGAGAGGATTTGAGAGTGTTTATGTCTTTCCAAAGTGTGTTATGAGAGGCCATCAAGGGTTATATAATGTGGGGACATAAAGGTTTTGGGGTGGCTAATATCCAAAATACCTTAGCTCAAAAACTAAAAACAAGCATGTAGGAGGGTACGCCTCACCCCCTAAACTATACGCTAGGGTACGAGTGGTACCCTTACTTGTACCCTAGACCTCACCTTAGTCCCCTATACTAACCATCATATGACAACCTAGGGTTAACTCATACTCCAAGGTACGAGAAGTACCCATAATCTGTACCTTGGAAAGATTCAGCTAGTCCAAACATTGGCCATCATACAACTTTGTATCATACACCTCTTATCTTACCATACGACTAGTATGATGCTTAGTTGTATCTTGGACAGAAACCAACCAAAATACATTAACTAACATACGATAGAGGGGAAACCAAGTCGTACCATAACATATGAGTAGTATGCCTAAACTTAGGTTTAGGGTGTTTTTACAAAGGCCAAGGTTTAGGGTGTTTCATTCTCCCACACTTAGGATCATTCATCCTTGAATGATGGGTAAGGGAAAGAATGAGCACAAGATAGCACATTAACACACATTAAACTTCCCTCCAACCAAAATAGAAGATTAAGACCTAAATAAAGATGAGAAGATCATCATGTACTCCAAGAACGATATACACCCCAACACCTAAATTTCGACCTTTAATTAAGTTAGAAAGCAAAGACACAAGGAAATACTCCCTTCCTTTAACCAAGATAAAGAAATATGATATGATAAAGAACATCTACCTTACACACGAGTTTTCAGAATGAAGAACCAATGCGGATACTTGGATCCATGTGCTCTCCGCATCTCAAATGTCTTTCTCAGAATTTTGGTTCCACCATAGACCTTCACCAAAGCCACACATTTTGATGTACCAGTGAACTTACTAACTCAAGATCTTCACCGAGACCTTCTTATAGGACAAAGAATCCAAGATACCAATATCATCCAAAGGAACAAACCCACGAAGGACTATCCACACCTTACCTCTACACAAACACATGAAATACTGGATGAATGGAACCTATGTGAGAGGACAATTCCAATTCAACTTAGAATTCCCCAAGACACATCACTACAAGAGCTTGAGTCTAACCATACACCACTTCCATGTTCAAGCCTATCGAAAGCAAAGAGGAAATTAATTTAGGCCATAGAGCTCTACTCCTTACAACCACCCAAAACACTACTCCTATTCTATTACTACAACCAAGTATCATGACCCATCAAGATTCTCAAGTGCCCAACACAATGATTAGTATATCTATCAATCACAATATTCAAGCCTACCTCTTCTATACCCATGGTATGATCTACCTATCCAAAGGTTTAGTAACCTCTATCATTTTTCAAAAGGATTCTCACTACCTATTCCTCTTCTAACTATACCTCAAGACAACAACCTTACCTTACCCTCCAAAACCATAGTTCTAGTAGTCACCCCAGACTCTTCCCTACTAAGGAATTCTACTTCTCCCCCGCTTCAAACATCACTACACCTCCACATCTACTACCATCCTAACATAAGAAGGATCTTTAAGGCACTAAATTGCAAAAATCATTCATGCTACCCAAGCGAGACCTCCAAAAAAAGACACGATACTATAGGCATGAGGTACTTCGTAATAACCACCTAGGTCATAAATGAAGAACCATCTTGACATAACACACCATAGTAGGAGTCCTTAGGACTAGACTAGACACCAAAATAAAAATGACCTAATATATCATAGGTAATGCAATGTAAGGTTAAGATTCATATCCAGGGAATAAGGAGAAGAACCTTAAGCATATGCGCTACCAAAATACGGGCAACACTAATAGAGTACTCTCTTAACTGAGAAAGGAGAGAATCACTATAATAGGAGTAAATGAACTCCAACCTTCCCTTGAACTCTACCACTAGAAGAAAATTTAAGATTAATCCTCGACCTTCATCTTATTACACCTGTAAGCACAATACTCCGCTCTAATGGGTATCATAAAGGATATTTACTAGGGATACTTAGTTATCCTATACCTAAAACCTCGTACATCAAAATGCCATCTAGAGCCCAATATAGTCACACAAACTCTACGCTCTAACCCATCCAATGACTAGAACCCCAATCCATCTGTTCAACCTGTACCCCTGACCTATGTGTCACAACTTTCCCACTATTGTATTCACGAAGCCATCAACCTCACCCCCTCCACACACCTCATCCAACCTACCAATTTACCTCCATAATTCTCGCATTCCTATTCCCGAGCTAATATACTCCCATCATTAAAATCAACACCTAGGTTCAAACCTAGCATTCACAATAACCATGCACTATTAAGAAAGTGCCTTATATAAAAAATATAAATATATGGTCCACCCCACAAGGAGGACACCTTAAATTCCTTAGTCACCTGCCGACAACTTATGCATTTCTAGGTAAAACCATCCACCTTTATACATAAAAAAAAGGAAACACCCCACAGAGAATCACTAGGATAGATGAAACATTTTTCTAAAAGATCCCTTAATTTCTCCTTAAGTTCCTCTAACCTAATCGAAACCATTTTACAAAGAAAGAATAGAAATTAGACAAGCGTCAGAAACAAGACCAATTCCAACTCAGTCTCCCTATTAGAAGGACACCCTAAGGGTCATTAGGAAAGACCTCAGGAAGTTCATTCACCACCAAAACCAAATACACAGGAGTTAGAATATTTTAACCAGGACCAAATGATAGAGACACCTCTTTAGAGATTAATCTTCAAGCTCTAAGTTATGATATAACCTCCCTTTTAATATCCAGGGAATCATTCTCCCATCTCATATCCAACTCACCAGGGAGTTAAAAGATGATTTTATGGGTCCAAAAGTCTAATGATGCATAGTACGAGTGTAACCAATCCATCCCCAGAACAACACCGAAATTCATCGAGTCAAACAAATCCACCAAAGCCCTTTTTCTACCAACAGTTACCAAACCACCCGTATAGGTCATTTTGGCAATCATAAAGTCACCTACCAGGGTAGAAAGAGAAAAAGAGTCTAAAATAACCTTAGGAACAAAACCCAAATCACAACCACAAAAGGAGTCACAAAATAGAGGGGAACCCAGACCAAGTAAACCATACATACCATAGAAAAAGAGTTTTCAACGTACCATTATTAGCATCAGGAGATGCCTCAAACTCCTGAGGAATAGTGAGAACATTGAGACGATCCTGACCAATGCCCAAACCAGAAGTAGCACCCCTTGGTGCGGGAGTTAAAGAAGTGGAAACCGATATCCTATTTTCCACAGTGGAAATCCTTATGGGATACTCCCATTGTAAATGACCCAACTGATCTTAATGAAAATATCAGTTCCTCCCTTCATAGCAATAGCCATGGTGCAACTGACTGCAAAGCCAATAGAGAGGATAGCGTGGGGCTGATTGAACTCTACCGACCCAAAAATAATACTCACTAGAATACTGAGGATAAGGGATAATGAAAACCACATGGGAACTCCCTGGATTCCCTTGCTCAAACCACTATCCACAACCCTACCATAAATTTTTTGACCCCTTAGGTTTGAACGTTGAGACTTTTTGCTCTGCTTTTTCCCGACCTTGCCTAATTCTTTCTTACACCACTAGAATGGGACTGACATGATAGAGATGTCACTATCTAGGCCAACAAATGAATAGAACATCAAAACTCGCCATTGGTAATATATTCTTAAGGTAACTGAGCATGAGTGCCACCTTTCAGAATAGGAATAAAAGAGGTGGAACTCCATGAGGAAAATCATGAACTACGACCCGCGACCGGGTTAAGGCCCCATGAGTTAGATGAGATCTATCCATATCTTTCTCCAGTGGGATAGAAGAGTTTCCACCAACTTTAGACCGTTGAGAGAACATGATCTGAAAAGGCAAACCAAAGAAGATTTAGGGTTGAGTTTAAGATCATAGACTCTATAGCTGAAAAGTAGAACAACAAGAAAGTGAAATATTCCTAAATGACTTGTAGCCTCCTGATTATAAGTGTGGTGCACAAGACACCCATAAGAAAGACTCTACTCGACATGGCATTGTGGACACCCTATGACACCGAAACCTAGGCTCTGATACAAACTTGACATGACCCAAACTAGGGCCTTGTTGTAGTGGGCATCACAAGTCCAATTGAGACCGAAGACCACCCCTGATACCTAATTCAACCAACCAATATACACTTTGTGTCGGATTAATTTTGAACCTATAACAAGATAATGTATTTACTAATGTGGTGACTTTGGGATAAGTCCATATCTGAGACCAACCCAACAAAGTTAATCCATCCCATAAGCAACCAACCAAACCATAATGATAACCTAATGTATATACATAAATATATCATGACCATTCCATACCCAAGTTCACAGTTGTCCATACAAAGACTCTAAACCAAACCAAAGAGTATATGTTCGGGACATACCTCCGACCATAGCCAAAAACCAAAGTCTATGAAAAGACAAAAGTATTGTAGAGATCCATGACATGAAATAGATACCTTTCAAACTATGGAATATCACCACTTTAATCAAACACCAACTATCCCTGAATCTAATTATTGAGCAGAAGGAATAGTATGGACAATTTCTATATCACGTGGGATACAACTTCCCAAAGATGGGTTAACGGGTGAACTCTTGCATGCACTTAGGGTAAAGATAAAGTAATGCCAACTATTAAAACCAAGTAAACCAACCATATTCTTTCAAAACATACATACACACACATATATATATATACATACATATATATATATATATGCATACATACATACATACATTTATATATATGTATATATATAAACATACCGGGAAATAGAGCCGGGTTTAGTATCCCTTTAAAACAATTAACCTGGGTATGTTTAGCTTAATCGTCATAATCCACCTATGGGATTTATGGGTATAGTTTAACCCCCTAAATAGGCCCCGATGCGTGTAGCCACTGGAGAAACCATAGGAGTAGGGGATTCCCAAATATCCTTCACTCTCTATGATACATCTATACAAGTGTACTTAGGGGATTCTCGTGTACCCCATAAGTATCATAGATGGTCTCCATGAACAATCTTCATGTTGTCAAACATGAGTTTCCAATGTTCATTTATTGGACTCCTACCTTCACGGTTACCTATCACACCCCGCCATTAATGCACAGTCAAAACCATTTCCACACAACTAAGCCATTAATTTTATTATTATTAATCGAGGCTATCTTAAGTGGTATCTTCATACTGACTATAGATTGCAAGCAATGTCTTTATCTAACCTTAGGGGATTCCCATGTACCCCATAGGTTACATTATTAAGTTACCTGAGGGATTCCCATGTACCCCATAGGTTACATTATTAAGTTACCTGAGGGATTCCCATGTACCCAACAAGTACATCATTATTAGGCTTACTTTGGGGATTCTCGTGTTACCCACAAGTATCTCATTATTACGTTTTTGCTTGGGAGATTCATATATACCCCACAAGATATTCATTATTCAAACCAATTTCATTATTTCATTCACTTGGGGGATTCCCATGTACCCCGCAAGGTTTTCAATTAAACCATAACCATGACAACCAAGACCTTTCCAGTTAGCCATTTTAAACCATTCAAATGCCATCCATATCAATTTAGGGTTCCATTACCAAACCATGCCATGCAATAGTTTACATGAAAGTTCAAAAATATAGTAAAAACATTCTCATAGGCATTTTATCAAACATGTTGAGGGCATACCCTTACCAAGACCAAAACCAAAGCATAAATCATTAAATATAAGGTTACCCATGACCCATTTGTTAAAACATAACCAACAAGAACCTATATATGGAAAAAATCACCAAGAACATGTGAAAACATAATTTAAATCAAGTGTAAACAATACTCAACAATGCACATCAAAGCCCTCAACATTGGTCTTCAAAACCACCATTAATGATTCACAATATATTTTTAAAACACATTAAAACATGCCTTTAGTTGGAACTAACAACGAGGGATGAGTACACTCCTTATACAAGAAGATTCAAGGAATGAAACTTTACCCTTGATCCTTTTAAAGAAAACTTGTAGAAACCCTAGCCCCCAATCTTCAAGAGAGAGTTTAGAGAGGATTTAAGAGTGTTTATGTCTTTTTAAAGTGTATTATGAGAGTCCACCAAGGGTTATGTAATGTGGGTACACAAGGGTTTTGGGGTGGGAAATGTCCATAATACCCCTATCTAAAAAACTAAAAACTAGCATGCAGGAGGGTACAAATCACCTCTAAACTAAACCCTAGGGTATGAGTGGTATCCTTACTTGTACCTTAGACCTCACCTTGGTCCCTTATACTGACCATCATTATACCACCTTGGGTGAACTCATACTCTAAGGTACGAGAAGTACCCATAATCTATACCTTGGATAGATTCAACTAGAACAAACTTTGGCCATCATATTACTTGGCATCATAAACCTCATATCCTACCATATAAATAGTATGATGCTTAGTTGTATCTTTGATAGAAACAAACCCAACTAAAATGACTAATGTATGAAAGAGGGGACACCAAGTCGTACCATAGCATACGAGTAGTATATCCAAATCGAACCTTGTCCAGAATGTTCAAACCTAAGAAATATTTGCAAAGGCCAAGGTTTAGAGTATTTCATGAGTCATGTCTTGTCTAGTCACCTCCCCTTAAGACTTCTTTGATCAACCTTTACTACTTAGGAGAATTATAGCCAACCTTTCACACCCCCGCAGTGGGACATTTCTAGAAATCTTTTAAATTACCTCTGCCCCTATCACTTAGAGATAGAAATTAAATTAGATTAATGGATTCCAAATAACTTGAATTGAACATGTTATGGTTCATTTTTCATCCATGAACAAATGTGATTGGATATTTGGCTCAAAATTAATTTTATCTTATTTTAAAAGATCACTCAACTTAAGACTTTACTTTGGTGAGGCATGATTGCAACCTACCACCTCACTTGGGCGAGCAAACACAAACCAAACTATATATATGTAACACCAGACAATTATTAATCAAAAGAAATGTAATAGAAACAAATTCAAATATAAGAAAAGTACAATACAAGTCCAACCAAGCATTATCTAGAAACCACAACTATAAGAATGACCAACGAGGACACAACTAAATACCAAAGCCATAACATATATCTACATGCCTCTAGGATTAAGAACTACTAACTACTAGATGATATAGATCCCTGATGTACCCATTAACTATACAAATCCAAATAAGACTCTAGACTTAAAACTATCGAAAGAATGGAGCATACCAAGCTTTAGCTGGACTTGACCAAACATAATGAGGATACAGTCTACATGATAACTTATAAACATGAATTCAGTTCCCCCAGATAATACGGACATCACTATGAATTAATACCAAGTATACAATGTGATAGAATAACAGAAATATCATTACTAAAATTAAAACCATAATACGACAAAATTTGAAATTGAAATAATACCCCACAACCTACTATGTGACCACAACAACTATAATCTCAGCCAAATATTACCTAAAAAACTCAACATACATCTAACTCAAAAATCTACATGATATAAATATAATATAAAGTAATACACAAGTCTCACTCGCCAGAAACTAGTCAAGTCCTTACAGGATAAAAAAGGACATTAGCTCAAACATAGAAAAAATAGTCATAGCCTTATAGTCTAGGAAAAAAGTGTGACCTTTCTAGAAATAGTCATGATGTTACAGGTGCTTCTAACTCCATGAACTAAAACCTATCAAAAGATATCACGGCCTTACAACTTCTAGAAAATCCTTGAAGGTAAAATAAACCATAGTATGTAGAACACATAAGACTAATAACTATCCACAAATTACAACAAGGCCATCACTTAAGCTATAAGACCTACAGAAAACTACCAACTAATCACATGTATATATAGTTGGACCCATGCTATATAATTAACCACAACTCTCAACATAATCCAATATCACATAATATGTGCAACCGCCTCCTACTCCTCAACTTCAAATGGAATCAAAATTACTAAATATGAGTTTTAAATAAGAATACTATCAATAATCATTTGGAGACATCTAACTTGAAAATTATAGATCTTATGGAATCATTTTAAAAAAAGGAATAAACTTAACATACATTAAGTTCGAGTTTGAATAACTTGATGTGAATAATCAATTATATTTTGGGGATCAAATATAGAATTAAAGTATTTTTTCTACATCAAAGCACAAATTTTTAGTTGTGCACAATTTCATCATTTGATGTAAGCATAGCTTCCCTATAATAATCTAATTTGAAAATGTGTAGAATCTAACGAACATAATTCTCAAGAAAGATGTAAGTGACCAATAATGAATTTTGACAGAATGAATGAAAAATCAATATGAAAATATGTATCTATATATGTAAATCAACTAACTAATTTAGAATAAAAATAATTGAAAAATTATCATCTAAGTGCTGGCCTATTCACCCACTTCTACATGGAAGTAGAGGTATTAACACCATATTATTTTAAATCTCATTATGTTCGTATTCGGATATTGTAGAGGTTCATGATAAATTACATGCAACTTTTTGAATATAACTTTTTATGTATCATAATAAATAGAAAATTGTTTGAATAAAGTCTAGCACGTATAGTAGTAATTTTTCAAAATAATTAGATGTTTTAAGTAAATATTTAGTGGACATGAGGACTTTTTATTAATTAATCAAAAGACAAAAAATGATTGACCATGTGTCCAAAAATAAAACAAATAAAAAAGAATACAAAAATCTGAATTTTGTTAAAAACAACCAAATCCAAAAGCTTGATGCAGTTTCTGATATTCCAAAAGGCCATTTTCCTCTAGAATCTTCCATCTCACTTTTTAAATTTCATCAGCTTCATCAAAATGCTCCTGCGGTAGTCACCAAAACTCTCATTTTCCATGTGTTCTCCTTTGGATCATCTTTAACCTGGTTCTTCATGTGTGTTTGTAGCTCCACCTTGCACACGAGTTTTCACTGTATCAAAATGAGTATTCTTTCTTCACCTCTTCATTCCCTCCCATCCTTTTTTGATCTTATTTTACTTTTTTTCTATATGTCTAGGGATGTAATCATATTTAATAGTTACCCATTAATTTTTTTTTGAAAACAAATATTTGAAGATAAAATCATGAAGAAAACATTGGGAATTATTTAAAATTTATATAATAATCATAACCTGTCAGACCTAAATTTCTAAAATTTATGATGACTCCTACCCCCATCCAATATTGGTAGGTATGTCTAACTCAATAAGTAATGACCAATAAGTCATTTCCTTCATTTTATGCATTTTCTATATTTAGAGATTTAATATAGTTGTCCTAGGACATTTATGACTTACTAGGACTAACAATTTAGTTATCGGGTATTTCATTTGATTTTTAGAGCCATTACCCTATTTAGGAGTTTTTATAGTCAAGAAATGGGTCCCAGGCCAAAACCTTTGGTAAACAGCCTCAGATGCCATTTATAACAATATCAATAGCTTTGGAATAAGGACCTTGGTACACGTCCTAAGGATTTTAGTCTTCATTTTGGACTATGGGGTGGAATTTGGCAAAAATACCCCTTGGGGTGTGGGCCCTACTATTTATTAAAAAAGCCTCAGATGGAAGTTTCGATAGCGTTGTTAAGTCAGGAATGTCTATTTTAGTAGGATAGCATAGTTCATTTACGCTCATGGGATTTCAAATGAATCCCAATTGCTCGGCCGATATATTTGCAACTTTAAAAGTTTCTGGTATATCATCACCTGGTGCAGGCCAAGAATGGCCTTCATGTGTTAGGGCTAGGCTCCGTTCATGACTGCCAAGATTTTGGACCTCTACATTATGGGCTGGACTTTGCATTTTCCAAGAGAAGGATAGCGAGTATGTTCCAACATTCTTTTTCATGATCTTGGTAGATCAGTCATATTCACAAAGGGTTGTATAGATCGTTAGTGGCATTAGCTATAGGGGTCCCATGTTTGTGAAAAAAGACCCCGGACAGTATATAATCTTCTTCCTTAATTTTCTAACCCATTTTTCAAGTTCCACACACCATTGTTGGCACTCTGAGCTTTGGAATTGTGAGAAAATTGTATTATCGAGATGGGAATTAGCAAGGGAGCATGTTTTTGGGCCCCATATCATTGATTTTCCCTTATTCTTTCACTCAATATCCCCTTTAGTTCTTCATTTGATTGTTTATTTTTGTATTATTGTTAGGGATGTTTTAATCTCAGAATTAGCTATATTTTTATGGCATTTGATCCTTGAGCTACATGGGACACTATGACCATTTCAATTTTGTAATTTTACAAGTAGACTCCATGTAGGATTTTTAGACCAATTTATATCCCAAAGCATTTATATGCAATATGGGTATTATTTTTCTTTTCTTGATGCTTAGACTATTATTTTGATAGAGTGGCAGTTCTTGGAGGCCTCTCAAAAGGTGAATGCTCTGGTTTAGAGGATTCAACGAGCATTTGGCAGTGTCCAGGTAGGCTAGAGTTATCTTAACTCCAGATTGAGCTAATTTATTCTATTAGTGCACTATTATGCTAGTTTTGGGCAGGTAGTTTTAGCCCGGTTTATTAATTTAGTATATTACACCTTATTTAGTCGGTTAGAGCCCTATTTTGGAAGATTTCAAGCCCGTTATCCCCTAGAATAGTGTAGTATCATCCTTTAGGGCTAGGTTTAGTACTATTCATACTTATAAATCGGATTGGGAAGCCTTAGACAAGAGTAGGCTAGGTTTCATCCATGTTTTGACTTTCATGACCTGTAGTGGGTCCCACTATCTTTTTTAGCTAGTATACTTGGCTTAGACTCTTTAGGCTTAGTTAGAATCTTGACTAATATTTTAGGCTACTAACTTGGATTAGGTTTGGCCTAGATTTTTCTATGGCCTATTTGTTCACCTTTTTTCCCCAGTAGAATAGTATTTGACCTAGATCGCTCTTCCTTAACTTAGTAATTGGAGACCCGCTTTAGCTCAATGGATGCATTTTCTTGAGATTAGTATTATTTACCGTATGGTCTTGAAATTAGCTTACAACCTTGGATTCGTTCCCTTTAGCTAGTTATGCATATATTTGTTTAAAAAGATTTTAGTTACATTTGAGATTGATTTATGCGTTATTTCAACTATTTATTATGAGTTCTGGCATTGCTTTAGCATTGGTTACCATACGATTTTGGTATCAGTTTTACCATTGAGATTGTCTATCGATGGGATCACTAGTTTTTAGTTTTGGTATGGTTATTATGAGTTTTGGTTTAAGTCCATCATCTAGTCATGATATGATCTAAGTGTTTTTGTGTTGATTACAGGTGTTTTAGGAGTATTAACAATGGTATAAAGTTCTATTGTATATGATTTATGTGGCCTCTCATTATTATCCTCTAATTCTGATCAAACCTAATGTATGAGCTCTTGTAATTATCTATTTTTTATAGTTTGAGATCGACGTCGGGTCTCTTGTTCTTACCCGTTGGTGCTGGTTCTAGCCCAGTGCATATTTGGATAGTTTTATTATGGATTTACTATCAGATGGTTACCTAAGATCTATTAAGTCAAGATTACATATGCTTTCTACTTTAGTTTCTTTTTGTATTCACACACCGACTTATAGGGGCTTGATAGGGTTAATTGTCTTCTTATATGAACCGACACGACCCAACCCGAGGAATTTTCATAATGAGCATCCCAAGTTTGACCGGGACTGAAGAACACCCCCGTTACCTAACCTAACCTCCAGCTGCCTGCCTTGATGTAACACCCCATACTTTTTCTAAGATTAAATTCGTCTTGAGAATGTCAAAGATTTTCTTCTAAGATGAATACCTTTTTATTTCATGTGGTATTTTCAAGATTTCAACTTTCCATTATGTGAGAAATTGAATAAGTTTACTATCGATATAAGATTCACCCAAATCCAACACTAGGTGAAGGAGTTATGGCATTTTTAAGTTGACAGTGTGCCACCTGGGCACTTGGCGTGTCACGGAGACGGGAAAAATGACAATCGTCAATTCTAGTGGCCCTCCGCGATAGCCCCGCATCACAGAGAAGCCCAAATTCCCAATTGTCCCATTCCAGTGAAACTCTGCGATGTTTCCGTGTCGCACCAAGGGCCAAAATTACAATCCAAGGGGCACCTCGATTGTGGTGCATCGCGGTGAGTGCCCAGTTCCTATTTGTCCTTTTCCAGTGAGCCACCATAATAGTGGCGCGTCGCAGTGGCCCAGTAAATTAGGATTTTTGGTCATTTTACCAGTTCTATTTGGGAGTTTAAAAAGGGTATTTTGGTAAATTACCTAGTCCTCAATCCATCCAAAACACATCATTAAGCTTATACCAAAGCACTTTATGCTTATTTAATCACTTTATCTCAAAAGAATACCCTAGATCATCAAAGCTCCTTCTCTAAGAAATTCAAATTCCTTCATTAATTTTCCAAAGAAATTCAAGATTAAGGATTTCTAATGCAAGAACTCCTAGAACTCATCTTCAAAAGCATCATAGGAATCCAAGATTCAAGATTTTCATCTAAGATCATCAATTAAGGTATGTGGGGTTTTGAACAAGGATACTCCTTTCATCCTTGTGCCCAAAACTTATTTTTATTACAAATTTACTGAATTTTATATGTTTACCCATGAAATTGAAGTTAGGGTTTATACCCATTAATGTTATTTACAAGCTTATGAGATGTCCAATGATTTAGAAGTTGAATTACATGATTATGTTCATATTTTCATGTATATTGCAAAAATTTCTAGATTTTGAGTTGAATTATCAATGTATACATTATCAAGCATGGACATTTTGATTTTTTAACATGAGATTGATACATGGGTCATTAAGCCCTAATTTAAGATTTCTATTTCAAGAATTGTAGTGCTATATGCACCTTATGACTAGATTCCTTTCAGATTATTGATAAGGATTTAACCTTTTGGTCTCAGAATATATATGAAATCCACTTTATAGATTCAAATTACAGATTTAGCTTTATAGATATACACTTTACAAATTCATATTACAGATTTAGCTTTACAGATATACAATGACTATTTTACCCATATTTATTCTGAGACCGAAAGGTCAAATCTTTATCAATAATCTGAAAGGAATCTAGTCATAGGGTGCTTATAGCACAACAGCTCTTGAAATAGCAATCTTAAATTAGGGCTTAATGACCCATGTATCAATCTCATGTTAAAACATCAAAATGTTCATGCTTGATAATGTAAACATTGATAATTCAACTCAAAATCTTGAAATTTCTGCAATATGCATGAAAATATGAACATAATCATGTAATTCAACTTCTAAATCATTGGAAATCTCATAAGCTTGTAAATAACATTAATGGGTATAAACCCTAACTTTAATTTCATGGAAAATCATATAAAATTTAGAAAATTCATAATAAAAATAAGTTTTGGGCACAAGGATGAAAGGAGTATTCTTGTTCATAACCCCACATACCTTAATTGATGATCTTAGATGAAAATCTTGAATATTGGATTCCTATGATGCTTTTGAAGATGAGTTCTTAGAGTTCTTGCATTGGAAATCCTTAATATTGAATTTCTTTGGATAATTAATGGAGGAATTTGGATTTCTTAGAGAAGGAGCTTTGATGATCTAGGGTTTTCTTTTGAGAGAAAAGGGATGAAATAAGAATAAAGTGCTTTGGTATAAGCTTAATGATGTGTTTTGGACGGATTGGGGGCAAGGTAATTTACAAAAATACCCTTTTTAAACTCCCAAATGGAACTGGTAAAATGACAAAAAATCCCAATTTACTGGGTCACCGCGACGCACCACTATCGTGGTGTCTCACTAGAAAAAGGACGAATGGGAACTGGGTGCTCACCGCGATGCGTCACAATTGCGGTGCCTCTTGGATTGCCATTTTGTCCCTTGGTGCAACGCGCTAGCATCACAAAGTCGAACTAGAATGCAACAATTAGGAATTTGGGCTTCTCCGTGATGTGAGTCTATCGTGGAGGACCACTAGAATTGATGGTTGTCATTTTCCTCGTATCCGAGATGTGCTAATTGCCCAGGTGGCACACTGTCAACTTAAAAATGCCATAACTCCTTCACCTAGTGTCGGATTTGCGCTAATCTTATATCGATAGTAAACTTATTCAATTTTCCGCACTATGAAAAGTCAAAATCTTCAAAATACCACATGAAATAAAAATGTATTCATCTTAGAAGCAAATCTTCGACATTCTCAAGATGAATTTAAGCTAGGAAAAAGTATGGGGTGTTATAATATCTCTCCCTTTGGAATATTCATCCTCGAATGTGGCTAATTAAGCTGAAAATACTGAGGAATCTGAGGCTATAAGCTATCATGCACAACTAAAATAAACTAAATAGCTGAATCTTAAACATAATAAGCTACTAAACTGACCTGCGAGTGCATGAATTCTCACACAAATAGCTATATGTGTAAGATAGAAATGAGAGAGTCAGCTTACGAGTAACCATTACTTTAGTCTAGATCTGATTTCATGAGAAAAAGATGAGAGGTTTATAACATGAAAACTTGGGGTATTACACCTAAGTTGGCTGAATTTTGAGCATATAACAACATAGCGTAACTATCCAATTTACAAACTCTAGGATAGGTCTATTACCGAGACCGACCCAACCGAGTCCAGACATCCGAACCCAACCAATAGCCAAACCAACCAAAACATAACCATATGAGTTTCATAACAATGATATATAATCCCAAAATAAAAGAGGATGAAACAACCAACAATGCAGGCAATCAATATCAGCCCCATTACCAATGTAAATACTAAGGCTGACACCCCTACCGATCCCACCCATACTAACCTATAGTAGTTCTACAAAAACCTCTAACCAAAAAAATACCAAAATTCTGTTGGGACATGCCCCCAACCATTGCCAAAACTAATATCCATAAATAAACCAAAGTATAAAATAACATCTATGAAATATAGCCTTCCAGAAAGATGGAAGCTCACCACTTCAATCCAATAGCTGATCCCAAATGTCCGATAGCTAAGCAAGAGGAGTAAAATGGTCAGTTTCTGCATTGCGTGGGGATACAACCACCTAAAGATGGGTTGCGGGTGAATGCTTGCTTGAACTCTGGATAAGCATAAAATAATACAAACCAGTAAAACCAATTAAACCAACCATATGCATACAAAACATACATATATATAACTATGCCGGGAAAGGGAACCGGGTTTAGCATGAATTTAAAACCATTAACTTGGGTATGTGAAGCTTAACCATCCTTAACCACCCACGGGCTATATGTATCTGGTGTAATACCTTAAATGGACCCCGATGCGTATAGCCTCATGAACCAAATATACCATAAGAGCAAGGGATTCCTAAGTACCCTTACCCTTCATGATACATGTGTACAATGTGCTTAGAGAATTCACACGTACCTCATAGTATCATAAAAGGGTCGCCATACCCTACCTCTCATGTTGGCAAATATGAATTTCCAGTGTTCATTCATAGAACTCCCACTTTTATGATTAGCTATCACACCCTGCCATTATTGCCCAATTAAAACCATTTCAAACCAACCAATCCATTAGTCTATTTATTATTTACCAAGGCTATAAGTAGTGGTATTGTCATACCAACTATAACTTGCAAGTATTGTCTTTATCCAAACCCTTTTAAGGTAAACGAATTCCCGTGTATCCATTTACTATGTTAACTTAGGAGAGTCCCATCTACCCCACAAGTGTTCCATCATTAAGTTGCTTGGAAGAGTCCCATGTACCCCACAAGTTATTCATTAACATATTTACTTGAGGGATTCCATTGTACCCCACAAGGGGTCCAATTAACCATAACCATGACCACCAAAGTATTTTATTTAAACCATTCCAAACCATTTTCAATTTAGGGTTCCATTACCAAGTTTAAACCTTGCAACGGTTCCATTAAAATCCAATAATATAGTGAAAATATTTCCATAGAAATTTTATCAAACATATTGGGGGCATAATATTTCCAAAACCAAAGCCAATTCCCATAACCATTTTGTAGTTTGATTCTTGTGAGGGTGGATTTGAGAAATTAAAGGATAGGTTTACTTCTACTTGTATTTTGACCCTACCCGAGGGTCCTAAGGGTTTTTTATGTATTATGATGCATCCCTTGTGGGACTTGATTGTGTGTTGATGCAACATGGTAAGGTTGTAGCCTATTCTTCCAGGCAGCTTAAGGTTCACGAATTGAACTACATAACTCTCTATTTAGAGTTGGCAGTTGTGGTTTTTGCTTTAAAAATCTAGTGCCATTACCTATATGGGGTGCATGTGGATATTTATTTGGACTATAAGAGCTTGTAGTATGTGTTTATGCAAAAGGAATTGAAACTTAATCAAAGGCGGTGGCTTGAGATATATAAGGATTATAAATGAGCCTTTACTACAACCCAAACAAAGCTAATGTTGTTGCTGATGCTCTTAGAAGGTTGTCCATAGGGAGCTTATCTCATATGGATGAGAAGAAAAAAAGGTCAGTAATGGATATTCATAGGTTGGCCAACTTGGGAGTCCATCTCTTGGACTCTTAGGATGGGGGAGTGATTATTCAAGAAGTGATCAAATCATCTCTTGGTGCTGAAGTGAAGGAGAAGTAGGCTTTGGATCCCATACTTATGCGGATTAAGGACAATGTAGGTCAGCAAAAAATTATGGCATTCAAAATTGGGGGAGATGGTATTCTAAGGTACCAAGGAAGATTGTGCGTTCTTGATGTTGATGGTTTACGATAAAGGATTTTGACTAAGGCTCATGAGTCCATATATATAGTTCATCTAGGTTTGACTAAGATGCATTATGAATTATTTCATAATACTATGTGGTTATGTATTCTTTTTTCTGTTTTTGCTAGTTATTGTATTGAATTATTTCTTATATTTTCTTATATATCGACAATTAACCCATTCTTGTCATTTTGGGATATGGCTTGTCTTACCTATTGGTGGGATAAAGTAGGTGTAATCATGACTCAAGAAATTGGGTCATGACATAACAACTTTGAATACTAAAAGTATATGTAATAGTATAAAATCTATACGCATAAATAACATTAATGTCTCAAAGGTAAAGACAAATGAAATTGAAAATGTTTAAATCCTAACACTCAGTTCTTATAAGCAAAAGAGTGAGTGTAATACAAAATTTTTAGTCAAAAATAAAAAACTTTATACAAAGTAATCAAGACAAAAATGATAGATAGAGGAAAGTTGGGACAGTTTTTAAACATAGGAGACAACCATAACTTTAAAGATAGGAAATAAAACACCCAGGGTTTTGTCCATTGGAAATTTCTTAATCTTTGAGATCTTTGCCCTAGAAATAACTCACCATATAAGTCCTATAGTGTAGGTACGATCAAGGGATCCTAGTCGTTAGAAGTCTAGAGAATAGTGTCTGGGTTTCTATTGTGGATACAGTTAGGTGGGTATGGGTCTTTAGGTGTGGTGATAGGTTGGTCCTTTATTTAATCAGTAACTTAGTAACTTGACTTGGATCTGAGTACTAGGGGATTACTAAGATCCATAAGGATAAGGTATGAATGGTAAGGTCTAGTCGTATGCTGTACAATATCAATCCCTTTGGATTCTGTCTTGGGTACGACTGGACTATACTAATCGTATAGTTTGATCATGAGTTGGGGCCATGAAGTCGTGTGGTAGACAGTATATGGATGTCCAACTTTTTGTTCTGGATATGACTGGATAGTACCTGTCGTATGATATGGTGATGAGATAGAGGGTCAACTCATACCCAACTATGGGATTTTTATAGTTTTATGTTGAGGGTATTTTGGAAATTTTCCCATCTTAACTCCTTTTGACCCCACGACATAAAACACCCTTTAGGACCTCATTAACCCTCTATTCTCAATCAATCACTCTTAAAATCTCTCTCAAGTTCTTGGTTTCAAAAAAGGCTAGGGTTTATTCAAGGCTATCAACTAAGGCTTTTAAGCGTGGTTTCTCTTCATCTTCCTTGGTGTCAAAGGCATGTTACTCCCCCTTATTTCTAGATCAACAAAAGGTATGTTTTAATGAATGGTTTTCATGATATTATTATGGATTTGTTTTGTGTTTTGAAATAGATGTTGAGGGTTTTGTTTTTTTCTTTGTTGGATAATGTTTTCCTATATTTTTCTTATGGTTTTCATGTTATAATTATGGTTTGAATATGTGATTGCATAGGGATGGTCAATTTATACATGATTTTTAGTTTAGAAATATTATGCCCTTAACATGATTGTTAAAATACCTATGGGAATGATTTTGTCAAATAGTTTGACTATTATTGAAAACTTTGCATTGCATAAAATGGTAAGGGAACCTAAACTGGTTTGGTTGGTTTTAAATGGTCTGGAAAGGCCTTGGTGGACATGGATTTAGTTTAACTGGAAATCTTGTGGGCTACATGGGAATCCCCTAAGTATTGTCTAATGACATTGCTTGCAAGCTATAGTTTATATAACGATACCACTTCATAATGCCTTGGTAATTGACTTCTAGAATTAGTGGTTTTGTTATGTTCTAAAGATTTTAATTGGGCAATAATGGGGGTTGTGATAGCTAGCTGTGAAGGTGTGAGTCCAAAGGACGGACACTGGAAACTCATGTTTGCCGATATGAGGGTTGGTCTTGGTAGACTTAGGCTTGTGGGGTACATGGGAATCCTCCAAGTCTATACTCGTATATATGTATCATGAAGGTCTAAGGGTACACGGGAATCCCCGGCCCCTATGATATCTCCTGTTTATGCGTGTAATACTCCATACTTTTATAAGTTCAGTCCAGCTCATAGTGCATGTATAAGATGCTTAGAACTTGAAAATTGGTTAAGTGTAGGGGACTTAGTCTTATTTTTAGCTTCTCAACTTCAATGATTTTTAAAGTGACTTTCCCGACCTTGGTACATAAATTTTTAAGTTAATTCATGTTCAGAGGTATAAGTCTCATATCTCGGGGAAGTTTCAGAATTTTGGACGAGGTTTGAACCGTGTTTGAATTGCATTCCAGTGGTCTACTGCAATTTTACCGCATCACAGTGACAGTCTAAATCACACTCATCTCTTTCTAGTGAAGCACGGTGATGGTGCCGTGTCACGCCAAGGTGAAAAATTGCACTCGTCCATTTCTAGTGGCTTAATACGATAATCTCGCATTGCGCCAAGCCTCTAAATCGCACTCGTTCTTTGAATAGCAAATTTCAGTAGCTCAACGTGATTCCACCGCATCACTGTTAAGGCATATTTTCCATGTTCTTGATCCATAATTTGAAATGCATGTGTCATTACCTTTATCCTAGTGTGTGAAGTTATTATTAGGTGAATAGTGTTCCTAGAAATCACTTAGAGCCAAGTTGATATAAGAACCTTAGATTCGTCCAAAGTTTGGGGTTCGATTCTACAAGGGTATACTTTAAACGTGTATAAAATTTGATATACATGGAATTTTTCAGCTCACCAAATTGTAGATAATTGAATTAGCTTTCCACCGATACCAACTTTTCCTTAATTTGATACCCGAGCAAAAAGTTATAGCCATTTTCATGTAAGGCTAAGCTGCCGCAATGGTAACGCATCGCGGTAAGGTCCAAAATTGGGATATGGATTACGAATTTTTGGTTCAAATGAGTGAGGGGAAATTAGGTATTTTCTCATCTCAACCTAGGTCATAATAACACGATGTTAAGCCTCCATTAGGGCATTATTTTCCCTCATTATCCTATTTTACTCTCAAGAGCAAACCCTAATCAATCCTCTTCAAGAACAATCAAGAATCAATCTTCTCAATTCAAGAAAGCTTCCCAGATTTGTTTCTTCTTCAAGATTTAATATTTTTAAGGTATGTGGGAGTTCATCCATGGGTCCTCTTTCACCCATGGAGCTCAAAAAAACCCTTTTATTTTTATTAAAGAATGAATTTTCCATTATTATGGTATTTTGTACGTTCAAGAAAGATTGAATTTCATGTTTTTATGGTATTTTTAATTCAATTCAGCCCATGTATGATTCCACGCAAGATTTTGAATTTTCCATGCTATGAATTTGAATTTCCCATGCTTTATTCACGTAAATATCATGATAGATCCTAAATTCATGATGTTTAGCAATATTCCCATGTTTTAATTTCATGCCTTCCACATGTTTGATGAAATTTCCATATCATGTTAAGTCAATTTCAAGATGAATCCCTAAGCTATGAATTTTTCCATTTAACTCTATGGTTCCCTCATGTTTAAGACATTCTTACGTTTAAGCTATGAACTTTACATGTTTTGATGAAACGCCCATGTCCTATTTCAAGAAAATTACATGTGAATTTCTTAATTCATGATTTTATTTATGTAATCATGCTATGCTCCCATGTTTAAGATATTCCCATGTTCAAGTTCATGATCCCCATATATTTGATGAATTGCCCATGATAAAGTATCAATCTCCATATGTTTGATAAAATGCCCAAGTAATAGGTTTCTTTAAATAATGATTTCTTATTATGCTTTCGAAGCATTAGTATATCTCTGTAGCTATTGCTATCGAGTCCTGGGGGTTTTGAATACCCAAAATTTAGCTGTTTACCTAGTCTTTAGTATCTACAGAGCAATTTCGGTTATGCCACAAGAAATATCATTCAGTCAGTAATATGGTCAGTTATGAGTTTAATTAAGTAAGCTCAGTTTGGTTTCAGTTCCAGTATCAATTAACATATTAATAATTACCTCAGAATCCGTATGCATTGTTATTTTAAGAATACCATGACCTGAGATTACCAATTATCAGTTAACAGTACATGCACCAATTAGTATTACGGTGTCATTCAGTTGGGAGTAGGATTTAGCATCGAGCGAACCCAAGGATGGGGGCTTACCTGCCAGTTGAGGGTATAACCTTTAGTAGCAGTCCCTGTATTCCATAACTACGTAGCCAACATAGGTTGAGATGCTGACCTGCTAGTAGAGGGTTAATCTCATACGGGTACCTGCCAGTTAAGTGTAACCCTTAGTCCTTCAGAACAACACTAGTTTAGTGGATCCACACAGCCAATGTTAGTACCCGTAGCATGGTACTGACACCTTTCCAACTAGGGTTACAGGTTGGACCCCAATTAGCTCAGATTGGGGCATGTCGGTTAGATAATACCTCCTACAGTCTCAGATACAGTCTCAGTTCTATATTCAGTTTAGAGTTCAGTTTTAGGTTTTCTTGAACATAGTATACAACTATTAGTATTTTAGTTATTAGTATCAGTTCTACATTCAGTTCAGAGTTCAGTTATTAGTATTTCAGTTTATAGACTATTTTAGAATCATGTTACACGCTTGGTATTACATTTTTAGATATTACAGTTTTTACGCATTCACGCTTAGTTATCTTATGTTGTTTTAATAGTCCTTACCTCGCAAGTATAGTACTCTACAGTTTTAGCCCAATTATTCAGACTAAGTACAGGTCAGCCTTAGATGACCAGTATTTAACTATCAGTCATTCAGGTAATCAGATACTATTAGAACATGGTATGTTTGGTTTGATGTGTTTATGCATTTGTGATCTGTATGATTGTATATTCATATCTTTGAGTTACATCAGCCACCATCACGTATTTTTAGACTCAGCATTCATACAGTATCCACGTTTTACCATATCCCAACTTCAGTTCTACTATTTTAATAAAGTAAAGTTTTACAGAAACTAAGTGTAGAGATTCACCATCTTATCAGAGTATGTTTGTCACTCATGCCTTAAGACATTTTAGTTTTTAGTTTATTCCAGCCTATTGGTGAGTGTACTTATACTTAGTATGCATGTTTTACGATTACGTATGAAATTAGTTTTACTTATTGCATTCACCCCTGCATACTCAGTACATTCCAGAAGTACTAATCCATATATATATCTGTGTGGCTACATTGTTTCATAATGTAATTACCATTTGTAGCACGCACATCATGATCAGACACTTGCAGTTTCCAGCCAGCATATGATGAGTGCTCTTATTTTGAGAACTCCAGACAGTTTTAGTTTATGTACAATTTATTTATTTTCCATGTCTATTAATTAGTGGTAGCTGGAGGCATGTCCCAGCTACTTATAGTCAATATAGTAGAGGCTTCATAGATGTCAGTCAGAGTCAGTCATGTAAATTTATTTCTTTCCTCAGATTTATCAAATTGTAAAACTTTATCAGTTACATACTATTTAAGATTTTCAGTATGATTATGTTTCCACACAGCAGAATCTGTTATTGAATTTATTATAAATTAGTTGCTCAACAGCATGCCAGTTCATGGGTTATCTTGGGATCACTTGTGGTTCCAAGCACCGTGTGATGACTAGGGGGTAGTCTCAAGTAATTACAATGTGTCTACCCACACTGGGGCCCGTTCAGGGGGTAACACTGGACCCACATAGGCTGTGGGTAGATTTATCATGGTAAAGTTACACAATAAAGGTTAAGGTTTTAAATGTATGCCAAACCCAATTCCCTTTCCTGGCATGGGATATATGTATATATGTTATTGAATATGGTAATTTACTTTGATTTTAAATAATGGCATTATTTTATCCTTATTCCTGAATACATGTTAGCATTCACCCGCTAACCATCTTCGGGTGTTGTATCTCTACATAATGCAGAAATTGGTGATACTACTCCTCCTGCTCAGTGACTTGGATTAGGGGACAACATTTATGTAAGGCTGAAGTGGTGAGCTTTCATATTCCGGAAGTCTCTATTTTATCCTATGGACTTTTTTTATACTTTTATTATTTCTTAAACTTTGGATTTTTCTATGATTGGGGGTATGTCCCAAACGGATGTTCTTGGATTTTAGTTAGAGGCTTTGTGTGACTACTATAGGCATGGGCGGTGTTAGTATTAGTGTCAGCCTTGGTATTTTTATTGGCATTGGAGATGACACTGGCTTGATGTTTGGTTGGATATTTTGTTGATTATGGTTATAAACTTCTTTTAATGTCTTCAAATAAATTTGTTATAACTTGTTCTATATTTGGAATTCATCTGACATAGGGTACATGGAAGTTATATTAGGGTGTTGGGGGTAGTCTCTAGTATCGATTTAACTTGAGATGCCCGACACGACTAGGCCCTGGTTTGGGTCATGTCAGATTAGTATCAGAGCCCTAGGTTCATGGACACTTAGAAGTCCACAAATCCATGTCGAGTGGTCATTTTTAAGGGTGTGTATCACGCCTCACTCAAAGGGATGGGCTACAAGGAATTTAGGAATATTTCTCTTTCTTGTATTCTATTTTCAAGCTGTAGAGTCTAAGGTACTGAATTCTTCTCTAATTCCTATTTTTTTCTTTTTAGATCATGCCTCCTCGATGATCTAAAGTTCACAAAATTTCCTCTATGCTATATGAGGACAATATTGATGGGACCCATTCTACTTATTAAGTCTAGATCCAGTCTAGGGTCCAGATCCTGATTTCCCTCTCGAAGTTACACAGGCCCCTTCCAGTCCATCTCGAACTCCTAAGGATGATGTGATGAATGTTGAGTTTTATCAGTCTATCCATATGCTGGATTAGTTGGTAGCCTCTCAGGATGATACTTTTATTACTCTATCTTCTGAGACCACAAGGGTTGGCCAGTTCATGAGGTTGAATCCTCTTATGTTTACTGCTGTTAAGGTGGAGGAGGATCCTTAAGGTTTTCTAGATAAAATGAAAAATATATTTCATGTCATGCATGCCACTAATGTGGAAGGAATAGAGTTTGCCGCCTACCAGCTGAAAGATGTAGTATACCAATGGTATAAGGAATGGGAGAAATCAAGGGTTGATGATGCTTAGTTAACCCTTTGTGATGATTTCTCTAGTAATTTTCTTGACCACTTCTTTCCTCAAGAGTTGAGGAAAGTGAAGACAAAAAAGTTTGTTTAGCTAAAGTAAGGCAATATATCAGTCAAGGATTATGCCTTGAAGTTTAACTAGTAATCTCGGTATGCTCTAAACTTTGTCTCTAGCATGAGGGCTAGAATGAGGAAGTTCTCTTTTGGGTATCCCAAGACTTAATTTGTGAGAGTAAGGCTTCCTTGTTAAACAAGGACATAGATATTTCTAGGCTGGTTGTGTATATGCAGTAGGTCAAGAAAGAGAAAAAAAGCAGGTAGATATTGGCGAGAGGTAGAACAAGAAGTTTAGATTTTTTGAGTAGGGTGGTGGCCAACAACAGAGTAGCAGGGATTGTGGAACATGGCCCAAGAAGAAGTGGGGCAACTCTGAGTCTTACTCGATGGCTAGTGCTTCTTACCCAAAACCATTGGGTGATAGTCGCTTCCATCGTGGTGAAAATATTAGGGCATAGGGTGCCCAATCTTAGGCTAGTAGGGCCCAGTTAGCTTTATCATATCCCCCTGTAAGTTTTGTGGTAGATTGTATCGAGGTTTCTGAGATGAGAAAAGGGACAGGTGCTTTAAATGTGGTTAGATAGGGCATATGCTTAGAAATTGTCCTTTTGGTATGGTTGCTTTTTGGGGAAACTAGGTCCCAATTGGCTCTTCGTCAGCTCCAGCATAAAAAGGTGCACCATCTGGCTCCAACATTGGTTGGAACTATCTTTATGCTCTCACTACCTGACTAGAGTCTGAGGCATCGCCTGATATGGTGAATGGTAGGTTGAAACTCTTTTCCCATTAAGTGTACTGTTTACTTAATTCAGGATCTACTCTATCTTATGTGACCCCTTTTATGGCTGTTCATTTTGGTTTTGGTCCCAAGTGTGTTTTAGACCCTTTTTCTATCTCTACCTTGGTTAGTGACTCTGTGGTGGCTAGAAGAGTCTATAGGATTTTATGGTAGTTATGGGTTATCAAGAGACTTTGATGGATCTATTTAAATTAGACATGATCAATTTCATTGTCATATTAGGAATGGACTAGTTACGCTCGTGCTATGCCTCTCTAGATTGTCAGAACAGTAATGTCATTTATAATTTCCCTAATAAACCAATTATTGAGTGTGTGGGTGGTTCCCTAGATCTTAAGGGGAAGTTCATGTCATATCTTAGAGCTCGGAGATTGATCTCCAAGGGGTATCTCTGTCATATGATCTGGTTTAAAGATTCTAACTCGGAGGATCCTTCTTGCATTCTGTCCCGATGATGAATGAAATTCCTACAATCTTCCCTGATGACCTTCCTGGTGTTCCTCCTGATAGGGAGATTGATTATGGGATTAATCTTGTTCCAGACACTCATCCAATTTTTATTTCTCCAAATAGAATGGCTCCAGCTGAGTTGAAAGAGCTTAAATAGAAACTTAAAGATCTTTTAAACAAGGGTTTCATCTATCCTTATATGATCCCATCGGGTTTACTGGTTTAATTCAGGCATAAGAAAAAGGTTCCCTTCAGATGGGTATTGATTACCGATAGTTGAATAAGGTGACTATAAAGAGTAAGACCCTATTTCAAGGATAAATAATTTATTTGATCAGTTGTAGGGTGCTAAGTTTTTCTGAAAAATTGATCTTCAATTCAGGTATCATCAGTTAAAGATTAGGGAGGTGGACATCCTTAAGATTTCCTTCCATACCCAGTATGGACATTTTGAGTTTTTGTTTATGTCTTTTGGGTTGACTAATGCCCCAACGACATTCAAGGATGAAACACTCTGGGTTTCTGGCCCTTAGAAAATTTCCTAGATTTTTGGTCTTTATACAGGATACAACTAGGGAAAATATGTCGTACATAGTGATACAAGTGGTATAGGTTAGTCGTATGCTGACCAGTGTTAGTTGGTGGGCTGGATTTAGTTTCTGTAATGGGGATGATTTGTTTGGTATGAGTTATATAGATGGACATGGGTAATTTGGTCTAGGTATTTCCTTTACTTAATCTTAGACTTGGTAGACTAACTTGGATCTGAGTACGAGTGGCTCACCATGAGCCATAAGCCAAGGTATGAGTTGTACTATGGACTCGTATGGTGGGAAGTGTTTACTCCTCTTTAGATTCTATTATTCCAGGGGTACGAATCATGGGTACCATTCGTATGCATTGATACGACATGGTTTAGGGTGTTCGTACCTTGGACAGTGTTGGGTCCAAGAGAGATGGCCTTGGGTACGAGTGGTGGGAACCACTCATATTAGAGGGTACGACTGGTAAGGATAGTCGTATCCCTCTGGTGAGATTTTGGTGCAGTTTATGTGAGGGTAATCTGGAAATTTTCCCACATAAGCTAATAAGGCCCCATGACTTTTAACATACTTGGGAGGTTATTTTCCCTAGTATTCTATTATTTAAAACTTAGAAAACACTCTCTAATCCTCTCTAAAGTTATTGGTCAAGGAAAGCTAGGGTTTCATCTTAAGGATTAATTTTGGGCTTATGTTGGTGATTTCTCTCCACCATCTTCTTGGTTTAAGGCATGTTCTCTTCCCTCATTATTTGTACCCACTAACGGCATGGTTTTATACAATTTATACATGGTTTGATCATTGTATGGTTTTGTCTTTTCAAATATAATTTGGGGATTTTGGTTATAAATGCTTCGTTATAGTTTTCCCATGTTTTAATTATTCTTTTATATGCTTTAGTGGTGGTTTTGGATAATTGGTTGCATGGGAATGTGTATTTGATAATTGGATTTGGTTTTGAACATACTCCCCCAATGTGTTTGATAAAATGCCTATGAGCATGTTTTCACTACATTATTGGATTTTTAATGGAACTTATTCATGGTTTAAACTTGGTAATGGAACCCTAAATGGCTAAATGGTTGGGAATTATCAAAATTGAAATGTTTGGGGTTTAACAATCATTCTTGTAGGTTATAATGGAATCCCCTAAGTAATTATAATAATGGAACACTTGTGGGGTATATGGGACTTCCCCAAGTTAATTGGATAATATGATCTATGGGTAGATGGGAATCCCTTTATCTTAAAAAGGTTTGCTAAGGACAATACTTGCAAGTTATAGTTGGTTTGACGATACCTCTATGTATATCCTTGGTTAATAACAATGGTTTGGTTGGTTGGAAATATTTTTAATCAGGAAATAATGGCGAGGTGTGATATCTAACCGCGAAGGTCGTATTTTAATGAACAAACACTAGAAACTTATGTTTGCCTACATGAGGGGTATATATATGATGACCCTTTTATGATACTATGAGATACAAGGGAATCCTCTAAGCACACTGTATATTTATATCATGGAGGGTGAATGGTAGTTGGGAATCTCTTACTCTTATGTTATATCTGGTTTGTATGGTTACACACATCAGGGCCCGTTCAAGGTGTTACACTGGACCCATATATCCAATGGGTGGTTAAGGACAATTAAGCTACACATACCCAAGTTAATGGTTTTAAATGCATGCTAAACCCGATTCCCTTTCCCGACACGGTTATATATATGTATAGTTTGTATGCATATAAATTATTTGCTTAGTTTTTTAAATAATAGTATTTTATCCTTATTCTGAGTTCATGCTAGAGTTTACTCGCTAATCCATTATCGAGCAGTTGTATCTCCATACAATGCAGAAATCATCCATTCTACTCCTCCTGCTTAGTGATTAGACTTCAGGATCTGCTATTGGATTAAAGTGGTAAGCTTCTATCTTTCTGGAAGGCTTCATTTCATGGATGTTATTTCATACTTTGGTTTATTTATGGATATTAGTTTTAGCTTTGATTGGGGCAATGTCCCTTAAGAGAGAGTCTACAAGGAATTTAGGAATGTGTTACTTTCTTGGTATTTTATTTTAAAGCTTGGAGTCTAAGTCCTGGAATTTTCTCTAATCCTTATTTGTTTGCTTTCCAGATCATGTCTTGACGATCTGGAACATAATGAAATGCTTTTATCCTATCTATGGACGATGTTAATGGGGTACATATTACACCTAGAGTTCACACCCGGTCCCAAGGTCCTATCCCTGATTGTTCAGGATTTTCCTTAGTGGCTACTAATCCTCCTTAAGGTGAGGTGACTAATGTGAAATTTCTCTAATCAATTCATGTTATTGATAAGTTGGTTTCTTCTCAGGCTTAGCAGGATGCATCTGGTGTTTTATCTACTGAGACCATAAGGGTTGGACAGTTTATGAAGATAAATCCTTCTACTTTTACTAGAGTGAAGGTGGAGGAAGATCCACAGGGTTCTTGGATAAAATAGAGAAAATCTTCAGGGTGATGCAAACCATAAATATGGAAAGGGTAAACTTTGCAGCTTATCAGCTCAAGGATGCTGCGTACCAATAGTACGAGGAGTGGGATAGGGATAGAGGTGATGTTGAAGAGTTGTCCTTGTGGGAGCCTTTTTTTAATACTTTTCTAGATTGCTTCTTTTCTCAGGAGCTGAGGGAAGCGAAGATGGAGGAGTTTGTGAATCTTAAGCAGGGAAAAATATCTGTCAAGGAATATGCCTTGATATTTCATAAGTTGTCAAGGTATGCTTCGAATTTGGTGTTTGATATAAGAGAAAAGATAAGAAAGCTCTCTTCTGAGTTGTCTTGGGATTTGATCCTTAAAAGTAAAACTGCTTTTCTAAATAAGGATATGGATATTTTGAGGTTGGTTGTTTACATGTAGCAGGTGGAGAGTAAAAAGAAAAACAAGCAGAGTTTTGGGAAAGGCAGGGTAAGAAGAGCAAGTTCTCTGAGAAGGGTGGAGCTCAACAACAGGGTGGTTAGGAGGGCGAAAAATGGTTGAAAAAGAAGTGAAGGAGTTCTGCTCCTTACCCTAAGTAGTCGGCTGACAGGTGTCCACAAGATGTTGATAATTTAAGGGCATAGGGTGCCCAATCTCAAGTTAATGGGACTCAATCAGCCTTTTCATGTCCTCCTTACTAGTTTTATGGTCTTCTTCATTAAGGCTTTTATGATGAAGGATGGGATAGGCATTTTAAATATGGTCAGCTAGTCCATATGCTTAGAAATTATCTGGTTGGTAAGGGTGCTTCGGGAGCGATCAAAGCTACGGTTGCATAATCTTCTGTTCCTGCACCTAGTGGTGCTGCTTCGGCATCTGTTCCTACTTTTAGTATCGACACTAACTGAAATAGGTTGTATGCTCTAGCATCTAGATAGGAATCTGAGGCATCGCTTGATGTTGTGACTAATATGTTACAACACTTTTCATATGATGTGTATTGTCTTCTTCATTTGAGTTCCACTCTTTCTTATATGACCCCATATGTGGATCTATGTTTGGTTTTGATCCTGAGGTTGTTTCGGATCTATTTTCTATGACAACTCAGTAGATGACTTGGTTATTTCTAAAAGAGTCTATAGGGGATATGTGGTATCTGTTGGTATCAAGCATACATTGGTAGATCTGTTCGAGCAGGATATAGAGGATTTTGATGTTATTTTGGGGATGGATTGGTCACACTTTTGTTATATGTCCTTAGATTATCAAACATGTAAGGTTGTCTTTAGGTTCCCTAGTGAACCGGTTATATAATGGGAGGGTTGTTCCCTAGCTCCTAGGGGAAGGTTTATTTCTTATCTTAGAGCTCGAAGACTAATCTCTAAAGAGTGTCTTTATCACATGGTCCAGATTAAAGATTCTAACTTGAAAGGTCCTTCTTTTCATTCGGTTCTGTTGGTAAGTGAGTTTCCTGAGGTTTTTTTGGATGATCTCCATGGTGTTCCTTCAGATATGGATATGGAGTTTGGTATTGATTTGGTTCCAAACACTCATTCAATAATTATTCCTCCTTATTGAACGGCTCCAGCTGAGTTGAGTTTACTCAAGTAGCAATATAAGAACCTTCTGGACAAGTGGTTTATTTGTCCTAGTATATCCCGATAGGGTGCAACGATGTATTTTATGCGTAAGAAAGATAGTTCCCTTTGGATATGCATTGATTATCGGTAGTTAAATAATGTAACAGTTAAGAAAAAGTATCTTATTCCAAGGATAGATAATTTATTTGATCAGTTTCAAGGTGCCAAGTTCTTTTCTAGAATAGATCTTCAGTCTGGTTATCATCATCTTAAGATTAGGGAGGAAGATATCCCTAATACAGATTTTCGTACTCTATATAGGCACTTTGAATTCTTGGTTATGTCATTTGGTTTAACTAATTCCTCGATGGCATTTATGGATTTGATGAACAGGGTTTTCAGGCAGTTCTTGGATCTTTTTGTCTTTGTGTTTATTGATGACATCTTGGGGAATTATAAAAGTGAGATGGATCCTTCCAATCACTTTTATGTGGTGTTGCAGACCTTGAAAGTACAGCAGTTGTATGCCAAATTCTCTAAGTGTGAGTTTTGGTTGCATGTTGTGACTTTTCTTGGTCATATTATTTCTAGTAAAGGGATTTTAATGGATCCTCTAAAGGTTGTATGGTTGAAAGGTGGCCTATACCCATGACTCTAACCGACATTCAAAGATTCTTGGGTTTGGCTGGGTAATATAGGAGGTTTGTGAAGGGGTTTCTTCGATAACTGCTCCATCGACTAAGTTAACTAAAAAAAGGTAATGTTTTCTTAGTCAGAAGTGTGTGAAGGGAGTTTTGAGAAGCTTAAGGATAAGCTGACTTCGACTCTAGTTCTGACCTTGACAAAAGATATAGAGGGGATTTTGGTTTATTGTGATGCATACATGGTGGGACTTGGCTATTTTTTAATGCAACATAAGAAGGTGATTGCCTATGCTTCAAGGCATTTGAAGGTGCATGAGAGAATTTATCCTACTCATAATTTGGAGCTATTATCGGTGGTTATGCTTTAAAAATCTGGTGACATTATTTGTATGGAGTGCGCGTAGACATCTTTTTTGATCATAAGAGTCTAGAGTATGTGTTCACTCAGAAAGAGCTAAATCTCAGGCAAAGGAGATGGCTTGAGCTTCTCAAGGACTATGATATAATTTTTCACTACCACCCAGGTAAAGCTAACGTGGTTGCTGATGCTCTTAGCAGGTTATCCATGGAAAGTTTGGCTTATGTGGAGAAAGGAACGAGGGAATTGGTAAAGGATATTCACCACATGGACAACCTTAGAGTTTATCTCTTGGACCCCAAGGATGGTGGGGTGATGGTCTAAGAAGTAGTTAGGACATATCTTGATGTAGAGATCAAGGAGAAACAAGTGGTAGATCCTGTCTTGATAAAAATCAAGAGTGATGTTGGTAGGATAAAGGTAATGGTCTTTGAGATCAGTGGCGATGGTACTTTATGGTACCAAGAGAGATAATGTGTTCCTGATGTCGATGGTTTGCGACAAAGGGTTTTGGCTGAGGCATATGAATAATGCTATGTTGTTTATCTCAGTTCTACAAAAATGTATCAAGATATCAAAGAGATATATTGGTGGAATGGTATGAAAAAGGACATGGCTAATTTTGTATCCAAGTGCATGGTGTGTCAACAAGTTAAATTGAGCACATGAGGCCCGATAGGTTGTATCAAGAAATTGATTTTCCTGAAAGAAAATAGGATATAATCAATATGTATTTTGTTACCGGTCTTCCTCAGTCTCGGAACCAATTTGTTTTGATTTGGGTCATTGTGGATAGGTTGATAAGGTTTGCTCACTTCTTGCCACTAAGGACTACCTTTTTGGTAGAGGACTATGCAAAGTTGTATCTTCATGAGATAGTAAAGCTGCCTGGGGTACCTATTTCAATTATCTCTGATCATGGCACATAATTTTTATCTCACTTTCGACGGTCTTTTTAGAAGAGATTGGGTACTATGGTGAGTCTGAGTACTACTTTTTATCCGTAGATGGATGGGCAAGCCAAAAAGACTACTAAAATATTAGAGGATATGATTCGGGCATGTGTGATTGACTATGGTGGTAGTTAGGTTGAGCATCTATCTTTGGTAGAGTTTTCTTACAATAATAGCTATCATTCTAGTATTAGGATGTCCTCTTTTGAGGCATTGTATGGTAGGAGGTATAGATCTCCTATTTATTGATTCGAACTTTGTAAGGTGGATATGTTCGGTATGAATTTTGTTTATCAGGCTATGGAAAAAGTGAAGGTGATTCTGGATAAGCTTAAGGCAGCCTAAAGTCACCAAAAGTCCTATACAGATGTAAGGTATAAAGACTTGGAGTTTGAGGTAGAGGATAAGGTATTACTAAAGGTATCCTCATGAAGGGAGTAATGAAGTTTGGTAAAAAGGGATAGCTTAGTCCCCGATTTGTTAGTCCTTATGCAATTTTGCGAAAGGTTGGTAATGTGGCTTATGAATTGGAGTTTCCTTCTGGTTTGAGCTCCATTCATTCGGTAGTTCATATATCTGTGTTGAGGAAGTTCCTTGGTGATCCTTCTTCGGTGGTTTCTTTGGAGGGATTGGGTGTCTTGGATTCTTTGTCTTTTGAAGAGGTCCCGGTTGTGATCTAGGATAGGAAAGTTTGTCAGTTATGGAACAAGGATGTGGGCTCGATCAACACATCCTTGGTCGTACGGAAGACATGAAGTCCAAGTATACACATCTATTTTTTGCTCCGGGGATTCGTGTGTAAGATATGTGTTCTTCAACATACTTTTGTTTTCAAATATTTTTAAAGAAAAGATTTATATCTTTGCATCTGTGTTCTCTAATTCGGTTAAAGGTTTGATTGATATTTGATAATGCAAGTGAATGCTGCTTGTGGTTACCCTACCTTGTCCATCATTCGGGGATGAATGTTCCTAGTGGGGGAGACTGAAACACCCTGGGTTTCTAGCCCATAGAAAATTTCCTAGATTTTTGGTCTTTTTGGATAGGATACGACTAGGGGAAATGACTTATACACTAGGATACGAGTGGTATGGGTTAGTCGTATGCTGACCAGTATTGGTTAGTGGGTTTGATTTGGTTTCTGGAATGAGTATGATTTGTTTGGTTTTATTTTTTTTGATGGACATGGGTCATTTGGTTTGGGTGTTTTCTTTTCTTAATCTTAGACTTGGTAGACTAACTTAGATCTAAGTACGAGTGTCTAACCACGAGAAGTAACCTAGGGTAGGAGTCGTATCATGGACTCGTATGGTGGACAGTGTTCAATCATTTTTAGATTCTATTCTGCCAGGTGTATGGATCATGGCACAAGTCATATACATGGATACAACCTGGTTTGGGGTGAGCCGTACCTTGGACATTGCAAGGGAGATAGCCTTGGGTACGAGAGGTGGGTACAACTTGTATTGGAGAGTATGACTGTTATAGATAGTTGTATCCCTCTGACAGAATTTTGGTGCAGTAAGTGAGGGCAATCTGGACATTTCGTCACTTATTCTAATAAGTCCCCACAACTTTTAACACACTTTGGAGGTTATTTTGCTCTGTTCTTCTATTCTTCAACAATTAGAAAACACTCTCTAATCCTTTCTAAAGTTCTTGGGAAAGGGAAGCTAGGGTTTCATCTTAAGGGTTAATTTAGGGCTTGTGTTGGTGATTTCTCTCCACCATCTTCTTGGTTTAAGGCATGTACTCTTCCCTCATTTTTATTTCCTTAAACGCATGGTCTTATACAATGTTTTCATGGTTTGATTATTGTATGGTTTTAGGTTTTCAAATATAATTTGGGGTTTTTGGTTATAAATTCTTGGTTATGATTTTTCCATATTTTAAGTATGCTTTTATATGTTTTAATGGAGGTTTTGGATAATTAATTGCATGGGAATGGGTATTTGGTAATTGGCTTAGGTTTGGAAATACTATGCCCCCAATGTGTTTGATAAAATGCCTATAAGAATGATTTCACTACATTGTTAGATTTTTAATGGAACTTATGCATGGTTAAAACTTAGTAATAGAACCCTAAATGGCTAAATGATTTGGAATGGTCAAAATGGAATTGTTTTTTGTTTAACAATCATTCTTGTGGGGTACAATGGAATCCCCCAAGTAATCATAATAATGGAACTCTTGTGGGGTACATGGGACTCCCCCAAGTTAATTGGATAATGTGATCTATGGGTACATGGGAATCCCTTAATCTCAAAAAGGTTTGGTTAAGGACAAACTTGCAAGTTATAGTCGTTATGACGATACCACTAGGTATAGCCTTGGTTAATAACAATGTTTTGGTTGGTTAGAAATAGTTTTAATTGGTGAATAATGGCGGGGTGTGATAGCTAACCATAAAGGTAAAAGTTCAATGAACGAACACTGGAAACTCATATTTGCTGACATAAGGGGTATGGGATGGCGACCCTTTTATGATACTATGAGGTACACGGGAATCCTCTAAGTAACTAGACATATGTATCATAGAAGGTGAAGGGTACTTGGGAATCCCTTACTCTTATGGCATCTCCTGTTCGTGCGGCTACACGCATCGGGGCCAGTTCAGGGGGTTACACTATATCTATATAGCTCGTGGGTGGTTAAGGATGGTTAAGCTACATATACCCAGGTTAATGTTTTAAATGGATGCTAAACTCGATTCCATTTCCCGGCACAGTTATATGTATATGTATGGTTTGTATGCATAGGGATGGTTTACTTGGTTTTGTTAAATAGCATTATTTTATCCTTTCCTAAGTTCATGTTAGCATTTACCCACAAACCCATCATCGGACGAATGTATCCCATGCGATGCAGGAACCGACCGTTCTACTCCTCCTACTTAGTGATCGGACTTTAGGATAAGCTGTTGGATTGAAGTGGTGAGCTTTTATCTTTCTGGAAGGCTCTATTTCATTGAAATTATTTCATACTTTGGTTTATTTATGTATATTGGTTTTGGCTATGGTTGGGGGGAATGTCCTAATCGAATTTTGGTATTCTTTTTGTTAGAGGCTGTTGTGAAACTACTATGGGTTGGTATAGGTAGGATCGGTATTGGTGTTAGCCTTAGTATTGGTATTGGTATTGAGGCTAAAACCTATTGACTGTATTGTTGGTTGTTCTATTCTCTTTTATTTTGGGATTATATAATTATTATGGAACTCATATGGTCATGATTTTGGATTATGGTTTGGTTGATATTGGTTATCGGTTTGGTATCGGACGATCAGACTCGTTTGGGTGGTCACAAATATAGATCTATCCTAGAGTCTTGAATTATTTGAAATTTAATCGACTTAGTATATGTGTAGACTGGTTGGGTTAGGTAATAGGGGCGGTCCCCGGTCCTAGTTGGACTTGGGATGCCCTTTAAGACAAGGCCCTAGCTCGGGTTATGTCAAGTTGGTATCAAAGCTTTAGGTTCATTGTTAATTAGGAGTCCACAAATCCATGTAGAGTCTATTTTAGGGGTGTGTAGCTCGCCACACTCATAAGAGAGAGGCTATGTCGGTTCACTTTTTGCCAGTGAGGACTAACTTATCGGCTGAGGATTATACAATGTTGTACCTCCATGAGATTGTGAAGTTGCAATGGGTACGTATTTCTATCATCTTGGATTGTGGTACACAGTTCTCACCTCACTTTTGGCCATTATTTCAGAAAGATTTGGGCACCAAGGTGAGTCTTAGCACTGTTTTCCACTCGCAGTTGGATAGGCAAGCAAAAAAGACTATTCAGACGTTGGAGGATATGTACCGTTCTCGCGTGATTGACTACGATGGTAGTTGGATTGAGTACTTGCATCTTGAAGAGTTTGCATACAATAATAGCTACCACTTTTGCATTTGGATGGCTCCATTTGAGGCATTGTATAGTAGGAGGTGTAGGTATCCTATCGGGTGGTTCAAGGTTAGCGAGGCAGATATGTTTGGCCCGAATTTGATTCACCAAGCTATGGAAAAGGTTAAGGTGATTCAAGATAGGATTAAGGCTGCACAAAGTTGCCAAAAGTCCTATATGGATATGAGGCATAAGGAGTTACAGTTTGAGGTTGGAGATAGAGTGTTCCTAAAGGTGTCTCTCATGAAGGGAGTGATGCGGTTTGGGATGAAGGAAAAGCTCAGTCCCTGGTATGTAGGTCCTACTTAGTTTTGAGAAGGGTTGGCAATGTTGCATATGTGTTGGAGTTTCCTTCAAGTTTGATCTCTATTCACCCGGTGTTCCAAGTTTCTCTGTTGAGGATGTACGTGGGTGATTCATCACAAATTATGCCTATTAAGGATATTGGTATTTCGCATTATTTGTCGTATGAAGATGTCTCTGTGGAGATCTTAGATCGGCAGGTTTGTCGGTTGCAAGCCAAAGACGTAGCTTTGGTAAAGGTTATATGGAGGAACCACAAGGTGGAAGAGGATACATGGGAAGTGCAAGAGGACATGAAGTCCAAGTATCCATTCCTATTTTCTATTCTAGATAATCGTGCTTAAGGTATGTGTTATTCTTAATATCTTCATTCTCTGTCTTTGTTAAATGTAAGAGAAGAGAAGTTTGGGGGTTTAATCGTGCTTATATTGCCTTGTCCCATCATTCGAGGATGGATGATCCAAGTGGGGTAGAATTGAAACATCCTGGGCTTTGGCCCCTAGAAATTTCCTAAGCTTTGAGCTCACTGCCCTAGAAACAACTTACCATATGAGTCATATGGCATAGGTATGGTCAAGGGATCCTAGTCATTAGGAGTCTAGATAATGGTGGTTAGGTTTCTATTATGTATACGGTTTTGTGGGTAGGAGTCATTAGGTGTGGTGACTGGTTGGTCCTTTATTTAATCAGTAACTTAGTAACTTGATATGGTTCTAAGTACGAGTTTCTTACTATGAGCCGTGAGGATAGGGTACGAGTGGTAAGGTGTAATTGTATGTTGTACGGTATCAATCCCTTTGGATTCTATCTTGGGTATGACTGGACCATGCTAGTCATATGGTCTAGTCATGAGTTGGGGCCATAGAGTCGTATGATAGACAAAATGGATGCCCAACTTTCTATTCTGGATACGACTAGATAGTACCAGTTGTAAATATAGTGATGAGTTGGAGGGTTAACTCGTACCCACCTGCGGGATTTTTAAAGCTTTAATTTTGGGGTATTCTGGATATTTCGCCCTCTTAACTCCTGAACCCATGACATAAAACACTCTTTGGGACCTCACTAACCCCTTATTCTCAATCAAAAACTCTTAAACACTCTTAAATCTCTCTCAAGCTCCTGGTTCAAGAAGAGGCTAGGGTTTTTTCAAGTCAATCAATTAAGGCTCTTAAACATGGTTTCTCTCCATATTCCTTAGTATCTACGACATGTTTATTCTCCCTCATTATTAGTTCAACTAAAGTTATGGATTTATTTTTGGTTTTGAAATAGCTATTAGGTGTTTTGGTTGGATAATGTTTTTCGATGTTTTTCAAATGGTTTTCATGTTATAATTGATCTTTGAAACTATGATTGCATGGGCATGGTCAATTGATACATGGTCTTTAGTTTAGAAATCTTATGCCCTCAACAAGTTTGTTAAAATGCTTGTGGGAATGATTTTGTCGCATAGTTTGACTATTATTGAAAACTTTGCATTGCATAGTATGGTAAGGAACCTAAATGGGTTTGTTTGATTTTAAATGGTTCGGAAAGTCCTTGGTGTCCTTGTGTAATGCCCCGAGAGTACACCTTGGGTGTTATACGGTGCTTACAGTCTCGAAGGATCACAAGCTAACCTATGAGCTAGTACCTACTGTGAGCATTGAATAATACAATAACATATGCGGAAGAACAACTGATAAACAATAAGGTTTTAAATACTAAAACATTTATGTATCATAAATTTGGGGAAACAACTTTCTGAAAACTGATAAAATAAAGATAAACCTACGTACTTTCTCAAGTGTCCGAAAGCTTCTAAACTGACTAAATAAGAGTTGATGGGACAGGCCCTAACTAACTCCGTCTAACTATTGAACTAAAAGTATGAAAATAAATATAGTCTGTCCTCAAAATATGAGGACTCACCACTGCTACGGATGATAATCTTGAAGGTCTATGCGCGATCCATGAACTGAGCATCCGAACCTATGATATGATACATCATAGCGCAAGAAAAGAGTATGCGATCAGTACTTTGACTGTACTGGTATGCTAAATGTGGTAGGATGATATTCATTGCTTTATGTGCATGAGAATAGTTGACTGAATAAATAGCATTAAATACTAAATAGAATGCATAAAATATGTAAATACTGATGGATACGCGACCATGCATAAAATATGTACTTAATATAATTTGTAAGCTAAAATAATAAAATCTAATAACTGAATATCTGATATCTGTATGCTATGGTCAAGCAAAGTAAAACTGAATAACTGAACTGATTACTGGACTGAGACTGTGGGAGCTATCATCTAACCGACATGCCTCAATGAGCAAATTTGGGGTCCAACCTGTGACCCCTGTTGAAGGGTGTCAGTACCATGCTACGGGAACTAACATTGGTTGTGTGGATCCACTAGTATGATGTCCTGAAGGACTAAGAGTGTCAAGCCTAAACTGAAGGGTGACCTCTACGAGGTTGTCAAGCCTAAACTGACGAGTGACTCCTCATATCCTACGCTGGCTATGTAGTTTTGGAGTATAGGAACTTCTACTAATGACTCTGTCTGTTTGATAGGGAAGCCTCCATCTCTACACTCGCTCGGTGCTAAATCCTATTCCCAACTGAACTGATCCAAAATGCTGAACTGTTCAAAGTTTAACTAATTATGATGACTGACTTAACTAATAATTCTCATAACATATTTTGAAGCTATTCTGAAGATACTGAGACTAAGTAAATAGCTAAGTTTTTAGGTATTCATATCCCCCTTCTCCCCCCATTTTTATTTAATAAATTAGAAAAAATCAATTAGATAAAGCACTGCGAGAGTGGTACCAAATAGAAGGTTGGCTAGTGTGATGATGGGGGATAAGCTTCATTGTCGAGAGGGAAAGAGCCCAGATCATAAGCTTAGGCCCCTAATGACCTTTCAGCGTCTTCCTTTATGCTTCCCTCAAATCCCTTTGGTCGTCCCTTTATTCAATATCCGTCATGCTAAGAATAGAGGGTTTAGGAAGAATATGGGACTCAATAGCCACAGTAGTAAAATAGTACTAAACTTGGATGACATAATATGAAAGCATTTATCAAAAATTCATTCTTGTAGGCATTTCATCAAACACTTGATATTCATAGTTCAAAATAAGCATGGGAATAATTTAAAGCTTGTTGAAATAATATGATTTCAACATCGACATTACTAAGTATGATTTAAATCAATGAATAACATTGTTCAAACATGTGGGGTTCGATATCAACAACAATTGCATGTACACATTGTGTAGAAATACAATTCATAGGAATTCATAGTTAAAATCACAATAAAAATCATGAAAACTTGTAAAGATCCCAACTTTGAATTTAGAATTGGATATTTGGACTCCATGGGTGAAAGAAACCCGTAGATGAACACTTAACATACCTGGGTTGATGTGTTCGTGATAATTCTTGGGGTTTTTGTTGAGATTTGATGTTAAATATTGAAGGCTAGGGTTTTGTTCTTGAAAAATAATAAATTTCTTGAAGAGGATTTGTGAGTAATGGGGAACATAATGCCCTTTTAGGGTGTTAATTACATGTTTAAATTGAAAAACTGGTAATTCCAATTTTAACCTTCGGCGCGACGCGGTGCAATCACATCGGCCCACTGGAAAAGGGACCATCCCGAATTTATCCACTGGTACGATGCGGTGATATCGCATCGAGCCACTAGAAATGGACAATTCTGAACTTTAACCTTGGCGCGACGTGGCGCCATCGCGATGATTTACTGAACGTGAAAATTCCCCTTGGCGTGATGGGGTGCTATCATGGTGTCCCATTGGAAAAGGACGAACGTGATTTTGTCAATCTCCGCGACGCGACCCTATCGTGTTTGGCTACTATTTTTCTATAAAAGTTCCATAACTTCTCACCCGAGTGTCAAATTTAGGATAAATTGGTATCGTTTAAAAGATAATTCAATTTCCTATCAATTGTTGGGTCTTGATCTGGAAAATTCTTAGTATAACAAAAGGTATACTAGTTTGAAGTTGACTATAGCAATATTCTTCCCAAAAATACAATCGGTAAGGGATATTTTGATTTGTCTAATAGCTGGGAGTTATTTGAAGACTTAATATATATCAAACTGACTCATAAAACTATGAACAAACTATAATGTAGTTTGCATGAGCTTGAAACATGGATCTAACATAGGTTTGGATTTTTGGGTATTACAATAGCTCCCCCTTTGGAATATTATTCCTCGAATAAGATTGGTTAAGCTAAAAGCACTGAGGAATTGAGATTACATGCTTAATATACGTGATGAAAACGTGATTACATGAATGAGTTTGAAACATAACACATAACTAAACTAATTCTGTGAAGGCATGACTGACATGAGAATGATATGTAGCTGAAACTGAGCATATTCTAAGAAGATTATTACCTTACGCTGAATCTGAGTTTGCGGAGAAAATATGAGGGTACTTGTTTCGCATATCTACTTCTGCTTCCCAAGTGGCTCTCTCAACTTACTGATTCCGTCAAAGAACTTTGACTTGGGGAACTTCTTTGTTCCTTAGTCTACAAATTGGTCGATCAAGGATTTCGACTGGAATTTCTTCGTAAGAAAGGTTGTTCTGAACATCTACACTTTCTAAGTTAATAACTACAGATGGATCACCAATACACTTCTTTAGCAAAGTGTTATGGAATACTGGGTGCACTGATGCTAAGTCTGCAGGAAACTTAAGCTCATAAGCCACCTTTCCGAAATGGCTCAAAATCTTCTAAGGGACAACATACTAGGGACTAAGCTTCCCCTTCTTACCAAACCTATTTAATCCCTTCATGGGAGAGATCTTTAGATATACGAAGTCACCAATCTCAAACTCAAGGTTCTTTCTACTCACATCTACATAAAATTACTGTTGGCTTTGGGCTGCCTTAAGCCTCTCCCTGATTAACTATACTTTCTCTAAAGCGTCAAACACTAAGTCAGGCCATATTAAAGAAGTTTTACCTATCTCAAACCAACCAATGGGATATCTACATCTCCTTTCATATAGAGCCTCAAACGGAGCCATCTGAATACTGGAATGATAACTGTGATTATACGCGAATTCAATCAAAGGCGAGTGGTCATCCCAACTTACCTTAAAGTCAACTACACACGCTTTCAACATGTCCTCAAGGGTCTGAATGGTTTTTTCTGCCTGACCATATGCCTGAGGGTGAAAGGATGTACTGAGGTGAACTTGGTACCAAGACCCTTCTGAAAAGCTTTCTAAAATTTATAGGTAAACTGAGTACCTCTGTATAAAATGATAGACAATGGAACACCGTGCAATCTAACTGACTCTCTAATATAAAGCTTGGCATAGTCCTTAGTTGAATAAGAAGTATGGAATGGCAAGAAATGGGCTGATTTGGTCATCCTGTCCACAATGACCCAAATTTAATCATGCTGCTAACGAGTACGAGGAAAACCTATCACAGAATCCATTTTCACTACTTTCCACTTCCAAGTGGGAATACTGAACTCCTGTATAGACCCTCTTGGCATCTGATGCACAATCTTAACGTGCTAACAAGTAGAGCACTTAGCTAAAAATTCTGCAATGTCCCTCTTCATTCCACTTCACCAATAGACTTCCCACAAGTTGCGGTATATCATAGTGTCCCCTTGATGGATAGAGTAATGCGCACCAAGTGCTTTTTCAAGAATTCACTGCCTCAACTCATCAACACACGACACACACAGTCTATCCTGGAAACACAACATGCCATCTCCCCCTTGAGAGAAAACCTTTACTTTCTGATATTTGACTGATTTCTTCAGTTCACCAGACTAAGATCCCTATCCTGCTTTATTTTCTCTTCGGTAATCAAAGAATATTCCGAACTATTCTGAACCCAAATTCTACCACAACTGAATCAACCAAACGAACACCTAACCTGGCAAGCCAATGAATTTCCTGAACTATTTTCTTCTTATCATCCTCAACATGAGCCACACTATCCATAGACAATCTACTTAGGGAATATGCCACTACGTTGGCCTTGCCCAGGTAGTACAAAACACTCATCATAATCTTTCAATAATTCTAACCATCTCCTCTGATGCAGATTCATGTCCTTCTGCAAAAACACATACTTCAAGCTTTTGTGATCTGTGAACACATAAACATGCACCCATACAAATAGTACCTCCAAATCTTCAAGGCAAACACAACAAATGCTAAATCAAGATCACGGGCAGGGTAATTCCTTTCATGGGGATTAAGATTTCTAGAGGAATAGGCCACAACCTTACCCCTTTACATCAAAACACACTCAAACCAACTCTAGAAGAATCATAGTACACAACAAACCTGTCTGAACCATCTGGCAATGTCAAAACTAGGGCTACGGTGAGTCGAGTCTTCAACTCTTGAAAACTCTTCTCACAAGAATATTACAACTAAAACTTAAACTTCTTTTGAGTCAATCTGGACATGGGGGATGCAATAGATGAGAACCCTTTAAAAAACAACCAATTATAGCCATCCAAACTAAAAAACTCATGATATCTGATAGAGAGATGGGTCTGGGGCAGTTTCTCACCGCTCTAGTCTTTTGAGGATCAAATATAATGCCGTCAATGGAAATATTATCTCCAAGAAAAGATATTGATCTTAGCCAAAATCACACTTACTGAATTTAGGGAGCAATTAATGGGCTCTAAGAGTCTGTAATACTGTTCTGAGGTAGTCTGCATGATTATTTTCGTTATGGGAGTAGACAATAATGTCAACAATGAAGGCTATGATGAACATGTCCAAGTACTGCTTGAACACTAGGTTCATCAAGTCCATGAAGGCTACTGGGGAATTTGTGAGATCAAAGGATATGACTAAAAACTCGAATTGACCATATCGAGTTTTGAAAGATGTTTTCTAAATGTCACATTCTCTGACTCTGAGCTGATGATAGCCGTATCTGAGGTCTATCTTAGAAAAATAACTGGCACCCTAAATTTGGTCAACAAATCATCAATTCCAGGAAGTGGATATTTGTTCTTAATTGTGACTTGGTTTAATTGACGGTAGTAAATACACATTCTAAGAGAACCATCTTTCTTATGCATGAATAAAACTGGTACGCCCTACGGGGAAATGCTGGGCATGATGAATCCTTTATCTAGGAGATCTTTCAACTATTCTTTCAACTCTTTGAGTTCGGCTAGAGCCAATCTATAAGGTGGAATAGAGATAGGATGGGTATCTATAAGAAGGTTTACTTCGAAGTCAATTTCCCTTTCGGGAGAAACTTTGGGGAGATCTTCAGGGAAACAACTGAAAATTACCTCACTACTGAAACTGACTCAAAATTTGGAGTCTTAGAATTATAATCTTGGACTCGAACAAGATTGTACATACACCCTTTGGATATCATTTTCCTCGCTCTAAGTTACGATACAAGCTGACCCCTAAGTGTTTTAGTACTACCCCTCCATTCAAGAACTAGTTCATTTAGGAACTAAAAATCAAGTAATCTGTTTCTACAATCAACTGAAGCACAACATAAATGAAGCCAATCCATGCTGAGAATGACGTCAAAATCCGTCATCTCTAACTATACAAGGTCTACTAAAGTAACTTTCTGACACACTGTAACTGGGCAGTTCCTGCAAACCAACCAGGCTACAATACAGACACCTACTAGGGTAGACACTGAAAAGGGTTCTGCTAAAATCTCAAGACTGACACCAACATCAACAACTATATAAGGGGTTATAAGAGAAAGAGATGCTTCTGGGTATAGTAAATCATAAACATATAAATAAAAGACTTCCAATGTAACATTAACAATGTTAGAGAAATTTCCTAATCTTGTCAAGATTGAAGTGCGTAGACCCTGTTCTGACGCTGACAACTAGTAGCACTGGAAGTGGTACCTTGCTGAGTTGGGTGGCCAACTAGAAATGATGACTGATGGGACTGGCCCTGTTGGCGTAAATCCCTACATTTATAAGCAACTTCCCGACACTCCCAGATTCAATGATGGACTGGCTTGCCACACCCAAAGAATACATCAATGCCAGCTCTACACTCATCTTGATGGTTTTTATCATATTTCTGGTAAGGAGGATTTGTATGAACACTATTTACACTTCCTTGGGACTTATATCCTGTACCTGTATCCCTATTATCATTTCTAAATTTGGGTATTAGGGCACTAGCTGAAGATGGGGCACGAGATGAAGATTTCTTGCAAAACTGAGGACCATTACCACCTTCTGACTTTGGCTGAGAAAAATTAAAGCTACCTGTTCTAGACTGCTTGCTCTCTCTCTTTCCTTATTCTTATGCTCCTCAATCTGTTGAGCATAGAACATAAGCGTAGATATGTCCATCGCAGTCCTACACTCTTTGACCACACTGTCAAATATCCCAGGCACGAACTTGCTCATCCTAGACCTGCTATCAGCCACCACATAAGGAGTATACCTAACTAGTTGTGTAAACTTAAAGGAATAATCCTTCACACTCATGTTGCCCGACCTCAAGGTTATAAACTCTAGCACTTTGGTTGCCCTTAGCTCCAACAGGAAGAATCTATCTAAGAAGGCTGTAGCAAACTACTCCCACTCTAAAGGCCCTGCATCTGTGCCTGTATCCCCTTTCCACTTCTTAAACCAGGTATAGGCTACATCCTACATCTAGTAAGCAACTAATTTAGTACTCTAACTAGAAGTCACCCCCATAATGTTTGTTTCCTTCTAGACTATGTCTAGGAATTACTGAAAATAGAGGAGGATACATTCGGGTAAAGCCCCAAATACTGGCTGAGGCGGTATTAGCCACTGGGTTGGCCAGAACAATGGCAGGCTGAACATTTTGTACCACTACAGAGTGATCTAGAGAAGTAAATGCAGTTCTAAACTCTGTATAAAAAACATTCTCATTTAGGGATCTTCCTAAATGGGCGGAGGTGCTGGCTGTTTCTCTGTTCTTTTTCCGTTAGTCTTTTTGAGAGGCATATTCAGTAAACGAAAGGGAAAGTTGGATTAGATAAAGATTTTAACTTGATATGATGCTTACTCGTATGATATGAACACTAAAAGAAGGGAACTTTTGTTAAAATGCCTCATAGCCTCTTTACTATAAGTGTGGTGCGCTTAACATCCATCCACAACACTACTTGCCGCGACTTTTTGACTTCCTAGAATCTTTTAAAATCTTAGGCTATGATACTAAGTTTGTAATGCCCCGAGAGTACACCTTAGGCGCCACATGGAGGTTACAGTCCCAAGGGACCACAAGCTAACCCATGAGCAGGTACCTGCTATGAGCATTGAATAATCTAATAATATATGCGGAAGAACAACTGATAATCCATAAGGTTTTAAATACTAAAATATTTCTATATTATAAATCTGTGGAAATAACGATTTGAAAACAACTGTATGAAAATTGATAAAATAAAGATAAACCTACTGATTGTCTAAAGAAACTGAAAGCCTCTAAACTGACTGAATAAAAGTTGATGGGATAGGCCTCAACTAACTCTATCTAACTATTATGCTAAAAGTATGAAAATAAATAGTCTCTCCTTGAACTATGAGGACTCACCACTTCTACGACTGATAATCAGGAAGGTCTTTGCACGATTCAGGAACAGAGCATCCGAACCTATGATATGATACATCATAGCATAATAAAAAAGTATACGATCAGTACTTTATATGTACTGGTATGCTAAATGAGGTAGGCTGATTAGCATGGTTTCATGTGCATTAGTAATAGCTGACTGAATAAATAACATGAAATACTAAATAGAATGCATGAAATCTGTAAATACAAATGGATGCATGACCAAGAATAAAATATGTGCTGAATATAATCTGTAAACTAAACTACTGAATATCTAATATCTGTATGCTATGGTCAAGCAAACTGAAATTAAAGTACTAAACTAATTACTAGACTGAGATTGTGGGAGATATCATCTAACCGACATGCTTTAATGAGCAAATTTGGGGTCCAACCTGTGACCTAAGTTAGAAGGGTGTCAGTACCATTCTACAGGTACTAACACTGGATGTGTGAATCCACTAGTATCCTATCCCAAAGGACTAAGGGTGTCAAGCCTAAACTGATGGGTGACCGCTACGAGGTAGTCAAGCCTAAACTGATGGGTGACTCCTCATATCCTATGCTTCCTATGTAGTTCTAGAATACATGGACTGCTACTAACGAGTCTGCCTATCCAACGGGGAAGCCACCATCCATGCACTCGCTCAGTGCTAAATCCTACTCCCAACTTAACTGACTCGAAATACTGAACTGTTCTAAGTTTAACTGATTATGATGACTATTTGAACTGATAATGCTCATAACATATTCTGAAGATACTGAGACTAAGTAAACGTCTAATTTTTTTGGTGTTCATAACCCCCAGGACTCATAGCAATAGTAGTAAAATAGTACTAAACTTGGAGGACATAATATGGAAGAATTTATCAAAAATTCCCTCTTGTAGGCATTTCATCAAATACTTGATTGATATTCATAGTTAAAACTAAGAATGAGAATAGTTTAAAGCTTGTAGAAATAGCATGATTTCAGAATCGACATCACTAAGTATGATTTAAATCAGTAAATAACATTGTTCAAACATATGGGGTTCGATATCAACAACGATTGCATGTAAACATGGTGTAGAATTACAATTCATGGGAATTCATGGTTAAAATCACAATTAAAATCATGAAAACTTATAAAGATAGAATTGCAATTCAGGGGAATTCATGGTTAAAATCACAATTAAAATCATGAAAACTGTTAAAGATCCCAACTTTGAATTTAGAATTGGATATTTGGACTCCATGGGTGAAAGGAACCCGTAGATGAACACATAACATACTTGGGTTGATTAATTCGTGAGAGTTCTTGGGGTTTTTCGAGAGATTTGATCTTGAATATTGAAGGCTAGGGTTTTTTTATTGAAAGATAATAAATTTCTTGAAGAGTATTTGTGAGTAATAGGGCACATAATGCCCGTTTAGGGTGTTAATTACGTGTTGTGGTCGGATTTGGGGCTTTGTAAAATGACCAAAAGGTCCGTAGAATTTAAATCATAAAATTGGAAATAATGATATTGACTTTCGACGTGAAAAAGTGGAATTGCGTTGGCACACTGGAAATGGGACCATAAAAATTTTTCCCAGTAGCACGACGTAGTGAAATCACATCGAGCCACTATAAAAAAGGATAATTTCGAGATGGAACCTTGGCGCGATGTGGCACCATCGCGATGACTCACTGAATGTGAAAATTACCCTTGGTGCAACATGGTGTTATCGCGGTGGCCCACTGGTAAAGGACTAATGTGATTTTGGCCATCTCTGCGTCGCGGCCCAATCGCGTTAGGCTACTACTAAAAGTGCCATAACTTCTCACCCGAGTATCGGAATTAGGGAAATTCATATCGTTGGAAAGATAATTCAATTTACTATAATTTTGGGGGTATTGATCTGGAAAATTATTAGTTGAACAAAATAGTTGCTCGTTTGAAGTTAACTATAGCAACATTTTTTCTGAAAACTCAATTGGTATGGGATATTTTGATTTGTCTAATAGCTGGGAGTTATTTGAGGCCTTAATATATATCAAAATCAATCAAAAACTAAGAACAAACTATAATGTACTTTGCATGAGCTTGAAACATGGCTCTAACATAGGTTTGGATTTTTGGGGTATTACAATATCTCCCCCTTGGGAATATTCTTGCTCGAATAAGATTGGTTAAGCTGAAAGCACTGAGGAATTGAGATTTCATACTGAATATACATGATGAAAATGTGATTACATGAATGATTCTGAAACATGACACATAATTGAATTGATTCAGTGAATGCATGACTGACATGAGAATGATATGTAGCTGAAACTGAGCATGGAAATGAGAAATTATAATAATATTGTTACCTTACGCTGAATCTGAGTGTGCGGAGAAAATATGAGGGTACTTGGTTCGCATATCTGCTTCTTCTTCCCAAGTGGCTCCCTCAACGAACTGATTCCGCCAAATAACTTTGACTTGGGGAACTTCTTTGTTCCTTAGTCTACAAATTGGTCGATCAAGGATTTCGACTAGAATTTCTTCGCAAGAAAGGTTGTTCTGAACATCTACACTTTTTAAGGGAACAACTACAGATGGATCATCAATAAACTTCTTCAACAATGAGTTATGGAATGCTGGGTGCCCTGATGCTAAGTCTGCAGTAAACTCAAGCTCATAATCCACCTTTCCGAAATGGCTTAAAATCCTGTAAGGGCCAAGATACTAGGGACTAAACTTTCCCTTCTAATCAAACCTTTTTACTTCTTTCATGAGAGAGATCTTTAGATATATAAAGTCATCAATCTCAAACTCAAAGTTCTTTCTTCTCATATATGCATAAGATTTCTGTCAGCTTTGGGCTGCCTTTAGCCTCTCCCGGATTAACTATACTTTCTCTAAAGCATCAAACACCAAGTCATGACATATTAAAGAAGGTTCACCTATCTCAAACCAACCAATAGGAGATCAACATTTCCTTCCATATAAAGCCTCAAACGGAGCCATCTGAATATTGGAATGATAGTTGTTATTATACATAAATTCAATCAAAGTCTAGTGGTCATCCCAACTGCCCTTAAAGTCAACTACACATGTTCTCAACATGCCTTCAGGGGTCTAAATGGTCCTTTCTTCCTGACCATCTGCCTGAGGGTAAAAGGATGTACTGAGGTAAACTTGGGTACCAAAACCCTTCTGAAAACCTTTCTAAAAGTGAGAGTAAATTGTGTACCTTTGTATGAAATAATAGAAAATGGAACACCATGCAACCTAACTAACTCTCTAATAAAGAACTTGGCATAGTCCGCGGCTGAATAAGAAGTATGGACTTGCAAGAAATGGGATGATTTGGTCATTCTATCCACAATGACCCAAATTAAATCATGCTATTGATGAGTACGAGGCAAACATGTCATAAAATCCATGATCACTACTTCCTACTTCCAAGTGGGAATAATGAACTCCTGCATAGACCCTCTTGGCATCTGATGCTCAATCTTAACCTGCTAACAAGTAGAGCACTTAGCCAAAAACTCTACAATGTCCCTCTTCATTCCACTCCACTAATAGACTTCCCGCAAGTCGCGGTATATCTTAGTGGCCCCTGGATGGATAGAGTAATATTCACCATGCACTTATGTAAAAATTCACTATCTCAACTAATCAACCCATGAAACACACAGTCTATCCTAGCAATGCAACACGCCATTTCCCCCTTGAGAGAAAACCTCTACTTTCTGATCTTGGACTGATTCCTTCAACTTCACCAGACTAGGATCCCTATCTTGCTTTTCTTTCACTTTGGAAACCAAAGAAGATTCAAAACTATTCTAAACCCATATGCTACCCACGGCTGAATCAACCAAAAGAACACCTAACCTGGCAAGCTAATGAACTTCCTAAACTAACTTCTTCTTATCATCCTCAACATAAGCCACACTACCCATAAACAATCTACTTAGGGCATATTCCACTACATTGGCCTTTTTTGGGAGGTACAAAACACTTATATCATAATCATTCAATAATTCTAACTATCTCCTCTAATGTAGATTCAAATCCTTCTATGAAAATACATACTGCAAGCTTTTGTGATATGTGAACACATCAACATGCACCCCATACAAATTGTGCCTCCAAATCTTCAAGGCAAACACAACAGTTGCTAACTCAGGATCATGGGTAGGGTAATTCTTTTTATGAGGCTTAATCTATCTAGATGCATAGGACACAACCTTACCCATTTACATCAAAACATACCCCAAACCAACTCTAGAAGCATCACAGTACACAACAAATCTTTCTAAACCATCTGGAAACATCAGAACTAGGGTTGCGATGAGTCGAGTCTTTAACTCCTTAAAATTCTTCTCATAATAATATGACCACTGAAACTTAAAATTCTTATGAGTCCATCTAGACATAGGGGATGTAATAGATGAGAACTCTTCAACAAACAACCGGTAATAGCCAGCCAAACCCAAAAAACTCCTGATATCTAATAGAGAGATGGGTCTCAGCTAATTTCTCACCGCTTTGGTCTTTTAAGGATCAAATCTAATACCATCATTGGAAAAAATATGGCCAAGGAAAGATACTAATCTTTTCCAAAATTCACACTTACTAAATTTTATGAATAATTGATGGGCTCAAAGAGTCTGCAATACTATTCTGAGGTAGTTTGCATGATGATTTTCATTATGAAAGTAGACAAGAATGTCATCAATGATGACTATGATGAACATATCCAAATACTTCTTGAACACTAGGTTAATCAAGTCCATAAAGGCTGCTGGGGAATTTGTGAGACCAAAGGACATAACTAGAAAATTAAAGTGACCATACTGAGTTCTGAAAGCTATTTTTGGAATGTCACATTATCTGACTCTAAGATGATGATAGCCGAATCTAAGGTCTATCTTACAAAAATAACTGGCACCTTGAAGTTGGTCAAATAAGTCATCAATTCTGGGAAGTGGATATTTGTTCTTGATTGTGACTTTGTTCATCTGATGGTGCTGAATACGCATTCTAAGAGAACCATCTTTTTTATGCACAAATAGAACAGGTGCGCCTTATGAGGAAATATTGGGAATGATGAATCCTTTATCTAGGAGTTTTTTCAACTATTCTTTCAACTCTTTGAGTTTGGCTGGAGTCATTCTGTAAGGTAGAATAGAGATAGGCTGGGTATCTAGAAGAAGGTCTATTTCGAAGTCAATTTCCCTTTTGGGACGAACTCTGGGGAGATCTTCAGGGAACACAGATGGAAATTCCCTCACTAATAAAAGTCACTCAAGATTTGGATTCTCAGAATTAGAGTCTTGGAGTCAGAGGAGATAGTAAATACACCCTTTGGATATCATTTTCCTCACTCTAAGCTATGATACAAGATGACCCCTAAGTATTATAGTATTACCCCTTCAAGAACTCGTTCATTTAGGAATTGAAAATGAACTAATCTGTTTCTATAATCAACTGAAGCATAACATGAATTAAGCTAATCCATACCGAGAATGACTTCAAAAATCCATCATCTTTAACTCTACAAGGTTTATTGAAGTAACTTTATGAGACACTGTAATTGAGTAGTTTGTGCATACCCATCGAGCTACAATATAGACACCTACTAGGTAAACACTGAAAAGGATTCTGCTAAAATCTCAGGACTTACACCAAAATCAATAACTATATAAGGGGTTATAAAAAAAGAGATGCTCCCGGGTCTAGTAAAGCATAAACATGTAAATAAAAGACTTGAAAAATATTAGTAACTACGTTAGAAAAACTTTCTTAATCTTGTCGAGACTAAAGTGCCTAGAGCTTGTTTTGAAATGGACCACTAGTAGTGCTGGAAGCGGCACCCTGCTGAGTCGAGCAGCCAGCTGGAACTGATGACCGATGGGAATGGCCCTATTGGCAAAAATAACTACCTTTCTAAGAAATATACCGATACTTCCAAATATGATGTCCTGGCTTACCATACCTAAATCATACATCACTGCCAGCTCTACACTCACCCTGATGGTTTCTACCATATTTCTGGTAAAGAGGATTTATTCGACCACTATTTACACTGCCTTGGGACTTAGATCCTGGCGCTCTTTCCCTATTATCATTTTTGGATTTAGGTACTAGGGAAATAGATGAAGATGGGGAAGAAGATAAAGATTTCTTGTGGAACTGAGGACGATTACCACCTTCACACTTCGGCTGAGAAAAATTAAAGCTACCTATTCTAGCCCTCTTACTCTCTCTCTCTTTATCCTGATTCTTCTTCTCAATATGTTGAGCATAGACCATAAGCCTAGATACGTCTATCTCCTTAATTAACATTACAGTCCTACACTCTTTGACCATACTATCAGATACCCCAGACACGAACTTGCTCATCCTAAACTTGCTATAAGCTGCCACATGAGGAGCATACCTAGATAGATGAGTAAACTTAAGGCAATACTCCTTCACACTCATGTTGAACTGCATCAAGTTGATAAACTCTAGCATTTTGGTTTCTATCAGCTCTAACGAGAAAAATCTAACTTAGAAGGATGTAACAAACTCCTCCCACTCTAAAGGCCCTACATCTGCACCTCTATCCTATTTCCACTTCTTAAAATAGGTATGGGATACATCCTGCAGATGGTAATCAACCAATTCAACACACTTACTAGAAGTCACCCCCATAATATTTGTTACCTTCTAGACTATGTCTAAGAATTACCGCAACTCCTCTTCAGATTTGAATCCTGAAAATAGAGGAGGATTTATTTGGGTAAAGTCTCAAATCCTTGCTGCAGTAGTATTAGCCATTGGGCTGGCCAGAACAGTGGTTGGCTGAACATTCTGTGCTGCTAAAGAGTGAACCAGAGAAATGAATGCAGTTCAAAAATCTGTATAAGAAACATACTCATTCAGGGATCTTCCTGAACGGGCGGAGGTGCTAGCTGGTTACCAGTTCTTCTTCCATTAGTCTTTCTGGGAGACATGTTCTGTAGACGGAAGGAAAGGTTGTATTAGACAGAGAGTTTAACTTGAGTTCATGCTCACTCGCAAGATATGAACACTAAAATAAGGGAACTTTTCTTAAAATGCCTCAAAGCCTCTTGTCCAAAAGTGTGGCATGCTTAACGCCCATGCACAAGACTCTAATTGATGCATCTTTCGGACTTCCTAGGATTCTTTAAAACCTTAAGATTTGATACCATGTTTGTTACACCTTGACAGTACGTCCTGGGCATCACACGGTGCTTATAGTCCTGAGGGACCACAAGCTAACCCTTGAGCTAGTACCAGAAACTAAAACATTTCTGTATCATAAATCTACGTAAACAACTATCTGAAAACAATTGTCTAAAAATTGATAAAATAGATATAAACCTACTGATTGTCTGAAGTGTCTGAAAGCCTCTAAACTAACTGAATAAGAGTTCATGGGACAGGCCCCAACTAACTCTATATAACTAATAAACTGAAAGTATGAAAATAAATATAGTCTATCCTTATAATATGAGGACTCACCACTTCTACAACTGATAATCAGGAATGTCTATGCGCGATCCGGGAACTAAGCGTCCGAACCTATGATATGATACCTCATAGCACTAGAAAAAAGTATACGATCAATACTTTAAATGTGCTGGTCTGCTAAATGAGGTAGGATGATATGCATGGTTTCATGTGCATGAGCAATAGCAGATTGAATAAATAACCTAAAATACTATATAGAATGCATGAAATCTATAAATACTGATGGATGTGTGACCAATCATAAAACATGTTCTGAATATAATTTGTAAACTGAAATAGTAAAATTTGAAAACTGAATATCTGATATCTGTATGCTATGGTCAAGAAAATTGAAAATGAATTACTGAACTGATTACTGGAATGAGCTTGTGGGAGATATCATCTAACTGACATGCCCTAATAAGAAAATTTGAGGTCCAACCTGTGACCCTAGTTGGAAGGGTGTCAGTACCATTCCACGGGTACTAACACTGGCTGTGTGGATCCACTAGTATCCTGTCCTGAAGGACTAAAGATGTCAAGCCTAAACTGATGGATGACTTATATGAGTTAGTCAATCCTAAAATGACTGGTCACTCCTCATATCCTATGTTGGCTTCGTAGTTCTTGAGTACAGGGACTGCTACTAATGACTCTGCCTATCTGATGGGGAATCTACCATCCATGCACTTGCTCGGTGCTAAATCCTACTTCCAACTGAACTGACTTAGAATACTGAACTATTCTATGTTTAACTGATTATGATGACTGACTGAACTGATAATGCTTATAACATATTCTGAAGCTATTCTGAACATTCTGAGACTAAGTAAACATCTAAGTTTTCGGGTATTCATAACCCCCAGGACTCGATAGCAAAAGTAGTAAAATAGTACTAAACTTGAAGGACATAATATGAAAGCATTTATAAAAAATTTATTCTTGTAGGCATTTCATCAAACACTTGATATTCATATTTCAAACTAAGCATGGGAATACTTTGAGCTTGTATAAATAGCATGATTTTAATATCGACATCACTAAGTATGATTTAAATCAGTGAATAGCATTGTTTCAACATGTGGGGTTCGATATCAACAACGATTGCATTTAAACATGGTGTAGAATTACAATTCATGGTCAAAATCATAATTAAAATCATGGAAACTTGTAAAGATCCCAACTTTTAATTTAGAATTGGATATTTGGACTTCATGGGTGAAAGACACGCATAGACGAACACTTAACATACCTGGGTTATTGAATTTGTGATAGTTCTTGAGGTATTTCTTGATATTTGATCTTGAATCTTGAAGGCTAGGGTTTTTTTCTTGAAAGATAATAAATTTCTTGAAGAGGATTTGTGAGTAATGGGGCACATAATGCCCCTTTAGGGTGTTGATTACTTGTTTTGGGGCTTTGGGAAATGACCAAACGGTCCCTAAAATTTAAATTATGAAATTGGAAATACGGATATTGAACTTTGGCATGACGCGGTGCAATCGAATCGGGACACTAGAAAAGGGAGCATCCCAAATTTACCCAGTGATGTCATGCGGTGAAATTGCGTCGAGCAACAGAAAAAGGATAATTTCGAACTAGAACCTTGGCGTGATGCGGTGCCATTACGATGACTCACTGAATGTGAAAATTCCCCTTGGTGAAATGAGTATTTATTGCGGTGACCCACTGGTAAAGGACAAAGGTGATTTTGGCCATCTCCGCGATGCGGCCCTATCGCGTTAGGCAACTATTTTTCACTAAAAATGCCATAACTTAACACCTGAGTATTGGATTTAGGGTAAATTAGTATCGTTGGAAAGATAATTCAATTTCATATAATTTGGTGGGTCTTGATCTAAAAAAATTCTTAGTAGAACAAAATATTTGCTCGTTTGAAGTTGACTGTCGCAAAATTCTTCCCAAAAACTCAATTGGTAAGGGATAAATTTATTCGTCTAATCACTAAGAGTTATTTGAGGCCATAATATATATCAAACTCTATCATAAAACTACCAAAAAACTATAATGTACTTTGCATTATCTTGAAACATGGATCTAACGTAAGTTTGGATTTTTGGGGTATTACAATATCTCCCCCTTGGGAATATTCTTCCTCGAATAAGATTGGTTAAACTGTAAGCACTGAGGAATTGAGATTACATGCTAAATATACGTGATGAAAATGTGATTACATGATTGATTCTGAAACATGACACATAACTGAACTAATTCTGTGAATGCATGATTGACATAAGAATTATATGCAGTTGAAACTGAGCATCGAAAAGAGAAATTCTAAGAAAATTGTTACCTTACTCTGAATCTGAGTTTGCGGAGAAAATATGAGGGTACTTGGTTTGCATATCTTCTTCTTCTTCCCAAGTGGCTCCCTCAACGGACTGATTCCGCCAAAGAACTTTGACTTGGAGAACTTCTCTGTTCCTTAGTCTACAAATTGGTCGATCAAGGATTTTGACTGGAATTTCTTTTTAGGAAAGGTTGTTCTGAACATCTATGCTTTCTTAGGAAACAACTACAGCTGGATCACCAATACACTTCTTCAACAATGAGATATGGAATACTGAGTGCACTGATGCTAAGTCTGCAGGCAACTCAAGCTCATAAGCCACCTTTCCGAAATGGCTCAAAATCCTGTAAGGGCTAACATACTAGGGACTAAGCTTCCGTTTCTTACCAAACCTCCTCTTTAATACCTTCATGGGAGAGATCTTTAGATATACGAAGTCACCAATTTCAAACTCAAGGTTCTTTCTTCCTACATCTGCATAAAATTTCTGTCAGCTTTGGGATGCCTTAAGCCTCTTCCTGATTAACTGTACTTTCCCCAAAGCATCAAACACCAAGTCAGGCACTATTAAACCAATTTCACCTATCTCAAACCAACCAATATGAGATCAATATCTCCTTCCATACATAGCCTCGAATGTAGCCATCCAAATACTGGAATGATAGATGTTATTATACGCAAATTCAATCAAAGGCTAGTGGTCTTCCCAACTGCCCTTAAAGTCATCTACACACACTTTCAACATATTTTCAATGGTCTGAATGCTCTTTTCTGCCTGACCATCTTCCTGAGGGTGAAAGGATGTACTGAGGTGAACTTGGGTACGTACCAAGACCCTTCTAAAAACCTTTCTAAAAGTGAGAGGTAAACTGAGTACCTCTGTATGAAATGATAGACACTAGAACACCGTACAACCTAACTAACTCTCTAATATAGATCTTGGCATAGTCCTCGACATAATAAGAAGTATGGACTGGCAAGAAATGGGATGATTTGGTCATCCTATCCATAATGACCCTAATTGAATCATGTTGCTGACGAGTATGAGGCAAACCTGTCACAAGATCTATGTTCACTACTTCTCAGTTCCATGTTGGAATACTGAACTCCAGCATAGACCCTTTAGGTATCTGATGGACAATCTTAACTTGCTGATAAGTAGCGCACTTAGATACAAACTTTGCAATGTCCCTTTTTATTCCACTCCAGCAATTGACTTCCCGCAAGTCGCGGTATATCTTAGTGGCCCCTGGATGGATAGAGTAACGTGCACCATGCACTTATGTAAGAATTCACTATCCTAACTCATCAACACACGAAATGCACAATCTATCCTAGAAACGCAACACGCCATCTTCACCTTAGGAAAAAACCTCTACTTTCTAATCTTTGACTAATTCCTTCAACTTCACCAGACTAGGATCCCTATCCTGCTTTTCTTTTACTTGGGCAACCAAAAAAGATTCCAATATATTCTGAACCCAAATGCTACCCTCAGCTGAATCAACCAAACGAACACCTAACCTAGCAAGATGATGAAATTCTTGAACTAACTTCTTCTTATCATCCTTAACATGAGCCACACTATCCATAGACATTCTACTTAGGGAATCTTTCACTACATTGGCCTTTCCCGGGGTACAAAACACTCATGTAATAATCTTTCAACAATTCTAACCATTTTCTATGACACAGATTCAAATCCTTTTGTGAAAACACATATTTCAAGATTTAGTGATCTGTGAACATATCAACATACACCCCATACAAATAGTGCCTCCAAATCTTAAAGGCAAAGACAACAGCTGCTAACTCAAGATCATGGGTAGGGTAATTCTTTTTATGGGGCTTAAGATGTCTAGAGGCATAGGCCACAACCTTACCTCTTTACATCAAAACACACCCCAAATAAACTCTAGATGTATTAAGTACACAACAAACCCATTTGAACAATCTGGCAACGTCAAAACTAAGGCTGCGGTGAGTTGAGTCTACAACTTCTGAAAACTCTTCTCACTAGAATATGACCACTGAAACTAAACATTCTTCTGATTCAATCTTGACATAGGGGAAACAATAGATGAGAACCCTTCAACAAACAGTCTGTAATAGCCATCCAAACCCAAGAATCTCCTGATATTTGATAGAGAGATTGGTCTGGGCTAGTTTCTCATTGCTCCAGTATTTTGAGTATCAACTCTAATTCCATCACCGGAAACAATATGTTCGAGGAAATCTACTAATCTTATCCAAAATTTGCACTTACTAAATTTAGCAAACAATTGATGGGCTCTAAGAGTCTGCAATACTGTTCTGAGGTAGTCTGCATGATCATTTTTGTTACGAGAGTAGACAAGAATGTCATCAACGAAGACTATGATGAACATGTCCAAGTAATGATTGGTCACTAGGTTCATCAAGTCCATGAAGGCTGCTGGGGCATTTATGAGACCAAAGAACATGACTAGAAACTCGAAGTGACCATACTGAGTTCTGAAAGTCTTTTTGGAATGTCATATTCTCTGATTCTGAGTTGATGATAGAAGGATCTGAGGTCTATCTTAGAAAAAAAATTGGCACCCTAAGGTTGGTCGAACAAGTCATCAATTCTGGGAAGTGGATAGTGACTTTGTTCAACTAACGGTAGTCAATACATATTCTAAGAGAACCATCTTTCTTATGCACGAACAAAATTGGTGCGCCTATGGGGAAACACTGGGCATGATGAATCCTTTATCTAGGAGATATTTCAATTGTTCTTTCAACTATTTGAGTTTGGCTGGAGCCATTCTATAAGGTGGAATAAAGATAAGCTGAGTATCTAGAATAAGGTTTATTCTGAAGTCAATTTCCCTTTTTGGACAAACTCCGGGGAGATCTTCAGGGAACACAGATAGAAATTCCCTCACTACTGATACAGACTCAAGATTGGAGTCTCAAAATTAGATTCTTGGACTCAGACAAGATGGTAAATATACCCTTTGGATATTATTTTCCTCTCTCTAAGCTACGATACAAGCTGACCCCTAGGAACTGAAAATGAACTAATCTGTTTCTACAATCAACTGAAGCATAACATGAATGAAGACAATCCATGCTGAGAATGATATCAAAATCTGTCATCTCTAACTCTACAAGGTCTACTGAAGTAACTTTCTGAGACACTGTACCCAGGTAATTCCTGCATACCTACCGGGATATAAAAAAGACACCTACAGGGGTTGATACTGAAAAGAGTTCTTCTTAAATATCAGGACTGATATCAAAATCAATAGCTATAAAAGGGGTTACAAAACAAAGAGAGGCTCTCAGGTCTAGTAAAGCATAAATATGTATATAAAATACTTGCAATGTACCAGTAACTACGTTAGGAGAGCTTTCCTGATCTTGTTGAGACTGAAGTGCCTAGAGCCTGTTCTGACGCTGACCACTAGTAGCGCTAGAAGTGGTACCCTACTTACTATAGCCCAAAATCTACATAAAGTAGAGTCTTATGCATCGGTGCCTCTATCCCCTTTTCATTGCTTAAACTAGGTATAGGATACATCTTACAACTAGTAAGCAGCCAACTCAGCACTCTTACTTGAAGTCACCCCGTTAATGTTTGTTACTTTCTTGACTATGCCTAAGAATTATTACAGATCTTCTTCAGATTTGGATCCTAAAAACAGAGGAGGATTAATTTGAGTAAAGTCCTAAATCCTGGATATGGAAGTATTGGCCACTAGGTTTGCTAGAATAGCAGTTGGATGAATATTCTGTGCCGTTACAGAGTGAGTTAGAGAAGTAAATGCAGTTCTAAACTCTGTATAAGAAATATGATCATTCAGGGATCTTCCTGAATGGGCGAAGGTGCTGTCTGGTTCCCAATTCTTCTTCTGTTAGTTTTTCTAGGAGGCATGTTCTATTTATGAAAGGAAAAGTTGGATTAGACAGAGAGTTTAACTTGATCTCATGCTCACTAGCACGATATGAACACTAAAAGAAGGAAACTCTTCTTAAAATGCCTCATATCCTCTTTTCCTAAGTGTGGCATGCTTAACACCCATGCATAAGACTCTACTTTATGTAGATTTTGGGCTTCGTAGGATGATTTAAAACCTTAGGCTTTGATACCAAGTTTGTAATTCCCCGAGGATACATCTTAGTTGTCACACAGTGCGTACAGTCCCGAGGGACCATAAGCTAAACCATGAGATGATACCTACTGTGAGCATTGAATAATACAATAACATATGTAGAAGAACAACTGATAAGTCATAAGGTTTTAAATACTAAAACATTTCTGTGTCATAAATTTGGGGAAATCACTATCTAAAAATAGTTGTATGAAAATTGATAAAATAAAGATAAACCTACTAACTGTCTGAAATATCTTAAAGCCTCTAAACTTACTGAATAAGAGTTGATGGGATAGACCCTAACTAACTCTATCTAACTACTAAACTGAAAGTATGAAAATAAATATAGCCTGTCCTCAAAATATGAGGACTTACCACTTCTACGACTAATAATTAGGAAGGTCTATGCATGATCCTAGAACTGAGCATCTTAACCTATGATATGATAGATCATAGCACAAGAAAATCAGTACTTTGAATGTAATGGTATGCTAAATGAGGTAGGCTGATATGCATGGTTTCATGTGCATGAGTAATAACAGACTAAATAAATAGCATGAAATACTATATAGAATGCACGAAATCTATAAATACTGATAGATGCATGACCAAACATAACATATATGCTGAATATAATCTATAAATAGAAATACTAAAATTTGATAACTGAATATCTAATATCTGTATTCTATGGTCAAGCAAACTGAAACTAAATTACTGAACTAATTACTAGACAGAGATTGTGGGAGATTTTATCTAATCGATATGCCCCAATGAGCAAATTTGAGGTCCAACCTGTGACCCTAGTTGGAAGGGTGTCAGTACCGTGCCACGGGTACTAATACTGGCTGTGTGGATCCACTAGTATCCTATCCCGAAGAACTAAAAGTGTTAAGAATAAACTGATGGGTGACCTCTGTATGGTAGTCAAGCTTAAACTGACGGGTGTCTCCTTATATCCTATATTGGCTACATAGTTATGGAGTATAGGGAATGCTACTAATGACTCTGCCTGTCCAATGGGGAAGCTGTCATCCATGCACTCGCTTAGTGCTAAATCCTACTCCTAACTGAACTGACTCGAAATACTGAACTATTCTAAATTTAACTGATTATGATGACTGACTGAATTGATAATGCCCATAATATATTTTGAAGCTATTCTGAAGATACTGAGACTAAGTAAACATCTATGTTTTTTGGTATTCAAAACCCCAGGACCCGATAGAAATAATAGTAAAATAGTACTAAACTTAGAGGACATAATATGAAAGCATTTATTAAAAATTCATTCTTGTAGGAATTTCATCAAACACATGATATTCATAGTTCAAACTAAGCATGAGAATAGTTTAAATCTTGTAGAAATAGTATGATTTCAACATCGACATCACTAAGTATGATTTAAATCAACGAATAGCATTGTTTAAGTATGTGGGGTTCGATATCAACAATAATTGCATATAAACATGGTGTAGAATTATAATTCATGGGAATTCATGGTTAAAATCTCAATTAAAATCATGAAAACTTGTAAAGATCCCAAGTTTGAATTTAGAATTAGATATTTGGACTCCATAGGTGAAAGGAACCCATAGATGAACACTTAAAATACCTTGGTTGATGAATTCGTGAGAGTTCTTGGGGGTTTTCTTGAGATTTGATCTTGAATCTTGAAGGCTAGGGTTTTGTTCTTGAAAGATAATAAATTTATTATAGAGGATTTGTGAGTAATGGGTAATTTATATTTTAGGGTGTTAATTACGTGTTTTGGTCGGATTTGGGGCTTTGGGAAGTGATCAAATCATCTCTAGAATTTTAATTGCAAAACTAGAAATCCCTATATTAAACTTCGGCATGATGCGGTGCCATCGCATCGGCATACTGAAAAAGGGACCATCCCAAAGTAACCCAGCGGCGCGATGCGGTGAAATCACGTCGAGCCACTGGAAAAGGATAATTCCAAACTGGAACCTTAGCGCAATGCGGTGCCATCGCGATGACTCACTGAACGTAAAATTTCCCCTTGGTTCAATGTGGCATTATCATGGTGGCCCACTGGTAAAGGAAAAATATGATTTTGGCCATCTCTGCGACGCTGTCCTATTGCGATAGGCTACTATTTTTCTCTAAAAGTGCCATAACTTCTCACCCGAGTATTGGATTTAGGGGAAATTGGTATCGCTGGAAAGATAATTCAATTTATTTTTATTTGGTGGGTTTTGATCTAGAAAATTCTGAGTAGAAAAAATATTTGCTCCTTTAAAGTTGACTATAGAAAAATTCTTCCTGAAAACTCAATTGGTAAGGGATATTTTAATTCTTCTAAAAGCTAAAAGTTATTTGAGGCCTTAATATACATCAAAATCACTCATAAAACTACCAAATAACTATAATGTACTTTGCATGAGCTCGAAATATGGCTTTAACATAGGTTTGGATTTTTGGGGTATTACACCATGGCTTTGGTTTAATTGGAAATCTTGTGGGGTACATAGTAATCCCGTAAATGTTGGCTAATGACATTGCTTGCAAGCTATAGTCGGTATGTCGATACCATTTCATAATGCCTTTGTAATTGATGCCTGTAATTGGTGGGTTGGTTATGTGCTAAAGATTTTAATGGGGCAATAATGGGGGTTGCGATAGCTAGCCGTGAAGGTGTGGGTCTAAAGTTCAAACACAGGAAACTCATGTTTACCAACATAAGGGTTGTTCTTGGTGTCCTTAGGCTTGTGGGGTACATGATAACCCCCCAAGTTAATACTCGTATATCTGTATCATGAAGGGTGAATGGTACACTAGAATCCCCGTTCCTTAGGATATCTCTGGTTCGTGCGGCTACAAGCACCGAGGTCCGTTCAGTGGGTAACACTAGACCAATATATCCCGTTGGTGGATTTATAATAGTAAATCTACATAATACTAGTTAAGGTTTTAAATGCATGCTTAATTTATTTCCCTTTCCAGTCATGGTATATATGTATATATGTGATTGCATATGGTTATTTACTTTGATTTTAAATAATGGCATTATTTTATCCTTATTCCTAAGTACATGCTAGCATTCACCCACTAACCAATTTCAGTAGTTGTATGCCCACGCGATACAGGAACCAAATATACTATCCATCCTACTCTGTGACTTGGATTCATGTCACGACTCGAGACTACCCTTACTCATAAAATGGTGCTTAGAAACACAAGTAATCCCAAGCTAACCCATGTGTCGGCATAATACAAGAGCAACTGATGTAAAATTTATATACATGCTAAATTTGCTAAGAGAAAGCATAATCATGAGAAAATCTAAATGAATGTAATACTGATAAAGTTTACAACATAATAAAACTGAAGAAAGACTAATTACATATAATGACTATGATTGACTATCTATGAAGCCTCTACTATACTGATTGTAGGAGTCTAGGACATGCCTCCAACCACCATAAATCAATTCATAAGAATGATAACAATACAGTACAGGAACTATAACTGACTAGAGTTCTTGAAATAAGAGAACTCGTCGTCCCCTATTGGCTGAAGGCTGAGAACTGTTCGACCCTAGCATATGTGCTACATCTTCTACCTATATTATGAAGGATGTAGCCATAAATGCATATATGTGGTCATTACATTAGAATGTACTGAGTATACAGATACATGCACTAAATCATGGAAATATTTAAAATATGTTTTAAAACTGAGGACATAAGTTATTTACTAAAATATATATTTAAAACATGGCTATACAGAAAAACTGTAAGTCATAGTGAGATTTATAAATCATGAACTGAAAACTATTCAGTAAGCTGGGAAGCGGTAGACACATGAATAGTGTACATAAATCTCATGTATAGAACATAAATCTCATGTAAAGCTGAACATACTATAAAAATAAATTGAGGATAATCTATAGATACTGATCTTGAAAACATGAACATGTAAAACTGAGAATGGAAGATCAAGCATAATTATGTACTTACATGATATGAATAACTGAATAATTGATGTCTGAGTACTTGGTCATGCAAACCTGAACTGACACACTATGAATACTGTATTGAGACTATGGGAGCTAGCTACAAATGACATGCTCCAATATGAGCTATTGGGGTTCAACCTGTAACCTCAGTTGGAAGGGTGTTGGTACTTTACTAGGGGTACCAACATAGGAATGATGATGTGGACCACAAGGCTGATGACCTGAAGGACGAGGATGTCATACCTATACTGACGGGGGACCCTTCATAATCTACAGTAGTGTTGTAGGTCCAAAACTTAGGGACTTATAGATGGGGGAGTCGTCGTCCCTGATTTCACTAGGTCGTAAGTATTACTCCCAACTGAATGACAGTGGTGTTATTAGTCATTTAATATGACATGGTGCTGTAGTTGTAAGTGTTCAACATGAACATGATATTCTGAATATCATAATAAAACCATAGTCTGATTGACTTGTTACTTGAAAATAGAAAACTTGTAAGGACACATAGGTATCGGGTGTTCATAACTCGCCAGCACTGAATGATTACAAAATACTATAACAATGTTAAAATAATGATATAACATCATAGTTCAAAGACCCAAAACATAAGGCATTTTATTAAGCTGATGAATTTCATAAATTGGAACATGGGAAAGAGTTAAACTTGGCAAGATAATATACACACTTGGATTAATGCATGAACTGGACCAGTTAATATGGACTCAATTTAAATATACATAAGAAATTTAAATTAGAAGCTTAACATAACCTAATTTATATGAGATCATATGAGGACATGGATTGAAATCAAATTACTAAGGAAAACCATGAATTAAATTCATCTTGAACATGTGAAATTCTGTAATGAAGGAAAAATTCATACTTTAATCAAAGAGAGGATTTTTGGGCTCAATGGGTGAAAGAAACCTATTGATGAATACCCCACGTACCTTAATTGGATGGATCCTTGAAGAAATCTTAAAATTAGAAATTAAATTTATGAATTCTTGAGAGAAGAAGCTAGAATTTTGTTCTCAGGAAAGGAGAGGGTTTCTACGTTAGTTGTTTTGAGGATAATGGGCAAATAATGCCTTTTTAAGTGTTATAAGTCATGTTTTTGATGACTGGGGTTGAAGGGAAAGGAACAAAATACCCCTTGGCCCCTCTTCAATGGTAATATGCCTCATGGCATGACCCCTATTCCGTGGGAATGGCATCTGCGATGCAGGCCCTATTCAAGGGAAATGGCCTACGCGGCTTGACCCTATCGTAGAACTTTATTGTTTCTCACGAAAATGGTCATAACTTTTCTCTTAGGCATCAGATTAAGGAGAAATTTTTGTAGTTGGAAATCTAATTCAATTAACTATGATTTGGTAGGTATTTACATACAGATTTTCACATATCTCAAAATTTATACATGTTCAAAGTTGACCATTATAGGATAGAACACCAAAATTAGGCCAAATGAAAGGCTCTTAGCTCAACCTTGCTATAAGTAGTTCTTATGAACATTTTTCACTTCATAAGCACTATTAACACTAGGATAATTAAAATGACACTTATATTCACATGGAAATCATTGGTTTTGAGCTTGTACATGTAGGAATGACAGTTCAAAGTCTAGCCCAAAAATGTAAGGTGTTACATTATCTTCCCCTTGGAATCATTAGTCCTCGAATGATGGATAGGAACTTGTTGAAGTCTTGGAAGTATGGGATAATGTATATATGACTTGTCTACTAACAAAGGATATAACTTAGTTGACATATTAAAACATCCATCATGAAACTGATTCTGAGCTGACTTGACTCTATTGACTGTAAGGAGCAGATTCATGCTGAGAGTTTAGAACTCACTTGAAATGTTCATGATATTATATTACATATAGAACAACGAGTGATAACTAATGCAGTAAAATTTCAAGAGTTAGTAAGGAGGGAATAAAGTATGTAACCTCTTATTAGGAATTATCCCTCAATAAAATAAGTATAGGAATTAAAGGAACAAGGGCTTCATGGAATCTCCAAGTACATTATGTAAGCACAAATCACGAGATAACATGACTAAGGTCGTACAAGGGGTATCACAATGTCTGAGCTGGAATACTTGGAAAACTAAGATCATGCATAGAAAACTTATGTACTGAGTCATGACTAAATAGTTAAATCTAAAACATGATGCATGGACTGAACTGAATTCTCAACTTACATATATAAAAATGAATTACCTCATGGACTAGCCATATTCATGAAACTTTAAATAGTAAGACTAGATAGAAAGATGGAAAATCATTGGAGCTTATCTGTCTAATTGCTAAACTGAATTGCTGGCTATACCAACTGAATTATACTGAAAGCTTATACTCAACTGGAGTATTTCTTTAACAATCTTTCCAAGAAGTTCTAATAATACTATGGATCAAAGAATCTTGGGCGTGATCTAGGTGAGATATCTGAGTAAGGAATCATTATATAGCTATAACTCTATAACATCGAACATAGGCCTATGAAACATAAGCTAGGATACAATTACTATTACTTAGGCAAGGAAACTTCTAAATTTCAAGCTTAGACACACATTTCAAATGCTTTCTCAACAATACTTATCCTTTTAAATACGATACTCATTTGATTCAACTTATAATTCTCACATAGGTACATATAACTACTCTAGCCAAAGTCTGAGTTGAACTACATACTCTCACCATATTCAAGCCTACCTCAAAATTACAAGGTACAACATATAACACCATAAAACTAGTACAAACCATGGGTTTAATATCTTATGTGTCTTCAAAGCTCAAATCTCAAGAATAATACTCTTTACCACTTCAACAACTAACTTTAACCTCTTACTAGGAATTCATTAATACATAATGCATTTATCCACTTATATACCAACATAACATTCGATCCTATCATTATAGCGACATATGAACTTCTAAGCAACCAACCCATCTAGGAATTTTTCCCATATTCTGTAATACCTCTATCAATAACAACTTTCATTTACTATCACTAAGAAAACACACATGAAATTTCAGCTAACCATGAAATATACCAAAAGCTTTACCTCAATATTCTGTCAGACTTATAGCCTTACATAGAAAAAGAGTAAAATAATCTTTTCCTACTATAGAACATTTACTCTATCCCATATAAACCATTGATCCTAAATTTTTCATCATCACTACCTTAACATAAGGAGAGGTCACTGAAAGGTTAGAACATGAGGACCTAAAACATAAAAGAATATTATGGATAACTTTGGCACTTAACTGAGGCATGAGGAATAGAATACCAACATCATGGATTTATCAGAGATATCTAATCTGAGAACATACATGACATGATCTAAATTTCACTGGTCATTAAGGGTGTAACATGAGTACCTGGAACTAAATATTCTATAAAGAATGAGTACACGAGTCATGAGATGTATGACTTGATTTTGGAGTTAATAAATTCATAGAGTATGATTGTACTACTGAGTGAATTGGAACTCTTTATTTTAGTAATTGGGAGTACACATGATTCTCTATGATGTGCATAACTATGAACTATGATCATGGGGATGACATTTAAGGCATGAGTAGATGTCATGATAAAAAATTTGCACTGAGACAAGAAAGGGGTCGGGCATCTTCCTCCTGAGTATTATTTTACAACACACTGACATCACTACTAGAATTTGAGAGCCTAAATTGATTCCTTGTTCTATCACCTCCCCCTTTGGGATAGTCCATGAAATTTGATTATTAATAGAGGAATTATAGAATATGGGAAATATGGTTTGGTGGGTTATGTGCCTAGAAGTGCATATGTGGTTATAATAATAGGCTTGAACATTATGTTGGTATATAAGGGATTGGTTCATTGTGTGCTAGTTAATTCCTATTAATAGGTAAAAGTTAGTTGTTGAAGTGGTAAGGAGTATTATTCTTAAGATTAGAGATGTGAAAATTCATGGGGTATCAAATTCATGGTTTAGACTAGTGTTATGTTTTTATGCATAGTACGTTGTAATTATAAGTTAGGCTTGAACATGGAGAAAGTATGTAGTTCAACTTAAACTTTGGCTAGAGTAGGTATATGTACCCATGTGAGAATTATAAGTTGAATCAAATGAGCAAGGTCTTTAGGGGAAAAGTATAGCTGATGGAGTATTTTAGAAGTGTGGCTAAGCTTGAAAGTTAGCAGTTGCATTGACTAATGCGATGTTTTATAGTCCTACATTCCATCTTACAGAGTTATAGCCATATTGAGATTTATTTTTTAGATATCTTATTCAGATTAGGCCCGAGATTTGTTGCTCCCTAATGTTATTAGAACTTCTTGCAAAGAGTGTTGAAGAAATACTTTAGTTGGGTATAAACTTTCAATATGATTTACTCGGTATAGCCAACAATTCTGTTTAATAATCAGAAAGAAAAACTTCTATAGATTTACATCTTTTCATCTCATCTTACTGTAAAATCCCATATTTTGCTAATACTTGTTCTAATTATATGGAACTTGGTATAGCCTTGTGGTATAAGTAACAGATGAGATTTGTTATGCGAGTATTAATGGTGTAGATGAATTATAGATACTGCCCGTACGTTTTAATATGATGCGACCAATTTAATGTCTATACAACTATTTAAACTTGGGATCATAGGCTAGTATTTGAATCTAAAGCTTAAAGAAACCAAACATATACAAGTTTTAGGTTAGATCCAAGGGATTAAGAACTGAAAATGAAGTATTTTATTGAGGTTCTTGCTTGACTTAATTAAGCTAGTTGGTGAGTCACCTACGTGGGATAAATGGACCAAGTTAATGGACACAAGGTTATGGATCAGATTTGATCCTATGTTAAGGTACTCATTTGGGCCTAACACAAGTAACATAAAAGGAAATGAAGAAATGGCCCAAACACTTAATCTGCCAAAGGCCCAAGTTAATTGAGCCTAAAATATGAATTTAAGCAAGTAGGTGCATCACCTACTTTGAAATTTTTAGCAGCTTGAACCCTTAAGTAGGTGCATCACCTATTTAGACTAATTTGTGACTAAAAATGAGGTCAATAAGTGAAGTTATAGAGGGCACAATATAAGATCAATACAGATGGTCATTTTACTCATTATAAACACAATGTTCACCCTTTTAAATTTCAGCTTTTTCTCTTTCTTAACAAGGATAAGAACAACAACCCTAAAATTCTTTCTAGGATTCTGGAAGAAACCCTCATCTTTGCAAGCTAAAGTAAGTGAAAGCATTTAAGTTTTAGCTTAATTATCTCATGGAATAGTAGGAAAACATGCTATACATTCCTAATTATAAATAAATGGCAGAATATAGAACAAGTTACTTGCTCACTTTTTCCTTGTTATTAAGATATCTCTTTTATTCTTTGGTTTAAAGTGTGAAGAAAAGTGAAAGTTAAAGTTCTTGAGGAGTTCAAATTTAAAGGATAAGTTGAAGAATTGAGGTAAGGTGGTTGCCCCATTTTGTTCTCCTTATATATGAATTTAAGAGAGAATTATAGATGTGTTGTTATTGAGAACTCAAAAGATGATGCGTTCAATAATTGATTGTTATGATAAAATGGATTAGGGACTATTTTGTGGAATATTTTGAATGCATAAGTTATGGGCTTCCAGTTTGATATTGGATAGAGGTGTGAATAGTTTGTACTAAAATATAGAATAACGGTGTGGCGATACACCACCGAACTAATTATTGAATATATTTACTGCCCAATATATTTTGTGTATTATTTAGAGGGTGTAATGAAGCCAAGGTGGTTTCGGTGAATCTTATAAGAACATGTATTGTATGTGGGTGTAATTAGAGGAGAAAATGTTTAAAATATCACTTTTGATCGATAGATTAAGGGCCTATTACCCGATTACTATTTTGGTTAAGTTCGTACACCAAATGTGTTGGTTGGTTGCAAATATTAGTTTAAAATATAGTCTATTGTAGATAAGTAATCCAAAAGATGGGAAGTCAAGTTGGTTTAGTAGCGGAGTTGTACAACTAGGTATGTAAGGCATACTCTATTTTGCACTCTTTGGCATGAAATCAGACATTTGTTCCATCAAGTATGTTTCCAAGGTTATTCTATAACAAGTGATACATAATAGCAGCGTATTATATCCCATGTAGCCAATGACCTTGTTCGCACTCTCTAACGTGTTAAAACACCTCAATAAATCCTTATTATTATGCCTGCATGTCTATTTTCAGTAGAAAATTTCAGGAGTTCTCTGTTTACTCAACTAAAACCCATGTGTTGTTTTCAACTCCTAAACACTTCATTTGTGTGTCAACATCTCCCTATATCATTTTTGTTGTATTAAGTGCCCATTTACATGTTTCTTATTGGTATATTATTATTTCAAGGTACCATAATGTTATGACCACCAAAGTAACAATCTCAAAGGCTAAATAAACTAAGTAATGCAAATCTGTAAAACAAGTGGCAGCTTAGGGGCATAAGAATAGCATGGGATGATAGCAATACCATTATATGTGGGTGGCAGCTCATGGGAAAAAGCCTAGCATGGGTTGATCCCAATTTTCCTATATGGGTGGTAGCTCAGGGGCGTAAGCCTAGCATGGGCCGATCCCAATTTGTCTATTTTCCACTAATCAGCTGGTCATTTGTATTATATGTCTTACAAATATTATGAAGTAAGAAATTTAAAAATGAACAAAAGAATGTAATGTACGTAGTCCCACAAGTATATTTAAAGGTGGTCTACTAGTACTACTTATACACTTGTATCTGATTTCTATTGAGCTCATGTATCATGTGTTGTTACATTTAGACTTACATATTCAGTAGATATTTTCATAATGAAGTCCCTCACGGGGGACCTATATTTCACGCTGCAGGCACAGGTGCTTCAGCTAATACACCTTACTAGTAGGAGCATAGGCTATTCAGTGACTATTGGTAAGCTCTAGGTAAATTCGGGGCTTTTTGAGTCTATTCCATATAGTTTGGTATTGTACAGTAGTCAAGAGTAGGGCGGGGGTTTGTCCCAACCCTAACTAAGTCTATGTATCTTTTACAGGCTTTGTAGATTATTGTAAAGTTAAACATGGCAGTGTCTTGTCTTTTAGATGTTGTGGCCCCAACGACCAAGTCTTGTATGTATAATTTTGTTCTTGCCTACATAGTTATTCTCATCAATGAATTCTATCATATTTATCAGAACCTTTGGTTGCCATAGTTACATGCATGAGAAACACAAGGTTATAGATTTGTTATCTCGGGCCTTCACTGCTGCGGGTGCCTGTCTGCCCCTATGGGATTTGAGGCATGACAAAAGTGATATCAGAGCAGGTCGTCCTATCGTATCTACAAAGTCGTGTCTACGTAGAGTCTTCCTTATGGGTGTGTTGTGCACCACATCTGTAAACAAGATGCTATGGCCATTTAGGAGTTTTTTTTTTCACATCTTAGATCATGCAATATACCCCAAGTCATAGGTGAAGTCATATTTAACCACCAAATCTATTTTTTTTTCTCTTATTATAGTAAATATGCCAATTAGAAGGAGTAAGAATATAGGTAAGAAAATAGATATGGTTGTCAGAGAAGGGACGAGCAAGTCACCACCTAGGCAAGTTAATTAAAGTGAGGATCAAGATGAGTTTGTATCACAAACTTCTTCTACTCCTCCATCTCTAAAAGAGCTAAGAAGGAGAAGAACCGCATCCTCAAGACCACCTATTAATTCTAATGATCAATATCTAAGGAATGCAGTGCAATTGTTGGCTCGTATAGTTGCTGGACAAGCTTAATGACAAATTATTCCAACTATAGGTTCTAGTAGTGCAGATAGGACAGCTAGCCTACGGACATAGAATTTACTTAAGCTAGATCCTCCCACATTCACCGGATCAGATATTAATGAAGACCTACAAGAGTTTATTGATCAAATCCAAAGGGCTCTAGATGTCATGCATATATCAGGTAAAGAGATGGTTGAGCTAGCAGCATATAGATTCAAAGGAGAGGTTGTATTTTGGTATGAAGGTTGGAAACGATCTAGGGGTATCGATGCACCTTCAACTACTTAGAAAGAGTTCAAAGAGGTATTTCTTGATCATTACGTTCCATTTGAGAACCAGAGTCTTATGCAGATCAGTTCCTGAATCTTCTCCAAGAAAATATAAGCATGAGGGAGTACATCCTCCGGTTTAACTCTTTGGCTAGTTATGCCCCTAATATAATAGCTACTATGGATGATAGAGTTCATTTATATATGGATATATTGGATCCATATTTGATTAGAGATTGCACTATTTCTACTTTGAACAAAGACATGGACATAACAAGGATACAAGTTTTTTCACAAAAAATGAAGGATCAGAGGCAAAGAAAAAGAGTACAAGAATTGGAAAGAGGGCATTCTAAGAGGTCCAGATCTATGGTGTAGTTTGTGGCATCCCAAGTAGAGTTTAGGCCTCAGTTTTCTAATAGACCACCTAGGTATTATTTTCTTATCCTGCATCTACTATTCTATCACAGTTTCAAGGGTCTAATGACAGTCAGTTTGGGGAAAGAAGTGAGAGTCAGAGTTCACGAGCAATGGGGTATCAAGATCAAGGGAGTATGAGATAATTAAGTCCTTCTCGACAGCCATGTAAGCAATGTGGAAATCATCATTTAGGTGTATGTCGGTTTGGGATAAATTCCTGCTTTTGGTATGGTACGTCGGGGCATATGATGAGAGAATGCCTACAAAGGGGCATGAGTAGTATGGAACGACCTACTGGATCAGTTATTGCATCATCATTATTGGTTCCTTCTTTAGGTAGGGGTGTAGATCATATAGGTCATGATAGAGGTGCTAACGGAGCAGCTAGCTCTAGTGGAGTTCAGAATTGTACATATGCTCTAACAGATTGACAAAATTTAGAGGCTTCTATGGATGTGGTTATAGGTACATTGTCCATCTTCTCCATTGGTTGCTGGAAAGTTCAAAAGAATACCAAAATTGGTAGCTAAGCCATTTAAAGTATCTATGCTAGTTGGTGAATCTATTATAGCTAGAAGAGTGTATCAATATTTATAATAACAATTTGTGGTCGTGATACAATGGCTGACCCGGTTGAGTTAGAAATGGTAGATTTTGATGCTATAATGGGTATGGATTGGTTGGATTTTTTGTATACCATAGTATATTGCCGAACTAAGAGGGTGTTTTTCCATTTTCCAAGAGAGGCAGTCCTTGAATGGAGGGGTAATATTGGTGCACCAAGAGGTAAATTTATTTCTTATTTTAAGGAAAAAAGGATGATTTCCAAGGGCTACATATATCATCTAGTTAGAGTAAAGGATATAGATACAGAGCCACCAACCAACTCTTCAAACTATTCTAGTAGTAAATAAATTTCCAAATGTATTTCCTGAAGATCTTCCACGTTGCCTCCGGAATGAGAAGTGGAGTTTGGTATTGATGTGATTCCAGGCACTCAACCAATCTCAATTCCTCCGTATATAATGGCCCCGGAAAAATTACAGTAGTTGAAAGAGAAATTGAAAGAGTTGCTAGAAAAAGGATTCATAAGGCCTAGTATGTCCCCCTGGGGCGCACCAGTGTTATCTATGCATAAGAAAGATGGCTCATTGAGAATGTGTATTGACTACTAACAACTGAATAAGGTGACTATTAAGAAAAAATATCCCCTTCCAAAAATTAATGACTTATTCAACCAGTTGCAAGGCACCAAGTGTTTTTCAAAGATTGATTTAAGGTCAGGTTACCACGAAGTGAGGGTCAAAGAGAAGGACATACCCAAGACATCCTTTCGAACATGGTACGGTTATTATGAGTTTATAGTCATGTTCTTTGGGATAACTAATGCACCCGTAACTTTTATAGATTTGATGAATAGGGTGTTCAATCCATTCTTAGATGTGTTCGTGAAGATTTTTATAGATGATATTCTGGTTTATTCAAGATCAAAGGAGGACCATGCCAGTCACTTATGATAGGTGTTACAAATTCTTCGTGAATGTAAGCTCTATGCAAAGTTCTCTAAATATGAGTATTGGTTAAAGTTTGTGGCATTCTTGGGTCATATTGTATCTGATGAAGGAATAAAGGTTGATACTTAAAACATAGAAGAAGTGAAGAACTGGACAAGACCTATAAAGCCTATGGAGGTTCGTAGTTTCCTTGGGTTGGCAGGTTATTATAGGAGGTTTGTTGAAGGGTTTTCTTCAATTTCTGCACCTTTAACAAAGCTAGCACATAAAGCATCCAAGTTTCAATGGTATAATGCATGTGAAAGGAGTTTCTAAGATCTGAAGAATAAGCTAACTTCTTCACCCATATTGGTACTTCCAGAAGGCATAAAAGGGTATGCAGTGTATTGTGATTCTTTAAGAATTGGCTTAGGGTGTGTGCTGATGCAGCATGGTAAAGTCATAGCATATACCTTAAGACAATTGCGTCCACATGAGAAGAATTATCCAACACATGATATGGAGCTAGCAGCGATTATATTTTCCTTAAAGATATGGCATCACTAGTATCGGATTCATGTTGACATATATACTGACCATAAGAGTTTTCAATATATCTTTAATCAAAAGGACCGAAATTTGAGGCAGCGAAGATGGCTTGAGCTATTAAAAGACTATGATATCGATATCTTGTATTATCCAAGAAAAGAAAATGTGGTAGCAGATGCGTTAAGTCATAAGGCTATGGTGGGAACTTATGGGCAGCCTATGGAATGACAAGGGATGACTACGGATCTAAACCAAATAGCCAATTTTGTGGTTCGCCTTCTTGAAACACCAGATGAGGGGATTCTTGTGCATAATGCAGTAGAATCTTCATTATTAGCTAAAGTAAAAGAGAAGTAATATGTAGATCCCATTCTGTTACAACTTAAGGAGAATGTACAATATGGTATGACAAAGGCATTTGAGCTAATGCAAGAGAGAGTACTTCAGTTCCAAAACAGATTATGTGTGCCTAATGTAGATGGGATAAGAAAGAGGATTATGATGGAGGCACATCATTCAAGGTATTCCATCCATCCAGGGTCAACTAAAATATATCAGGATTTGAAAGGAATATATTGGTGGGGTGATAAGTAGAATAACATTGTAGCTGAAGAAGCGATAAAATTTAAGTACCCCCATTTGTTCAAATACGAAGAGAAAGTCCAAGATGCTGAAGTGAAGCAATAAAAAGTAAGTATAATATATAAGTACTATTTGATAATAGTGATATTAACCTTGGGTTTGAACTTGTTTTGGTTGGACAATTATGCTAATATTTAAGGACGAATGTTTCTAGGGGGAGGATGTAACAACCCATATTTTGTTTGTACGTGTTCAAATTATATGGAACTTGGTATAGCCTTGTGGTATAGGTAAAAGATGAGATTTGTTATGCAAGTATTAATGGTGTAGATGGAATTATAGATGTTGCCCGTACATTTTAATGTGATGCAACCAAGTTAATATCGATACAACTATTTAAACTTGGGATTGTAGGCTAGTATTTGAATCTAAAGTTTAAAGTAACCAAGTATATACAAGTGTTAGGTTAGATCTAAGGGATTAATAACTAAAAATGATGTATTTTATTGAGGTTATTTCTTGACTTAGTTAAGCTAGTTGGTGAGTCACCTACTTGAGATAAATGGACAAAGTTAATAGACCAGAGGTTATGGATCAGATTTGATCCTGTGTTAAGGTACTCATTTGGGCCTAATAGAAGTAAAATAAAAGGAAATGAAAAAGTGGCCCAAACATGTAATCTTTCCAAAGGCCCAAGTTAATTAAGCCTAAAATAAGAATTAAAGCAAGTAGGTGCATCACCTACTTTGATATTTTAAGGCGCTTGAACCCTTAAGTAGGTGCATCACCTACTTGGAATAATTTGTGGCTGAAAATGAGGTCAATAAGAGATGTTCTAGAGGGCTCAATATAACATCAATATAGCTGGTCATTTTATTCATTTTAAACACAATATTCACCCTTTTAAATTTTAGCTTTCTCTCTTTCTTAACAAGGATAAGAACAACAACCCAAAAATTCCTTCTGGGTTCTTGAAGAAACCCTCATCTTTGCAAGCTAAGATAAGTTAAAACATTTAAGTTTTAGCTTAATTATCTCATGGAGCATAAGGAAAACATACTATACGTTCCAAATTATAAATACATGGCAGAATATAGAACAAGTTACTTGCTCACTTTTTCCTTATTTTTAAGAGATCTTTTTTCTTCTTTGGTTTAAAGTGAGAAGGAAAGTGAAAATTAAAGTTCTTGAGGAGTTCAAATTTAAAGGATATGTTTCAGAATTAAGGTAAGGTGAATGCCCCATTTTGTTCTTATATATGAATTTGAGAGAGAATTATGGATGTGTTGTTATTGGGAACTCAAGAGATGATGAGTTTAATAATTGATTTCTATGATAAAAGGGATTTGGGACAGTTTTGTGGACTGTTTTATATGTATATGTTATGGGCTACCAGGTTGATGTTGGAGAAATATGTGATTAGTTTGTATTGAAATATAGAAGAAAGGTGTGGCAATACACCACCAAACTAATTATTGTATATGTTTACTGCCCAATCTATTTTGCGTGTTATTTAGAGGGTGTAATGAAGCCAAGGTGGTTTTGGTGAATCTTATAAGAACATGTATGGTATGTGGGTGCAATTGGAGGAGAAAAGGTTTAAAATAACACCCTTAATTGATAGACTAAGGGCCTACTGCCTGATTACTATCTTGGTGCAGTTCGTAGCCCAAATATGCTGGTTGGTTACTAATATTAGTTTTCCATATATTTTATTATAGATAATTAATCCAAAAGGGGGGAATTCAAGTTGGGTTAGTATCAGAGTTGTACGACCAAGTATGTAAGGTATACTCTATTTTGCACTCGTTGGCATAAAATTAGATATTTGTTCCATCAAGTAATTTCCAAGGTTATTCTATAACAAGTGATACATAATATAAGCATATTATATCCCATGTAGCCAATGACCTTGTTAACACTCTCTAACGTGTTTAAACACCTCAATACATGCTTATTATTAAGCCTGCACGTACGTTTTCACTAGAAAATTTTAGGAGTTCTTTGTTTAATCAAATAAGAACTATGTATTGTTTTCTTCTCCTAAACACTTCTTTGTGTACCAACAGCGCCCTACCTCATTTTCGTTGCTTTAAGTACCCATTTACATGTCTCTTATCGATAGATTATTATTTTGAGGTACCATAATGTTATGACTACCAAAGTAACAATCTCAAAGGATAAATAGACTAAGTAACGCAAATCTGTAAAATGAGTGGTAGATCAAGGGCATAAGCCTATCATGGGCCGATCTCGATACCTTTATATGTGGGTGGCAGTTCAGGGGCGTAATCGTAGCATAGGGTGATCCTGATTTTTCTATTTCCACTGATCAGCTGGTCATTTGCATTATATGTCTTACAAAGATTATGAAGTAAGAAAGGTAAAAATGAAGAAAAGAATGTAATGTATGTAGTCCCACAAGTATATATAAAGGTGGTCTACAAGTACTGCATATACACTTATATCTGATTTCTATTGAGCTCTTGTATCATGTGTTGTTACCTTTAGCCTTACATATTTAGTACATATTTTTGTACTGATGTCCCTCACGGGGGACTAGTATTTTATGCAGCAGGCATAGGTGCTTCAGCTAATACACCTCGCTAGTAGGAGCACAGGCTATTCAATGACTATTGGTGATTTCTAGGTTGATTTGGGGCTTTCTGAGTTTGTTCCATATAGTTTAGTATTGTGCAGTAGTCAATGGTAGTGTAGGGGTTTCTAACGACACTAACTAAGTCTATGTATCTTTTAGAAGGTTTGTAGACTAATGTAAAGTTAAACATGGCAGTGTCTTGTCTTTTAAATATTATGGCCCTAACGGCTAAGTCTTTTATATATAATTTTGTGCTTGCCTACGTAGTTATTCTCATTGATACATTATATCATATTTGTCAAAACCTTAGGTTTTCATAGTTATATGCATGAGAAGTACAAGGTTATGGATTGGTTTTCTCAGGCGTTCAAAGCTACGGGTGCCTATCTGCCCCAATGGGATTTGAGGCATGACATATCCAAAGTTGCATAAGTATTTCTATTCCATGAGGTAATTCATTCACATCTATGTAAATTTTGAATTTAGTTCAGTCCATGAATCACGTCTCTAATTAAGATATTTAGTAAAAATTCAGTTCGTAAGTGTTTAGTTTATGATATCAGTATTCCATGTATTCCATATCAAACATCGTAATACCTTTGTACAACCTTAGTCCCATTATCTCATGATTCATGCTTTCATAATGTACTTGGTGATGCCACAAAGCTCTTTTCTTTTGAGCCCTACACGTCTTTTATTGAGGAACAATTCCTAATTAGAACTTATATAATTTTTTTCCATCCTTTGTAAATCTTGGAATTTTATTGAGTCATTTATCACTGCATAGTTCTATATCTACGTTCATTTCATGAACATTTCAAGTCAATTCTAAACTCTCAGCATGAATTAGCCCCTTATAGTAAATATAGTCAAGTCAGCTGTGAAATCAGTTTCATGATGAAAGTTTTAATGTTTCAGCTCTCCTATATCCTTCATCATCAGACATGTCATGTGTACATCATTTCATAATTATAAGAGTTCAAAAGATTCCTATCCATCATTCGAGGACGAATGATTCCAAGGGAGAGAATAATGAAACACCCTGTATTTTTAGCTAGAAATTATGTCATCATTCCTATGTGTATAAACTTTAATCCCATGAATTGTATGTGAATATATGTTTCATGATCATTATCCTAGTGTTAATAATTCTTTTTAGGTGAAAAAATTTCATGGGAATCACTTAGAGCAAAGTTGAGCTAAGAGCCTTTGATTCGGCCAAATTGTGGTATTCATTTTAATAAGTGTCAACTTTGAACATGTATAGATTTTTAAATATATTGAATTTTTTAGCTCAAGACCCAACAAATTATAGATAATTGAGTTATCTTTCCAATAATACAAATTTTGCCTTAATTCAATACCTGAGTCAAAAGTTATGAAAATTTTCGTGAGAAAAAATAAGCCCCCGTGATATGGATGCGGCACATTGGTCTTTCCCTCAGAATAAGGTTCACGTCGTAAGGATTCCTCCCTGAGAATAAGGGTCGCACCTAGAAGTCTATTCCCTCACTATTTTAGCTTCCAATAGGCCAAGGGGTAATTTTGTCCTTTCCCCTCAACCCCAATCGTCCAAAGCATGATTTTCAAAACTAAAAAAGTCATTATTTGACCATATTCCTCAAAATTTCTCATGTAGAAACCCTTTCCTTTCCCAAGAACAATAATCCAAGCATCTTCTCTCAAGAATTCAAAGATTAAAGCTTCAATTTCAAGATTTCTTCAAGAATTTATTCAATCAAGGTATGTGGGGTTTTGAACAAGGTTAATCTTTCATCCTTGTGTCCAAATGTATGATTTTCAAGTTAAATTTACCTGTTTTAAGTTAGGGTTCGTTACCAAATCCTCATGTGTTTAAAGCATAGCATTATCTGCTATTTAAGGGACTAAAGAGCATAATAGTTGTACTTATTCATGTTTTAAACTACATGTTTGATGTTTTGTCTTGAATTTTATTATTTTGATGAGAAATTTCCATTCTCTTAAGTTTAATACGTCCCCATGCATAAATCCATGTATTATACTCATGTATTGAACTGTCCAATGTTTTGGGTCTCTGAATTATGACTTTATATTACTGTTTTAAGAGTTGTTATCATATTTTGGAAATCATTCAGTGTTGGTGGTTGTGAACACCTAATACCTATATGTTTACTTGTTATTTCAGATGTTTTAATTTATAAGTCAGTCAGCCCATGATTGTATTGTTAAACTCTGTTTGTTATGTTCATGTCAATCACTATCGGTTTACATATTTATAATTACTTTAGAATTTTTATGCATTGTTGTTTTCAAAATACCATGACCTAATCTTATCAATTATCAGTGCATGCACCAATTAGTATTTCAGTGTCTTTCAGTTTGGAGTAGGATTTAGCACCGATAGGGAAAATTAGGTTCAGCGCATCTAACTTCCCTAGAAAATACGTGCCACTGTTAGTTTAGGAACCTCGCCAGAGAGTGTTTCCCCTTGCCCAATATAGCTCAGTTTATTGATCACTCTTTTTCAGGTTCTACTGTGATGTCAAGGATAGAGCAGCCCTCCACAAAGTGGGTCGTACATTGGACTCCATGATACCTCACATGTTTTATAATGGTTACATGATAGCTCCCATAGTTTTAGTCAGTATTTAGTTTATCTTGGTTTAGGGTTGCTTGACCAAGTAATCAAATTTTGGTAATTATTCAGTCAGTGTTACATATTATTCAGTTCATGTCTGTACATGCTATACTTTGTTTTGCATTCTCAATTTTACATGTTCACATTTTTATGCTCAGCCTCCATGCATAATCCTCAGTTCAATTTTGTAGCATGTTCAACTTTACACGAGACTTACATACGATATTTATGTTTTATCACTTCCCAACTTTAGTTCTACTGATTCAACAAAAAGTAAATATTTAATAAACCAAGTATAGTGATTCACCAGCCTATCAAATTATGTTTGTTACTCATGTTTTAAGATACGTTAGCCTTCAATTGATTTCATTCTCTTGGTGAGTCTACTTGCACTTAGCATACATGTTTTAAGATTATGTATCTATTCAGTTTTACTTATTGCATTCACCCCCACTTGCTTAACACATTCCAAAGTACTAATCCACATATATGTCTTTGTGTTACATTGTCTCATAATATAGGTACCAGTTGTAGCGCATACATCATAATTAGATATTTTGCAGCTTCCAGCTAACAGGTGATGATTTCTCCTATTTTGGGGACTCCAGTCAGTTGTAGTTCATGTATTATATTATTATTATTCATTTGTATTGATTACTGGTAGTTGGAGGCATGTCCCAACTATCTATAGTCAGTATTGTAGAGGCTTCATAGATAGTCATTCAAAGTCCTTAAATATAATTCAAGTTTCTTTCTTCAATTTTATCATAATGTAAACTTTATTAGCATTATATTTATTCATACTTTCTCATAATCATGTTTTTGCTCTGTAAATTTTGTATTTATACAATTTAAATCAGTTGCTCAAGCAGTATGCCAGTACATGGGATAGCTTGGGATCATTTGTGATTCTAAGCATTGTGTTACAACTAGGAGGTAGCCTTGGATTGTTATAAATTTGGTATCATAGCCCATACTTCAAGTGTCCTAGGGTGTCTATGAAACTGTGTCTAGTATAGTCTTATGGAATAGTATGAAGACATTTGTACTTTTCATCGAGAGGCTACAAGGCATTTAAGAAATGTTTCCCTTCTTTCATATCACAGATCATGCAATAGAAAGGTTCTCTAAGAAACTTATACAGATTCTCATTATGATCAAGTCATGTCAACTCTGCCTTATTTTTAAGGCAATATAAATAGTGAAGCTTAAATTCCCATCGATATAGTTTTCTTAGACAGTCCCCGCAGATATATATGAGATTGAACGTTGGCCCAAAAAGTACCCCACCAGTTTCTTTATGTTCCAAAGTATGCAAGATTTTATTCTTATTCATGAAAATCATGCACTAAGCCATAGTTAGATGTGCTTTAAGATCCCTTCTCAGAATTGTATGATAGCATATGCCCTAAAGTTAGAATCATGAACCTAGAAGTTTAACAATGGTAAATTAATGATTATGTTTATATGGATTTAGTAGATTATGTATTCATGGGGCTAGTTGTATGAAAGGTGAATCAGTAGGATTTAAATAGTGTTTCCAAGAATTTATGTTTATTGATTTGAAATTAAGTATGATAATGTGGGTATGATCTAGTGGTGTACCCAAGGTGATATGAGATTGTAGTATTTGTAAGTTCTTGAAGTGTGTGTGCTTAGATACTACCCTTGAGTTGTTAAGTGCGAATAAGGCTAGTTATGTAGTATATGAAGTTCTTATTAGCTAAGTTATGGGTTATATGTTGCTGATGTCGGGTATGTTAGTGTAATGGTAATTCTCATTGTTTAGGGGAAAATATAAGTTTACAGATGTGATATTATTAGGCTATGAAGGAAGTTAGTATGGTTTATTAAAGGTTTAGGGATATACATGTTAAGTGTTAGAATCTAATTTTTAATTTTCGATGATTGAGCTAATAGAAGGAAGAGTTGAAATTCTAGATGGTGTGAACTCAAGGTATGGTGATACTCCTAAAAATTCTAAGTTAGTAAGTGTTTAAGTATTATATTATGATTATTGGGGATCTAGAAAACTGAAAGTTGCATCTCAAAAGGAAGTACTAGTAGTGGGCCTTACACTTTCAGGTATTTCAGGGTGAACTTATTATTAATTTGTATTGTTATATCTCGGGCTCTTAAATTAAAGTAGTTGTAGTTAAGTTTAGAGTTTATTAAGGTGTCCACAGACTTATAATGATAGCTTAAATCTAAGGGGGAGATAATAGAACAAGAAACTAAGTCAATCTCTCAGATTCTAGTAGTGATGCTAGTGTGTTGCGGAACAATACTAGGTGAGGAAGATGTCTGACCCATTCTTATCTCAGTGGAAAGTCTCGTACTTCAGTCATCATGATATTTACTTATGCCTTATATGTCAGCTCCATAATTATAGCTCATATTCATGCACTTTCCATAAAATTATGTACGCTTCCAGTTGCTAGTATAAGGAGTTCCAGTTAACTCGGTAGTACGAATCATATTCCATGAATTTATGAACTCCAAATTCAAGTCATACAACTCATGAATCATGTACTCATGCTTTACAGTGTTCAGTTCCAGGTACTCATGCTACACTCTTAATGACCATCAAAATTCAGATTATGTCATTTATGTTCTCAGTTTAGATCTCTTTGATGAATTCGTGACATTGATACTCTATTCCTCATGCCTCAGTTAAGTGTCAAAGTTACTTATAGTATCCTTCCATGCTTTAGGATCTGATGTTCTAACCTTTTAGTGACCTCTCCTTATGAAATGATAATGGAGATGAACAAATGTTTAGATGGGAGAGAGTAAATTTTCCTTGTTGAGGAAAAATTATTGTATGCTTGTTCAATGTAATGCTATAAGTTTAAAGTAATATTGAAGAAAACCTTTTGATATATCTCATGGTCAGTCAAAAAAAAATTTCATTTGTATTTTCTTAGGAATAGTTCATGGAAGTTGATTATTGATAGAGGTATTAAAGAATATGGGAAAGATTCTTTGGTGGGTTGTTTGCCTAGAATTGCATATGTTGTTACAATGTTAGGCTTGAATGTCATGTTGGTATATAAGGGATGGGTGCATTATATGCTAGTTAATTCCTAATATCAGAGGTTGAAGTTTGCTATTGAAGTGGTAAGGAGTATTATTTTTAGGATGTGAGCTGTGAAAACACATGGGGTATCAAATTCATGGTTTAGACTAGTGTTATTGTGTTATACGTAGTACTTTGTAATTTTGAGTTAGGCTTGAACATGGAGAGAGTATGTAGTTCAACTCAGACTTTGGCTAGAGTAGTTATATGTACCCATGTGATAATAATAAGTTAAATCATTTGAGCATGGTATATTAGGGGAAAAGTATAGCTGAGGGAGTATTTTAGAAGTGTGGCTAAGCTTGAAAGTTAGCAGTTGCATTAACTAAGGCTTAGTGAGTTTTACAGTCTTATGTTCCATGCTACAGAGTTATAGCCATATTAAGATTCCATACTCAGATATATAATTCAGATCATTCCAAAGATTCATTGCTCCCTAATTTTATTACAACTCCTTGCAAAGAGTGTTGAAGAAATACTTCAGTTGAGTATAAACTTTCAGTATGATTCAGTCGGTATAGCCAACAATTAAGTTTAGTAATTAGACGAATAAGCTCCTATAGATTTTAATCTTTCCATCTCATCTTATAATCCAAAGTTTCATGAGTATGGCTATTCCATGAGGTAGTTCATTCACGTCTATGCAAATTTTGAATTCTGTTCAATCCATGCATCATGTATCTAATTTAGCTATTTAGTCATAATTGAATTCATAAGTGTTTAATTCATGATCTCGGTTTTCCAAGTATTCCAGCTCAAACATTGTAATCCCGTTGTATGACGTTAGTCCCGTTATCTCATGATTCGTTCTTTTATAATATTCTTGGTGATGCCATAAAGCTTTATTATTTTGATCCTTGCACATGTTTTGTTGAGGAACAATTCCTAATGAGAAGTTACGAACTTTTTTTCCATCCTTAGTAACTCTTGGAATTTTATTACATCAGTTATCACTTCTCAGTTTTATATGTAAGTTCATATCATTAAAGTTGGTTTTAAACTCTCAGCATGAATCAACTCCTTTTAGTAAATATAGTCAAGTCAGCTCAGAAATTAATTTCATCATGAAAGTTCTTTGTTTCAGCTCAGCTATATACTTCATTACCAGACATGTCATGTGTACATTATTCTGCACTTATAAGACTTCAAAAAGTTCATTCCCATCATTCGAGGATGAATGATTCCAAGGGAAAGTTAATGTAACACCCTACATTTTTGTGCTAGAAATTGAGCCGTTGTTATGATTTGTATGTGAGTATATGTGTCATGATCATTATACTAGTGTTAAGAATTCTTTTGAGGTGAAAATTGTTTGTGGGAAACACTTAGAGCAAAGTTGAGCTAAAAGCCCTTGATTCGGCCAAATTGTGGTATTTGATTCTACAAGGGTCAACTTTGAACGTGTATAAATTTTATAATATGTGGAATTTTTTATCTCAAGACCCACCAAATGATAGATAATTGAGTTATCTTTCCAATGATACCAATTTTGCCTTAATCCGATACCCGAGAGAAAAGTTATGACCATTTTCATGATAAACAGTAAGCCCCCGCGATATGGCCGTGATGCATTGGTCATTCCCCCAAAATAAGGGTTGTGTTGCTAGGGTTTCCCACTTGGAATAAGGGTCGCTCCTTGGAAGCTATTCCCTCACTATGCTTTCTATGGTCTTTGGGGTAATTTGGTGCTTTCACCTCAACCCCAATCATCCAAAGCATGATTTCTAACACTAAAAAGAAAATTATTTGCCTATCTTCCTCAAAATATCTCACGTAGAAACCCTCTCCTTTCCCAAGAACTACAATTCAACCTTTTTCTCTCAATAATTCAAGGATTCAAGCTTTAATTAAAGATTTCTTCAAGAATTCATTAAATTAAGGTATGTGGGGTTTTGAACAAGGTTAATCTTTCATCCTTGTGCCCAAATGTATGATTTTCAAGTTGAATTTACATGTTTTAAGTTAGGGTTCATTCCCAAATCCTCATGTGTTGAAATCATAGCAATATCATGTGATTTAAGGGTTTAAAGAGCATAATAGTTGTACTTATTCATGTTTTAAACTACAAGTTTGATGTAGTATCTTGAATTTCATTATTTTTAGGAGAAATTATTATTGTCATAAGTTTAATACGTCCCTATTCTTAAATCTATGTATTATACTCATGTATTGAACAGTTTAATGTTTTGGGTCTCTGAATTATGACTTTATATTACTGTTTGAAGAGTTGTTATCATATTTTTGATATCATTTAGTGTTGGATGGTTATGAATCCCCAATACCCATGTGTTTGCTTATTATTTCAGACTGTTCAAATTACAAGTCAGCCAACCCATGATTTTATTTTTAAACTAAGTTTGTTATGTTCATACCAAGAACTATCAATTTACATGTTTATAATAACTTTAGATTCTATATGTACTATAGTTTTAAAAATACCCTGACCTGAGCTTATCAGTTATCAGTGCATACAACAATTGGTATTTTGGTTTCTTTCAGTTTGGAGTAGGATTTAGCACCGGCTGGGGTTCAGTGCATCCTACTTCTTGAGAAATTTCATGCCATTATAAATTTAGGGACCTTGCCAGAGAGTGTTTCCCCATGCCAAATAAGAGCTAAGTTTATTGATAAATCCAGTTTATATTCTACTCTGATGGAAAGGATATAACAACCCTCCTCAACGTGGGTCAGATGTTGCACTCCATGATAGATCACATGGTTTTTGTCAGGTATATGATAGCACCCACAGTTTCAGTCAATATTCAATTTATCTCAGTTCAGGTTTGCTAGACTGAGTAATCAGATTTCAGTAATTATTCAGTTAATGTAACATGTTATTCAAATTATTTAGATCATGCTAATACATGCTATACTTGGTCTTGTATTCTTAGTTTTACATGTTCACGTTTTCATGATCGGCATCCATACATGATCCTCAATTTAGTTTTGTAGCATATTCAGTTGTATAAGAAATTTACATACAATATTCATGTTTTACCGCTTCCTAGATTCAATTCTACTTATTCTATAGAAAGTAAAGATTTTAAAAAGCAAGTGTAGTGATTCAACAGCTTATCAGATTATGTTTGTTACTCATGTTTTAAGATACTTCAGTCTTCTATTGATTTCAGTCTCATGGTGAGTCTACTTGCACTTTGCATGCATGTTTTAAGATTATGTATCTCTTCATCTTTACTTATTGCATTCACTCCTACTTACTCAGTACATTCCAAAGAACTGATCCACATATATGTCTATGTGCTACATTGTCTGAAAATATAGGTACCAGTTGTAGCGTACACATCATAATCATACAGTTTGTAGCTTCCAACAAACAGGTGATGAGTTTTCCTATTTGGGGACCCCAGTCAGTTGTAGTTAATGTTCTATATTGTTATTATTCATATGTATTGATTAGTGGTTGTAGGAGGCATGTCCCAACTATTTATAGTCAGTATAATAGAGGCTTCATATATAGTCAATTAGAGTTGTTACATGTAATTCAAGTTTCTTTCTTCAGTTTTATCATAATGTAAACTTTATCAGCATTACATTTATTCAGACTCTTTCATGATCATTTTTTGGCTCAGTAAATTTAATTTTTATACAATTAAATCAGTTTCTCAACTTGTATGCTAGTACATGGGTTAGCTTGGGATCACTTGTGATTTTAAGCACCGTGTTACTATTAGGGGGTAGCCTCGGGTCATGAAACTGCGTCATCCCTATGTCAGTTTCAAGTTCTTGTTTCTATTGTGGCTTTTTAAGATAGTTTTTTATGTTTATTTTTATATGGTTGTACTGGTACTAAAATTACATAACAATGAATAAATCCACAATTTGTGTATCTCATCTGTTTCTTCTTTAAAGTTTTTCTTCATGTTAGTATTGCCCTAGTGGCCATGAGTTAACTAACTTGTGCTTATTTTACTCTTGGTTTAGTGTTATCACTTTTTAATGATGCCAAAATGGGGAATACTGAATGCATATGGTAAAGACTAGGAGTGTATGTTGCATGATTGTTTGGGACCAAGTACTAGATATTGAAATACAAATGTATTGAATAGACTATTAACAGGGGAAAGAAAGATTGTAAATCTTGATCAAGTACCAGATATTGAAATCTAAGATGTTGAAATGAAGATGAGTTGAATAGCCTATTGAGAGGGGGAAAATGAGTGTTAAGTATGAATGCAGATTGATAGGGGAAGTATTGTGATAGGTAGAACAATAAAATGAATGAACTTTGAATGCAAGTAAATTGATAGGGGGGACATTAAAACATAGTAAATAAGTTGAGTTTTTGATGTCAAATAACAACAAGGGATCAGGTCCCTAAGTTGCATGATATATTCACGGGGGAAGCAAGGTGAATAGTGATAGGGGAATATTCATCAATAGTAGTGGCAATCACTCAAATTAAATATAAGGAACGAACATTGATGCTCAAAGTCCGTGGTTGTATTGTCATCATCAAAAAATGGGAAAATTGCTATATCTTCTTTTGATGATGATCAACTAAAAACAAGGGAACAGGTCCCTGGGGCTTCATGAATTCAGTATAGTTGTGCCTGTCCTATGTAGCTTTTTCTTCTAGTGTAACAAACTATGGAGGTGAGCTGGTATCTATCAGGACACTTGGCCCAATCATATTTTGATCATAATCATATTACACTATAAAAGGAAAAGAATGCTTCTCAGTTGGTGAGTTTTTGTAAATCAAAATAGAGGAGATGGAAATAGGTGAAAACTCAACTTTGCAATATTTCTCAAGTTCTTAAGTTCTTTATTTAATAAAAGAGTGAACGTTCTTTAGTCAAGTCATGGTCTATAACTGAATAACTCGTGTTGTAAGAGTAATGCCTTCTTTGTGTTCTTGAGGGTGTGTAGGTAGAATTTCCTGAGTTTGATATTGATTAGAGTTAATCAATATCAAGATGAGTTCTTGGTAGAGTTGTCAAGGTTGGTTTGCAATAGAGTTTTTACAAACTAGTTGAACCTAGATTTAGGTTCAAATCAAGTTTGTAATTAAGATTTTGATTACACTGGATTGTTGAGCGCTTGTGAGGGAAACCCATGGCTTTTCCTCCCTCGAGCATGGAGGTTTCAATGTTAAATCATTGTGTTCTTTACTTTCCTATAAAGTTTTAGTTTCTCAATGCTTTACTATTTTATTATCTGTGTCCAACTCTAAGGGACGTGATCCTTCATAGTCTTGTGCAACCCTCTGATGTTCCAACAAGAAGTAATAATGAAAATTATTCTTAATAGTCATATCTCAAAATCATAACCATGGATCCTTCTATATCATAAACGCCAAACTCGAATCGATTCTATAACCATTAAAAATAACCTCTAATCCGGACTTGAACTGGAACTCATATCATCATTTGTCAGACTTGAACTAGAACTTATGTCATTATTTGTTGGACTTGAACTGGAAATCATATCATGAATATTACCAGAATCAAATTGGTCTTATCATATTAAAATACCGGACTCGAACCAGAACAAGTTTCATGTACCAATTATCAATCTAGAATAAAGCATCATATATCTAAACCTCCTCAAGCTCTAGAATATAAATTTGGATGATGCAACACATTTTTAAAGTCTAAAAGTAGCTAATAGTAGTCTTGGCCTAAGGTGGGAAGGAGGGGCCTACTCCTAATCCCCAAATTCATTATAAGGAAAATCCTACCCCAAACTAGAATAAGACATTTAATTTCACTACTAGATATGCTACATTTCAGTCCTAAAATATTAATTCAACAAAAAGAATGAGTAGCCAAGTATATTATGCCTAATTACGGCCTCTAATTGACTAAATAATCAAATCCACCCAAAAGGTAACTTCAAGTCCTAATTTCAAACCCAAATATAGCACATTATCATAAGTATACTACAATTTAGCTCAATCAATGAGAAAGGTAAAACCTAGCCTACCTGGATGCGAAGAAAGCCTAGTGAAGTCTACTAAATCAATGATTTCCCTTTCCCAAAAACTTCTGCATGATGCCACTCTATCAAAATTGTATTGTACTCATAACTATGAGAACAACGGTATCTATATTGAATTTTTATGCTTTGAGTCCAAAATCACATAAAATTTCCATGTGGAGCTAGCGTTCGAAATCAAAGTTTCAAAACCGTCAATGCATCTCTCAAAGATCAAGGAATAATTATCCTCAAGAATGGATATATTTCGAGCTCAAAAGATGCTAAAATTAACCCATCAATAGTCTAGAGATTTTGGAAATAAATTGAGGCATTACCCATGAATTTAATGGAAACTTATCAAGATTATGATGAAGAGATGAGTAATGCAAGCTCACAAACACCCTAAAGTCTCCCAATAATTACCCCCCCTCCCCCAAATTTTCCACTCTCTAGGGTTTTAACTCTTTAGACTTGTGAGAAAACGAGATGAAAATCTTGCAAATAAGGCATTTAATGACCTCCTAGTTGCCACTTAAGCAACCACCGTTAAAGAGGCTAAGTTTGCTAAAATGGTACCTCTTTGGCCAGACTATTTCTGAATTATGATGGTACCTACTTTATCCTACTAGTACGTTAGCCAAATCATATCTCGGAGCTATAAGCAATGGTCTAATTTTTTGGAAAATAGCATAAACACTGTAATATGAAAATAAAAGGCTTACAAATAAAAAAAATCATGAAATAATACTAAAATGGAAGATAAATAAGAGAAGTAAAAATATCCCACAATTTAGTAATGTCGGTACAAGAGACACTAATCAAAAAGAATATGAGTACTACCATAGTCAATATACATCAGTTTCAAAAATGGAAAGACTAACCAAAATACAGAAGATGGAGAAAGGTCAACTCTTGCTCCGAAAGCTCACCTTGTCTCCGAACTTTGGCTTACACGATCGCAATATCAACGAGGGAAACTAGTACTCAAATTTGCACCAAAAATATAAGAAGTGAAGTAAGAGTACCAAAGCCACTGGTACTCAGTAGGTATCATAAGCCGACTGAGCTAAACAATAATATAAATATAATAAAATGCAAGATAAATAAACTAAGTCAAAGTAAGAAGGCAAACCTGGAATAGCGCTCCAAATACTATAAATAAATGACCGAAATAATAACAATGTTAAAGTAAATAACTATATCTACATGACTATCCATCATAACTCAAAAGGTGCAATAAAGTAAATAACCCAACAAGAGCCCCCATAAGCCCGAAGGGTTCAATTAAAGCGAAGTAATAATCATAATTATAATAAGTAACCATATCTATAAATCATAACCGTGGATCCTTCCATACCAAAAACACCAAACTCAAATCGGGTTCATAATCATCATAAACAACCTCCTAATGTCGTACTTTAACAGGAACTCATATCATTATTTTTTTGACTTGAACCAAAACTCATGGCATGAATAATGCCAAAATCGAATAAGTCTTAAGATCATAAATCACTGGACTCAAATTGGAACTAATGTCATCTCTCAAGAATTAATCTATCCTAAAGCATCATGCGCCTCCTCAAGATCAAAAATATAAATTTAGATGATGTAACACGTCTCTTAAGTCTATAAGGAGCTAATTATAGTCTTGTCATATAATGGAACAAAAGGGCCCACTTCTAATCCCCAAAACCCATTCTAAGAAAAATCATACCTAAAACTAGGCTACGGTATTAATTTAACTACTAGATTTTAAATAAGCCATATTTTAGTCCTAAGATAGCAATGCTACCTAAAGAACGAATAGCAAAGTCAATTATGCCTAATTACGATCTTTAATCAGCTAAATAATTCAAATCACACTAAATATAACTCCAAGACCTAATTTCTGACTCATATCTAGCACAATATCATACATATACTTTAATTTGGCCTAATCTATAAGGAAGGTAAACCTAGCCTACCTAGACGCCGAAGAAAGCCCAATGAAATATGTTAAATCATAGATTTTCCCTTATTAGATGCTTTTGCACGATGCCACGCTATTAAAATGATAATCTACACATCAATATAAGAACAATGGTACCCATATTACATTCTTATGCTTCGGGTCCAAAATCAAGCCAAAATCCCATATAGGTCCCATTTATGGAATTTTATTTTCAAAACCATTAACATTTCCCTCTATCCTCAAGGAATATTTACCCAAAAGAATGGATAAATTTTGAGCTCAAATAATTCCCCAATCTACTCAACAAGAATCTATAAATTGGGGAATAAACCAAAGAATTCACTAAGATTTAAACATAAACTTAACAAGATTTTGATGAAGAAATTAGTAATCCAAACTCATAAACAACCTAAAATATTTTAATAATGTTTTTCCCAATTTTCCACACTCTATAAGATTTTCACTCTTGAGGCTTGTGAGAAAATATTAGAATAATTGGGTGAGTGGGGGATTTATTGCCTCCTAGGATCCTCTTAAGTAGAAACTTGACCATTTATGATGTCACCACTAAAGCAAACAAGTACTGCTAAAGTGGTACCCACTTGGCGTAGCAAACCGCTAAAGCGGGCAGGATATCGTTAAACTTTAGTGGCTAGACTGCAGCTAAAGTGGTCAGTGGGAAAGTCATGACCACTAAAGCACTCGTTTGGTGGTTAAAGAGGCTTCCTCTAAATCCCAAAGGCTGATTTAGTGGATGCACCAGCTGAGTGATGCAACAACTGAAGACTTTGAATTTTTCAAGTTTCCACTGACCCCTTGGGAATTGTTCAGAATATCGTTAGCACAAATAAACTATGCTACTCTATCAAATTCAATATTCCATACTCAATTACATAGTAAAAGTTTCCATTGGAGGTTGTTTTAATTAAAATTGGTTCCCACATCCAAGGGCCATTTTTATTAATTTTTGGCCAGCAACCCAAAATGTGCCTGAAAGCCTTCAGAACCAAAGAAAAGGTCCTGCTAGTCCAAAATCAAAGTGTAGAGTTGATGTAATTGTCAAAATTAGCATATGAGGTCGTTTAACTGATGTTTTTTCCCAATAGCCAATTCTTACTAGTAAACTATCAACTCTAGCAAGTCCCAAATGACTTGGGGCAGCTATAGGAAATCTCTAAATAATAAAAATATATGGAAATGTAGAAAATGTCCTAGAGGGTCATTACAATATCCATTATTAAAAAAAAATTCATCGGACAAGCTAAAGGATTAGGATATATATAAGGAATAAAAAAGGTGATGATGCTCTAGGACGCTCGATCTCCCAAGTAGCCTCTTTTACTAGGCGGTGTCTCCACTGAACCTTAACTAATGGAATATATCTAAAGCATAAATTTTTGGCATTCCTAGGTAAAATAAACACCAACTCCTTCACAAAGGTCAATCTCTAATCTAACGGAACTAAGTCCTACTAAAGCACATGAGACTCATTGGGAATATAATGTCGTAACATAGAAAAATGGAAAACTAAATGAACAATAACAAAATTTGTGGGTAAGGCTAACTCATATGACACATAACCAACTATGTGAAGGATCTAAAAAGGTCCTATATATTTGGGACTGAGCTTGCCCTTCCAAACCTTATCAAACCCTTCATGGACGATACTCAAAGGAACACTAGGTCTCAAACTCCAAATCTCAAGGCATAAATTTTATGATCTTCATAAGCCTTCTGCATAATCTGAGCTACCCTTAGACTATCCTAAATCATAATGACTCTACCCAATGACTCCTAAAACAAGTCAGTACCACGAGGTCTAACATTGGAGGTCTCGAGCCTTTTAACTGGAGATCAGTAACACCTACAATATAATGCCTCGATTGGTACATATTCTTGAATGGTAGTTATTATTATATGAGAACTCCACCAAATCTAACTTATTCTCCCCCTGATCCCATAAATTAATAACACAAGCTCGAAGCATATCCTTAAGATCCTTAAGAACCTGAATAGTTTTCTCCAACTAACCATCAGTCTTAGGGTTAAAAGGTGTTCTAAGATCCATCTGAGTACCCAACTCCTCTTGAAAAACTCTTTAGAAGTAGAATTAAACACTGAGACTCAATCTGAAATGATAGATATAGGCACTTCATGGGGGCGAACTATCTCACGAACATAGGTACGGTCTAACCTATCGAAACTGAAGGACATCTTAATAGAAATGAAATATATTAATTTTGTCAACCAATCTACATTAACCCAAATACCACAGAACCATGAGAGGTGTGAGGAAAACCACTAAAGAAGTCCATGGTGATTTGCTACCATTTCTACTCGAGAATAGGCAATCTCTTAAATAAGCCACCCAACCTCTAATGATCGAGCTTCACTCTGACAATATAGATAACGAGCTACAAACTTTGCCACGTCTATCTTCATGCCACTCCACCAATAATAGTGCCTTAAATCTTTGTACCTCTTAGTTGTATAAGGGTGAATAGAATATCTAGAGTTGTGAGCTTCAAGCAATATCAACTGAATCAATTCAGTAACCCTCAAAGCATAAATGCAGCTATCAAATTTCAAAATACCCTCAGAATCTATGGATTCCCTCTTAGACTCATTATTAAACACCTAATAACGGATTATGAAAAGTCTCATATCCTCAAACTGACAACTCTGAATATTCTTAAATACTTAACTCAACATTAGAAAGATACTCTTGAGGTTATAAATATCAAGTAGTACCATCATGTTGGCTAAGGAATGGATGTCCCATGCCAATGACCTTTGAGAGACTGAGATAGAATCCAATCTACCCATACTCATCACATTTCAGCTCAAGGTATCTGCTACCACATTCTCCTTGCCCGAATGGTATAGAATAAAGATATCTTAATTCTTAAGCAACTCCACTCCTCGATGTTGCCTAGAATTATGCTCTCTCTAGGTCATAAGATGATGACCACTATGATGATCCATGTTGATCGTATAAAGAACATCATATAAAATACCTTTTAATCTAAGAAAAAAACTACCACCGCCAAATGCATATGAGTGAGGCAGTTGTGCTCGTTCAACTTCAGTAGCCTCAACACATAAGCAATAACTCGACCCTACTACATCAACACAATATCCAAGCCAACAACAAAAGCATCATAATATATGGTGAATCCCTCACCCTCAACAAGAAGAGCCAATATAGGAGCTAAAGTGAGAAATCCCTTGAGGTTTCAAAATCACAACTCACATACCACTATAAAGGAACCTTCTTCAAAGTCAATCTGGTTATTGGTGTTTTAATAGTAGAGAAAAAACATAACAAATTACTTATAGTAACTAGCCAAACCAATGAAGCTATGAACCTAAAATAGAGATTTAGGCCTGGATCAATCACAAACATTTTAAATATTCATTGGGACCACAAAAATCCTATACTTACATACCACATGTCCTAGGAATAGTACCGACTTAGGCCAGAACTTAGACTTTAAGAATTTGGCAAAAAGCCTATGATCTCTCAAAGTTTGGAGCACAATCCTTAAATGTTGCATATGCTCTTCTCTACTCCTTTAATACACAAGAATATCATCAATGAACACAATCATAAAGGAATTTAAATATGTCTTAAACACATAGTTTATTAAATCCATGAACGTATCTGGGTCATTGATCAACCCAAGAGACATCACCAGGAAATTATAATGACCATAAAGAGTATTGAAGGTTGTCTTTGGGATGTTCTCATCATGGATCCTCAACTTATGGGGTCCAAACCTCTAGTGAATCTTATAGAATAGTGCTGCTCCCTAAAGCTGGTCAAATAAATCATCAACACAAGGCAAAATACCAATTCTTTATTGTCACCATATTAAGTTGCTTGTAGAAAATACATCTACTGAAAGAGCCATCCTTTTTCCTTACAAATAAGATAGAAGCACCCCAAGAACACACATCTATCTAATGAAAACGTTACCCAGAATATCCTAAAGTTGAGAATTTAGCTCCTTAAGTTCGGCCATAGTCATATGGTAAGGTACAATAGAAATAGGTTAGGTGCCGAACTCAAGATCAATAATAAACTCAATATCAAGCTTAGGAAAACAAGGTAGATCAGTAGGAAAAACATCAAGAAACTTATGGACTATAGAATAGAGTCAAGTAAATGACTCTACGTACTAACATAAAAAATATAAGAAAGAAAAAACTCTCAACCCCTCAATATAAGTATTTTATCTCAAAAATAAGAAATAGCACCCTTTGAATTGTAGCTAATAGATCTCTGTTATAGAATTAGGTGTATGGAGGGCATGGATAATATATGATCTTGGGAAAATAATCCAAAACCATATGATACGGTGATAACTAATTCCTGCCTAGAATCACATTAAAATCCAACATGTCTAATATAATAAGATCAGCTTTAGTATAAAACTCTTAGACAGTCACGACACATGATCTATATACTTGATCCACTACTAAAGAATTTCCTATGAGACTAAATGAACATAATGACACATATAAAGAAGCCCAATATAACTCTAACTGTGGTGGATAATAAGTAGTTACATAAGAATATGTGGATCCCAAATCAAATAAAGCAAAATCCGGCTGATGGAACAGAAAAATCATACCTATAAAAATAGCATTGAAAGAGACTAACTTGGGTCTACCAAAAATGGCATACAATTAACCATGCTTACCACCTAGTTAGGTGCCTGATCAATCTTTTATCCTACCTACCTGAGGAACTCTACGAGAACCCTAGGGATACCCAATGATCATGCACACAACTCTAGATAGGTTGACATTCCCTAATCGACATAACACTCTAAGTTATAGGAACCATTGCTTCATGCCTGGGACACTCTTTAGAGAAATAGTCATAGGCCCCACAATCATAATAGGCCCTCGATGTTTTGCTGAACCTAGAAAATCCATCTAGCCTAGAATAACTACTTCAGATAGAATGCCTAGAAGATGAACCTCTAAAAGGATGACCACTACTTTGGCCATGATGATCACTATAACTAGATTAACGGCCATTGATAAGCTAAAATATGGTAGCTATTCAGCCTAATGTGAATTTTTGTAGTGTTTTTGTTAGGTGATATATGTCTATGGTTATTAATTGCATATAGTAAGTATTAAATTAACCAAATTCAACCTACAAATTTATTTCTTTGAGTTGCTCGAGTTTCAACTATCAATAGTAGTATTTTCAGCCTTGGTAAGTTTTTTCTTATGCCTTGATACATTATGCCTTTCAATAGGTTAGGATGATTATGTCTTTAGTCAATGGTTTTCCTCTATTGTTATTATTACTTTCAATAATATTTTAATTTTAGCTCTAGTGAGAATCATTGGGAAAATATGGGAATTTCGAAAGTAAGATTTGTTTGGGTATGATATTCACAAAGACTTGGTAGCTTGATTTTTAGGATTAGGTCTTTTGATTGGTGGATTAGAAGTTATGATAAATTTTAGGTTATGGGTGCTTACTCATCAGTAGGATCAGTTTGGATAGTTTAGATCGAGTATTTTAGCATCGATATTAAGACAACAACTATGGATTGCTCAACTTGATTGTAGTCCTCTTTCCAGTTTTGTTTAAGTTTTATATTCATTTATAGTTCGACTAATCCTACTCTTTACCTACCAATTTAGTTATTTTCAGTTCAGATGGATTATCTTTGATAAATACTGGAGGGATAGTTTGTCGGTGCACAATATTAGTTTCTATTGCTCTTGACCTTAGTTCTTAGTGTTTGTTAGATTTTGAGATGTCTTCTTAGTAAAAAGAGTTTACTTAAGTTGGGCTTTTAATGGTCTACCCACAGTGGTGGGAAATAATAAAGAAGATCATCCAGCTTTGAGAGATTATGCTTGGGATTCTAGAATTAGTTTTAAGGGTCATCTAGACTAGTTGTAGCTTTTGATAGAGATTGCATTCTTTGATCCTCTCTATTTGGGTGTCCAGGTATCCCCAAATGGGTTAATTCTTATGCTTTTGATTATGGATTTTAAGTAGATCCATTTCAGTCTTTTGAGGTTAGCGTGATAAATTACCCCGATAGGTAATTGATGATATTCTATGCTGATAAGAGTAGATAACATGTTTGTAATGATAATGGAATATTAGATTTGGAATTTGGAGTTGGTTGCATGGTTCATGCCTCACATGGTCTTTAGTTTGGTTGTTTTTTCACATGGTTATGCTTGCATCTGTGTGATATAAGTGTATTGTTGTTGGGATTGCATGCATCAATCATTCTTGGTTTAGTTGGAGGCCACTTTGTTGGTGAGAATGAGCTTGTGTCTATTTGAGAAGTGATACAAAAAAGCTAGTAAAAAAGGTATACCCTTGGTGAAATCCCTTGAAAGCATTGTTTCTTCTTAAAAGTTATTTGGGGAGTCATGCTAGGTAAATGGGCCTAGTACCTCATCCTTTTGAGATTTTGAGTTCTTCTTATCCATTGACTTTCACGGACGAATATCCTTTTAGTATTGGACATTGTAAGGATCCTCCAAGTCAGTTTCTCAACTTCTTTGAATTTTTTCCTTTTTGCCCTTCCCTAGTGGCTAAAGTTCATTAATGACTTGCTAGAACTGTCGGATTAATTAATAGACATTTTTTTTGGATTTTAGGTTCATTTCCCTATTTTGGAGCTTTTGGTTTTAAGGATTTGTTATTGGACAAAAACTCCTAGTAAACTATCTCGAATGTCTGATAGTGTTGTTAGTTCTGGAACATTGATTTTAAGTTACGGGAACCCTTGGTTTGGGTCCTGGGGCTTTTAAACTCATTTTGGGCTATTAGTTAGAAATTGATTAAAATATAACTACAAAAATTGTTGAAAACGACCTTTTTCATAATATTGATGATTCCATTTCATCCAAAATGTGTTTTATGATTAATTTTCACTATTGATTCCTGTTCATAAGGTTCTGGATGAGTTTTGAGGGCCAAAAACAAGTTTTAAAAGTTGTTGGTGTTGTTATGGCTGCTTTTACGACTGTTGACCATTTGATCGAGCCGCTAAAATGACCATTTGACCACTTTAGTGGTATTTTTATCCTATGACCAAGTTGTTTTAGCGGTCAAAGTGACATTTTAGCACCCATCGCTGAGTATAAGACCTAATCCAAATGCATTTCGTAATTAAGACATTTTGGGAGCTAGTGGTCTTGTTTTTTTTATGATTATTGATTCATTTTTCTCGTTTAATCTTTATCTATGTGATAATAACTTCATATTTCTCATTTTTAAAGAATACCCATTTTTTTTACATAATTTACAACTAAAATTATGATTCAAAACCTTTTTCCCGCCATTGTTAGAGCTTGGAGCATGGGAAATTGTGGGAAATAATTATTTGAGGCTAAGGTAAGCTAATTCAACACATCTTAATAATTTTGCATTATTTTCCTTGCCAAGTTCCACTCTTTTCTTTGTAAATTACAAGAAACTATTTTCTTAATTCCCTAACTTTGTGGGGTTATATGGGGCTCAATTCGTTCTCATATTTTGAGCACACAGTCCTTGTCCTTCGAGGGACATCGTGAAGTATTTAATTTGGGGATTCATTAGCAAGGCCTATGGGCCATTTTGACCAAATTTTGGGTTCAAAGTTTTATATTGCAATATGGGTCTCATTTAAGTTGTATTGACTATAGGTTATTATTTTGATAGCGTGATGACATTTCAGGACCGTGGATCGAATATGAATGATTTGTGGACGATTTATGATTTGTAGTTTAGCATTGAGGTATCCTTCAATCTACTTTTCTATATGAGATGGTGTTACGTATAGATTACATACTAGGTAGGGATTATACGATATGTGTATGATTAATGTTTCATGACTTAGCCAACTTAGCAATTTGGGATAAAAATGTGACCCGAATTGTATCATAATACTTGTTAAGGCCATAGAATCATATTATCCATGATTATAGATATGATTAACCATAGATTGATGTTAATGGCCCTTTAGTATGAAACTTACCATTTGACTTTGTGAAATGAGCGGTATTTCTCTGTTTAGATACTTGTTCTTTTATTCCCTTGGATTAGTTATTTCTCGGATTATGATTCTATTATCATGATAGATTTATATTTTTAGGTGTGCAGTCATGGTTATAGTACTAGTTGGACCCTGGTAAGTGTTTTTATCCTTAAAAAGGCATGATTATAGTTTATGGGTGCTTAGGCACTTATGGTTGTATTGTTTGAATACTGGTGATGTAATGCATACTTTTAAGTGCATGTATGATCACTTAGTGGTACAATTCCTATCAAATCATTGATTTTACTATTAAATTCCCAAAAGGGATTTATTTTCACCTTTTATTTTTAAAATGGGTTCTTTTACGATTGAAATTGTACCATCATATTTAGGTATTTATGAGCTTTTAGAACTAAATATTCTATTTTGAAATTAAACCAAGGATGATTTTGGTCTGTTATTAATTCACTTTTTGAACATTACTCTTTATTCAGTCAAAAGAAGATTTCAACCCTTTCTATGTTATTATGTAGATTTTGTTCCAAACTTGATCTCGGGTAATATATTTATAGATTTACACTCTTTTAGTCTTAGTTCAAGTTAGAGAACATATTATATTATGTATTTATGATAATAGTTGCAGTAGATCAGTTATGATGGTGGTTGGAAGTCCTGGTTTAGGACTAGGTAGTGTATACGGATATCTTGAGTCCTCTATGTGCCCTTTTGTTTGTGAGCCACAACGCCAGAGAAGGATTATCGTCATAGGTCCTACCTTTACCAGCTATTAATCTAGAGGAGGTATATACTCTTATTACATTATGGCACTTGGATTGGACATGGTATTTCTAGTTTATGTTGCAATAATTCATTGTTGATTAGGTTATTGTTTGTCTGTACTAGCCGGTTACTTTATTATTAGTTATTATAGTTAGTTCATGTAAGGATGGTTATGGACTGGTGCCCGAGATTATTGGTATATTCTTGATTCCTCTTATGTCTCAATGTAAGTTATGGTATTGTTATATTACCTCATGATTAGTAATCCTTCTATTAGAGACCCTAATGATGCAATAGTATTAGCTTTCCTACATGGCTAGGGTTCCTCAAAATGTTAGGTTGTATATATATATATATGGTATTATTGTATATCCATCTTGTTCCTTGTCCATTTAGATTGCATATGTATCCGTTGGCCTTGTATTACTACTCTATATCCTTCTTTCAAACTTCATTTGTATATTGGCTAATGATATACAATATTGTATTTTAGTTCTTGAACACTATTAAAATAGGCTAGTTTATCCTAATTATTCCATTAGCATTAATATGGTTAGTTTCTTTGATAGCTTTATGTAGTTTATATTTCTGCTTTACCTGTTATTTATACTTGCATTATTTTTGGAGCTCAGTTAGTTTATGGCTACTGAGTACCACGTGTTTTGCACCCATATTACACTTATGCATCATGTAGATCAAATAAATATGCATTTTTAAGGATGGTGAAAAGATCATATTTAACCCTCTTTCACCTTTTCAAGTGAGTGAGGAATACAGTAAAATGGGAGAGTTGAAAGAAAAATTTGAGAGAGTAAAAAAAAAGAGGAGTAAGGGAGCAAAAAATGATAACTCAAGAGAGGAAAAGGAGAAGTTGAGAGTTCAAGTGAGAATTATTTATCACAAAAAGAGAGGTGAGAAAAAAATGAAAAAAATGAAAAAATAGAAAATATGCATGATTTTGCAAAATTAAAAGGCCATAAAAGAGCTAAATATTGAGGATTCTACTCAAGTCATATTTAATAAACCTAAACGTCATTCTTTTCTTTCTAGAAATTAACTAACCTCTTTGTATTTTCCAAGTTTTGTTTCTTCTTCTTCTTTGCACAATTATGATCTATTTCTCAAAGAAATACAAAGTGGGTTGTCTTCTTTGAGAGGAATAGAGCATGGAATTGACTTTTTGTCGGGTTCTTAAGTACCCAACAAAGTATGTTATAGGAGAAATCCTCAAAATACTAATGAATTACGAAGATGTCACAACCAATTTTTTTGAGTCATGATGGCACCTAATCTATCCCACTGCTACGTAAGCCAAACCATAATTTAGAGCTATAACCAGTGGACTAATTGGCTCCCAAGTTAGAATGATAAATAGACGATGCACCATCTTTGCTGCTACATACATTTTCCTTGATAGAGCAGAACAACCAGATAAAAAAATGAAGTTAGAAAGCCGTATGATAGGTGGTAACTATCTTTTACGGTTCGGGGGTAATCGGCATACTCCAATCAGGGGGGGATCTTTGGCTCTATCGAACATATAGGGAATTGGAGGTAGTATTCTACCGATGTCAAGTCATTTTTTTGAAAAATGGAATAAATGCTAGAAATATGTAAGTAAAATACTTAAAAGAAATAAATCATAGAATAATAATAAAACAAAATAGAAATAAGAGAAATAATAACATCCCATGACCTAGATGTGCTGATACAAGAGCATCTAATCCAAAAGAGTACAGGTACTATTAAGTCAATATACATATATATATATGTATGTATATATATATATATAAGCAGAACTAAAAGGATCAAAAGAAGCCAAGTGGAAAGTTATTGTGAAGCCACGTGGTAGTTTTAGGATAAAATTTTAAAATATTATAATAAAATTTCGAATTGAAAGATTAAGTATTTGAATTTGAAACACATTATCTTTTTTTAAGAGGAAGATTTTAATTATATTAAAAGTAGAAACCTATACTTGAAGAGTTTTAATAGATATTTACCATTTCAAACTTATATCTTTTAAAATTTAAATACTACAAAATATACTTAAATTACTTTGTTTACATATTAATGAGAGATAATAATTTATTAAATATACAAATTGTCTCAAAAAAAATGGAAGACTAACGAAAACAGAAGAAAGAGGAAAGGTCAACTCTAACTCTGAGAGCTCACCAAATCTCCAAACTTTGATCAGCATAATCCCAACATTAATGGGGAAACTAACACTCAGATTTGCACCAAAATGGTAAAAAAGTGTAGTATTAGTACCAAAGTCATGTGTACTCAGTAAGAATCATTAGTCGACTTAGCTAAATAATAATATAATATATTAATGAAAGAAAAATAATCTAAGTCAAGATAAGAGGACAAATCTAGAATAATGCTCCAAATACTGTAAGTAAATAACCATACTAATAAAGATAACGAAAGCATAACTATCTCGACATAACTAGACCGTATAAGTAGAAAGTGAAATACAGTAAATAACTCAATATGGCCCCCATAAGTCCGGAGGGTACTATAAAAGAGAAGTAAAAATTGAAATTATACTTATTAGTCGTATCTAAAAATCTTAATTGTGGATCCTTCCATAGAATAAACATCAAACTCTAATCGGGTTTCATAACCGTTATAATTAACCTTACAATGCCACACATAAATTAGAACTCATATCATTATTTGTCGAACTTGAATCTAAACTCATATATCATTTGTCAAACTTGAATTGGAACTCATATTTTGAACATTATTGGAATCAAACTGGTCTCAATATCATAAAACACTAGACTCTAACACGAAAAAAAATTCATCTCCTAAGGATAAATCTAGAATAAAGAATTATGTATCTAAATCTCCTCAAACTCTAGAACATTGATGCAGATGATGTAATATGTTGATAAAGTCTATAAGGAGATAATGGTGGTGTTGGCTTGAAGTGGGCCAGAAGGGCCACTCATAATCCCCAAAATCCATTCTCAGGAAAATTTTACCCTGAACTAGGCTAAGGCATCTAATGTCACTACTAGATATTAAATAAGACATAATTTAGTCATAAGATATCAATAACATATAAAGAATAAGTAGCCAAGTAAATTATGCCTAATCATGGCCTTTAAATGACTGAATAATCCAATTGACGCTAGGCATAACTCCAAGCCCTTATTTTCAACCCACATATAGAACATTATTATAAATATAATACAATTTAGCCCAATCAATAAGAGAGGTAAACCTAGCTTACCTAGAAGAAGAAAACTCAATGAAGTCTGCTATATCAATGAGTTTTCTTTCCAAAAAGCTTTTGCACGATGGCATGTTATCAAAATGGTAATAAACTCATCAATACAAAAATAATTCTACTAATATTGTATTATTATGCTTTGGGTACAAAATCACGTAAAAATCCAATATGGGGCCTACTTACGGAATCACACTTTTCAAACAACCAATGTATCCCTCTAAGCTCAATGAAGACTAACCCTTAAGAATGGGTAAATTTAAAGATCAAATGATGCTACAATTAACCCAACAATAGTCTAGGTATTTTGGAACTAAATTGAGGAATTACCCATGAATTTAACAATAACTTACCAAGATTTCACGAAGAAATGAGTAATCAAAGCTGACAAATACCCCAAAGTCTCCTAATAATTTCTCCTCTATTTCCCACACTCTTTAAGCTTTTAACTTTTGAGAATTGTGAGACAATAGGGTGAAAATCAGGAAAATTAGGCATTTAATGACCTCCCAGGTGCCGCTTAAGTGACCATTTGACCGCTTAAACAGTCATCGCTAAAGCGGTAGCACTTAAGAGTTTGACCCTGAGTTTAACCTTTAGAAATTTCCTGAGTTTTTAAACTCTCTAGTAACTATACGACTCACGCATACTAGTTGTATGTTGTGCTAACCACTTAGGAACCCAAGTCATATAATAAATAGTGTGTTCTAGGTCCTTTTTTATCCAAGGTATGATAAGACTTCATACAAGTCGTATGGAGATGGAACGAGAGAGTATGGCCAATTGTATGTTTAACAGTATGCATTCTTGATCATGTACTACCTACGATATGACTATAGGGTACCAATCATATGATGTTGATACAAGTTAGGCCATGAAGTCGTATGTTGTAAAGAATTGTAGTCTAAATTTTTTCCTAGGGTATGAGTTAGGGATACTACTCATATGATTATATACAGGTGAGGGGTCCAAACCATACCCACCTATGCTATTTTGATAACTTTTAAGTTGAGGGTATTCTTAATATTTCCCACCCCAAACCCTTAAGACCCCATATCCTATTACAACTTTTGTCCTCTCATTACTTATTTTAGAAGATCAAAGCATTCTAAAAATCTATCTAAAGTCTCTTAAGAAGATTGGGATAGGGTTTCTTCAAGGTGTTTATCTAGAGGCTTAAAGACAAAAATCTCTTAGTAAATCTTCATGAATAAGGATTGTGACTCTTCCATCATTGTTAGTTGATGAAAATTATGTGTTTAAAGCTCGGTTTATGAATCACTAATGGTGATTTTGAAAACCAAGGTTGAGAGTCTTGTTGCATTTTGTTGAGTATTGTTTACTCTTGGTTTAAATTGTTAATATACATGTTTTAATGATAATTTTTCACATACGGGTGCCTGGTAATTGTGGTTTAATAGTTGGGTCATTGTTAACCTTAAAATTGATAGTTTTTACATTAGTTTTGGTCTTGGTAATAGCATACCCTCAACCTATTTGTGAAAATGTCAAAGAGAACAAACTAGTCATATGTGAAATCATGGTTTGAACTAAAGCATTGACCTAAAGATTATGAATCATTCGTAAATGATTTTGTGAAGGCCTTTTTGGATATATATTGATTTAAATTGTAACCTTGTTGGTTTAATTGGCTAAATAAGTTCGAGTCCCAACACGTTGAATTAAATTTATATTTTTATAGACAATGGGTTTGAGTCCCAAAATAGATGATTGATTGATACTGGTAATGGCATGTGGTACGCCTTCAAGTGGTGTTGGTATAAAGATACCAATGGGGTACCTTGGTAAGTAATTGGCTTAATGGTTTTGTATATGTAATGAATGTTTTAAATGGGATAAAGTGTGATATATAGCTGGGCTATCAAAGTGGACTCTAAAGAACTAACATTGGAAATTGTGTTAGCCGGTGTGGGTGTCTATATGATCGAGAGGTTCAAGTTCCCCGAATAAGTATATGAATGGGAGGTTCGAGTCCCTTATATTATATAGATTGGTGCCTAAGTCACCTTGATTATGAATGGAGGTTTGAGTCCCCCATATAGGAATATACGATTATGGATATTCTCTGGTTCGTGCGGCTACACGCACTAGGGCCTTTCCAGCCAGTGAAGTGCTAGGACCATATAGCCCGTGGGTGCCTTTCTATATGATGGTCATGCTATATACCCTAGGTTAATATTTTTAAACTTCATGCTAATCTTGTTCCGTATCTCATCCTAGTATATATGTATATGTATGTATTGCATTGGTTATGTGCATTGGTTGATTGATTTTAAGCTATTGAAATTATATTATCCTTATCCTTGATTTACATGCTAACTCCTCAGTCACTAGTTGTCTTTGGACGTTGTTTCCCTATGCGATAGGGAAACTGGTTATACTATTACACCTCTTTCTCAGTGACTTGGGTTGGGGGACAACTTGAGTTGGCTTGCAGTGGTGAGATTTCAACTCCGTAATTCACCATTTCTTGCTTTTAGTTTCTTTTGTCCTTAATGGTTTAGATTTGGATATTGGTGTTGGCTATGGTCGGAGTCACTTCCTGATTGGATATTCTTGGTTTTCTTTAGAGGTTTTGTATGGAAAAATAGTATACTTGGGTATGTTATGGAATTGATATGGATTTGGTTATTGTTTTGGGGTTTGTTGGTCTGGTTTGGATAGTTGACTTGGTTGGTTTGGTCTTGGTTATAGACCCATCCCAAAGTCTTTACATTTTAAATGATATCCATCTTGTTATATGTTCTGAATTTAACCAACTTAGTATCTATGTTGGAAGGTTGGATTGGGTACCATGGGTGGTCTACGGTCCTTGTCAAACTTGAGATGCCTATCATAATAAAACCCTGCTTTGGGTTGTGTCAAGTTGGTATTCAAGCCTAGTTTCATGGTCAATTGGGTGTCCACAAAGTCTTGTTAAGTAGAGTCTCTTTTATGTGTGTGTAGTTTGCCACACTTATAAGACATAGGCTATGAGACATTTAGGAATGTTTTCGCTTCTTGTTATCTTAATTTTGAGCTATAGAGTCTAAAGTCTTGGATTCTTCTAATTTTTGTTTGCTCGTCTTTCAGACATGCCTCAAAGAAGATCTGATGATGCAAACTCTTTTGTCCCATTTGGGGACAATATGGATGGAGATCATCCAATTTCTGGAGTTTAGACCCGGTCAAGGGTCGCTGCATCTGACTGTCCTCGTTCGGTTCCACTTTTTACCATTGATCCTGCCCCTAAGGGTGACACTTTACTTATTTGCCTCTCAGGGAGGTTACTAATAGTGAGTTCTATCGCTCCATTACCCTGTTGACTCAATTGGTAACATCTCAGTCACAATAGTATGGTTCTACTAGTGTTGCTATGGGTTTGTCTGAGGTCACTAGAGTTGGCCAATTTATGAGGTTGCATCCTCTAATATTTATTGGTACAAAGGTTGAGGAGGATCCCTAAAGCTTCATTGATGAGATGGAGAAGATATTTCAGGTTATGCATGCTTCAAAGGTTGAAGGTCTAGAGTTTGCTGCTTACCAATTAAAAGATGGGACATATTAGTAGTACAAAGAGTGGGAATTATTGAATGGTGAGGAGGATGCGGGTTATGCCTTGTGGGATGATTTCTCTAGTGCATTTCTGGAGTGCTTCTTTCCTCAGTTGTTGATAGAAGCTAAGGTGGAAAAACTTATTAACTTTAAGCAAGGAAGGATGATAGTGAGGGAGTATGCCTTGAAATTCTATCAGTTGTCCCGAGATGCTCCTAAATTGGTATCTAATATGAGGGCCTGAATGAGAAAGTTCCTTTCGAGATTGTCTCGTGAGCTAATCCTTAAGAGTAAGGATGCACTATTGATCAAGGATATGGACATCTCTATATTGGTTGTGTATCTGAAACAACCCAAAGAGGAAAAAAAAAGTAGGCTGAGATTACTGAGAAGCAGAGTAAGAAGTTTAGGTTTTCTGATCAGGGTAGAGGCCAGCAAACAGAGTGGTAAAGATAAGGAAAGTTGCCTAAGAAGAAGTGGTGGAGTTTTGGTTCTTTGTCTATGGTTAATACTCCTTACCTGAGCCGTCAAGTGATCATTTTTCTTAGCATGGTAGAGGTTAGGGCACAGGGTGCCCAATCTCAGACTGGTGAGGGGTCCAATCACAGGGTACCCTCTTCATAGTATACCATGAAGTCTTATGTTAAAAGAAATTGTAGTCCAACTTTTTGCCAAAGGTACGAGTTAGGGATACTACTCGTATGATTGGATACGGGTGAGGGGTCCAAACCGTACCACCTGCATTATTCTTATAGATTTTAAGTTGAGGGTATTCAGGACATTTTTCAGCCCAAACCCTTAAGACCCCACATCCTATAGCACCTTTTGTCCTCTCATTACACACTTTAGACGATCAAAACACTCTCAAAAATCTCTTTTAAGGCCCTTAAGAAGATTGACTATGGTTTCTACAAGGTGTTCATCTATATGCTTAAAGACCAGAATCTCTCTGTTAATCTTCGTGAATAAGGCATGTGACTCTTCCTTCATTGTTAGATCATTAAAATCACGTGTTTAAATCTTTGTTTATGAATCATTAATGGTAGTTTTGAAAACCAATGTTGAGTATTTTGTTGCATTTTATTGAGTATTGTTTACTCTTTGTTTAAATTGTGAATATACATGTTTTAATGATGATTTTTCACATGTGGGTTTTTGGTAACTGTGGTTTAACAATTGGGTAATGGATAACCCTAAACTTGATGTTTTTTACTTTGTTTTTGGTCTTGGTAATAGTATTCCCTCAACCTTTTTGTGAAAATGTCTAAGAGAACAAACTAGTCAAATGTGGAATCATGATTTGAACTAAAGCATCGGCCTAAATATTGTGAATCATTTGTAAATGGTTTTGTGAATTCCTTGTTGGCTTTATATTGATTTAAATTGTAATCTTGGTGGTTTAAATAGCTAAATGGGTTTGAGTCTGAACACATTGAATGGAATTTATGTCTTTGTTAGACAATGGGTTCGAGTCCCAAAATGGATAATTGATTAATAATGGTAATGGCATGTGGTACGCTTGCAAACGGTGTTGGTATGATGATACCAATGGGGTACTTTGGTAAGTAATTGGTTTAATAGTTTTGTATGTGTAATGGATGTTTTAAATGGGATTTAAATTAGGATGTGTAGTCGAGTCGTGAAAGTGGAGTTTGAAGGACTAACACTTTAAACCGTGCTAGCCGATGCAAGTGTCTATATGACTGGGAGGTTCGAGTCCCCCGAATGAATATGTGAATTGGAGGTTCAAGTCCCCTATATTGTATACATTTGTTCTTAAGTAATCCTGATTATGACGGGAGGTTCGAGTCCCGTATATAGGCATATACGGTTATGGATATTCTCTGGTTCGTGCGGCTTTACGCACTGGCCTTTCCAGCCAGTGGAGAGTTGGGCCCATATATATTGTAGGTTCATTGGTATATGATGGTCATGCTACATAATCTAGGTTAATATTTTCAAAGTTCATGCTAATCTTGTTCCCTATCCCAGCATGGTCTATATGAATATGTATATTTTGTATTGGTTATGCGCATTGGTTGATTGATTTTGAATTTTTTGCATTATATTATCCTTATCCTTCAGTTACATGCTAGCGCTCCAAACGGTAACTGTCTTCATATGTTGTTTCACAACACGATGTAGGAATTGGTCGTATTATCACACCTCCTGCTCGGTGACTTGGATTCAGGGACAACTTGAGCTGACTTGAAGTTGTGAGCTTCCATACTCCGGAAGGCTCCATTTCTTGATTTTAGTTTCTTATGTTTTTTTTTGTTTAGAATTAGATATTGGTTTTGACTATGGTTGGGGCATGTCCTTACTGGATATTCTTGGTTTGCTTTAGAGGATTTGTAAGGAAAAACTATGGACTTAGGTATGTTATGGAATGGATATGGATTTGGTTATTGTTTTGGGTTTGTTGGTTTGGTTTGGAGGTTGACTTGGTTGGGTTTGTCTTGGTTATAGACCCATCCCAAAGTCATTACATTTTAAATGATCTCTATCTTGTTATATGTTTGGAATTCATCCGACTCAGGATATATGGTTGTTGATTGGATTGGGTATTAAGGGTGGTCTACAGTCCTTGTTGAACTTGAGATGCCCATCACAACAAGGCCCTTGTTCGGGCCATATCAGCCTGACATATCTCTAAAGAGGATATGCTGCTGCTAAAGTGGCATCAACTTTTGTGGTCATACAAATGCTTTCACGACCCGATTTTTGAGTTATGATAGCACTTACTTTTTACCACCAATAAGTAAGCCAAACTGTAGCTTGGAGCTATAAGCAATGCGCTAATTTGGTGGAAAATGGTATTAATGCCGGAAATATGCAAACAAAAATCTTACAAGCAAAAAAATCATGGAATATTAATAAAATGGAAGATAAATAAGAGAAATAACATCCCATGACCTACTAATGTTGGTACCCCTTAATCCAAAAAATACAAGTACTGTCATAGTCAAATATACATCTGCCTAAGAAATGGAAAGACTAAAAAACTAAAGAAGATGGATAAAAGGTCAACTCTGTCTCTGAGAGCTTACCCTATATCTGAACCCTGGATCACACGATTGCAACGTCAACTGCGGAAACTAGTACTTGAATCTGCACCATATAGATGTAGAAGTGTAGTATGAGTACCAAAGACTGAGCTAAACCATAATATAAATATAATAAAATGCGAGATAAATAAACTAAGTCAAGATTAGATGGAAAAACTGGAATAACGCTCCAAATACTATTTATAAATAACTTAAATAATTAACAAACATTTTAATAAAGAATAACTATCACTACATAACTGGCCCCCCAAAGATAGAAGTTGCAATAAAATAAATAACCCAATGCGGACCCCCTAAATCTTGAAGGGTTCTACAAAAGAGAAGTAATAACCTAAATAATACTAAGTAATTGTATCTCAAACTCATAACCGTGGCTCCTTCCATACTGTAAACATCGACTCGAAGAGGTTCCATAACCGTCATAAACAACCTCTCAATACCGAAATTGAATCGAAACTCATATCATCCTTTGTTGGACTTGAACCGGAACTCATATCTTGAATAATAATCAATCTTAAGATCATAAATAGTCGGATTCAAACATAAACTAATATCATCTCCCAAGCATCAATCAAGCTTAAATCATCATGCATATAAATGTTCTTAATCTCTAAAATATTAATTTAGATGAAGTAACACGTCTCTTTAGTCTACAAGGAGCTAATAGTAGTCTTTCCCTAAGGTGGGCTGGAGGGGCTTACTTCTAATCCCCCAAATCCATTACAAGGAAAATTCTACTCCGGACTAGGAGAAGGTATGTAATTTCATAACTAGATATTAAATAAGCCACATTTTAGTTCTAAAATAGCAATTCTACCTAAAGAGCGAGTAACAAATTCAATTATGCCCAACTATGATCTATAATCGGCTAAATAATTCAATTCATGCTAAATACAACTCCAAGTCCTAATTTACAACCTATATTTAACACAATATCATATATACACTATAGTTTAACCTAATCTATAAGAAAGGTAAACCTATCCTACCGGGATGCCGAAGTAAGCCTAGTGAAATTCGATAAATCATTGATTTCCCCTTCCAAGATGCTTTCGCACGATGCCGTGCTATCAAAACCATAATCTAATCATCAATACGAGAAAAAATGCCACACATATTGCATTTTTATGCTTCAGGTCCAAAATCAAGCCAAAATCCCATATGTGTTCCATTTATGGAATCTCACTTTCGAAATCGTCAACACATCCCTCTATGCTCAAAGAACATTTACCCTTAAGAATGGGTAAATTTCAAGCTCAAATGATGCCTCAATCTATCCAACAAGAATCTACAGATTTGGTAATAAATCAAATAATTAACAAAGAATTAAACATAAACTTCCAGAGATTTTGAAGATGAAATGAGTAATCCAAACACACAAACACTCCAAAATCTCCTAAAAATGTTTCTTCTAAGTTCCCACACTCTCTAGGGTTTTCACTCTTGACAATTGTAAGAAAATAGGAGAAAATTGGGTAAGTAACAAATTTAATGCCTCCCAGGTGCCTCTTAAGCAGATACTTGAACACTTAAACAGTCACCGGTAAAGCGGTCCAGTACAATTAAAGCAGTACCCGCTTGCCATGGCATATCACAAAAGTGGGTGGGCCGATGCTAAAACATCATATGATTTGGCAGATAGAATACTTATAAAGTGGCTCACTGGCAAAGCCAGGGCCTCTATAGCGCCCGGCGGGCCGCTTTAGAGGATTCTCTAGCTGAAAACTTAGAGTTTTTCAAGTTTCCACCAACCCCTTGAATTCATTCAGAATCTCATGAATGTAAATGAACAATGCTACCATATCATATTACACATTCTATACTCAATATTGTAGTTAAAATTTACATTTTAGGTTATTTCGATGAAAAGTGGGGCCCACACCTAAGGGTCATTTTTATCAATTATGGGCAAATAGTCCAAAATGAGTTAGGAAGCCTTGGGACCTATACCAAAAGTCCTTGTACCTTAAAATCGACGTTCTGAAGCTAATGGAAAAGTCAGAATTCGCATATGAGGTCATTAAACTAATTTTTTCCCCATTAGATAATTCTTACTAGCGAAGACTTCAAAATAGGGTATTGACTCTAAAAATCTGACGAACTGCTCAAACTGAACTTCTAGCTCCAGCACATCACAAATAACTTCGAATAGCTATGGGGAAGATTTAAATGACAATAATGTGTGGAAATGTAGAAAATAACTTGGAAGGTCATTACAATAACCTATATTAAAAGAAATTCCATATGCAAAAGTAAAGGGTTTGGATTACCTAAAGGCTCAAATAGGTAAGGATATTTGGCCCAAATCTTTCTCTCGATCTCCCAAGTATCTTCCTCTACTGGGAGGTGTCTCCAATGAACCTTAAGTACTGGAATCTCCATAGAGCGAACAATCTAGCATCCCTTTCTAAAATGAACATTGGCTCCTCCACAAAGTTAAATCTCTAATCCAACTAAACTGAGTCGTACTGAAGCACATGAGACTCATTGAGAATATACCACCACAACATAAAAACATGAAAAACCGTATAGACAACAATAAAATCTAGGGGTAAGGCTAACTCATATGCCACCTTACAAACTGTTCAAAGGATCTCAAAGGGTCCAATATATCTAGGACTGAGCTTTCCCTTCCTCCAAAACATCATCTTAATCTTCATGGGCAATACTAGAAGGAACACCCAATCTCCAACTCCAAATATCAAGGTACAAAGACTACAATCTACATAAGACTTCTACCTTCTCTGAGTTGCCCTCAGCCTATCTTGAATCACCCTGACTCTAGCCAATGACTTCTGAAGTAAGTTAGTAGCACCTTGTCTAAACTAGAAGGTCTCAAACTATCTAATTGGGGATCGACAACATCTACCATATAATTCCTCAAATGGTGCCATCTCAATAATCGAATGGTAGTTGTTATTATATGCGAACTCCGCCAAGGCTAAGTACTTCTCCCAATAACCTTCAATATCCATAACACAAGATTGGAGCATATCCTAAAGAACCTGAATAGTCTACTCCTACTGCCCATCGATTTGAGGGTGAAAAGGTAAGCTAAGATCCACCTGAGTACCCAACTCTTATTGAAAAGCTCTCCAGAAGTTTGAAGTGAATACATAGACTCTTTCTAAAATAATATATATAGGCAATCAATGTAGACAAACTATCTCATGAACATATATATGGGCTAACCTCTTGGCACTGAAGAATATCTTAATAGGAATTAAATGCGTTGATTTGGTCACCGATCTATATAACTAAAATACCATTTGAACCACAGGAGGTGTGAGGTAAACCACTAATAAAGTCCATAGTGATCTGCTCCCATTTACACTTGGGAATGGAAATTTCTAAATCTAGCCACCAGGCCTCTGATGCTAGGCCTTCACCTGTTGATAACATAAGAAATGAGCTATAGATTCCACTACATATCTTTATGCCACTCCACCAATAATATTGCCACAAATTTGTATACATCGTAGTTTTACAAGAGTGAATAGAACATTTGGATCTGTGAGACTCACCCAATATAAATTGAATCAAGTCACAAACCCTCAAAATACAAATACAACCATCAAAATCTCAGAATAGCCTCATAATTTGTGGTTTCCCTCTTAGACTCACCACTGAACACCTGAACACAGATGATGCATATCTATTATTTATCTCTTGGACCTACCACTTAACACCTGATCATAGAGGATACAAAGTCTTATATCTTCTAACTAATTACTCCGAATCTACTCAAGTAAGGTAGACCTTGCCTCAACACTAGCATGAATCCTCTCGGGGTTAGAAATATCAAGTCGTACCACCATGTGGGCTAAGGACTAGATATCCCACTCCAACATCCTCTGAGGGACTAAGATAGAATCCAAGCTACCAATAATCATTGCCTTTTGGCTCAAGGTATCTGCTACAATATTTTCCTTGCTCGGATGGTATATAATATAGATTTTGTAATCCTTAAGCAACTCCACCTAATAAAGCTGCCTAGAATTAAACTCTCTGGGTTATAAGATATTGAAGACTAAGATGATCCTTGTTGATCTCACAATGCATGCCATATAAATTTTTCTTATAATCTTAAGCGCAAACACTACCACCGCCAACTCTAGGTCATGAGAAAGGTATCTATGCTCAAGCACCATAAATAACTTTGATACATAAGTAATAACTCGATTCTACTGCATCAACATACTACCTAATCAAATACAAAAATCATCATAATATACAGTGAATCCCTCAAACTCAATAGGAAGAGCCAATATAGGAGCTAAAGTAACAAATACCTTGAGCTTCCAAAATCTTCACTCACACTGCTCGAACCACCTCTAGCTTAGGGTGATACTGCCCTAATCGGCAAAATGCTTTGAGCTACAGGAACCACCACTCCATGCCTGGGATACATATTAGAGAAATGGATATTGTCCCCATAATCATAACACACCCCATACGTAGTACTCCACCCAAAAGATTTGATTGACTCAAAATAATCAGCTCGGCTAAAATACCTTGAAGATTAACCTCTCGAAGAATGAATGCTATTTTGGATTGGATGATCACTATAACTAGATTGGCATTGAAGTGTGGCATAAATGTGACTACCAGACTAACCTTAGTGCTGATAAGGCTGACATAGAGGGTACCTACCCTAAGAACCACTATCTTTAAATCATGATCCACTTTTGATCCCATTAAAAATTCCCTAATATCATGGCCTCTTAACAATCTGTCCTTTTGGGCATTGTAATGCATCTTCTCCATAATCTGAGCATGATCAATAAACTTAGCAAAGGATCTACTAGCAATAATAAAACTCTATGTAGACATGAAAGAAAGAAATCTCAATCCCTAAAATAAAGCACTAAATCTTCTCATACTTGGTTGGTATGATAGATGTAGAATTCCTGTCCAACTCTTGAGATTAAGCCTCATGCTTCACAACAACCATAGAGCGTTCATCAAACCTCAAGAACTAGTTTCTCAAATAATCTTTTAAGTCTATAAGGTATATACTTCTCTAAGAAAGCCTCAGAAAAATAAGTCTATGTAAAATAGGGGGATCTAGCTGATCGTAAATCAAGATAAACTCTCTACCAATGTAGAGATGAAAAATCCAACTAAAAAGTAGTGTAGTTCATACCATAAGTATTAACTAAGCCTAAATTACAAAGATTATAGTCATAAGCAACCAAAAACTCATAAGCATCCTCGCTCACTTCACTTGAAAATCTATGTAAAGTCAATCTTAAAAATCTACCCAACATCGTATACTCTTCTTAACACACATAGAAAACTGGGTGACTGCTAACTAAGTAACTACTGGCTCTAGAGGGATCTCAACTTAGTGAGCCATAGCTACAAGTTGTGCTCCTACCTCAGTACCACTCTAGTTCATAGAATACTCATCATCAGAGAGTACAACACCATCTAAACCCTATAAATGAACTTATAAATTCCTATGAAGTGATGATGAAATAAACCCCGGTAGAACCTACGCTGGTCCTAACCTACCATTAGTTAGGGTGGAGGAATCTCTAGAATAAGTGTGGAATTATGGTTTGGTAAAGGCTCTCTATCCTATTCCCTAACTGGGGATACATCTCTCAACTATCCTCGACCTCCAGGTCATCCACATACTCTGGTAGGATCCTGATTCATGCACTCAGGGTCCTCATCTTGTGTAGTGATAGCACGCATCCTAGCCATCTGCAAATAGGTAAAACCAAAGGAATATTTAGAAACTATCTCAAACTCTTTGGACAAAATAAGTGAAGGAAGTGAATATCTCCTAAGAATGTCCAATAGCCTCTTGAAGATATGAAACAAACGTCATAATTCCGATTCGCGGGACTCTACTACACACTTGCTCTTATATCAATAATACTAACAAACCTAGCTTTCATACCAACTTGTCAAGACTCGATTTTTGAGTCATTATGGTACCTACTTTATCCCACCAGTAGGTAAGCCAAACTATAACTTGGAGCAATAAACAATGGGCTAATTTATTTGAAAATGGCATAAATGCCAAAAATATGCAAGTAAAATGCTTACAAGCAAAAAATCATGGAATAATAATAAAAGAAAAGAAAAATAAGAAAAATAACAATATCCCACGACCTAGTAATGTCATTAAAAGACCCGCTAATCTAAAAGAATGCGAGTACTATCATAGTAAAAAATACATCAGTCTCTAAAATATAAAAACTAAAAAATATACAAAAGAGTGAGAAAATGTTAGCTCCGACTCCAAGATATCACCCTATCTCTGAACTCTGGCTCGCGCGATTGCAATGTCAATGACAAGAACTATTACCCGAATCTACACCAAAAATGTATCAAAGTGAAGTATAAGTACCAAAGCCATGGGTACTTAGTAAGAATCATCGGCCGACTTAGCTAAACCCTAATATAATTATAAAAAAACCCGAGATAAATCGACTAAGTCAAGGTAAGAGTGCTACCTAGAATAATGCTCCAAATACTGTAAATAAATAACCGAAATTATAATAACATTAAAGTAAAGAATAACTATCTCTACATAACTTACACATATAGGCCAGAAGGTGCAATAAAATAAATAGCAATGCAGGCCTCCATAAGCCCAAAGGGTGAAATCAAAGAGAAGTAAGAATCAGAATTATACTAAGTAACTGTATCTCAAAATCATACTTGCTGATTCTTCCATACCATAAACACCAAACTCAAACCGATTCTAAAATTTTCATAAAAAACCTTTCAATGCTTGAATTAAACCATAATCATATCATTATTTTTCAAACTTGAAACTAAATTAATATTATGAATAATACCAAAATCGAATAAATCTTATGATTATAAATTGCAAGACCTAAACCAGAACTAATATCATCTCCCAAGAATCAATCTATCGTAAATCTCATACATATAAGCCTATTCAAGCTATAAAATAAGACTTTATATGATGTAACACATCTCTTAAATCTACAAGAAGCTAATAGTAGTGTTGGCCAAAGGTAGGCCAGAAGGCCCAATTCTAATCTCCAAAATCCATTCTAAGGCAAATTCCACCCAAACTAGGCTAAGGTATCAAATTTCACTATTAGATAATAAATAAGCCACATTTTTGTCCTAAAATAGAAATTCTACCTAAAGAACGAGTAGAAAAGTCAGTTATGCCTAACTACGATCTGTAATCGAATAAATAATTCAATTCACGCTAAATGTAACTCCAAGTCCTAATTTCCAACCTACATCTAGTACAATATCATATATATATACTACAATTTAGCCCGATATAGAAGAAAGGTAAACCTAGCCTACTTGGACACCCAAAAAAAGCCTGATAAAATCTACTAAATCATTAATTTCCCCTTCCAAGAAGTTTTTACATGATGCTATGCTATCAAAATGATATTTTACTCATATTGATCTTTATGCTTTTGGTCCAAAATCAAGAAAAAATGCCATATGGGTCCCTCTTATAAAATCGCACTTTAGACATAGTCAACACGTCCCTCTATGCTTGAGGAATATTTACTCTTAATAATGGGTAAATTTTTAGCTCAAATGATGCCTCAATCTACTCAACAAGAATATAGGGATTTGGGAATAAATCAAAGAATTAACATAGAATTAAACATAAACCTACCAATATTTTCATGAAGAAATAATTAATCCAAACTCACAAATAACCCAAAATATCTTAATAATGTTTATCCCAATTTTCCACACTCTCTAGGGTTTTCACTTTTGAAACATATGAGAAAATGGGATAAAAAATCATATAAGTGGGGGATTTAATGACTCCCAATTGCTTCTTAAGCAGACACTGACCGCTTAAGAGGTCACTGCTAAAGCAGTCAAATACCGCTAAAGTAGTAATTGCTTGTCCTGGCATACTCAAAATGGGAAGGTTGGCTCCATAGCGGCATCCGCTTTAGCAGCAAAGCGGCTTGTTAGGCAAGCTAGGTCCACTAAAGTTCCTATTTAGTCGTTAAAATGTAATTCGCTAAAGCACCCAAAGGACACTTTAGCAGATGCACCAACTGAGAACATGGATTTTTCCAAGTTTCCACTGACCCCTCACAATTTGTTCAGAATCCCATGAACGAAAATGAAATATGCTACACTATTAGATTTGACATTATGGACTCGATGACATAGTTAAAATTCAATCCAATGTCATTTCAACGGAAAGTGAGCCCTCTACCTAACAACCATTTTTATCAACTTCCAACCAATAGCTCAAAATAAGTTTGAAAACCTTGGGATCCAAACCAAAGACCCTAGGCTAAAATCTTGTTCTAAAGCTAATGAAGTTGTCAGAATTGGCATACGGGGTTGTTAAGCAGAAGTTTTTGCCCGATAGCCAATTCTTACTAGTGAAGACTTTAAAATAGGGAATTGGCTTTAAAAACCAGATAAATTGCCCGATAACTAAACTATCAGCTCCAGTAAATCACAAATAGCTTAGGGCAGCTATAGGGAATCTCTAAATGGTAAAAATGTTTAAAAATATAGAAAATAACATATAGGGTCATTAAAAATTCTAAAGAAGATCGACTGGGAGATCCATGGTTGCTAAATCAACCAGATGGTCTCTAAACATATTTTCACTAAAGCGACCAAAAAGTCGTTTTAGCGGATGCACCAACTGAAACCTGGAAATTTTTCTAAGTTTCCATCGACTCCTCGAGATTCATTCATAATCCCATAAATGCAAAAAAAGTATGCTACCCTATCAAATTTGACATTTCAGACTCAATGGCATAGTTCCATCTGGGGTCGTTTCGACAAAAACTGGGCCCCATACCTAAGGGCCATTTTTATTAATTTCTGGCCAATAGCTCAAAATGAGTGTGAAATCCTGGGGACCTTAACAAAAGTACCCTACCCTAATATCCATGTTTTGGAGCTGATGGAACAGTCAGAATTGGAATACAAGGTCGTTAAATTAAATTTTTCACTTGACAACTAATTTTTACCAGCAAAAATATCAGAATAGGGAAAAACTAAACAAACTACTAGGTAATAAAACTATCAGCTCGAGTAACTCTTAAATTACTTTAAAAAGTTAGAGGAAGGCTCTAAACGGTGAAAATGTATAGAAATGTACAAATTGACCTAGGGGATCATTACAATATCCACTACTAAAAGAAGTTTTATCAGTAATTGTAAAGGGTTAAGATGTACCTGAAGGCTTGAACAAGTGAGGAGATAAGGTTTGTATCTTACTTTTGATCTCCCATGTAACCTCCTCTTGTTGGCGGTGTCCCAAATGGACCTTAACTTCTAGAATATCATTAAAGCACAATCGTTTGGCATCCTAGGCTAATATGAACATCGACTCCTCCATGATGGTCAATCTCTCATCCAACTAAAATAATCCCAACCTAAGCATATAAGACTCATCAGGAATGTACCACCGTAATATAAAAACATGGAAAACCCAATAAAAAGTACAAAAATTGAGGGGTAAGGCTAACTTATAAGCCACCTCTCCAACTTTGAGATGGATCTTAAAAGGTCCTATATATCTGGGGCTGAGCTTCCCTTTACTCTTGAACCTCTCACACCCTTCATTGGCGATACTCGGAGGAACACCTGGTCTTTAAATCCAAATCTCAAGGCACAAAGTCTATGATCTGTATAAGACTTTGAACTACTCTGAAATGCCTTTAGCCAATCTTAAATCAGCCTGACTCTATTCAATGATAACTAAGGCAAGTCAGTGCCACAGGGTCTAATCTAGAAGGTTTCAAACCATCCAATTGGAGATCGACAATGTCTATCATATAATGCCTAAGATAGTTCCATCTTAATACTTTAATGGTAGCTATTATTATATGCAAACTGCACCAAATCTAGGTGCCGCTCCCACTAACCTCTAAAATCAATAACACAAGCTTGGACATATCCCCAAAACCCTAAATAGTCTGGTTCGACTATCTGTTGAACTAAGGGTGAAAGTTGTGGTAAGATCTACTTGAGTACAAAACTTCTCTTGAAAAGGCTCTATAGAATCTAGATGTGAACATTTTCACCTAATGTAAAATTATAGATATAAGCACTCCATGCAAGTAGATTATCTCACAAACATAGATACGGGCTAACCTCTCGACATTGAAGGACATTTGAATAGGAATGAAATATGTCGATGTCACGACCCAAATCGGGGCCCTGGCCGTGATGAGAATCCTAAATCACAAAGTCCTGGACAACCTTCTAACTCAAAATCATATACACTATTCATACACAGTCAAGGAAATCCAAAAATTGCAGCAAAATGGAATCATGATCATAAATCTAATGTAAGTTTGATAATATAAAAGGAAAATCTAACACCATCTAACAACATCTGGAAACTGTCTGCGAAATCTCTACTGCATGATTTCAAAAAAAATCTAAAAACTAGGACAAAGCCCCCAGTAGACCAAAAACCATGTCTAATAATAGTCGTCTGAAAGTAAACAGGCCTCCTGGAATAGAGAAGGCTCACCAACTGGACACTGCAACTTCGTCTGATAAAAATCTACTACTTTTCTGGACCCCTAGACTGAGCCTCAGAACCTGGAGGGAGAGGGGAGGGTCAATACAGATGTACTGGTATGCAAGGTAATCCAAAATAAATCTTGTATATATAAGTAAAATAGTTGGAGAGAAATTTCCCAAAATACCATACATGAAATAGTTTTAAAACACATGGGCACTTTGTAAAAAAAAATCATAAATCATACTTGTCAAATGCAATGTCCGATCTTTGCATTACTTCTGAGTTAGGTGGCACTCCCCTAATATTCTAATATTCCACGGGCGGTATAGAATCCGTCATTGAATCGGCAGGGAAGCCACCAACCCAAGTATGCCATAAGGGTTGGAGTTTTTGATTTTGATATGCCATATGACACTATGCAAGCATAATGTATTATACTAAAATCGGAAAAACATGGTTTCGGGCAACGAGTGGTCTGAACTCGTGCCTTCTTCGGGGTACCACCTAACACTCTTTTTGCCCAATTTTATCCTGTTCTGAATCATGCGTTATTCTAGTTTCAACATCTAAAAATTCTGACTTCAAACATGCATTTTATTCTATTCTAAATTATCATGGCATAATCTGAATTGGTGTCGTCACACCAAGACTTGAAAGTCCTATTTCTGAGCCACAATGCATCATGCATAATTCTTTCATTAAAACACAGTTCAGACCACCCTAACATGCAAACAATATAAAAGATTCCATGTTCTGAAAACACAAGTCAAAACTATGCTGAGATTATTCAAACATATGTTGGTCATGTGCTTTTGAAAAAATCATGCACTCTTTCATTATATGAATATTTTCAACATTCATCAACATAAACAACCCTCTCTCTTTTGAAATCAAAATCATAATTCAAATATAACATCATTCAAAAAATTTCATAACATGTTTTTCAAGATGCAATTTTGAACAATTCATATCATGAGAAAGATGGGAAAAATCATAACTAGAGAGGAGTTCATTATAATTCATGCTCTCAATCGAATATTCATCCTTAAACACATTCATACATAAATATATAAATTTTCAATCAATTTGGGGGAAGGTCTAAATACCAAAACAATAATATCAAAACTTCTAAAAACATGATTATCTTCATAAATCCAAAACCCTTTTCTTAAAACATGATTTCTATACCCATGAGATTTTAGGAAAACCCCGCATACCTCTATTTAGGAAATTAAAGGATGCTTCTTGATGCCTACATCTTGGGGATTCCAAATCTCTAATTTTTTTCGAAAATCCACGGTAGAATCTTGAGTTTCTTGGAGGAGAAGCATATGAACTAGGTTTTTTGTTTTGAGGAAAATCTTTAGAATGTCATATATTCTTCTTGTAGAGGTCTTAATCTACTATTTGGACGTTTTAAGAGGCTTGGAAAAAGTCCAAATTATCCTTGTTAACTTCTGAATGAAGTTGGAAAAATTAAACTGGGAACTCGATTTTATGGGCCACCGCAACGCACCACTATCGCGGTGGCACACTGGAAATTGACAAGTGGGAAATTAGTATCCTCCGCGACGCACCACTATTGCAATGTCCCACTGGTATTTGACAATTTCTAATTAAAACCTCTCTGCAGTGCTCTAAACACTAGAATGACGATGTTTTTGACTAGCACATAAAATAGCAATAACTTCATCACCGAGTGTCCGTTTTGGATGAATTATAGACGACGAAAAGAATATTTGGTCATCTACAAAATTAAAAGTTGAAATCTAAGTTATTCCATAGGGAAATAAGTATAAATCATTCTAGAAGTCAATGCTTGATACTTTAGGGACAAAAAAGTTAGCTAGGAAAAACTTTGGGGCGTTACAATTCCCCCCCTTGGGAACATTCGTCCCCGAATGTTGACGCGGGACACAGACAAGCATAATTTTAACCATATTAAGGTATAGAAATAATAAGGCAATGATTGTACCTTCCATTTTTTCATCCATTGGATCAAATAGGTTTGGGTATCTAGCTCTCATGTCAACTTCTAATTCCCAAGTTGCATATTCAATTTTCTGGTTTCTCCACAACACTAACTAAGGCTATCTCTTTGTTTCTCAATCTTCTAACTTGGTGATCCAAAATCTCTACAGGCTCTTCTTCATAGGATAAGGAGTCTAGCACTTTGATTTCTTCGATAGGAAATACTAAAGAATGGTCTCCAATACGCTTCTTCAACATAGATATATTAAATATTGGATGAACAGAAACCAAACTTGTAGGCAACTCTAACTCATACATAACTCCACCTATCCTTCTTACAATCTGGTATGGTCCTATATAGCGAGGACTCAGCTTACCTTTCTTCGCAAATTGCATGACTCTCTTCATGGGAAAAACCTTGAGAAACACCCAATCTCTAACCTCAAACTCTAGATCACTTCTCCTAACATCAGCGTCAGATTTCTAATGACTCTGAGCTATCTTAAGTCGTTCTCTAATGACTTTCACATCCTCCATTTCCTAATGAACAAGATCAATCCCAAATATCTACATCTCACCTACTTCATACCATCCTATTAGAGACCTACATCTTTTCCCATATAATGCCTTAAATGGTGCCATCTTAATACTGGAATAGAAACTGGTATTATATGCGAACTCTATCAATGGAAAGTGCTCTAACCAACTACCTTTAAAATCAACCACACAGGCCCTCAATATATCCTCAAGGGTCTGTTTGGTGCGCTCAGCTTGCCCGTCTGTCTGAGGGTAGAAAGTCGTACTCAAATTCACTTGGGTACCTAAACCCTTTTGAAACGATCTCCAAAACTGTGAAGAAAACTATGTACCTCTGCCAGATATGATGGTCATAGGTGCTCATGCAAATGAACTATTTCTGCAATGAAGAGCTTGGCATAATCTTCTCCCAAATAATTTATCCTAAAAGGTAGAAAGTTAGATGACTTGGTGAACCTATCTACAATCACCCAAATGGAATCATACAGTTTCGAGACCTCGGAAGCCCTGTAATGAAGTCCATATTAATCATCTCCCACTTCCACAAAGGAAAAGCTATCTCTTGAGAAGAACTGCCTAGCCTCAAATTTTTCACTTTAACTTGTTGACGATTTAAACACTTGGCAACATAGTTAGCCAAATCACGCTTCATATTATTACACCAATAAATGGTTTTCAAATCCTGATACATCTTAGTAGAGAGAGGGTGAACAATATACCTCGATGTGTGAGCTTCATCAAGGATTCTCTTCCTCAGACAATCTATATCAGGCACACACAACCTACCCTTGTATCTCAAAATACCATCTCCACCAATTTCAAATGGCATTACCTTTTGTTGACCCACATATTTCTTGATTTGCATCAAGATGGAATCTTTAACCTGTTTCTCTTTAACTTCTGCACAAAGGGAAGCTTTAGCTATTTCATGAACAACCACTCCTCCATCCTCAGAATCCAAAAGTCGCACTCCTAGATTTACAAGTTAGTGAATATCCTTCACCATCTCCCTCTTCTCTTCCTCAGCATAAGAAAGATTGCCCATAGACAACCTGCTGAGGGCATCGACTACCACATTTGCCTTTCCCGAATGATAATGCAGGCTCATGTCATAGTCTTTTAAAAGTTCCAACCACCGCCTCTGCCTAAGATTCAATTCTTTCTGTTGGAAAACATACTATAAACTATTGTGGTCAGTAAATATATCAACATGTACCCCATACAAATAGTGCCACCAGGTCTTAAGTACAACAACCACTACCATTAACTCCAAGTCAAGAGTAGGTTACTTCCGCTGATGCACCTTCAACTGCCTTGATCATAAGCTACTACCTTACCGTACTGCATAAGAACACACTCAAGTCCTACTCGGGACGTATCACAGTATACAAAAAAACCTTTTGTACCCTCCGAAAGAGTAAGAACAAGAGCAGTAGTCAACCTATCTTTCAACTTCTCAAAACTATTCTCACAAGATTTAGACCACAAAAACTTCACTTTTTTCTGAGTCAACTTAGTAAGTGGTGCAGCTATGGAAGAAAAACACTTGATGAATCTTCTGTAATAACCCTCTAAACCCAAGAAGCTCCGAATATTGGTTGGAGTCATGGGTCTGGGCCATTTTCTCACTGCCTCAATCTTTTGGGGATCCACCTTAATCCCCTCACTAGACACAACATGCCCCAAGAACGCAATAACATTCAACCAGAATTCACACTTGGAAAATTTTGCATGCAATTTATGATCTTTAATGGTCTGAAGGATGATTTGGAGGTGATTGGTATGGTCCTCGTCGCTCTTAGAATATACCAAAATGTCATCAATGAATACAATGACAAACAGATCTAGAAACTAATGGAAAACACTATTCATTAGATCCATGAAAGCTGCAGGGGCGTTAGTCAACCCGAAGGACATGTCTAAGAATTCATAATGGCCGTTTTTGGTTTGAAAAGATGTTTTGGGAATATTTGAATCTCTAACTTTCAACTGGTGATATCTCGAATGAAGGTCTATCTTTGAAAAACATTTAGCACCCTGAAGTTAATCAAAAAGATCATCAATCCTAGGAAGGGGATATTTATTTTTTATCGTGACCTTATTCAACTAGCGGTAATCTATGCACATATGAAGGGAACCATCTTTATTTCACATGAAAAGTATAGGTGCACCCTAGGGATACATACTGGGGAGGATAAAACCTTTATCTAGAAGATATGCTAGCTGTTCTTTCAACTCTTTTAGCTCTGCAGGAGCCATTTTATATGGCAAAATAGAAATAGGACGGGTATCTGGCAATAAATCAATACCAAAATCTATCTCCCTATCAGGTGGTATTCCTGGGAGATCATCTGGAAAGACTTCCAGGAATTGATTTACTACAGGGACAGACTGAAGAGGAAGACTTTCGGCATTAGAATCTTTAACCAAAATAAGATGATACAAAAAACCCCTGGAAATAAGTTTACGGCTTTAAGATAAGATATGAAGTGCCCTCTAGGTGCTAAAGAGTGCCCTTTCCACTCTATTACTGGCTCATTCAGAAAAGAAAAGGTAATATTTCAAGTTCTACAATCTAGTGTGCCATAACACTGATGGAGCCAGTCCATCCCTAAGATAGCATCAAAAGCAACCATATTAAGTTCTATGAGGTCTACCACAGTATCCCTACTAAGAATAGACATAACACAATTTTTATACACCCTTCTAGCCACAACAGAATCACCCACCGAAGTGGAAATAAAGAAAGGTTCAGCAATCACATCTGTCTCAAACCCTAAACCAATAGCCACACACGGGGTCACAAAAGATAAGGTACACCTGGGATCAAGCAACACATATACGTCACGGGAAAATATTCGTAACATACCAGTGAAAACATCTGGTCAGGATTCTGTCTCCTGGCAGTTGGTCAAAGAATATAACGGTTGCGACCACTCCCAGCAGCTGATGTGGCGCCCTTCAGAGACAGTGGTGGTGCAGAAGCGTTTGCTTGAGACTTGGCACCCCCAATAATCTTTTTAGACGAAGGGCAATCCCTCTGAAAATGACCCGTCTAACCACAAGAATAACACACAAATGCACCTAGCTGACACTTTCCTAGATAATGCCTACCACAAGTCTCGGACCGCGAAAAGGTGTAATGCTGTTTCACCACACTGCCCTGAGACTGGGTATCCTGTGCTCTGGGTCCATGATTAGTCTGAAAGCTCTGGGATCATCTATTGACTGGGGGTCTGGGCACTGGGTCCTAGCTGCAGACTGCGCCTTGACCCCAAACTTCTTCTTTTGCTATTTACCGCCCCATTTACTACTCTGTGGCTGACTGTAGTTCTTATCCACTGTTCTGGGTCTCTTCGCCTGCCTGTTCTTTTCTCTAGATTTAAAATTTTTCTTTTTCTTCTCTTCTATCTGCTGCATGTGGATTGATAGTCTAGGAAAGTGCATATCCCTGTTCATCATAGCTCCCTGACACTTAAGCACAAGATCATCTGAAAGTCCGAAAGTAAACTTTCTCATTCGGGCCCTTGTACTACTTGTCATCTCAGGAGCATAACGGTCCAGCTGATTAAACTTTAAAGTATACTCCTGAACACTCATTTTACCCTACTTAAGGTTCATGAAATCCTTTTCTTTAGCTTCCCTCAGCTCCAGAGGAAAGAATTGGTCAAGAAAAGCTTCCACAAACTCGTCCCAAACTGTGGGCTCAGCACTGTCACCCTTCGCATCTTCCCACTCGTTGTACCATTGGTTCTCTACATCCTTTAGCTGGTATGCTGCTAGCTCAACACCTTTCACCTGATCAACATGCATTACTTTGAAAATCTTCTCCATTTCGTCTACAAACTCCTGCGGATCCTCTTCTACCTTAGTGCCATAGAACTTGGGTGGGTTCATTTTCATGAACTGGACCACTCTAGTAACTTCAGAATTAACAGATCCAGACCCAATATCCTCCGACCTCAGAGTCTGTGCGGCTACCAGTTGTGCAAGTATGTAAATAGACTATCTGAATTCAGCATTAGACGTCTCTTCTTCACGAGGCTGAGTGCGATTGGCCCCCGTCCGGGGAGCTCTGGGAGGACTGGTCAGTACAGGAGGTACTCCTGGAGTAGGAAAAGGTTCTGGGGTATGAGCTCTGTTACTTTTCCACATCCCATGGGTGGGATGGACTTTATCATCCTGAACGTTAACGTTGGTGCGATGGGGAGGCATAACTGGTTTTCAGAAAAGCAAGAGGTCATTGATTAGGGGACAGATTAGACTCTGAAGCACGAACTAAATCAGAGAGAAGAGAAATATTCCTAAACGCCTAGTAGCCTCCTGCTTATAAGTGTGGCGCGCTATACAACCATAAATAAGACTCTACCCGACGCGATTTTCTAGATACCCTGGGACCATGACCATGCTTTGATACCAAGTTTGTCATGACCCGAACTAGGGCCCTGGCCGTAATGAGCATCCCAAACCACGAAGGCCCGGATACTTTCTAAATCAAAATCATATACACCATTCATAAATAATTAAGGAAATACAGAAATTGCAGCAAAACGGAATCCTGATCATAAATCTGATGTAAGTTCGAGAATAGAAAAGGATAATCCAATACCATCTAACAACATCTAGAAACCGTCTGCGAAATCTCTACTAAATGATTTCTAACAAAATATGACAACTGGGACAAGGCCCCAGTAGACCAAAAACCATGTCTAATAATAGTCGTCTGAAAGTAAACAGGCCTCCTAGAATAGACAAGGCTCACCAACTGGACACTGCAACTCTATTTGATAGAAATCTACTACTTTTTTGGACTCCTAGACTGAGCCTCAGAACCTGGAGGGAGGAGGGGGGTCAATACAGATGTACTGGTACGCAAGGTAATCCAAAATAAATCTTGTATATAAATAAAATAGTTGGAGAGAAATTTGCTAAAATACCATACATGAAATAGTTCTAAAACACATGGACACTTTCTAAAAAAATTCATAAATTATTCTTGTTAAATGCAATGTCCGATCTTTGCATTACTTCTGAGTTGGGTGACACTCCCCTATAATTCTGATATTCCACGGGTGGTATGGAATCCACCATTGACTCGGCGAGGAACCCCTTAACCCGAGTGTGCCTCAAGGGTTGGAGTTTCTGATTCTAATACACCACACAGCACTAGGCCAACATAATATATTATACCTGGATCAGCAAATCACAGTTTTGGGTGACGAGTTGTCTGAATTCATGCCTTCTACGGGGAACCAACTAACATCTCTTTATGCCCAATTTTATCTTGTTCTGAATCATGCGTTATTCTAGTTTCAACATCTGAAAATTCTGACTTCAAACATGCATTATATACTGTTCTAAATTATCATGGCATAATCTAAATTGGTGTCGTCACACCAAGACTTGCAAGTCCTATTTCTGAGCCATATTTCATCATGCATAATTCTTTCATTAAAACATAGTTCAGACAACCCAAACATACAAACAGTATAAAAGATTTCATGTTCTTAAAACACAAGTCAAAACTATGCTGAGATTATTCAAACATATGGTGGTCATGTGCTTTTGGCAAAATCATGCACTCTTTCATTATATGAATATTTTCATAATTCATCAATGTAAACAACCTTCTCTCTTTTGAAATCAAAATTATAATTCAACTATAACATCATTCAAAAAAATTCATAACATGCTTTTCAAGATGCAATTTTGAATAATTCATATCATGAGAAAGATGGGAAAATCATAACTATAGAGGGGTTCATTATAATTCATGCTCTCAATTGAATATTCATCCTTAAACACATTCATACATAAATATATAATTTTTCACTCAATTTAGGGGAAGGTCTAAATACCAAAACAATAATATCAAAACTTCTAAAAAACATGATTATATTCATAAATCCAAAACCCTTTTCTTAAAACATGATTTCTATACCCATGAGATTTTAGGAAAACCCCGCATACCTCTATTTAGGAAATTAAAGAATGCTTCTTGATGCCTACGGCTTGGGGATTCCAAATCTCCAATTTGTTTCGAAAATCCATGGTAGAATCTTGAGTTTCTTGGAGGAGAAGCATATGAACTAGGATTTTTGTTTTGAGGAAAATCTTTAGAATGTCATATATTCTTCTTGTAGAGGTCTTAATCTACTATTTGGATGTTTTAAGAGGCTTGGAAAAAGTCCAAATTACCGTTGTTAACTTCTGAATGAAGCTGGAAAAATTAAACTGGGAACCCGATTTTATGGGCCACCGCAACACACCACTATCGCGGTGGCTCACTGGAAATTGACAAGTGGGAAATTGGTATCCTCCGTGATGCACCACTATCGCAATGTCCCATTGGAATTTTACAATTTCTAATTAAAACCTCTCCGCAGTGCTCTAAACACCAGAATGGTGATGTTTTTAGACTAGCACATAAAATAGCCATAACTTCTTTATCGAGTGTCTGTTTTGGATGAATTATATACGACGGAAAGCATATTCGGTCATCTACAAAATAAAAAGTTGAAATCTAAGGGATTCCACAGGGAAATAAGTATAAATCATTCTAGAAGTCAATGCTCGATACTTTAGGGGTAAAAAATTTAGCTAGGAAAACTTTGGGGCGTTACAGTCGATTTGGTCCACCGATCTACAATAACCAAAAAACCATAGAAACTAAGGTATGTATGAGGTAAACCACTAATAAAATTCACAAAGATCCACTACTACTTCTACTTGGGGATGGGTAATCTCTGAATCAGGATACCAGGCCTCTGATGCTCGGCCTTTATCTACTAATAACATAGGCAATGAGCTACAAAGTATACTACATCTCTCTTCATGCCACTCCACCAATAATATTTCCTCAAATCTATATACATCTTAGCTGTACCAAGGTGAATAATGTTTCCAAATCTATGAGCCTCATGCAATATCGACTGAATAGAGTCACTAGTTGTCAAAATAAAAATGCAACCATCAAATCTCTAAATACCCTTAGAATCTTTGGTAATACCTTTTGGACTGACCACCCAACACATGATCACGAATCACACAAAGTCTCATATCCTTGAACTGACAACTCCAAATCTGCTCAAGTAAGGTATCTCTCACCTAAAACACTAGCAAGAATCCTCCTAGGGTCAGAAATATTAAGTTGCACCATCAAGTTGGCTAAGGAAATGATGTTTCATGCCAACTACCTCTCATAAATTGAAATAAAAGCCAAGCAACCCATACACACCACCTTTTGGATCAAGGAATATGCTACGACTTTTACCTTAATCGGATGATATAGAATAGAGATGACATAATCCTTAAGAGACTCCATCCATCTACGTTGTGTAAAATTAAGATCTCTCTGGGTTATAAAATGATGAAGACTATGATTATTTATGTATATCTCATAAAGAACGTGATACAGATAATGCCTCTAATTAAGTACAAAAACTACTGCCACCAAGTCCAAATTATTAGTGGTCTAGTTGCGCTCGTGCACCTCTATCTACCTTGATGCATAAGAAATAACTCGACCCTGCTTCATCACAACACATCCCAAAACCATACTAGAAGCATCAAAATATAAATTAAATCGCTTACCCTCAATTGGAAGAGCTAATATAGGAGCTGAAGTGAGAAATCCATTGAGCATCAAAAAATGGACTTACAATCCTTGGACCACTAGAAAGGAACCTCCTTCTAGGTTAATCTAGTCATTGACGCTGCAATAGTAGTAAAATCTTCAATGAACCACCTATGGTAACAAACCAAACCAATAAAGCTACAAACCTCAGACGAAGATGAAGGTCTGGTCCAATCATGACTAGCCTCAATCTTTGTTGAGTCCACCATAATCCCATTCTTAGACACCACATGTTCTAGGAATTTAATAATGTCAAGCGGAACTCACACTTTAAGAATTTTGCAAAAAGCCTATGTTCTCTCAAAGTCTGGAGCATAATCTTTAAATGTTGCATATGCTTTATTCAACTCCTCAAATACACAAAAATGTTATTGATGAACACAATTATAAAGAAAACCAACTATGGCCTGAACATGCAGTTCATCAAATCCATGAAAGTAGTTGGGATGCTTTGGTCAATCCAAAAGACATCACCAGGAACTTATAATGACCATAACTAGTCTTGAAGGCTATTTTTACGATGTTCTCAACTCAAATCCTCAATTAATAGTAACCCAATCTTAAGTAAATATTAGAGAACATTCTTTCTCCCTAAATCTTTTCTAACAATTCATCAATGTGAGGCATGGGATACTTAATCTTCACCGTCGCTTTGTTAAACTGCCTATCATTGATACATATACCTAAGTAACCTGTTACGCCCAAGAGCACACACAAGTGTACGTGGTCTCACCACATAATAAAGTGGCCTTAATTAAAGCCGAACATAGATCTCTCATAGACTTGGGTTAAAAACTATCTTATTCTAGTTGACTATTGAGATTAAATTGATGTGAGAGTGAAAAAAATGTTTTGATTTATAACTAAAAGTAAAGTAAACAAGGCATAAAAGTAAATTTCTTGGACAATCAATAAAGAAAAACCTGGGTTTAAAGCTCTGTGAATAATTATACTAAGCTATTGAACTTCATTGCTTAGATAACTTATCTTGGTTGTTGATTCTCAGGGTTTATCGTATGATCATGGTCCCTCAACGTCTAATCTTCTACCTAACTAGACTTATAACTACATCGTTAAGTGGGGATATAATAATCCATTTAGATTCATTAAGATGTTATCCTGCAAGTGAACCAAATAAGGATTCTACATATATCCCTATCCTAGATGTTAATTCAATCCCTTATATTATAAGAGAATAAGAACCTTGCTCTATTTACCCCCACATTCTATCCTCTTATTCCCCCCTCCTCCAGGATCACAAGATGATAATAGATGTATTCTAAGGGTCACGAATCCTTAAAATAGTTATAACAAGGATAAAAACAACTAAATATGATAACCAATCAAAACTAAATCAATTCAAAGCAATAGTAATAATGTTCTTGGCTTTACTTTTAGCTACTAATGGACATAACCATAATCAAGATCAATGAATACATGATAAAATCCTTTAGAAAACTAAAGTAAAGATAAAAAAAACACTAATTGAAGTGTTTTCCAGCCCCTCTCCAATGTTCAAAGTCTTCCAAGTTGTTTTGAAATATGTTTAAGTTTCCTATTTATAGGAGGAGGATTTTGGCCGTGTTGGGAACAAGGTTCGTGCCCCAAGCCTCACTTCATGGAAATAGGGTTGGTGCCATGAGCATCACTCTCTGGAAATATGGTGTGCACCACGAGCCTCACTCCATAGGAATAGGGTATGTTCCACGAGCCTCACTTCTTGGGAATTGGGTGTGCACTGTAGGTATATTCCCATACCCTCACTGGAGTTACCTCTTGACGTTTAAACTTGTCTTAAGCATTTATCCTTCCATCCCAAGCCTTATGGTGTTATTTCTACTTGATTTCCAGCTTTTTTCATTATCCATATATCATCATAATCAACTTACCAAGAATTATATAGAATCAAACACCACGGATTAGTGCTCAAAACAACACAACGTTCAAGACTATGAACTAGAAACTTAACTTAAGAACTAGTTTTGTTCATTTAAACTTTAGCTTAGTGTTTTGACTCTTGGAATGACTCAATTGCACTTTGAACACTATAAACAAGTTTTTTCCCACATAGTTACACAATAATAACCTTAGGAACTCATTATAAACATTAGGATTCATCGATATCAACTGAACAAACACCTAGCTCAAGCTAGTAACACTAGTTTTCTCATTTGAACTCTAAGTGACCAATTTAAGGACAAACTTATTTTAAGGACACCTTAAACACTGTAATAAAATACTTAAACATTTATATTCTCAAATTTATCATTGTTAACTCATTAATCACTCTAGTTGTCCTAAAAAGGGCTAAATAAGCTCGGATAATGACATTGAGGAGCATAAATCCACCTCAAATCACCACTCCACACTTAAATCCTTGTTCGTCCTAGAACAAATCTTTCTCTAAGCATCATAAGAAGAGGAGAGTCTTCACTTCCACTACGAGAAAGACACTCAAGCTAGTACTACAATACACAGAATAATAGTTTCGACACTAAGCATGTTACAAACACAATTGACAATTCCAGAATACTACTTCAAAACATCTAAGCCTCAATAATTGACACACCTTGTTGGCAAACTCATACATATTGTTCAATTAAATAAATCATAAAAATCACCCAAATATCATCAAACATGTTCCCTCACAATAGGAGTGTTACCCATAATCACTCACATAAATGCAATTTATTACAAATTGGGTACAAAAATCAAATTATGCTCACTCTCACAAAGAATTCACAAGGTACACAAGATGAACCATAGGTTTTCCCTTAGTTTATTACTCCATTAATATCATAATGATGAAGCTTAGGATCAAACAGGTCTTTAATAGTTGTAATGTAAGTTAAGGGACAGGTAGGAACTATTCTGGCCAGTAATAATGACTATCTTCCCTAAGCGCTTTAATACTTCAAACTTTTCATTCAACTCACCTTAAATGATGAATTTACACCACTTTTGTCTACCCCTATCTTTTATTTTTCTCCATCTCATTATGATTATTCACATAAACTATGGTGGGAGTATTGTCTATTAATATATGATTTAATTTTACCCTTCTTGACACCTACTTTACATTATGAACCCCTATGATAGCCACCCTCAACTTAAATGATCTACCTTAATTGAGGTGTACAATGTCCAAGGAGGATCAGGGCCAAAATAGGTTCATTGTAACATAACTGGGCTAAAAATGGGAATTTCTTTAGCATAAGTTTCTCTAACTCCCAACCATAACACATCAATTGCAAACATCAATAACTATTACTTTGGGTCTTCACTTTCACCTTTATCCTACTTGAATTCAAACTCCTTATCTCAATTAATTTTACACTAAATCTCTTAGAAGCTTTGGATAAAATTAAGGTCAATCGAAGAAGGGGATATAGGCTACATATGAAACTGCCAAAGGAAATAAGATAAAGTCTCAAAGTGGTTAGCAAGGAGATACACAAGGGTAGGTCAGAGAAAGAGTATAAGTATGGCTATCAAAGAAATGCCTATATCATCTCCTAAACCTACACTCTTTATTTTGCTTTGCACCTACACGAGGCAAATTCTCGATATCAAGTGCAACAAGGAATACATACCAAAATCACACACACATGGAACATGCTCAACTCAAGTAGGATCATCATAGACTCTCAACCAAATAATCACATAAATTCAACATTAAGACAACAAATACAAGAGTCATGATCATGATCCTAGGAGCCTCAAAAGTAATAATTCAACAACCAACATGATTTTACAAATAAAACACTTGTATCATGCAGTCACAAATAGAACTAAAAAGAACATCTGACTTACCTCAAACAAAAAATTTAAAATTACTCCTAAAAATTGGAATTTCCCTACTCCACACTTAAAAATATACTTTGTCACCAACTTAAAAATAGAGATAGAATACTCGCTAAGGTCTCTAGGCCTAGCTAGTAGCATCTTTACACATCAAGGGGGTCCGAGGATCCCATACTTAGTCTTCGCTATGCTCCTTAGTTTAGGTGTTTTGGTACTCAGACTTCCCATTAACCTGTGACTCAACAAAACAACAAAACTAGTGAAGTATAAACTAAAAATACTAAAACTAAAAACTACCTTAACTCGGATTGCCTCCCAAGCAGCGCCATATTTAGTGTCGTGGCACGACCCAATCTATGACTCATCCATTTTCCTTCATCTTTTTCCTTCTACTTGGAGGTGATCTTCTTATTCGTCTCTTACCTCTTGAGTGTGAACTCTCCAGATCAACAACTCTCTTAACATTAACCTTTTTAGGCTTATCAATTTACATTATTTTACGCTGGGGAAATTATAGCTTGGGCAGCTTAATGAGGAAGTCTGAAGAGGTCTTTGGTGGACTAAACTCCACTACCCCACACTTATCCTCTTCAACCACTTTAATCATGCATAAATATTTATAGTGGGAGAGTATGTTGAATGGTTTGTACACTTTAAAAAATGCCTCTTCATCATCCAGCCTCATTATGAGCATGCCCTCTCCCACATCTATCATTTCTCTTCCCGTCGCCAAGAATGGACGTCCCAAGATAACTGGCACTATTTCATCTACCTAAAAATCTAAAACAATAAAATTTGCAGGAATAATAAACTAACCAAACTTGATGATAACATCCTCTATGATTTCTTAAGGATGGGCTAGGGTTCGGTATGCCAATTCGAGTATCACAAAGCTCGATCTCGGTTTCCCTAAGCCCAACGTGTTGAACAAGGAGAGGGGCATTAAATTAATGCTTTCCCCAAAATCAGTAAGTTCATAGGCTACATCAATGTTGCTAATTTGGATAGAGAGCATGAAAATCCCAGGTTTTAGAGCTTTTTGGGCATCTTCTGCATCACCACAGAACTACACTCCTCAGAGAGTGCTACTATCTCAATATCCTGCAACTTAACTTTTTTATTTACCATGTTCTTTAAGTATTTAGCGAACTTAGGAATTCTCTGCAAAATATTAAAAAGAGGGACATTAATCTGAAGCTATATGAACGTGTCAAAGGACTTCTTGAATCATGCATCCTCCTTTTCTTTTCTAAGACTCTACGGGAAAGATTGTGGTGGTCTCTCCCTTTATTGTTTAACAACTTTGATTTTCAAGTACTTGGACTTCCTTGAATTTTTAACAACCTTGTCATCTACATGTTGATGAAGCAACTGCGCATCTACCTCCTTAGTTATCTTTGGATGTTTTGCGTTGAGCTATTTACCACTCCTACAAGTAATTGCCATTATTTGTTTAGGAGATTCAGTATCACTTGGAAAACTACCTTGAGGCCTGGCATTTTTTACTTGCTGCATTTTCCTAAACTATATTTCCAAGTTCTTTATAGCCATCTTCTGGATTTTCATATCTGCTACCAACTATTCTTAATCACCAGAATATGTTTTAGCATCTCTTCCATATTGTTTGTTTATGTCGTGGCCTGAATCCCTTGAACTTGCTGCTGCTAAAATTGTTGTTGTTGGTTGTTACATGATGGAATTGGTGGTAGATATACCACTTTTGATTGTAGGCATTCCTATAATTCATCCTTAGAGCATAGCCTACAAACATCACTGACTCAGGATTTGTACCACACATAGTTGCATAATGACCACTATTTCCATAAATCTCACACAAAGTATTAGTCTGGTGAATTGCATTAGCTATTACGACAGGCTATGTAACCCCTAATTTTATATTGCTGAGTTAAATAGTTAACCGATTCTGCAGTGCAACAATCTGAGCTAATATTATAGTAAATTAGTCCATCTCTAACACACTTACAACCTTCTTTAGAGCACTTCTTGAGTCAGCATGCCTCTCAGAATTCCCTTGTGCAATCCAATTTAACAAGGTGTATGGATCATTATACATTAATTCCAATGCTTGGCCACCTGTAGCTGAATCTTGCAAAATTTATGATAAAGTTCCTTAACAAAAGTGTGAGCTAGTACCTCATTAGACTGCTGATGATATGGACAATCCCAAAAAAGAGCTTTGAACCTCTCCCACACAGGTTATAAGTTATCATCTGGCTTCTGTTTAAAGCTCACAATCTCACTACGCAGTCTCCTAGTCTTTCCATATGGAAAGAATATGATTAGGAATTTTTGGGCTAAGTCAACCCAAGTTGCGATTGAACTTACCAGATAACCATTAAACCACTTTTTCTTATCCCCCAATAGTGAAAAGGGGAAAAATGTCTTCCTAACATAGTCAGTTGACACACCCGTAGGGGTAAATATATCACTGATCTCCAAGAAGTTCTGCAGGTGGACTTGTGTATCTTTATTTGAAATCCCCATAAATTGTCCATTGTTGATCAAAAGCTACACCATGTTCTGTTTCAGCTCAAAATTACCTCCAACAACTGGTTTTTAAAAAAGGAGGTCAAATTCATTGGAAATGTGATTGCCACTTTGCGAAATATCCTACAGGATGGTAGATTTTCAGCAATGAGCATAGGATTGTCTTGTTCCTCTTGAATTTATAGGATACGGTGGAGAAAAATTATTTCTCTCCTCAATTGGTAAAAGCGTTGCTCGGGTTTTGGACTTGGTTTAACCAATTCCCTATCCCTTGTCAGCTTACTAGTCTGTAAAACTGTTTTCTGCAAATTCTATATCAATAACAAGTGTAAAGCACCTAAGAAATCTAAAACAGTAATAAAACTAAAATAGTTGCCAATTCACAAATCTCCAACAACGACGCCATAAACATGTTGCGCTCAAGCACACACACAAGTGTATGTAGTCTCACAAAGTAGTAAAGTGGACTTTAATTAAATATAATATTGATCCCTTAAAGACTTGTGTGGAAAACTATCCTATTATAGTTCACTACTAAGATTAAGTTGTTGTGAGAGTGACCAAAATAATTTTTGATTTATAAATAAAAGTAAAGTAAATAGTGCATAAAAGTACATTGTTTGGACAATCAATAAAGAGAAACTCAGGGTTAAAGCATTGTGAAAAATCATATTGAGCTATTGAACTTCATTGGTTAGACTACCTATCTTGGTTGTTGATTCACAGGGTTTATCATGTGATCATGGTCTCCCGACCTCTAATCTTCTACCTAACTGGACATTATAACTACATCATTGAGCTGGGATATAATAATCAATTTATATGCATTAAGATGTCATCCTACAAGTGAACCAAACAAGGCTTCTAGGTATATCCCTATCCTAGATGCTAATTCAAATCCTTTATTTTATAAAAGAATAAGAACCTTTCTCTATTTACCCCCATGTTCTATCATCTTATTCCTACAATTTATGTATTCTAAGGGTCTTAAATCCTTAAAATAGTTATAATAAGGATAAATAAACAACCAAATATGATAAGCAATCAACACCAAAGCATTTCAAAGCAATAGTAATCATATTCTTGGCATTAACCCCCAAAAGGGGGCTTTTATCCACTAATGGACATAACCGTAATCAAGATCAATAAATACATTATAACATCCATTATAAAAATAAATTAAATAAATAAAAACCCTAATGGAAGTGTTTTCCAGCCCCTCTCAAAGTTTCAAAGTCGTCCAAGGTGTTTTGCAATGTGTTTAAGTGTACTATTTATATTTGGCCGTGTTGGGAACAAGGTTTGAGCTGCAAGCCTCACTCCCTAGGAATAGGGTGTGCTCCGCAAGGTTATTCCTATACCCCCACCGGAATGCCCATTTGATGACTAAACTTGTCTTAAGCATTTGTCTTTCTATCCCAATCCTTGTGGTGTTATTTTGACTTGATTTCCAGCTTGTTCATCATCTATATATCATCATAATCAACTCATAAAGCATCCTATAAAATTAAAAATCTATGGATTAGAGCTCAAAATAATACAACGTTCAAGACTATGAACTAGAAACTTAAGCTAAGAACTAGTTTTGCCCAATTAGTCTTTAGCTTGGTGTTTTGACTCTTGGCTTGATTAAATTGAACTTTGAACACTCTAAACAAGTTTTTCCACACATAATTACACTACTATAACTTTAGTAACTCATTATAAAAATTAGAATTTATTGAGATTAACTAGACAAACACCTAGCTCAAGTTAGTAACACTAGTTTTTCTCATTTGAAATCAAAGTGACCAATTTATGTACAAGTTTGTTTGAAAGACACCTTAAACATTGTAATCAAATACTTAAACACTTAGATTCTGAAATATATCATTGTTAACTCACTAAGCACACAAGTTGTCCTTAAAATAAGGCTAAATAAGCTCGGATAATAACATTGAGGTGCATGAATCCACCTCAAATTAGAACCATCGTTCTTCTTCATAAACATACAAGATCACCCTAATGCGCGCACTCGGTCTAATAAAACCATTACCCAAAAGATCGTAAAGCTAAAAATTCAGCTCCTTCAGCTCAGCAGGATCCATATAGTAAGGTTCCATCAAAATACATCGAGTGCCTGACTTTAGATTAATAATAAACTCAATTATCACGCTTAGGAGGAATAATAGGTAGATAGGTAGGAAAAACATCAGGAAACTTACAAACATAAATAATAATCCTTTTTGACTCATGGCTAATATATCTTTTCAATACAACCAGGGGTATGTCGGGGTTGCTAAGGTAATGGTTTTGGCGAAACAATCCAAGATTGCATGATAAAGAGATTACAAGTCCGTTCCTAGAATCACATTAAAAACCACCACATCAATAATAATACGATTAGCTTGAGTATAAAACTCTTAAATAGTCATAATATATAATCTACAAAACCTATCCACTACCAACGAATCACCTATGAGAGTAGATACACAAAAAAATATTAATAAAGAATCCCAAGATAACGTTAATTATTGTGTATAGTAAGAAGATAAATAAGAATAAGTGGATCCTAAATTGAATAAAGCAAAAGAGGATTGATGGAACACTAAAATAATATCTATAATAACAACATTTGAAGTCTCTTCCTCAGTTCTACCAAATATGGTATACGACTAACCACGCCCACCACTTAGTTGGGTGACTAATTAATCTCCTATTGATACGATCTGGATCGACCTTAAAGCTTTGGACTACATCTTTTGAGGCCAATACAAAGCATTCCAATCCATGACTAAGCCAAGAGTTAAAGGATGTATTCGATTGACCTCTTTTAGGCTCCTAAGTCCTCAATGCCACGTGTGCATAATTTCTTGGATTTTGGAGTATTGTTCGAACAACCCATGTTGGTTATTTCTAAAATAGCCACTTTTGGGCTATTTTTGTAATAGGCTATTTTAGGAATAGGAAAACACTATAAATATATGCCTTATTTATTTCATTTGTAAATTTTTATCATAAATGAATGAATTCTCCTTTGAGAGTGAATTGCAAGCTTGAATTAGCTTGTGTTGACATCTTTTTTAGAAATTTGGGTTTCTTGGGAACTTGATTCACTTGAGTTCTACATAAGAAATTAATGTTTAATTCTACTCGTTTAATGGTGTTTGAGTTTGATACACTTGTTGGTTCTTATTTCCTTGTAGTTTCTTATGTCAATTTATCTATCTTTATTTCTTGTATTATTGCGGTTTTAGCTTCCTTAAGTAGACTTCTATCTTTCTTAGATTGATATGTATCATTTGGTATCATATCAGATTTTAGAATCATTCCCATGATTCTAGTCTTGGGTTTTGCTATCTTAAAATCAACAAAAAAAAGAGTCAAAAAATTGAAAATCACAAAAACAAAAAAAATTATTTCCATTTTTGCCCCTAGGCTGAGAGTTTAGGTCTTTGATTTTTTGTGTATATGTGAGTTTCTAGTGTTAGACACTTGTTCCCTAACACTAATAGTGTCTAGATCTTAAATTTGAGCTTATTCCGAGTTCATTTGAGTCATCCACCATTGTTGAGCCTGAAGTAGAAGAAAATAAAAGGTGGATCTCAAATTTTTTAAAGGGTTCTTTTGTTGAAATTTTGGATTGAACGAGTGTTGATTGTGTTTGGGATCTCAACGTGATCTTGAATCTTGAAATTTCATTCAAATCCGAGGTCATTTGGCTAAGGTTCTATTTTTGAATGTTCTTAGTGTTCTTTATGTTCTTCATATATTGGTGAAGAAGAACATTCAAAAAGTAGTTGTTTGATTCAAAAAGGAGGAGAAAGAAGGTGTGATACTTTTTTGTCTCAAAGAGTATTCCAAGGATATTCCAAGTCTTCCAAAGGACGAAAGAATCAAAAAGCATCTAAAAGGAATATTCTCAAAGAAGAGGACAAGGGAAAGTACAAGGAGGGGATCACAAGAAAATTCAAACTCTCTTGAGTTTGAAAAATCAATTGAAAGTCTCCTTTTCACTTTATTTTTATCCACAGAACCGATCACCACACTCGAAAAATTGAAGATTGATTGAATACAAAGTGGAAAGAAAAAAACTCCTAAAAGTCAACCAACATTGACCAAGGCAACCACATCACTCAATCCGCCCCATTGCTGTAAGCTCAATTTTTTATTTGATTATTGAACTTGTTTTCTTTGATTCTAACACTAATTAAAGACGAGTAATCAACCTACTTAGTTGTGAATTAGTTTTGGAGTCCTTTGTTTCATTGTCCTATTTCTTTCTAGCTTTTTTTTTCACTTCGTTATTCGTTTTTGATTCAAGTCCATACATAATTTTTTTTAATTGAGCCCTTCAAAAAAGAATCCACTCTGACCTCAAGGCACAATTGGTTCCAAGTAATCTTATTGGAGTACAAAAGAGATATCAACACTTGCGACGCCAATTGAGTGACATTCAAAGGTGTGAACTTTGAGAGCTTGTGAGGTTGTTTTCCTATCCTTAACTTGGATGTTGTTTTTGTTTTTTTTTAGTATTTCCTTAACTAGGTTTTATGGCATCGGGAAAGGTAACCATGAAAACTTTGATGGTGTCCATAATGAGTATGGATAGCCGATTGGGATTTCTTGAAGGAAGAATGGAGAGCATGGAAAGATTCCTTTCAAGGAAGATGGACAATATGATAGATCATCTAAGATTTCCTGAATCCACCCTTACCAATCAACCAAATTGTCAATCTCCCTTGAGTGGACATGCTACAAATAAATTTTAAGATAACAAATCTAACTCTTGTACTTTAGTGAATAAGTCTAGTAGCTAACTAAGTTTGAATGATAACTTATCTTTAGGTGAGCCTAATGTACCTTAACTTTATGATGATAATGTAAAACTTGAGATTATGGATACACCAGTTGATCCTAACGATGACAAAATTGACTCTTCTAGAAAGATCGATTTGTATCCACCTAGTGTTGAAGCCATTGTGATGAGTGGTAGTACATTATCTTATGGAATTAATGAGGACCAACTTGTGTGTGAATCGATCCCATCACTAGGGAATACTTGTGAAGTGTTTAAATGACCTCAAGTGAATGAAGATGATGAAAATATCGGTCGATTGAATAAGGATGAACCTCTAATTGGCTTTATTGATAATCATGCTAGTATAGAGGGTGTAAATGATTGTATTGGTGGTAATATTGGGGTAAAAAGGTATTTCCTAAGCTTTTGTCCATGGACACTACACCCATTTGATCCCGGTGATCATTTGAAATATGGTGGTTTTTCTCCACACCACTTGGTGCTTGGGCATGAAGATAAGTCAACCATGGATGAGGTTGTTGGAACTCATATCTATGAAGGAAAGTCTTTCTTGGATATTTCTAATCTACTTGAGAGACCAAATATGTGTAAGGGAAGGGCCTCCAACAAAGTTGTGTGCTATAGAAGGGTTATAAGTTTGTTGAGACTTAGAATCCATGTGAGCCTTCAAGAGAGTTTGATTGATTACCATGGTATCTCTAGCATACCCCGTTGTTCAAATATCTTAAATGACCAAGTAGTTCTTACTTTTTAGGTCTATAGACCATTGATTTATCATTTTGATTCTTGGTTATATCAAAATTTTGTGCAACCATGGCATGTTGTTTTGAATGATTATGCTAACCCTAACCCTCGTTCCATGAGAAATTTATGTTTGTTTGTCCTTCTTTTGATTTTGCAATGTTTGGATTCAAGGACGAATCCTTTTTAATAAGGGGAGGATGATACAATCCGGATCAGCATTAAAGCTTTGTACTATATTTTTCGAGGCCAATACAAAGAGGTCCAAGCCATGACCAAGCCAAGAGTTGAAGGATGCATTCCGTCGACCTCTTTAGGTTCCTAATCCCTCAATGCCACATGTGGATAATTTCTTGGAGCTTGGAGTATGCTTTGAAGATCCCATGTGGGTTATTTCCAAAATAGCCACTTTTGGGATATTTTTGTAATAGGCTATTTTAGGAATAGGCAAACACTATAAATATATGCCTTAGTCTTTTCATTCGTAACTTTTGATGATATATGAATGAATGCTCCTTGGAAAGTGAATTGTAAGCTTGGATTAGCTTGTGTTGACATCTTATTTAGAAATGTGGCTTGCTTGGAAACTCGATTCCCTATAGGTCAACAAAAGAAATTGGTGTTTAATTCTACTCGTTTCACGGTCTTTTGAGTTTGATACACTAATTAGTTCTTTTATTTTTTGTTTCTTATGTCAATTTATCTATCTTTATTTCTTATATTATTGCGGTTTTAGCTTCCTTAGGTAGACTTCTATCTTTCGTAGCTTGATCTATATCACCTACCCTACTTATTTTAGGAACTCCTTGAGCACACTGAGGAACACCTCAGCGACCATGCATACCATATCTAGCTGGGGGCGGTATTAACATTATCAATGAAACACTCTGAGCTATAAGAAAACAGGGGCCTGGGAATTCTAAAGAGAAATAGCTGAAGGACCTACAATCATAAGATACCCCAAGATCTTTACCATAGTCATAAGATCAACCAGCTAGATAAACCCCTTGGACGCTTACCACTATTCTAGCCAAGATGATCGTTGTAGCTGGATTAGCCTCTATCGATTATTTGAAGTATAACATGAATGGGTCTACTAGGCTAACAATGATGCTGATAAGGCTAAAATGGATGGTAACTACCTTAAGAACTACTTTCTCTGAACCGTGAGACACTCTGGCTCCTATTGAAATTGCCCTAATATCACGCCCTTTTATCACTTCACACTTTGGCTTCATGATGCATCTCCTCTATAATATGAGCATGCCCAAAAAACTCAGTAAAAGATCTACCAATTGCAACTAAACTTTGTGTAGACATGAAAAGAGGAAGCCTCAATCCCCAGACAAAACACTGCACCCACACATACTTGGTTTGTAAGATAGTTACAACATGCCAGGCAAAAATATGAAATGAAGCCTCATACTCTATAGAATTTATGGATCCATGCTCAAACCTTGAGAGCTAATCTCTCAAATTATCTTTGAAGTTATAGATCATATACTTCTCTAAAAAATATAGAGAATTGAGTGTATGTCAAAGGGGGAGATACAACTGGCCTAGAATTAAGATAACCTCTCAAAAAATGTTGAGCCACCAAATCCAACTAGAAAGTAGTATATTCCACAATAAGACTCTCAACTAGGCCCAAACTACAAAGCCTATCCTCACAAGAAACCAATAACTCATAAGCATCCTCATCCGGTGTATTGAAAAAACCTAGGCAGAGTCAATCTTACGAATCTAACCAAACTTTCTACTCCTTAACATACATAGTAGGCTAGGAAACTACTATCTGAGCAACTACTGATACCGGAGGAATCTCAGCCCTGGAAGCCACAACTACAGGAAGTGTTTCCACTTTAGTACCACTCTAATTAATAGACTGAGCACCACTAGATATTTCACCACCATCTAAACCAAAGAGTTGAACCAATGCATCCCTATACATGATGAATAAATAAATTGTCATATATCTTGGGCTGGCATCAACCCACCACTAGTTGGGGTGGAGGAATCCCTATCGTAAGAGTAGGAATAAGGTCTGGTAAAGGCTCCCTATCCTGGTCTCTTGATAAGGTACATCTCTTATCCATCCTCAATCTATAGGTTGCCAATGAACTCGAATAGGATATCTAGTTGTGGACTCGAGGTCTACATCTTGTGTAGCGGTAGCATACATTCTAGCCATTTATGAAAGAGTGAAACCAAATAAATATTTAGAAACCAACTCGAACCCTTATCATGAAATAAGTGAAAGAAGTGTATCTCTCCTACAATGTCCTATAGCCTCTTGATGATAAGAAATGGACATCACTATTTGATTAATGGGACTCTACTAGACACTTGATCTTATGCAAATAATATTGGTTAACCTAGTATTCTGATACCAGTTTGTCACGACTAAATTTTTGAGTCATGATCTATTAAGAATGAGTAGTAGATCGACAAATAATAAAGCATAGGAATTTCTACTACTGTTAGAATATTGTGAAAGGGATTGCACCTACTCTGTCTCACCAGTAGTTATGCGAAACCGTAGCCCAAAGCTATAAACAATGGGAGAAATTAGTGGAAAATGGTATAAATGTTGAAAATCTGCAAGTAAAAAACTTATAAGTAATAAATCATGGAATAAGATCTACTGAAAGATAAATAAGATAAATAATAATATTCGATGACCTAGTAGTGTTGGTACAAGACCTCTAATCTAAAAGAATATAAGTATAATCAAGTAAATATATAATAGTCTAACAAATAGAAATACTAGAAAACAATAAAAGATGGAGAAAATGTCAACTACGACTTTGAGAGCTCACCCTATCTCCAAACTCCGATCATCATAATTTCAATGTCAATGACGACAACTACTACTTGATCTATACCAAAAAGGTACAAAAGTGTTGTATGAATATCAAATCCATAGGTACTCAATAGGAATATTCGGTTGACTGATCTAAATCATGATATAAATATTATAAAATTTGATATAAATCGGCTAAATAGGAATGGTTCTTTTGTAATGGACTTTGGTTTTCAAAATATTATGCCCCCAATGTGTTTGATAGAATGCCTTTAACAATGTTTTCACTATATTATTGGTTTTACAATGGAACTTATGCATGGTTTAAACCTTGTAATGGAACCCTAAATGATATGAATAATTTAAATGGTTTTAAATGATTGGAAAGGCATTAGTAGACATGGTTTTGATTAATTAGAAATCATAGAGGGCACATGGGAATCCCTTAAGGTTGGGATAAGGATAATACCTTTAAGGTATTGTTGGTATGATGATACCACTACCAATAGACTTGGTTCATAAAAGATGGAATAATAATTTTGTTGGAAAATTATTTTAATTGGGCATAAAGGAGGGATGTGCAGCAAACCTGTGGAAGGTGGAGGTCTTGGAGGGATCTAAACTGGAAACTCATATTTGTCAATGTGAGGTTTTATCGTTGTGGAAGTATGCATGATGTCACACTTTATATTTGTGGGATGTACTAGTTATCCCAGGTTTTCTTCCCTGGTCGTGCGGTCTCACGCACTGGGGCTTATTCAGCAGGGGGAGTATAACCCGTATAGCCCGTGGGTGGGTTAGGATGACAAAGATACATAGCCCATGATACAACCCAACCAGGGGCCTTATTGTAATAGGAATCCCAAGTCCGACAGGGACTATAAACCACCCCTGTTACCCAACCCAACCTTCATCCTCCTACCCTGAGTTGGATGAATTTCGAGCATATAACAAGATAGTAAAACATCTCACATGAAAACTCTGGGATAAGATCACAATCGTGACTGACCCAACCCACTCCAACCATCTCATAACAATAATCCAACCATACCAAACCATACCAAAGGCCTTAAACCAGGCCATAACCAAAGATATTCAAAAACATAATATAATTAATCACAAAATTAAATAGGATGGAATAACCAATAATATCATCCAATAATGTTAGCCCACCGACTTATTCCAGTGCCAAGGCAAACACCTATACTGATCCTTCCCATTCCAACCCATAGAAGTACCACAAAGCCTCTAACTAAAATAGTAATAAAATTTAGTTGGGACATGCCCCCAACCATAGCAAAACTAATAACCAAAAAAAAACCCAAAATATCTAGCAATATCAATAACAAAAAATGGAGCCTTTCTAAAGGATGAAAGGTTACCACTTTATTCCAAATAATGTTCTCGAGTCAATAACTATGTAGGAAGAGTAAAATGGTTTGTTCCTACACAACGTGGGTATACATCCATCAGTAGATGGGTTAGTGGGTGAATACTAGCATAATCTGAAGATAAGGATAAGATAATGCAATTTATAAAACTAGGTAAAACCATCTATATGCACACAACCCCATATATATATATAACCATGCTGGGAAAAGGGATTGGGTTTAACATGTCTTCAAAACATTTACCTGGGCTGTGTAGATTTGTCATCCTAAACAACCCATGAGCTATACATGTTCAGTTCCCCTTACTGAAAGGGCCCCAGTGCATTTAGCCGGATGACCAAGGAAGAAAACCTTGGGATGACTAGTACATCACCCAAAATATAGTATGACATCATGCATACGATCACCAAGACCAACCTCATATCGGCAAATATGAGTTTCTAGTTTTCCCCCCTATGACCTCCACCTTCCATAACTTTTCTATATATCCAGCCATTATTGCCCAATTAAAACCAATTTCCAAATAACCAAACCATTATCCATTTATTAACTAAGGACATTAATATTGGTATTTTCATACCAATCCTCACTTGCAAGTATCATTCATAGCCAACCATTTATAGGTTCAAGGGGACTTTTAAGTGCCCTTTTCAATTAACATATTAAACCACTTGAGGGGAGTCCATGTGCCCCAAAAGCATAACCATTTGGAATTTACCATTTCAATCCTTTTAAACCATGCATAATTCCTTTACCAAGTCTTAAAACATGTAAGAGTTCATTAAAATAGTAAATGCAATGAACATATCTTTATAAGCATTTTGTCAAACATATTGGGGGCATAATATGACCAAACCCAATTCCAATTACCATTAAACCATTCCCATGAAATCCAATTATCCAAAACCATCATTAATGCATATAAAAGCATAATTAAAATCATAGGAAACCATTTAATATCAAAATCTCTAATTCATATTTATAGACCAAAATCTTACAATCAAAGAAATCATAAAAACATTCATAAGAACCATGCCTTTAGATAAAAATAACAATGATAAAAGAGAATATTCCTTAAACCAAGATGATAATGGAAATAGACCACCAAAACAAGCCCTAAATCAATCCTCTACTTGAAATCCTAGCTTTCCCTACCCAAAAGCTTTTGAGAGAATTTTAGAGTCCTTATAAGAGTTTCTAAGTGTTAATGAATGGAATAATAGGATATATAACCTTCCAAGTAGGTTAGGAGTCATATGAACTTATTAGGATAAGTGGGGAAATGTTAAAAATACCCTACTTAAGTTCCAAAAAATCCCATCACTGGGATACGATTGACCCTTACGAGACACACCCTCCAATATGTGTGGTACCCTTAACTAATACCCTATTCCTCAACCTTTCGATCAAACACAGTCTAGCATATGAAATATCAAACCAATTCGTACCCAAAGCATATGATGCATACCTATCATCCGTACCCCTAGCAGATTTAAACCCAAGGAAGATTTAGACACTTTTCACCATACGAGTCCTGGGTACGACTCGTACCCTAGCTTATTACTCATAGTAATCCACTCATACTTAGATATAACCTAATTAACCAATTCTATGATTAAGTTAAGGAACCAACTAACCCGTAACTACTAATACGACTCGTACACCTAAGTCATACCTATTCTATTAATAAATATCCATCCCACCAATCGTGATTGGTCAGTTTATGACTGGACCATACCATCCCAACCCCAACATATGGATCTTACCCATGAGTCATATTAGAATCATAGATCAGAATTGTAGAAAATTTTCTAAGGTTCAAAAACCATGGTGTTTTAACCCAGGTAAAGGTTTTAATGGCATGCTAAATCCGGTCCCCTTTCCCATCTTGATTATATATATATATATATATGTATGGTTGTATGCATATGGATGTTTTTCACTTGGTTTTATAAATGGCATTATTTAATCCTTATCATGAGTTCATGTTAGCATTCACCCACTAACCCATCTTTGTGCGTTGCATCCCCATGCGAAGCGAGAATTGGTCATCCTCTACTCCTGCTGTGTGATTCAAACTTTGGGATCGGCATGTGTAATAAAGTAGTGACCTTTCATCTATTCAAAAGGCTCCATTTCATAGATATTATTTCATACTTTGACTTATATATGGATATTGGTTTTGGGTATGGTTGGGGGCATATCCCAATTAGATTTTGGTATTCTTTTTGTTAGAGGCTTTGTGGTATTGCTATGGGTTAGAATGAGTGGGTTTGGTATTAGTGTCGGCCTTTATATTGGTATTGCTATTAGGGCCGATATCAATTGATGATATTATTGGTTATTCCATTATAATTAATTCGGATTTAATCATATTATGTTTTGAATCTTATTAGGTTATGACCTAGTTTCTGGCCCTTGGTTCAGTGTTGGTTTGGCCTGGTAGTTTGGTTGGTATGGTTTGGTGTAACATGATAACTTGGTAGGGTGGTATAGAAATAGACCTATCCCAAAGTCAGTCTTATACGGTTATGCTATCTTGGTATATATTTGTAATTCAGCCAACTCAGGGTAGACGACTATAGGTTGGGTAGGGTAATGGGGGTGGTCTTCAATCTCAATCAAACTTGGGATGCCCACTACGACAAGGCCCCCAGTCGGGTGATGTCAAGTTAGTATCAGAGCTTTAGGTTCATGGTCAATTGGAAGTCCACAAAGTCGTGTCTGGTAGAGTCTCTTTTAAGGGTGTGTAATGGTCCCTTTAACTAAGTTGTTAAAAGGTGGCCTACACCCACGACTCCAACCAATATTCGAAGCTTCTTGGGTTTGGCTGGGTATTATCGAAGGTTTATGGAGAGATTTTTGACGATAGATACTCCTTTGACTAAGTTGACTCAAAAAAGGTGAAGTTCTCTAGGTCGAATGATTATTAGAGATGTTTTGGAAGTTTAAAGATAATCTAACATTGGATCTGGTCTTAACATTGTCTTAGGGAAGTGAGGGGTTTGTGGTTTATTGTGATGCATCTATGGTGGGAATTAGTTTGTCCTCATGCAACATGGGAAGGTGATTGCCTATGCTTCTAGGCAGTTGATGGTGCATGAGTGGAAATATCCTACTTATGATTTGGAGCTATTGGTAGTGTTTTTATCTTTGAAAATCTGGTGGCATTATCTTTATGGAGTGCACATAGAAATCTTTACTTATCATAAGAGTCTATAGTATATATTCACTCAGAAGGAGCTAAATCTCAGGCAAAGAAGATGGTTGGAGATTCTCAAAGATTATGACATTAGTCTTCACTATTACCCAGGTAAGTCTAATGTAGTTGCTGATGCTCCTAGCATCTTATCCATTCGGAGTTTGGCTAGTGTGGAGGAAGGAAAGTGGGAATTAGTGAAGGATATTCACTGCTCCACAAATCTTAGATTTTATCTATTGGACTTTAAGGATGGTAGGGTAATGGTATAGGAAGTGGTTCGGTCATCTCTTGGTGTAGAGATTAAGGATAAGCAGGTGCTAGATCCTATATTTATGAAAATCAAGAGTAATGTGGGTATTTATAAGGTAATGGTGTTTGAGATCAGTGGTGACAGTACTTTACGATACCAAGAAAGGTTGTGCGTTACTGATGTAGATAGTTTGCAGGAAAGAATCTTGGATGAAGATTATGAATCACGCTACGTTGTACATCTTGGCTCGACAAAGATGTATCGTAATATCAAGGAGATGTATTGGTGGAATAGTAAGAAAAGGGTTGTGGCTGATTTTGTGGCCAAGTGCTTGGTGTGTCAACAAGTTAAAGTTGAGCACATGAGACCTAGTGGGTTGTATCAAGAGATTGTTTTGCCCGAATGGAAATGAGAGTAATTAATATGGGTTTTATTACCTGTCTTCCTCGGTCTCATAATCAATGTAATTCAATTTGGGTAATCATGCATAGGATTAAGAAGTCATCCAATTTTTTCAAGTGAGGACTACCTTTTCGGCGGAGGATTATGCAAAGTTAGATCTTTAGGAGATTGTTAAGCTTCATGGGGTACCTATTTTGATTATATCTAATAGTGGTACACAGTTTTTATCTCATTTTTGGCAGTTTTTTCAGAAGGGAGTAGGTACTAAGGTGAGTCCGCATACTGCTTTTTCATTCTCAGACCTATGGGAAAGAGTAAAGAACTATTCAGACATTGGAGGATATGCTTCAGGCATGTGTGGTTGATTATGGTGGTAGTTGGTTTGAGCATCTGCCTTTGGTAGAGTTTGCCTACAATAATAGTTATCACTCTATTATTGGTATGGCCCTCTTTGAGGCATTTTATAATAAGAGGTATAGGTCTCCTATTAGTTGGTTCAAGCTTGGTGAGGCAGATATGTTTTTTCCAAATTTTATCTTAGGCTTCGGAAAAGGTAAATGTGATTCAGGATAGGCTTAAGGTTTCCCAAAGTCGCAAAATGTCCTATGCAAATGTAAGGCATAGAGACTTGGAGTTTAAGGTTAGGGTTATGGTGTTCCTCAAGGTATCTCCCATTAAGGGAGTAATGAGGTTTGGAAAAACGTGAATACTCAGTACCCGATATAGTGGTCCATATGTGGTTTTGCAGAGGGTTGGAAATGTTGGTCATGAATTAGAGTTGCCTTCTAGTTTGAACTCCATTCATTCGGTATTCCACGTCTACATATTGAGGACGTGTCTTTGTGATCTTCGATTGTTCCTTTGGAGGGGTTGGGCATCTCAGACTCCCTGTCTTATGAAGAAGTCCTAGTTGAGATTTTTGATAGGTAAGTTCGTCGATTGCAAACCAAGGATGGGGCTTCGATTAAGGTTCTATGTTGAACCATAAGGTGGAAAACTACATGAAAAACGAAGGAGGACATAAAGTGCAAGTATCTGCATCTATTTTCTGCTACTGGGATTTATGTGGAAGGTATGTGTCTTCAATACATCTTTATTTTTTGAGTTTGTTAAAGGAAAGTTTAATATCTTTGCCTCTTTGTTTCAAACTTTTTTACAAATTAGAAATATATTTGATAATGCAAATGACTAATGCTTATGGTTACCCCTACGTTCTCCATTATTTTAGGCCTTGGTTTGGTATAGGTTTTTCCTGATGGTTTGGTTGGTATGGTTTGGGGGGACGAGATAACTTGGTAGGGCTGGTCTAGGAATAGACCTATCCCAAAGTCAGTCCTTATTCGATTATGCTATCTTATTATATGTTTGAAATTCAACCGACTCAGGACAGACAGTTGGAGGTTGGGTTGGGTAATGGGGGTGGTCTCTGGTATCGGTCGGACATGGGACGCCCATTACGACAAGTCCCCCAGTCGGGTCGTGTCAAAAATGCATGTCTGTAATAGTTTGATGAGAGATTACATGCTTAGGAATGTGAGCATGGTGAATGTTTGACAATAATCATGAACATAAATTGAATCTAATTTAGTTTAATTATTATTCTGGGGAAATTCTTTAATGATTGTAGGGATTATGTGTTTATTGTGATAATTCATGAGGGTATACTTATATTGTTGTCCGATTATGGGAATACAATGTGAAAACTAGTAACTAGTTATTGTGGTATTTTATAAAATTAGAAGTTATTGATGTAAAACGATTGTAGTGAAAAGGGAGTGGTGGTTAATAGGTTGACAAGTTTGGTTGAATTGATGGATTTTAATCATAATTGAGCAATTGGATGATGAATTAGTCTATGCTAAAATTTTGTCATAATTTTATGGTTATTAAGAATTGAATTAAGGCTAATTGTCTATAAATGAGTGGATCTAACTAAGTTCTTGATTGTTGGTTGCATAGAATGATAGTCAATATGAATACTTGATTTTTCTTGAAAAGCTATTAACCTATCTAAATGATTTATCACAATGTAGTTGAATAATAAAAGTATTGTATTTCTAGATAAGGACTGTGTTGTGGTACAATTGGTGATATTGGTGAACTTACTTCATGATGAACCAATAGGTGATGGCTAAATGTAATAAAAAATTCAACTTGGTTTATGTATTAACTATTTCTTCGTATTACTTGTAATAATGCATGTTTAAGGAGGGTAAATTGTTGAACGATATCCTAAGTGTTAATTACATATAATGAGTTCATATTCAGGGTTTGTTGATTATAAAAGCATAATTGTTTTATGCTCATTGTCGTTGTGATTGTTGTGATATCGGTTATTATTATGGGATAAGCCAATGAAGGACATCATCACGTGATTTATTATTATTGTGTGATAAGCCAGTAAAGGACATCATCACTAGATTTATATTTTTATTATAATAAATTGAGCCGATAAAAAACATCTTCTCTCAATTTAGTATAATTGTTATAAGAGCTAGAAAAGGACATCATCATGGGATGTTCATTACTAGATTTATTATAATTGTTAGAAGAGCTAGTAAAGGACATCATCATGGGATTTATTAGAATTTTGAGATGAGCCAATAAAAAACATCATCACAAGATTGGTTTGGGATAAGGGTTGAAGAAACTAGATGTATTGGTTATTGTGGAACATGGACTGATATCATCTTCTGCAGGTCATGTTTAGTGGCCGATCGTAAGACCCTTAGCATATGTGTAAAAGTATTGTTGAGTTTGATGATTCCTTTCCTTGACTGATTTTGTATGTTGATTTACTTATATTTTATTCCTTGTGTGTACTAAGTTTCTTTGTTGATTTATTTTTATTTTGTCCCTTGAGTATACCAATTAATATTATTGGTGTTATATTAGATCCTTGTGTGGTCTGTTCTTTTGTCATAATTGGAAGTTATAATTTCTATTGATACATATTTAAATAATAGTTGACCCAAGGTGAAACTTATTATTTAGTCATGAAATTTTGACTTGGTCTATTATTTTTAGTCGTGTTCTTGACTGGATGAATTATCTCTCTTAACTTTTACTTGGATGGTTATTGGTTGTTATGATTGGTCAAGATGTTGCCTTGGTGGATTTCTTTATAGAATTATACCTATTTTACTTATTGATAATGATGGAAATAAAGTAAAATAAAGGTTTTGTTGAGTTGTTATTAGATTGTTATTTATTCATATAATGCATGGGGCCTCTGAAGGTAGCTATTTCAAAGAAACATGACAAATATTGAGGTCATTGTATGGGTACTAGGGGCTTGGATTCTTTATGTTCCATTTCATTGAGCCCGTAATGAATTAATATGCACTCATATTTAATCTAGGACGAAGATCTAGGGGTTGGTATATTAGAGAGGAAAATGAAATCTACTTATATTATGTGATGATACGATTGGTAGACTAAGGAAAGTTAAATTGTGACATTATATGAACATGATTTATCATTATATTTTGTATATTTTTATGTGTTATAACCTCTATTGATCGATGATGTCTACTAGTATGTGATGTTTGTACTGATGGTATACTTACTATACACTTTTTGGTATATATTCTGGTTCTAGGGTCAGTTGATGTTTCTCAGGTGATATGGATAATGATCTCCATCAATTTCTACTCTTTTTATTCCTATAGTATGAGTTGTGTCCTTTGTGTTGTCATTTTCTTGTCAGAATCTCTTGTACATTGCCTATACTAGGTCGTCAGAAAGGGTGTTCTCTTTTATATAATTATTAAGGAGTTTTTAATAAGTTTACACTGTGTTCTGAAGGATTTTATGATATTTTATTGTTACTTCAACATTTCTTAATTAGATGGTGAGGGTTCTCCTATCTAGGTGGATTAAGGTAGCCGACCCTTAAAATCTAATTTGTAGGGTTCTGATAGTTGGTATTAGAGCCCTAGGTCACTAGTATCATAAGTATAAGAGAAGATGTTGAGTAGAGTCCGGTTGATTGGTGTGTAGACATCCATATCGGATCCCCAGGAAGCTATGACACATTTTAGGAACTATTTCTCTTTCTTTTTTCCTATCGTGCTACCTTGATTGTTGTCTGTCTAGGTTGACCCAATTGGTATCTAGATAATTCTAAATTGGTATCTATGCAACCACAATCTGAATGCACTCAATTCTAATTAGTATCGTGATAAGTTTGCCATTGGAACCAAGTTATTTCCAAATGGTATATGTCCATATGAACTAGGACTTATGAATTCCATAAGAATATGATAAAATTGCTTGCTTGTAACTTTGTTTAGTATATTTTAAGATGTGATTGTGATTGCTGCTTGGCTCGATGGTAGTAACTGGTATGGTTAACAATAATGTTGCTTGGGTTAGCCGTTTAAGGAGAATTTATTTTTGGTTTTGAATTTTGTGATAACTTGAAGGTTTAATTAATGGCTAAAATATTTGTGAATAACTAGATTGTCAGTTAATTGAGTGAAAGATCTTTTTGTGTTTGAAATATTTGTTGATGACTAGTTTGTAATTAGATAGTTAAGAGGGTGGACATTGTAGCCCTTGCTAGAAAATTTGAATGATATGGTTGATAAAATGTGACGTGTTGACGAGTTAAATGTTTGATGCAGATATTGTTGTCTGTTTGAGGTGACATACATATTTAAATGTTTGACTTTATTTGACTTTGAGGTCTTGAGGGTTGCTTGAGTAAACTAATTATATTATGATGATAATTTGTGGTTGATTAACAAATTATGATATTATGGTGTATCTATGATACAAACCAACTATGGAATACATGAAAATGGCATGAAATAGTCCACAATACAAAAGGAATTTGTGGACCAAGTGAGAACAAGTCTTTTCACCAACAACACAATAATAACAAGAAAATAAGGTGTAACAACACCAATTTCAGATTAAAACCAAACTAACAAAATGATTAACAAGATGAAAACAACAATAAGAGAACAACAACAAACAAACGGGTATAAGCTACAAGAACAACAAAAACGATTTCACTAGACAAATGGAGGGATAATGTGACATAAACTATTACAAAAACTAATAACCTAAGTATATATTAAATGCTAAGGAACTTAACTAATGTAATAGAAACACTAACTCTCTTACATGGAAAAAAGAGAGATATCAATCAACCCAAGCACCTATGTTTCCAAGTCAAGAACACAACACAAGTGAATTCACACTTGGATTACCCTAGTTTCGGGTGGAGTGCTCTCACTCTAGAGAGAATGTGTTTCTCAAGGGTTATAATACTTACAATATCATCAAAATCTAATGAACTAAACCTTAGATTGTTCTATTTATAATATATTACAAATAAAAGGTGAAATGTCCAAAAGACCCTTAGTGAAAGGGTGCCCTTCAAGTGTAACCTAGGGGGTTTTTTGGTTTGTTTAGGCCCTCCTTTAAACTTATCTTGCACACTCATTTGGATGGATTCAATACGTACTCACGTAAGTCCATCTTCGTGATCATGCATGTATCATCCTCCCCTTCTTTAAAAGGATTCGACCTCGAATAAATACCTTGCAAAATCAAAGAGAAGACACACAAGCAAAACATCCTCATGACATAAGTATTAGAGTTAGTACAACAAATAACTTCATCATGCCAAGGTGGTACATACTTAAAATATAACCAAGGATCCTTCTTATTGAAAATTAGGAATCTATTCAAGAATGCATAAAGGTATTGGTTAAGGATATCACCAAGAGGTAAGGAAACCACAATGGTCATGAATATCATAAAATGCATATAGGAAATAAGTAAAGGAGATAAGGACACTATTCTCATCCAAGATGTATTCATAAGTAGGAACAAAAAAAAAAGAGAAAGAGACATTTCAAGCACATAGAACCTCTCTTTTTAAAAAAACCTCCCGAGGGAAGGTATACCATTAATGTAGTCATGCAATTAGGGAGAATTGAGAACCTACTATGAAACAAACCAATCCAATACAAGTATTTTTCCCAAGAACTTTGATGCCCCCTACTAATGATTTCAATCAAGTTCCCAAAAGTCCTACAAGTTACTTCAAATTGTCCAACTCGGTGAAGGTCGCAAGAAGTCTTTAACATCCTTGGACTCTTCCACAAGGAAAAATTCAACTTGGCATCCACAAGTTGTTGTTCACATAACTTAAGCACAAGTGTGTCAAACATGGATGCAAGTATATAAGCAATACCCCAAAGAGGCAATGACACATTTTCCCTAGGGTCCACAATCGAAATCAAGTAACAAAGAAGGATATCATATGAATGGAATTCACCTAAAGTGTTTTCAAGATATAACTCTTTCCTTGGCCTACAAGTAGTAATACCTTGGTCAAGAATGGAAACACTCAAGGATGAACTTTCTTCGCTCTTTTTATCACTCCCCTTCTTTAGTGAACACTTATCATAGTGGGAAATTCTCCCCATGCACAATATAGGTCTTTCAAGTGGATTGTAATTTCTGAAGAAAAACTTTCTATCAAAGGGAAAGATCCCAAAACTCACAACCAAACCTTACTTTTTGTCTTGACCAAGCATCAAGTGCAACGTATAACATTCTCCACATTTTGAGAGGTTACCGAGGTCAAATGGGAGAAGTAGCCATGGACATGGATTTTGGACATACTCTCTTTCAAGAGAGTTATCTGAACATAGCTTCAAACCACCACGGGATGAAAAGGGATTACAATCAAAACCCTTTTCATAAGTACAATAACAATTTGGCTTTCCTAAATATCCAAGAAAATCAAGATCATCGTCACCTAATTGATCATTTTGCACACGCTCACTAGTTGTTGGTAACTCACATAACAAAGTAAAATCACCTTGGTTTTCAAAAGAGTCAACTAGTGTGTGAATACTCTTATCACTTGGAAATATGAAATTATTTACATTACAAGTTCTAGCACTAGGTGGACATAAATCGTTCTTACGAGGAGAATCAATTTTGTCATCTATTAGATCAACTAGTGCTTTCATATTTACAATGAGAATTTGATCTTCATGAAACATAGCATTACCAAGAGTATCACAAATGGAAGACTCATGAAATTTTCCTCTAGGAAAAACAATAACTACATCCACATGGATACTACTAGCCACATCATAACATTCTAAGTTTGTAGGGGTGTAGGAGGTAGAATTTTTATCTTAGAACTCACATGAGTTACGACCTTCACCGTGGTATATGTCTTGGAAGCTCAATTGTTCCTTTGGAAATCTCTAATCATAAGGGAGTTTGTCAAGTCTTCTCCATTGATTCACCTCTTCTTCTACTTTCCAAAAATTGGAATTTGGTGCACTAAGTATTTGGCGTAACCTTTCAAGGTGTTTTCTGATATTTTCAACTTTGACATTGAAGCTATCAAATGTGGAATTGAAAGTATTATTGTCCATGGTACATAATAAAAGACAACAACAAACAAAATAACAAACTAGTTAGCTCAAAAGTATCCTCACCACAGTCGCACGCTTTGATTACATCACACTTAACTTTACAAGTGTTGTAAGTTGGCTAGAAACCCATGAGAAGTAGAGGGTTGAGTATACTCTTGTCCGGATTAGATTTTTGTTTGAAATACTCAAAGAAATCTTGTCGGACTTGAGCCAAAGAATTAAAACAAGTTAAACTAACAAAAGCACACAAATAATGCAAAAATGAATGAACGGACTCAAAACTAACTTACAACCTAGTAGATGATTATTGGCTAATAAATTAGTATTGGAAAGAAAAATTGAAACTAAGGAGAAAGAAAATGAAAAATCTTAAATTTGATGGTGTACAGTAAATGATGATGTGGAAACCTAGTATTGGTTGCAGTTTGTAATAAGTTTTCATTTTTCAATTTCAAACTCTTGATCAAATTACAATTTGGGATTGGTGGATTTGGTTAAAGGAGGAAAATATACAAGTCTTGGAGCCCTTTTTCAAATTCAAAATCAAAGGATTGACTTTACTTGTACTTCTTCCTTAAAACATGGTCCTTAAATCATGGAGAATGGTTGAGAAATAGCTGTAAAGTCTTTGGGTGGTTGGAAAGTCTTTGAGTTGTTGTGAAAAAGTCTTTTGGTAAGTCTTTGTCCTCTTACTCCTTTTTATGTTTTGGTACTTGTTTAAATACAAGAAAAAGATTTCACTTCTCTTTACGTAGTCTTAGGATCAAAACACCACTACTAAAAGTTCTTCTTGCAACAAAATATGAAGATTGGTCAAGAACACCAAGAACTTTCAATAAAACCTTGAAGACTAAGGTTTACGTTGGACCTCCCAAACAACAAAACCTTTTCAAGCTTAAAACAACAACACAATATCCACAATGCCTGTTCAAAACTTGAACCTGCTACAACAATACCAACAACAATTGGCCAAGATTAGGTCCACAACAACAACATTAACATGCAAACTCAAACTTAGATCTAAGACTTCTTTAGTGTTAGTGAAGAAGACACTAACACTAGAAACACTAAAAACAAATAAAAGAAACCTAGATCTAGTGTTCTAATGTCAGCCAAGATGCAACAAGAACACAACACTTCTCGGCCAAGATACAACTCAAGAACAATACTTTTTTCAAATTTTCAGGCAAGCAAGCCAAATATTGATCATGTGGGAACAAAATCAGACATTCTATGATACCAAATGATATAAACAAACTACGGAACACATGAAAATGGCACAAAATAGTCAACAATACAAGAAGAATCTAAAGACCAAGTGAGAACAAGTCTTTTCACCAACAACACAACAATAACAAGAAAACAAGGTGTAAAAACACCAATTTCAGCCAACAACCAAACTAAAAAGATGATTAACAAGATGAAAACAGAAATAAGAGAACAACAACAAATAAATGGGTACAAGCTATAAGAACAACAACAACGGTTTCACTAGACAAATGGATAGATAGTATGACATAAACTATTACAAAAACTAAGAACCTAAGTGTATATCAAACACTAAGACCCTTGACTAACATAATATAAAAAACAACACTCTTACGTGGACACAAGAGGGATGTCAATCTCCCCAAGAAACTACATTTCCAAGTCAAGAACACAACACAAGTGAATCCATACTTGGATTGCCCTAGTTTCGGATAAAGTTCTCTCACTCTAGAGAGAATATGTTTCTCAAGTGTGATAAGACTTATAATATCATCAAAATATAATGAACTAAACCCTACATTGTTTTATTTATAGTATATTATAAATAAAAGGTGAAATGTCCAAAAGACCCCTTAGTGAAAGGACGCCCTTCAAGTGTAACCTAGGGACTATTTTTGGTGTATTTTAGCCCTCCTTTACACTTCACTTACACACTCCCTTGGATGGATTCAATACGTACCCACATATATCTATTTTCTTGATCATGCCCGTATCAAACTAGGTTCTCTTATATTCGTGAATAGGGTAATTATGGTTGTCAATTGGAAAAACTAGCCACTTACTTGTCAATTTACAAAATGACTTATAATTGGTTAATTATAGTTTGACATTGCTTATATTCTTATATCATTGGAGTAATGATCAATTAATATTATTATTTGAATATGGTATGATTTAATTTCTGATGCTTTTGAAATATGTGATCTTGTTATGATTAATGATATATAGTTGTTGGATCGATTGATGGAATAGAGTTATTAGATGTGTTTATCCATAGTCATATTCATCTCTTTGTTTTAAGATAATACTAGGTTAGTATTGCTTCTTAAGTGGTTGAAGTGTGTTGAGTCGATAATCTAACTAGTTGTAAGCTAGTTGTGTGGCTAAATAAGTATATCTTGTACTTGAGTGATAACTAAAAAGATGGTTTGTTAATAATTTATTAATTATTAAGGGTTGAATGGACTATGTGTTTATTAGGGTAGAATAGACTAATGTGAATTGTGGTGAATATTTATTTGTTAATGAGACACGTATTAATATATTTGTTGGTATTTTACTCTAGATGATTTATTCTTATCTATTGATCATGGAGGTGTGAAAAAGAGTCATAAAGTAGATGTCTTTAGGGGAAAATATTATATAGTTTTTGGTGATGTTGTGTTTATTATAGCACTGGTTATGGTGTAAATGCCCAAATAGAGTTATTCCTAGGATCGGAGTTGATAAGCTCTTAAACTAGGGTAGGACTTGATAAAAATTTGGTATTGTATCATTTAGAGATATTTGGTGTCTCTAGGTATGTTGTTTGATGAAATTAAGGTGATATCATGATATATAAGGGGGCATAGTATCACATTAAACTTTCAAAATAAAATTTGAAATAGTTGTTTAATATAAAGGGGTTAGTTTGAATGCTAAAAGTATGTTGTAGAATTTTCAAGAATTAGGACTGCTCGAAATTACTAACTAACAAGAAGCAGGCAGTTACAACGAGCCAACTATAGTGGTAACTTCACACTATAACAGGAGTCAATAAAGGTCAATCCACTAAATGGAAACATTTCTCTATTGTGAGGCCACTATAGGGGGAATTGGGTCTTTATAGCAGGCTCGATGTAGTGATGTTCAATTTCTCCGAGTTTAGAAATTATCTCATCATGAACTCTCACGGTTTCATTCTTAGAACAGTGTGAAGGAAATAACTAATTCATGTGTAAGTGTTTGGCTCCATATTTTCTTATCCTAAAAAGCCTTGATAAAGAGGTTGAGTATGAAATATGGTTTAGTTGATAAATAATAGTAGTTTCTAAGTAAGGTGCTACATAAGCAACTCTTAAAGTAGTGTCGTCTAATTCTGACCTCTTATTTCTTTTCCCTAATGTAAGTTTAGGCACGAATAAGTAGTAAATTTTTATTTGATGTAACAATCGATTCTGTCATTACTAAAAATATAAGAGATAAAGGCATACAAATCTCATTCATCATATGTTGTTTGATCAATTCTTTAGTATGGGAGTGCATTAGATAAGAATTAAGGCAATAAATACCCGTAGCACAAAGTTAAGTTGAAAATTTCCTTACTAAAATAGTTTTGGTCTATGTTTAAACTAGGAAAATCTTCAAGAAGGCACTTCTTCCTGTATATAAGGAGTTATTGGGATCAATACCAACCAAATTAAAGATCTCTCAGCCTTGTTTCCAATGCTATCAATCATTCATTAATCTATACATTTCAAAAGTAAAATATTATGACTATTTTATTAGGATTGTCCGTTCTAAAAATGTTTAGATAACTATAGCGGGACTTTGGCAACTATAGTGGGATGACAACTGTATATAATCCTATTTTGGCCAAGTTTTAGTTCAAAAAGTCTAAATTTTTGTTCCCAAGCCCTATAAGGGCGATTTGCTCAAGAATGGGGTAGAAATTCTTCCTTGAGGTAAGATTTTTTCACCCTTTTAACATCAACTAATCCGTTCTTCTTCTAGAATCAATAGAATGGAGAATTATGGTGAAATTCTGATAGGTTGAAACCTAAGTTTATTAAATTATGGGGAAATCTTTTGGGTATATATTTTCAACTAGAATTGCTTCCAAACTATTACTAACAATTCCTTGTATGAATTTGTTAATCCAAAACATGAATTTTAATGGTTGAGGATCCCAAATAAATTAAAAAATAGGTCTTTAGCTTTAAAACATCATTAATGGAGATGAGATGATTATGATAGAAGTAGTTAATGATTGATTGACCCTTGGATAATGATGTAGACCATGAATAAGGATAAAACTAGTGGGTTTAAATTTCAAAAATATTTCTTTGAAGAGTAGTTGATTAATTACTCTTATAATAACTTGTTTACTAGATGATTTAGTGTTTGGAAATGTGAATAAAAGGAAGAGCTTTTGTAATATATCTCACTTATTATAGTAGCTTGGAGACCAATTAGGTTACGCTTAACATATAATAGATCTTGGTTAAATTACACGACTATAATAAAGTTTTATGAAAGATATTATGCTTAGACCTATGAGAACGATGAATGGTTGGCAATAATCAAAATATTTAAACATTAATTAAATCTAAGTTAGTTTAATTATTATTTTGGGGAAATTATTTAATGATTTTCTAGATTATGTGTTAATTGTGATAATTTATGAGAATATATTATGTTGGTATCCGATTATGAGACTATGGATTGTGAAAACTAGTAACTAGTAATTATGGTGTTTTCCAAAATTAGAAGGTGTTGACATAAACTTCTTATTGTGAAGTTGAAATGGTAGTTAATAGATTTGGAAGTTTGGTTCAATTTATGAATTGCTATTATAGTTGATCAATTGGGTAATGAATTAGTCTATGCTAAAGCTTTGTTATAATCTTATTGTTATTAAGAATTTAATTAAGGCTAACGTCTATATATGAGTGAATTTAACTAAATGCTAGGTCATTGGTTTCACAATGTAATAGTAAATATGAATACTAGATTTTGGTTGAGAAGTTATTAAACATGCTAAATGATTTATCACAAATTTTATTGAATAGAGAAACAAGTGTAATATCTAGATAAGGATTGTGTTGTGGTTTAAGTGGTGATATTTTTACACTAACTTGATGATTGTAGAACCAGTAGGTGATGGTTAAATGTAGTAGAAAATTCAACTTGCCTTATTTGTACATATTAAATTTATCTTTATATTCTTAATGTAATGCATGTTTAAGGAGTGTAAATTGTTGGACGGTATCCTAAGAGGTAATCATATAAAATAAGGCCATATTAAGGTCTTGTTGATTCTGCAGGTATGATTCTTTTATTCTTATTGGTATTATGGCAATTGTGATATCTGTTATAAATATGGAATGACTTGATAAAGGACATCATCATGAGATTTATTATTATTGTGAGATGAGCTGGTAAAGGAAATCATCACAGAATTGATTTAGGATAAGAGTGACAGACAATACATGTATAGGTTATTATGGTACATGGATTGTGTTGTCCTCCACATGTCATGTCTAGTGGTCAACTATAAGACCCTTAGCATGTTTGTACAGGTATTGACAAGTTTTATGGTTCCTTTCATGGAGCATATTTTTTTTATTGATTAATTTATAGTTTGTTCCTTGAGTGGACTAGGTTTATTTATTTGTTTATATTTTAATCCTTGAGGTTACCAAGTTTGGTTTTTGACCTGTTTATATTTTATTTCTTGAGTGGAGAGGTCAATACTATTAGTGTTATATTAGATTCTTTGGTGGTTTGGTGATATAAGTGAAATGACTGCCTTATCTTTCGATGGCATCATTCAAAATCACTACGTGAAGAATCAATCTTTGGTCCCATTGAGGGCACGGGATCATACTTGTAGGGTTTATTTTGAGCATGCCATCAAACAAACCCGTGTGTGGAAGATTGGTTGGAGCCTTGAAGACTAGAGGACTCACGGGTTTGGACCACATTTGATGGTTCATGGTTTTGGCCCCTTTTATTAAGGTCATTTTGGTAACTTAGACTCAAGGTCATTTTGGTCTTTTAGCCTTTTCTAAATGACACTCCATTACCACCCACCTAATTAAGGACATTGGAGTCATTTTATCTTTCTTTTGTAATATACTATATAAAGTCTATTTTAGGTAATTTCTCTTTAGTGGATGAATGATGAACATTTGAAGTCTTGAAAGTCCTCTCTCTTGAGAGTAACACCTTAGTATAGTTCTTAGTTAAGTCTTGAAAAAGCCGTCCTTAGTATAGGGCTTGGAAAAGCCAATATTGTTCTTTGCTTGGAAACGGTGGATCTTAAGGTGAGTGATTCCCTTGGTGTTCACCGTAAGAGTGTGGTGTTGTTGTTACATTAATTAGGGGTTTAGTTTTGAATCACACTTTGTTCCTAAGTTTTGTAACAATCTATATCTCACTATCTATCCTTTTATTCTTGTAATCTTGTTGTGCTTTGTTCTTGTTCGTTACTCTCATTTTTGTGATGTTGTTGGCCGAATTTGTTGTTGATATTGTTATTCATCTTGTTGTTGTTAATCTAGTTTTGAAGTTGGCTGTTTTGGTGTGCTAAACACCTTGTTCATCTCGTTATTATGTTGTATTGTTGAATCCGAGAGATGGTCACCAAAGGGGTCCTCGGTTCTTGAACATGTGGACTGATTTTGGTGTGTGATTTTGTGCTTCCATTGATTGTATTGTATCATTTGGTATCAAAGCCATCTTTTATTTTGTTATAACAAGATCAATCTTGGGATTGAGGCTTGAAAAACACACACACACAAAAAAAAAACAAAAAAACTATAAACTGAAATTTCCAAAAAATAGCAATCTGTCCACTTTGTGTTCTTGGCCAAAAATTGTGTTCTTGTTGTGTCTTGGCCGAGATTTTTACTTTCCTTAAGTTTTTATAGAATTAGTATTGTTCTTCACTAACACTTTGAGTCTATATCTTGATTTGAACCTTTGTTGTTGATGTTGTTATTGCGAACTTGGACTTGGCCGATTGTTGTTGGTATTGTTGTTGTGGATTCAAGACTTGAACGTGTGATGTGTTGTTGGTTCAAGTTTGAAAGTGTATTTTGGGGATTGTTTTGTGGATTTTAAGCTTGAAGAGGTGAGTTATTTGGGAGGTCCAACTTGAACCTTAGAACTTCAAGACTCAAAGTTTGTGTTCTTGGTGTTCTTAGTGTTCTTCACCATCTCTATATTTTGTTGAAGAAAAAGTGGTTGTTGATCCTATAAGTTGAAGAAAGAGAGTGTGAATTGATGTTAGTCTTGCAAGACATAAATCCAAGATTTAAGGTGTAAGACTTGTAGCTCAAAGATTTTTCCTTCACACTCAAAGACTTACAACCACTTCCAACAACCTTCCATGTTTTGAGGATCTTGTTTTAAGAAAAGTGTACTACAAAGTCAAGTCTTCTCTTTTTGGAATTGAAAGGGGATTAAAAGACTTATATTTCCCTCCTAAAACCAAATACACCATTCCCAACTTACAAATTGATCAAGAAATCCAATTTTGGAAAATAAATTTTTTACGACCGCAACCAATACATGGCTGCCACATCACATTTTACTGTTCACAAAACAAATTTTAACTCAAATTTTAGATTCTTAGTTTCCTTTTATTGTTTCCTAGTTTCATGTCTTGATTCTATAATTAATTAACAACTAGTAATCACCTACTTAGTTGTAGATTAATTATTGAATCCATTTCTTTCGTGTCTTTGTTGTTTGTGTACTTTTCTCATTTCTAACTCGTCATAACTTCTTTGTTTCAAGTTCGTAAGTAAATTTTATTTTGTGTCTTGAGTCGATCAAACAAGAATCTATTCCGATCGCCAAGTAGAATTGACATCTTATTGACTACCGAAGTATAAGCAACTTTCAATATTCACAGCTTCAATTGTGAGAATCACAAAGGTTAGTATATACGAGTGTTGGAAAGGAAGCTTTACTACTAATATTGTTTTTTCATTGTGTAGGTACAAAGGTGATATTAGGGGAACATGCCTTCGATAACCGGGAGTTATTGTGACTACGACATGGGAGACTATGATTGTAGTGAAGGGTTTTATGGCTACGAAGTTGAGGGTGATTGTGGGGGCTATGAAAATAGTCATGATCAAAACTTGGGCAGATTTGAGGGTCTCGGGTTTAGGGGAGAAAATAAGGGGAATGATGTTCCTAGTGCTTCTGATGAATTTGGAGATGTTGTAGGACCTCGTGATGGTTCTTATAATGAAGTTGGGGCATGTAAGGAGTCTTATACTTCCCACTCTGAACCTACATTTGGTGTTAGGTATAACTCTTTGATTCGCAAAGCTTATGAGAGCTATGATGAGAGTACGCGTGTGGAGTGTGAAAGATCATATTCTTCACCTTGTAGTACTTCTTATCAAGGTTGACATGGTGTGATTGGTTATACTAGCTATAGTAGAGGTTGTCCCATGACAAAAAGAAGGAAAGCATCTCCAAAACTGATGGGTACTCATGTGCCTTACAATGTTGATCCAAGGAGGAGTGTACACTACGGAAAGGTGACTATTTGTGGGATACCGGGCTGCCTTATGGTGTTGAATGATAGGTACTATAGAAACTACATTCTTCCGTCCATGGTTGACTACTTGGTGTTATTTCGAGAGCCTTTACTTGTTCTATACTACTTGGGCGAGTTCAAGGTTACCGAGTTGGTAAAAGTTGTCTTCTCCCAATTTGATTACCATGAGGAGGTGTGGTCCAATGTTTTTTCCTTAACCTACGGTCATATGATCTTGGGTGCCGATTGGTTTGCACGACATCAAGTTCCTAACGTGAAAAATTAGCCTAATGTTATAAGAGACCAATGGGGAAATCACCTCATAATGTACTTGCTACCCAAACCGCAAAGAGAAATGCTTACCTACTCCAATATGATTTATGATGAGAGACAAAAGATTGAGAGAGTAAGAGAGTGCAAGGTGGTAATCCGAGAGTGGAAAAAGGAGAGGATATGTGGAGCGAAGTGAGGGGATTGCCCCGAAACCATGCTAACATTGGTTGTCCTTCCATTTCTAAGGACATTTATGTAGGTACCAACATGGCAAGTGAAGGCGAACAATGCCTAAAGGAAGTTTCTTTCCCAGCTTGTGGAGGACCTTCACCTCATGACAAGAAAGAGTCTACTCAAGATCTTAAAGGTAAAATAGCTAACTCTTACACTTTAGAGCATGTGAATGGCAATTGTATGGTTAGTAAGACATTGAGTGTGAGTAGTAGCTTACTTATTTATGAGTCTAATAATTCCTTGCCTCTTGTTGATGATGTACATATTGTGAGTTTGGATATACTAGTTGATCCTATTGATGACGAAATTGACTTTTCTTGTAAGATCAACTTATGTCCACCTATTTTTGAAGACTATATGTTGAACGGAAGTACATAATCTCGTGTAATTGATGTTGATCAACTTGCTTGTGAAGATTATCCCCCACTTGAGTATGTGTGCGATATGCTTAATAGAAATCAAGTGAGTGAAGTATTTGAAAATGTTGGTCAACAAAGTGGGAGTGAACCCGAGATCTCTTATTGGGGTAATCTTGTGTTTGGAACATCCTTGAAACTTGATATTGATCATTTAGACTGTGAGGAACTTGCTTGTTCCAAATCTTTCCGTGAGGTTGATCACACTGTCTTTAGGTGTAATGTCTTGTTTTAAGATGATTTAAACACTTCTAATAAAGCTAGTGGTGAAATAATGGTATAGATTTCCTTGGAAGCTATAGACTATATGCTAACCCACTTTGGTGTGACAATATTCCTCCTAAAGATGGAAATCTCTTCTTGAAAGATGAGAGTACTCTTAGGGGTAAGAAATGTGTAGTTGCGGAAGATACTTTTTCTTTTACTTTGTGTGACTTTATTGTTGAGAGTACTCATGGTTATTATAGGGAAACTAGTAGGGAGTACTCACATGAGGGCACCTTGGTAGAAGTCTATTTGATTGATACCTTTCTCTACTCTCTATTTTCTTTGGATTATATGTATGCTATTATAGAGAGTATGTCATTTTGTTTGGGTGTATACCACGAGAAAGGGGAGTGTTGTCTAGACCCGTGTCTATGGAAACTTTTCCCATTTGATCCCGGTGCCAAATGTAGAAATAGTTATGTTGGTGTACCCTACTTGTTGCTTGGTCTACATGACAAGAAAAGTATCACTCTTGGTGTATCCTATAACCAAATCCTTTGTACATCTTTCATTGAGTTTTTAATACTTATTTCAAAGGATTATTAGTTATACTTCAAGTATGTACCCCCTTGGAGTGATGAAGTTTATTGTTGTTCTAACCCTAACCCTCATGCCATAAGGATGTTGTGCTTGTTTGTCCTTTCTCTTGTTTTGCAAGGTACGAATTTCAGGTTGAATACTTTTCAAGAAGGGGAGGATGATACAAGTAAAATGGCCTCCTTAGCTTTTGATGGCATCATTCAAATTCACTACGTGAAGAATCAAGCTTTGGTCCCATTGAGGGAACGGGATCATACTTGTAGGGGTTAATTTGAGCATGCCATCAAACAAACCCGTGTGTGGAAGATTGCTTGGAGACTTGAAGACTAGAGGACTCATGGGTTTTGACCATATTTGTTGGTTCGCGGTTTTGACCCCTTTTATTAAGGTCATTTTGGTCACTTAGCCTCAAGGTCATTTTGGTCTTTTGGCCTTGTCTAAATGACACTCCATTGCCACCCACCTCATTAAGGGCATTGGAGTCATTTTATCTTTCTTTTGTAATATACTATATATAGTCTATTTTAGGTCATTTCTCTTTAGTGGATGAATGATTAACATTTGAAGTCTTGAAAGTCCTCTCTCTTGAGAGTAACACCTTAGTATAGTTCTTAGTTAGGGATTGAAAAAGCCATCCTTAGAATAGGGCTTGGAAAAGCCAATATTGTTCTTTACTTGGAAACGAGGGATCTTGAGGTGAGTGATTCCCTTGGTGGTCACCGTAAGAGTGTGGTGTTATTGTTACATTAATTAGGGGTTTAGTGTTTGAATCACACTTTGTTCCTAAGTCTTGTAACAATCTATATCTCACTATCTATCCTTTTATTCTTGTAATCATGTTGTGCTTTGTTCTTGTTCGTTACTCTCGGTTTTGTGGTGTTGTTGGACGAATTTGTTGTTCATCTTGTTCTTCATCTTGTTGTTGTTAATCTAGATTGGATGTTGTCTGTTTTGGTGTGCTAAACACCGTGTTCATTTTGTTATTGTGTTGTATTGTTGAATCCGAGAGATGGTCACCAAAGGGGTCCTCGGTTCTTGAACTTGTGGACTGATTTTGGTGTGTGACTTCGTGCTTCCCTTGGTTGTATTGTATCATTTGAAAAATTGAAATAATTGGAAGGTATAATGTTTATTGATGCCTATTTAATGAACAATTGAGCCAAGGTGGAACTTATTATAGTTAGTCATGAATTTTTTACTTTGTTTTATTTTTGTTAGTCGTGTTGTTGACTTGATGATTTGTTTGTCGTAACTTATACTTTTCGGGATATTCGTTATTATCATTGTTTAGGATAATGTCTTGGTTAATTTCTCTATTGAATTATACATGTTTTACTTATTGATATTTATGGAAATAAAGTAAAGTAAAGGTATCGTTGATAGATTTCCTAACAACACCAACAAAAAGTAAAATATAGTTAAGAGTTATGTCATTCAATCTACCCTCTTTGATTGATCTGGCCTTTTCTTCACTTTGGTAGTGAATTATCCACATTATATCCATTTCTATATAAGAGATTCAATCTTTATGACAACGGTCTAAAATGGCTAAAAACAATGCTTTTTCTCCCATTTTTTTCGAATTGGACCGTCGAGGCATAAGAACCCTCTTGCTACATATATGCGAGGCTCCATCTTAGTTCCTATAATGCATGAGTGTCTCTATAGGTAGGTATTTCCAAGAAACATGATAATTGTTGAGGTCATTGTATGGGTACTAAGGGTTATTATTCTTCACTGTCATTGTCATTAAGTCCTTCATAAAGTTGTATGCTCTCATATTTAGTCTAGGTCTGAGATTTAAATGATGATATATTTGAGGGAAAAATAGAAGTAACTCATATTAATTGATGATATGAACTATATACTGAGAAAAACTAAATTCTCATGTTATATGTATATGATTTATCTTAAATTTCTACATTTTATGTTATATGCTACCTTGTTCGGCAGATGGTGTCTACCGGTACATATTATTTGTATTGATGTTATACTTGCTATACCCTTTTATGGGTATAGTCTGGTTGTAGTGTCAATTGAGTTTCTCAGAGGTGGATGGTGATCTTCAGCTACTTCTAATCTTCACATTCAAATGGTGATTTGTGTCATTTCTATTTTCTTTTGCTTATTAGAAGTTCTTGTACATTGTCTAGACTAGGTCCTTATGGAAGGATGTCCTCTTTCATGTATTTAAAAGGAGTTTTTAATAAGTTTCTTAGTGTTTGAAAAGTTTTATGATATTCTGTCACGCTTTTATTAATTAGGGGGTAAGAGTTATCATATCTAGGTAGATTAGTGCAAGTGCCCTCATGATCTGATTAGTTGGAGCATAAAAAACTGACACAATGGTCAGTTTTTGTAAAAAAAAAATGTTTATTTACTATTTTCTAGATGTTGGGATCCATTAGTGGAGCTTACTTATGGCTAGTTCATCACCTCGACCCCCTATCCCGATAACACCCCTAAATTCATTTTTCCCTATAAATACCCATTCTTTCTATTAGGACTATAATGTTGAGGTCATGATGGAACCTCCTTTGTCCTAGCCTTAGTAGGTAATCCAAATCCCATAAAAAGAAGGAAAATTCTATAAAGAAAAAGTAAACCCAAAAATGTGAGACTTATAAACTAAAGTCAGCCAATAACATCTAATAAATAAGAATTTGAACAATGTATATATAATCCCTAAGATATAAGTGTCCCATGTGTAAAGAGCATCTAGTACAACTTAGAATACTAGGAATATGCAATTCTGTCTTCGAGAGGTAAATAAATACAACTCAAAATATAGGGAATATGTAAGTTTATCTCTGAGAGGTAAGTCTGATGCTTAACAATACCTCAAAATGTCCTCACTGATAGCACAAACTTATCTGCCTTGACTTATACAAAAACTAGGATTTTCATCAAAAGGGCATAAAAGGGTGAGTATGGTTCACTTGTTCTCAGTATGTATCATAGGTCGACTAAGCAAAGTAGAAAATAATAAAGTAAAAGATACTGTGAGCACTAACCTGCAAAAAGAAAAGTTCTCAAATAGTAGGTCGCTCTATCTAGACTAATAGTTCAACAATATGGAGTCTAAAGGGGTAATTGTATACACAATATATACATACAAGGGAAAAATAATGTACACAACAACAAGTATAAGAAAGTAACACCAAAGGGGCAAATGTAAATAAATGCAATGATGTAGTATGGTCGAACTTACATATACACCTTCCAAGATTAGTTCTTAGGATAAAACCCATGGATGGTTTGCAACCCATATACTTTCATAATCTCAACATACAAGTAAATGACATCAACCTAGGTTTTCCCATAACTCAAAATCCATCTTGCCTGCAATGACCTCGACTAAGGTTTTTATAAAAAAATTCCCATTTATCTTTCATAATCATAGTATCTCAGTTGTATAGAGTAAACATAAATATGTATAGATGATATGATGATATAGTGCTCATAACAAATAACTATGAAGATGGATATCAATTCAATATAGGTAATGATGAGCTTAGAATCTACTTCATATGGCAATGATTCGTGAATATGATCCATAATAGGACACCACTGGTATGAATAGTCATGTATGAAATCAAGAATATCATATAAAATCCTTCATTCGGGTATAAATTATGTGATATAGGCAATTAAATGCTCAAATAAAGCTATAACATCTAGTCAAGGCCCTACTCAGGTGACACAGAAATAAATTGTGGGCAAATAATGCACAAGTAAAGCATAAATAATCAAATAAAGCCCTACTTGGGCATCACAACATTTACCACCTCTCTAGTCGGTAGTTATGAACATATAAGCCCCTATATAGGCAATACAATAAAGTCTGATAATCTCAAAATATGGTTTTCATGTATAATTCCTTAACCCATAGCATTCATGCTTTTCCAGTTCAATGACTATCTAGCCCAATTTGAAGGAAGTTAGGTTGTATCCTAACTAAAAGTTCCAAAATCCAACCCTAGAACTCTTAAATTAGACCCTTTTCCGCTTTGAACAGCCTCATCACGAGCTAAAACTATAAAAAAATTATCTACACATCAAAAGAGAGCAAAGGATACCGATATCAATTATTTATATGACAGGTCCAAAATTAGGTCAAAAAATGGATTTGAAAATAAAAGGAGTAAAACTTAAAATTTATTTTAGAAATATGTGTTCCATGATTGTGGGAGTCCATATTTGAAAATTCATGCAAAAATGATTTTAAAATGAGATTCAAATTTTTTAAAATGTTTTAAAGCTTAACCAACAACAAACCCACAAAAAATCCAACTTGAAATCAAGATTCTAAACAATTTTGAAGAAAAAAACAATGAAAATTAATGAAAATAAGAGTTTGGAGCTTATCCAAGCACGAGTGATGAAGAAAATTCTTAAAATTGACCTTTCCTGAAGCTTTAAGGTCCAAAAATGGAGAAAAATTATGAAAATGAACTATTTATATTATTTTGTGAACGGTACATTGAGATCGCGGCCTAAGCCTTGGATCACGTGAGTTAATACTGACTTGGCTAAATAATTATCCATTGCATCTGCGGACAGACATTTCTATTCGCGAAGGCCGATAACCCAAACTATTGTATTCCAATTAGCTAATTGCATTCGCGATGAAGGGGATACTGACCCAGACAAAAAGACTCTACAAAATTGTAGACACCCACCTTCACAATTGTTATAAAGGAACAATTCCTTCTCTATATTCATTGTTAATAGATTGTGTTCGCGAAGAAGGACCATGCACCAACAAATCAGCTATTCACTAATTGGTTATTCACATTTTTAAAGTCTTTAAATGGATCTTCGAGATTGATTTTGGACCATAGAAAACTAAACAATATATTCTATGAAGATAGTTTTGATGTTTTTGACTCGATGACAATATTGAATTTTCAAAAAGAGATTATTTTCGATAAATTAGTCCCCATGACCCCTAAAATCTTAATTTAACTAGTTTCCAATGGGTGATCGAAATGCAAAATAAAGTACCCAAGACCAAACTATTTGTTCTAATAACATAAAATAAATATTCTAAATTTAATGGAACTATCCAAATCAGCATCGAGCACCCAAAATCTAAAATGTTGACAGAGGTCAAACTAATGGTTTTTAAAGCTTCAAATAGTCTCAAATTCTCACAAATCCCTCCCGAATAACTCTGGGACTATGCCAACCATCCCACCTCATGATCAATATGTAACAAATAATAGAAAAGACAAAATGTTCAAAATACCTGGAAAAAAAAAGTTTCACATATTAGGTTGATACACTTTCCCCCTTATTTCCCCACAAACTGTCAAATTCTTTCTAGTACTCTCTAATATTTAGTATTTTTTTTATTTGGTTAATCGAAGGGATTTTTTTAAAGGAAAACAAGTAAGAATAAATTTTCATCTCTTAATTTCAAATTTTGGTTATAAATTTTTACCTTATGCAGATGTTCATTACATTTGTTTCAACCTTCATCTCTTTATTCATTAATTATTAATTTTATGTTATATTTTTTTATTTGGTTTTCATATTATTGTATTTTTCACTTTAAATATGTTTGCCAATAAAAAGGTAGAGGTAAAAAAATAATTCTTAGCAAGGTTTTAAATCCTGTTTTTGAGAGAAAAGATAAGGGTATTACTACTAGTAGATGTAGGGATGGAGATGGTTATAAATCATTGCCACCTAGAATGAGAATTAATACCAATGATTTTACTCATGTTGATGAAACTTTTTTTCAATGTTCCCATTGTATTGATGTTAATTCAAATATTGAATTGGACCATAAGGCCTTTGATAGATATTATGGTAATTTTTATGAAGACATAGACGAAGAGGAAGATGTAAAAGAATTAGAGTTAGAACAGACCCCTACCCCTGCTAGTCTAATAACAGAATTACTAGAATAGGATAAAGTTGTCTTTTTACCTGTGTTTACTATGATTGGAAAGACCGATTGGAAAGACTGAGCATCCTAAAATATCATTAGTTTGGAAACTTATGGAATATAATAAGGAGAGCACTACTGTTATTTGCAACATACGTAAGACCATTATTAATCATGAGTCCGGGGGATCAAAAAGTGGGACAAAATTGCTAACTAGGAATTTGAGAAAGTGTAGTCTAGAATTTGCTTACTATAAGTTATTTCTAAGGCTAAGAAATGGGTACACCTTTTCGTGAAAGATCTGTAGGAGGTTCTAACATGGTTTATAATATTTTAAATTTTAGTATCTGATCATTATTATCCTACAACTTCTTTAGCTTTAACAAATATTTGGGTTTCTTTATCTAAATTATTAAATATGAACATATTGAAAATTTTAATGTTTCTATGAATATATGATTGAAAAATTTAAGGAATATCTTTTTTCTATTCCTTAAATTTATTTGACTGCTAATTTGTTCAACCCACCTTAAAAATAAGAAGGTGTGAAAAGTGATTAAAGATATTTATGAAAATTTAGAAATGAAAAATGATGAAGTTCGATTTGTGGAAACGTGTAAGACTTGCACAATAACTAAAGAAATAAATTTGTCTGACTTATATAGTGCCAATCTTGTAAATATTTCACCAGTTGAACCTCCAAATTGTAGGCCTAGATTAACTTATTTTGATATATTATGGATGATTATGTTTTCCTTTATCCTTTTAGCAATAATTATATTGATGAATATATTAATCAGACACGTGAAATATTAACGATGATCATGGAGAACCTCAACTTTTATCATGGAAGAACCAAGAATTGTATGAAACTAATTTTTTAATCTTTTAAGGATGGTTTGGGATATGCTAGCTACGAGAGAATCTTTAGTAGCTTCAGAGAAAGCTTTCAGCATGGAGATAATAATAATTGAAGACCATATTATTTTATTAGAAAAAGATAGTTTGAAAATATTAGCGTTGTCCAGAGATATAATTCAATACAAAATGAAGGAATGTTAGGTTGCAAAAATTATCACATCATGAAAAAATCAAAATAGTTGAACTAATTAAAGAAAATAGTGATGATGACATCAAAGAAAAGGAGCAAGAAAAATACAAGTTCCAAATCATGTTTCAAGGAAATAATAGAAAAGGTATGAAAACTATAGATATTAGTATGATAATTGAGATCTAGTTCAATATGATACCTTCCTAAAAGTTGGTTGCGTAGATAATTAGGTATTCTTCTAATATTGATAATAGATATACTATTTTATTTATTTGAAGAAATTTATAGGCTATTCCCCTTGATTTTTTAAGTTGACTTTTATTTAATACAAGTCATTTCACAGATAACTTGCTTAAATTTGAATACTTAATTAACTTAATTATTTCATAATTATTACAACTTTCAAGTTGCAAATTAATTTTACAACTTCCAAATTCAAACTTGAAAATTAAAGGTTTTATAAATTTAAAGTTCCAAGTTCAAAGATGCAAATTTATTTATTTTTATTTAAATTTGAATTTGGAGGTTATAGATTAATTTTTATTTTTTACATTTGGATTTTATACTAAAATTTTCATTTAAGTTTTAACTAATATCTATTTTAAAAGATATTAGGAAAGCATTAAAAAGTTAAGGCAAAAAATCTAAGTAAAAAATTGTTTTAAAGATATTTATAATATGTAAAACACTTTTAAAAATTCCTTTTTATTTTTAAAAAATAATATAATGATATAAAAATTAAATAAATAATTGGTTGACCAAATTTTGGAATAGTCTGATCCATTAAAGTAATGGTATACTACTGGACTTGTATGGACAATGCGGGTTTAACTTGCTGGCCTAGACTCGATAGGCTTGATTCTGGATAGTGTACTAGTCACTAGGTCATAAAATTGATTTAGGAATTTCTCACCTATGAGATAGTGGTATCAACTATGTAAACTTACCCTCCCTAGATCCCACTTTGTGGGATTATACTAGGTTTTTTTTGTTGTTTTTTCTCTACTCAGCATGGCCTGTGTCCGTTGCTAACCCTAACTGTATATATCAAGGTCTAGAAACCTTATAAAAACCCTTGTTGCAATTTTTAGTTTTTCTATATTTTTACTATTTTTCATCCCCCAAAGTTGTGATATATCATTTATGAGTTGAGGAGATGGTTGACACAATCTCCAAAGTATTTGAGAGTTATTTGAGCAAGTTTGAGGTTTTGAGTAGCCTTGAAAGTGATTGGTTTGACTTTGTAAGCATTTTTTGATCTGAGCATTAGATTATGATTTTGTCAGTTTTATTACATCTAGAATATCAATTTGGGGTAAGTAGTGCGGTTGGTTTCTAGTTTCAAGTCCTTATTCTGAGTTTTGAGCATTAACATAAGAAACAGGTTAAAATAGCTTAAAATGACATCTTTTGATAAATTCAATGACTCCATTAAGATTGAAACATTAGAAATTAGAATACTATCACTATTGATTTATTTCTGTGGGTTGTCGAAAGAAATTTGAGGGTCCATTAGGAGGATTTCGATAATTTTTTGTAATGCCCCGAGTCTGTATCCCGAATGCTACACGGTGCTAGCGATCTCGAAGGACCTCTAGCTAACCCATGACTGGTACCTACTGTGAGCACTGAATCATAACAATACTGAAATCATAATATATCTTAAATAAATGCGGAAGATAGGCTGAATTCACCATAAAGTTCATAACTGAGAAAAATACTGAATACTAATAAACTGAATACTGAAACATTTGTCTAAAATAATCTAGTCTGAAAGCCTCTAACTGTCAAAATATAGAGTTGATGGGTCAATTCCCCAACTAACTCTATCTACTAAATATACTAAACTATTGAAATACTAAAATAATAAATCTCTATCCTCGGACTATGAGGACTCACCACTAACTCTGCTATTGAAAATCTGAACTGCAAAGTACAGTCAGGAGCCCTTGCGTCTGAACCTATGATATGAAACACCATAGCTCAAAAGAAAAGTATGCGCCAGTACTTTTAATGTACTAGTATACTAATTGAGGTAGGATGATATGCATGGGTTCATATGCTTGAACGATGACTAGCTGAGAAACATAGACGTAACTGAATGAGAGTACACACATGAATACATAAATTGTAACTGAGATCATTCTAACACCGGATACTAAGTTCTAAATACTGATTGACTGATATTTGAGTTTACTGATACTGTATTACTGATAACTGAATGACTGTTTCTGACAGTCCTGATTCTGAAGAACTGAACTGAGTTCTGTACTGAGACTGAAATAAAAATAGAAACTGTAGGTGGTAATCATCTTACCAACATGCCCCAAATCTAAGCTAATAGGGGTCCAACCTATGACCCCAATTTGAAGGGTGGTAGTACCGTGCCACGGGTACTAACACTGTCTATAGAGTCAGTCCTAATCTAGTGGGTGACCCCTGAGATCAGTCCTAACTAGTGGGTGATCTCGGAGAATGTCAGTCCTATCTAATGAGTGATATGTCATAACCTACACTGGCTACATAGTTCTTGAACTTAGGGATTGCTTCTAGGTACCCAGTCCTATCTAACGGGTATACCCTCATCCCTAGGTTCGCTTGGTGATGAATCCTACTCATAACTGAATAGACACTGAACTGATTTCTAAACTATACTATGCTAAACTAAACTGTTACTGATCGTGTTTACTGACTGAACTGGACTGAGTTCACTAAGTTTTGTAACTGACTCAGTTTACTGAGTTTGATCGACTGTATAAGTACTACGATTCGATAACATGATTGAGACTGTCCTGCAACTACTACAACTCTAGGTAAATAACTAGATTTTTATGGTATTGACTACCCCCCAGGACTCGATAGCATAAACAATAAGCATAACATGGACTTATATGGAGAATAATACTTGCTTAGTAGCAATAGATTTAGTTTACACATTTTGACAAACACTTGATATACATGAGCTTATGCATGAATAAAATCACATAACAACTTGGCATGAATAAAATTACATAACAACTTGTCATACTTTCAACTAATCAATTCACATAAGAATTTTAAAAAACACTAGGGAGATATAAGTTTGTAGATATGCTAGCATGTCAGGATTTCCCCATTTAATTCACCGGGGCAATTTATCAAACACTTGGGGAACATAATCTATATACACGATACTAAATAACATGTAGGCCTCCTGATTTCAAATTCCAACTTACAAATTCAAGGGCTTTAACATGAATTCTCATAATACTACACACATGTCAAATAAATTTACATGAATCTTGTAATAAATCATGAATTAGAAACACAATTAACATTATTATCATGAATACATTCAAACCCAACATGAAATTCATGAAATCAATAAACTTGAAGTTTTAAAAGAAGTTTTTGAACTCCAAGGGTGGAAGGAAATGCTTGGATGAACACCTAACTGTAACACCCCGTATTCAAGTACATGTATTGGTGTATTCAAGTACGTGTATTGGTCTTATTTATATGGAATTAATTTTTTTATTTTATTTATACCAGAATTTGCCCGTCGATGGTTCCATACGAAGGTTACTGAATAAGCTTTCCAACGATATAAAGATTTCCAAAAATGGATAAGTTTCGGATATAATCAAGCACATTCGAAACTATAAAACGGTGGCCGGGATATGGTGAATAGTAAATGTGCAGGAAAATATCCTGCACACAAACTACTGAGGCCTGCCAATTTTTTTGGGTCAACTTTGAACGATCATAACTCCCTTAATATAATGAACTGGGAGAGCTACGACCTATCAAAAGAAAGATATTTGAGTCTTATTTCCAATGCAATTAGTTTCATCCAAATCCAACGTCTGAGTAAGGAGTTAGACTCGTTTTACTTTAGCCTCTCAAAACAGATTTTTAGGGTTAACTTCAAACGTTCATAACTCCTTGTACAGGATGAACTGGGTGGCCTACTTTATATGAAATGAAATCCCTTTGAATTATCTTTCCAAATATACCAATTTCACCCAAATCCGATATCGGAGCAAAGAGTTATGGTCGATCTACTTTAGCTTGTCAAAACAGTCCACCATGGACAGATTCAAATTTACTTAAAATTTTAAGGGCAATATGGTCATTTTCCATCACCTCATGAACGAAAATTGGTCATTATATACATATACTTAGCCTCATATCTATTATTTATCATCCATTATTGAAGAATAAGAAACCCTAGCCAAATTTCAACTCCAATTATCTTGTGATTCAACCGTAGAAAATCCAAATTGATTCCGTAGTTGTGTTCACCGTCTCGAGGGCTTCGAGAAGCACCCCTTATTTGTGCCAACAGGACTTCAAAATCAAAAGAGCCATTTTATGGTAAGGATGTAAATTATGTTGGTGTTATTTATATGGATATGTATATATATGCATGTAAGCATAAGAAGTGTGTTATTTGATTGTTGTTGAAAGATGATTGGAAATGATGTTGGATTATTCTTGTGCATGGTTGGATTATGTTGAATTGTGAAGGGATTTGGTGTGATGATGTGGTATTGAAATGATGATTATATATATAGATATATACACACATAAACCTATTGTTCAAGTTGGTTTTTGGAATGCTATGCAAATATTGGTTGTATGGAATTATGGAAGAGAATTGTGGTGTTGGGTTGCTAATACTAGATGCCAAACATTTCATTGTAGATAAGTGATTTGTAAAGGCGGGAAGTTGTGTTGAATTGGTATCCGAATCTACGATGAGGTATGTAAAGCATACTCTAACAATGTTCTTTGGCATGAAAACACCAATGTTCCATCAAGTAAGATTCCGAGGTTGTCCAAAAACATGTATTGTTCTACGTTACCAACGAAGTTGTTTCCATCCTATAAAGTGTCAAAATGTTTCATTGATATACCAAAAGGCTCCTATTTCATTGTTGTGATATTGATGATTCTGAAACACATTGTTGATGTACCAATGAGTCTTTATTACATCGTTATTGTATAGAAGGTCTATTACTTGGTTCCTATTGATGTATCATTGTTTCAAAGTATCAAAAATATGGTGGCGACCGAAATAACAATCTCAAAGATTAATTGAACTAAGTCATGGAAGTTCTCTCTTATCGGGTGGTATCCCAGGGGCATAAGCCTAGCATGGGTCGATCCCTATTTCCGTATTTATGGGTGGTATCCCAGGGGCACAAGCCTAGCATGGGTCGACCCCAGTTGATATGTACTGGGGGTAGCCTAATGGTCACAGTAAAGTACAGTAATGATTACAATGATGTTAAGAACGAAGGTAAAGTGATTGAATAAATTCAATGTACAGGTTGTCACAAGTTCTAGTAAGTGTGGTCCACTCCTATTACGATTTATTCACTTGTTTCGGATTTCTATTAAGATCATATATCATATGTGATTATCTACATCTTTACATACTCAGTACATATTTCGTACTGACGTCCCCCACGGGGACCTGCATTTCTTGCTGCAGGCACAGGTACCTCAGCTCATACACCACACAAGTAGGAGCCAGGTCATACAACTATTGTTGGTGAGCTCCAGTTTGCTTCGAAGCTTTTCGAGTCGGTTCCTTATGTTTTGTTATTGTACAGGAGTCATGTGTGGGCGGGGGTTTGTCTCGACCCTAGTTATGTCATGTATATCCTAGAGGCTTTGTAGACATAAGGAAGGGTAAAGTCATGGAAGTTTATATAGTGATGTTATATCTGTATATGTGGTGGCCCCGACGGCCAAGTATTATATATATATAAATTTGTGCGTGTTGTGCTGATACAGGTAATTAGATCCTTCTATATGCAACGAAGTGCTGTCCAAATTTTTGGTGACATGTAAGGGAAAGTACAGGTATTGGAACGGGTTCTCCCGGGTCTTCTCGGCTTCGGGTGCCAGTCCGGCCCGATGGGATTTTGGGGTGTGACAAAAGTGGTATCAGAGAGGTTCATCCTAGTGAGTCTACAAAGCCGTGTCTACGTAGAGTCTTGTTTATCGGTGTGTTGTGCACCACATCTATAAATAGGAGGCTATGGACATTTAGGAATTGTTTTTTTTCTTCATGTCTTATATCGTGCGATAGAGCTTATATTGTATATGAAGTCATAGTTGACCACTGAATCAGTTTGTTTCTCTTATTATAGTAATGATGCCGGTTACCAGAAGCAAGAATACCGGTAAGCAAGTAGATGTGGCTGCCGGAGAGGGGACTAGTAAGTCACCCACTATACCAGCTAATCAAAGTGAGGCTCCAGCTGAGCATGCATCAGAAACTTCCCCCATTCCGGAAGAAATAAGGGGGAGGAGAACTATATCCCCGAGCCACCTATTAATGCTGTTGATCAAGATCTTAGAAATGCAGTACAACTTTTGACTCGTATAGTTGCTGGGCAAGCTCAAGGGCAAGCCATTCCTACTGCAGGTCCAAGTGGTATAGATAGGGCGGCTAGCCTTCGAACACAGGATTTTCTTAAGATGGATCCTCCTATTTTTACTGGATCAGATCTTAACGAGGACCCACAAGACTTTATTGATTAGATCCAAAGGGTCCTAGAGGTGATGCATATATCGGGTAGAGAGACAGTGGAGTTAACCACGTATAGATTCAAAGGTGAGGCTATATATTGGTATGAAGACTGGAAACGGTCAAGGGGCATTGATGCACCCCCAGCTACTTGGAAAGAGTTCAAAGAGGCATTTATTGATCATTATCTTCCATATGAGACTCATCAGGCCCGTGCGGATCAGTTCTTAAATCTTCAACAGGGTAATACAAGTGTGAGGGAGTATAGTCTTCGATTTAATTCTTTGTCCAGATATGCTCTTAAAGTTATAACTACTATGGATGACAGAGTTCATCGGTATGTGGTTGGATTGGATTCGTATTTGGTTAGGGATTTTACTATTGCTGCACTGAATAAAGACATGGATATAGCTAGGATCCAAGCATTTGCACAGAAAATGGAAGATCAGAGGCAAAGAAGAAGAACACAGGAATTTGAAAGCGGATCTTCTAAGAGGGCCAGATCTACAGGGCAGTTTATGGCGCCACAGGGAGGTTTTAGACCTCAATTTTCTGCTAGACCACCTAGGCCATTATTTTCTTATTCTGCAGCTAGTGCTCCACCACAGCATCAGGGGTTCAGAGGCAGTCAATTTGGGCAAAGAAGTGAGGGTCATAGTTCGCGATCAGTGGGTTACTAAGGGCAAAGGAATATGAGCCAATTGAGACCTCCTCAAGAGCCATGCAATAAATGTGGAAGGTATCATTTGGGCGCATGTAGGCTGGGGACCAATGTTTGCTTTTGGTGCGGTATGTCGGGGCATATGATGAGGGAATGCCCACGAAGGTACATAGGGGGTATGGCACGACCTACGGGGTCATTTTTTGCATCATCATCATCGATGCCTTATTCAGGAAGGGGTGCACAGCCAATGGGTCGTGTTAGAGGTGATAGAGGAGCCACGAGTTCTAGCGGGGCTCAAAATCGTACGTATGCTCTAGCGGATCGACAGAATTTAGAGGCTTCCCTAGATGTGGTTACGGGTACGTTGTCTATATTTTCATTCGATTTATATGCCTTAATTGATCCCGGTTCTACATTATCTTATGTTACTCCATTGGTTGCTGGAAAGTTCGAAAGAATACCCGAACTATTAGTTAAGCCATTTGAAGTGTCCACACCGGTCAGGGAATCTATTATAGCTAGAAGGGTTTATCGAAACTGCATAGTAACTGTTTCTGGTCGTGATACGATGGCTGATCTTGTGGAGTTAGAAATGGTAGATTTTGATGTTATAATAGGTATGGACTAGTTGGCGTCTTGTTATGCCACAATTGATTGCTACACGAAAAAGGTATATTTCCATTTTCCAAATGAATCAGTCCTTGAATGGAAAGGTGAAACTAACGCGCCAAGAGGTAGATTTATTTCTTATTTTAAGGCAAGAAGAATGATTTCCAAGGGATATATATATAATTTAGTTAGAGTAAGGGATACAGAAGCGGAGCCACCAATTCTTCATGCTGTTCCGGTGGTAAATGAATTTTCTGATGTATTTCCTGAAGATCTTCCAGGTTTACCTCCTGAACGAGAAGTAGAGTTTGGTATTGATGTAATACCAGGAACCCAATCAATATCCATTCCTCCGTATAGAATGGCCCCAACAGAATTACGAGAATTGAAACAACAATTGAAAGATTTGCTAGAAAAGGGGTTCATTAGGCCTAGTATTTCCCCTTGGGGAGCACCAGTGTTATTTGTACGCAAAATGGATGGCTCGCTGAAGATGTGTATTGATTATCGGCAATTGAATAAGGTGAATATTAAGAATAAATATCCTCTCCCAAGAATTGATGATTTATTTGATCAGTTACAGGCCGCCAAGTGCTTTTCTACGATTGATTTGAGGTCAGGTTACCACCAAGTGAGGGTCAAAGAAAAAGATATACTCAAAACAGCTTTCCGAACAAGGTATGGTCATTATGAGTTTCTAGTTATGTTATTTGGTCTAACAAATGCACCCACAGCTTTTATGGATTTGATGAATAGGGTTTTTAAGCCATTCCTGGATGTATTTGTGATAGTTTTTATAGATGATATTCTAGTTTATTCTAGTTTATTCTAGATCAGAAGAGGACCATGCCAATCACTTACGACAGGCATTGCAGACTCTTCGTGATTGTAAGCTTTATGCAAAGTTATCTAAATGTGAGTTTTGGTTAAAGTCAGTGGCATTTTTGGGTCATATTGTATCTAGTGAAGGGATAAAGGTTGATGCTCAAAAGATAGAAGCTGTGAAGAACTGGCCAAGGCCCACAACGCCTATGGAGATTCATAGTTTTCTCGGGTTGGCCGGTTATTATAGAAGGTTTGTTAAAGGCTTTTCTTCCATTTCACCACCCTTAACCAAGATAACCCATAAAGCATCCAAATTCCAATGGAATGATTCCTGTGAGAAGAGTTTTCAAGATTTAAAGAACAAGTTGATTTCTACACCCGTGTTGGTACTTCCAGAAGGCACCGAAGGGTATACAGTGTATTGTGATGCTTCCAAAATTGGTTTAGGATGTGTATTGATGTATTATGGTAAGGTAATAGCATATTCTTCTAGACAATTGCGGCCACATGAGAAAAATTATCCTACACACGATCTTGAGCTGGAAGCAGTTATTTTTGCTTTAAAGATATGGCGCCACTACTTATATGGGGTTCATGTTGATATATATACTGACCATAAGAGCTTGCAATATATTTTTAATCAGAAGGATCTAAATTTAAGGCAGCGGAGATGGCTTGAACTATTAAAGGACTACGATGTTGATATCCTGTACCATCCAGGGAAAGCAAATGTGGTAGCTGATGCGTTAAGTCGTAAGGCTATGATGGCGCCTATAGAAAGGCAAGGGATGGTTAAGGATCTTCACCAGTTAGCTAGTTTGGGAGTTCGCCTTCTTGAAACTCCGAATAAAGAGCTTATCGTACATAATGCTGCGAAATCTTCATTAGTAGCTGAAGTGAAAGAGAAGCAATATGCAGACCCTATTTTATTACAGCTTAAGGAGAACGTTCAGAGTGGTGCGACCAAGGCATTTGAACTTACGCAAGAAGGAGTACTTCAGTGCCAAAACTGATTATGTGTGCCGGATATAGACGGGCTAAGAAAGAAGATTATGACAGAGGCACATTTTTCAAGGTATTCCATTCATCCAGGATCAACCAAAATGTATCAAGATTTGAAAGATATGTATTGGTGGAATGACATGAAGAAGAGCATTGCAGAATTTGTAGCTGAATGTCCAAATTGCCAACGAGTTAAAGTGGAACAACAAAAGCCCGGAGGCTATATGCAATGCATAGATCTTCCAATTTGGAAGTGGGACATGATCAACATGGATTTTGTTATAGGTTTGCCTCGTACATCTCAGAAATTTGATTCTATATGGGTGATTGTGGATAGGCTTACTAAATCCGCACATTTCTTACCCGTTAAGACCACTTACACAGTTGAAGAATATTCGAAGCTGTATGTTAAAGAAATAGTCCGATTACATGGGGTGCCAACTTCTATTATATCGGATTGGGGAACTCAATTTACTGCAAACTTTTGGAAGTCTTTCCAATGGAGTTTGGGAACACAAGTGAATCTGAGTACAACTTTTCACCCTCAGACGGATGGAAAAGCAGAGCGCACCATTCAAACACTTAAAGATATGCTACGAGCATGTGTTATGGATTTTAAAGGCAGCTGGGATGATCATTTACCTCTTATTGAGTTTGCCTACAATAATAACTATCATTCACGTATCAAAATGGCACCATATAAAGCTTTATATAGGAGGAAGTGTAGATCACCAATAGGATAGTTCGAAGTGGGTGAAACTCTTATGTTCGGACCGGATCTTGTGTATCAAGCCATAGAAAAAGTCAAGGTGATTCAGCAACGGTTGAAAACAGCCCAAAGTCGACACAAGTCATATGCGGATAGTAGAAGAAGAGGGCTAGAATTTTCATTAGGCGATTGGGTATTTTTGAAGGTATCGCCAATGAAAGGGGTGATGAGATTTGGCAAGAAAGGAAAGTTGAGTCCACGATATATAGGCCCGTATAAGATTATTCGAAGATGTGGGCAAGTTGCTTATGAATTAGAGCTACCCCAGGAACTCTCATCAGTGCATCCAGTATTTCATGTATCGATGCTTCAAAAGTGCATCGGAGATCCGTCCTTTATTACTTCTACTGAAGATGTGCAAGTAACAAAAGATCTTACCTATGAGGAGATGCCTATTGCTATATTAGATCGTCAAGTTAAGAAGATGAGAAATAAAGAAGTAGCATCGGTGAAAGTACTTTGGAGAAATCAACAAAGGGAAGAGATTACATGGGAAGCTGAGGAAGCAATGAGATCTAAGTACCCTCATTTGTTCAAAGATGAAGAGGAAGTTTAAGAAACGAAGTTAGAACATTAACAAGTAAGTTTTTGTTTATATATGCATAGTATTTATATGATGATGTGAATGTTAATGGTGGACTTAAACTTGTTTTGGTTGAATAACTACGCTAACATTCGAGGACGAATTTCCTAAAGGGGGGAAGTATGTAACACCCCGTATTCAAGTACATGTATTGGCGTATTCAAGTACGTGTATTGGTCTTATTTATATGGAATTAATTTTTTTATTTTATTTATACCGGAATTTTCCCGTCGATGGTTCCATACGAAGGTTATTGAATAAGCTTTCCAACGATATAAAGATTTCCAAAAACGGATAATTTTCGGATATAATCGAGCACGTTCGAAACTATAAAACGGTGGCCGGGATATGGTGAATAGTAAATGTGCAGGAAAATTTCCTGCACACAAACTACTGAGGCCTGCCAGATTTTTTGGGTCAACTTTGAACGATCATAACTCTCTTAATATAATGAACTGGGAGAGCTACGACCTATCAAAAGAAAGATCTTTGAGTCTTATTTCCAATGCAATTGGTTTCATCCAAATCCAATGTCTCAGTAAGGAGTTATACTGGTTTTACTTTAGCCTTCCAAAACAGATTTTTAGGGTCAACTTCAAACGATCATAACTCCTTGTACAGGACTAACTGGGTGGCCTACTTTATATGAAATGAAATACCTTTAAATTATCTTTCCAACTATACCAATTTCACCCAAATCTGATATCGGATAAAAGAGTTATGGTCGATCTACTTTAGCTTGTCAAAACAGTCCACCATGGACAGATTCGGATTTACATAAAATTTTAAGGGCAATATGGTCATTTTCCATCACCTCATGAACGAAAATTGGTCATTATATACATATACTTAGCCTCATATCTATTATTTATCATCCATTATTGAAGAATAAGAAACCCTAGCCAAATTTCAACTCAAATTATCTTGTGATTCAACCGTAGAAAATCCAAATTGATTCCATAGTTGTGTTCACCGTCTCGAGGGCTTCGAGAAGCACCCCTTATTTGTGCCAACAGGACTTCAAAATCAAAAGGGCCATTTTATGGTAAGGATGTAAATTATGTTGGTGTTATTTATATGGATATGTATATATATGCATGTAAGCATAAGAAGTGTGTTATTTGTTGTTGAAAGATGATTGGAAATGATGTTGGATTATTCTTGTGCATGGTTGGATTATGTTGAATTGTGAAGGGATTTGGTGTGATGATGTGGTATTGAAATGATGATTATATATATATATATATATACATAAACCTATTGTTCAAGTTGATTTTTGGAATGTTATGCAAATATTGGTTGTATGGAATTATGGAAGAGATTGTGGTGTTGGGTTGCTAATACTAGATGCCAAACATTTCATTGTAGATAAGTGATTTGTAAAGGCGGGAGTTGTTTTAAATTGGTATCCAAATCTACGACGAGGTATGTAAAGCATACTCTAACAATGTTGTTTGGTATGAAAACACCAATGTTCCATCAAGTAAGATTCCGAGGTTGTCCAAAAACATGTATTGTTCTACGTTACCAACGAAGTTGTTTCCATCCTATAAAGTGTCAAAATGTTTCATTGATATACCAAAAGGCTCCTATTTCATTGTTGTGATATTGATGATTCTGAAACACATTGTTGATGTACCAATGAGTCTTTATTACATCGTTATTTATAGAAGGTTTATTACTTGGTTCCTATTGATGTATCATTGTTTCAAAGTATCAAAAATGTGGTTGCGACCGAAATAACAATCTCAAAGATTAATTGAACTAAGAGATGAAAGTTCTCTCTTATCGGGTTGTATCCCAGGGGCATAAGCCTAGCATGGGTCGATCCCTATTTACGTGTTTATGGGTGGTATCCCAGGGGCATAAGCCTAGCATGGGTTGACCCCAATTGATATATACTGGGGGTAGCCTAATGGTCACAGTACAGTACAGTAATGATTACAAAGATGTTAAGAACGAAGGTAAAGTGATTGAATAAATTCAATGTACAGGTTGTCACAAGTTCTAGTAAGTGTGGTCCACTCCTATTACGATTTATTCACTTGTTTCAGATTTCTATTGAGCTCCTATATCATATGTGATTATCTACAGCTTTACATACTCAGTATATATTTCATACTGACATCCCCCACGGGGACCTGCATTTCATGCTGCAGGCACAAGTACCTCAGCTCATACACCGCACAAGTAGGAGCCAGGTCATACAACTATTGTTGTTGAGGTCCAGTTTGCTTCGGAGCTTTCTGAGTTGGTTCCTTATGTTTTATTATTTTACAGGAGTCATGTGTGGGCGGGGGTTTGTCCCGACCCTAGTTATGTCATGTATATCCTAGAGGCTTTGTAGACATAAGGAAGGGTAAAGTCATGAAAGTTTATATAGTGATGTTATATCTGTATATGTGGTGGCCTCGACGGCCAAGTATTATATATATTTGTGCGTGTTGTGCTGATACAGGTAATTAGATCCTTCTATATGCAACGAAGTGCTGTCCAAATTTTTGGTGACATGTAAGGGAAAGTACAGGTATTTGAATGGGTTTTCCCGGGCCTTCTCGGCTTCGGGGGCCAGTCCGGCCCGATGGGATTTTTGGGCGTGACACTAACATACCTTGATGTTTGAATTTTTGAAGATTGATGGTGAATTTCTTGGATCTTGATATTGACTTTAATGGGTTAGGTTTGTGTCTTGAGAGAATATGAGAGAAAGTGAGTGTATTTTGCTTATTGAGGGCTGAACTTTGTATTTTGGGGGCTGATTAATGGTGGGAAGATGACCCAAATACCCTTATGGATATGACTTTTAATGACTGAACATGTGCTTAGTGACGCATAGCCCGATGTGCAGCATCGATGGGATCAATTTAATGACCGACATGCCGCGTTGATGGGAACGATGCTATGGCCAACGGGCCGCATAAAGTCCTTGTCGGCTCACTGGAATTTGACACTGGGAGCTGGGAAAAACATTTATCAATGCAATAGTCAGCGCGGCATGTCGAGATTACGTCGATACACTGGTTTGGACTCCCAAACTTGATTTAAACGAGTTTCAAAAATTCTGAAACTCGTTTGAGGACACCTACTGACATTCTTGATCATGGATCAACCCAAAAATCAACATTTGAAGGTAGTATGGATTGTAAAATAAGATTTCCAACTTATGAAGGCTAAAATAATTCTAAGTGTAACCACTTAGCTAAAATTTCTAAGTCTGGGACTTCTTTTCAAGCTTTAACGGACTGAGTTAAGCTTAGAATTTTTTGGGGTCTTACAATATCTCCCCCTTGGGAACATTCGTCCTCGAATGAGGCTGAGTAAGCTAAGAAACACTGATAGACTGAGCTTACACACCGAACATGCATATCTGATGCATGGAACGCTTGACTGAAACTACTGATAAGCTGAGTTTTCAAACTGAATATGCATATCTGATGCATGAGTACAAGACTGAACTGATTCGTGAATGCATGACTAAATATGTGACGGTAATGGATACCATGTTTGTAACTATAACTAAATATGGAACTAAGCCAATCTAAGGAAGACTGATACCTTAAGCTGAGAATACTGATGAACCTAAGATTATTTACTAAACACGTATGAATGGGAACATGAGAACATAACTGATCCTGAAATGTGACACATGAACTGAATATCATGAACTAAGTTGAGCCCCTAAATACATGACTTACGGCTAAGATTGGAACTTGAGGGTCCACCTATGATTACCCACTACTCCAAACTGGATTCGTTACATAAAGAGAAGATAGAAGCTTTAGGTCATGAATGCTAGGGGGATTATAGTGCATCTCTTAAAGGGACATAATGTCCTAAGGGGGAGATGCACTATAATTGGACTGAGCTGAAGGACTGAGCTGAAGGACGGTTGTACTAAACCAGCCCTGTGCATCATCTCAGCTTTTTCTCAGTATCTCTGCTAGTTCGAATGATCGGACTGAGCTGAAGGACGGTTGTACTAACCCTATGAACCTGACTAAGGACAATCTCTGACTCTATGGCCTGGTTTACCTCACCTGAAACATACGTCACTGCCAGCTCTACACACACCCTTATAATTCTTACCACATTCCTTGCAAAGTGGATAGGTATGACCACTGCTCACACTACCCTAGATTTTGGAGCCTTAGGCCCCATCTCGACGGTTATTCTTGAACTTTGGTAATGGCACCCCGACTAAAAGTGGAACTGGGGCTGAGAATCTATGATGAAACTGGGAGCGGTTACTACCCCCTGATCTTAGCTTAGAATTATTTGTTCTATCCCACTTATTCTTTCTACACTCCCCTTCCCCACTCTGTTGAGTGCAAGTCAAAAGCCTAGATAGGACAACAGTCTGCAAATTTTTCTGAGCAACTACTGAATAAGCTAAGGTAATGAAAATAGCTTTGAATTCTGAATGAGAAACATGCTAGTCCAGGGGATCTTCTTGAATGGGATGAGGTGTTGGTTTATTTCCTGTTCTTCTTCCGTTCTTCTTGGGAGTGATGATATATAAATGGAAGGAAGAAATGGATTAGACTGAGATTTTAATTTTAGATTATGCTCACTCGCACGACATGAATACTTAAAGAAGGGAAACAGTTCCTTAAACATCTCGTAGCCTCCTGTCTATAAGTATGACGCACTACACACCTGTACACAAGACTCCACTTGATGCGGCTTTCAGAATTCCTAGAAATCTATTGAACCTTACGCTCTAAAACAAAGTTTATAATGCCTCAGGTTTGTACCCCAGATGTTACATGGAGTTAGAGACCCCGAAGGACCACCAGCTAACCCATGACTAGTACCTTCTATGAGCACTAAATCATAACAATAAAACAATGATAATATATCTGAAATAAATGTAGAATACAAGTTAAAATTTTCCATAAGGTTCATAACAGTGACAAATACTGAATACTAAAAAACTGAATACTGACATATCTATCTGAAATACTCTAGTCTAAAAGCCTCTAACTGTCTGAGTATAGAGTTGATGGGACAGGTCCCTAACTAACTCTGTCTACTAAATATACTGAACTACTGAAATACTAAAATAATAAATCTCTATCCTTGAACTATAAGGACTCACCACTAACTCTGCTGCTAAAAATCTGAATTGCTAAGTACGGTGAGGAGCCCGTACGTCTGAACCTATGATATGAAACATCATAGTGCAAAAGAAAAGTATGCATCCGTACATTGAATATACTAGTATTCTAAGTGAGGTAAGCTGATGTGCATAGGTTCATACCCATGAATGATGACTAGATGAGTAACATAGATGTAACTGAATACGAGTAGACGTATAAATACATAAATTGTAATTGAGATCATGCTAACACTGGACACTAGTTCATAATACTGATTAACTGATATCCGAGTTTACTGATACTATAATACTAATAACTGAATGACTATTTCTGATAGTCCTAGTTCTGAAGAACTGAAATGTGTTTTGTACTGAGACTGAAATTGAAACTGAAACTATAGGAGGTAATCATCTAACCGACATGCCCCAAATCTGAGTTGATAGGATTCCAAACTATGACCTCAGTTGGAAGAGTTATAGTACCATGCCATGGGTACTAACACTGGATGTGGAGTCAGTCCTAATCTAGTAGGTGACCCCTGAGATCAGTCCTAACTAGCAGACGATCCCAGAGAATGTAAGTACTATCTAATGGTTGACATCTCATAACCTATGCTGGCTATGTAGTTTTGGAACTCAGGGATTTATTCTAGGGACCCTATCCTATCTAATGGGTGTACCCCCATCCTTAGGTTCTCTCGGTGATAAATCCTACTCCTAACTAAATAGACACTTAACTGATTTATAATTTGTACTAGGCTGAATTGGACTATTACTGATCATGTTTACTGACTGAACTGGACTGAGTTTACAGAGTTCTGTAACTGACTGAGTTTACTGAGTTTGATTGACTGAGTGAGTACTATGATTTTGTAACATGACTGAGACTGTTCTGTAACTACTATATCTCTATGTAAATATTTAGATTTTTTGGGTATTGAATACCCCCAGGACTCTATAGCATGAACTTAGAGGCACAATAATACTTGCTTAGTAGTAATACATTTAGTTTACACATTTTGTCAAACACTTGATATGCATGAGCTTATGCATGAATGAAATCACATAAAAACTTATCATACTTTCCACTAATCAATTCACATAAGCATTTTAATAAACACTTGGGAGATATAAGCTTGTACATATGCTAGCATGTCATGATTTCCCAATTTAATTTACCTGGGCAATTTATCAAACACTTGGGAAACATAATCTATATACATGATACTAAATAACATGTAGGCCTCATGATTTCAAAACCCAACTTACAAATTCAATGTCTTTAACATAAATTCACATAAGACTACACACATGTTTAATAAATTTACATGAATCTTGTAATAAATCATGAATTAGAAACTCAATTAACATTATAATCATGTATACATTCAAACCCAATATGGAATCTATGAAATCAATTAACTTGAAGTTTTAAACAAGGTTCTTGAACTCCAAAGGCGGAAGAAAACCATTGGATGAACACTTAACATACCTTGATGCTTGAATTTGTAAAGATTGATGTTGAATTTCTTGGATTTAGATCTTGACTTTGATGGATTAGGGTTTTTATCTTGAGAGAATTTGAGAGAAAGTGAGTGTATTTTGCTTATTGAGGACTGAATTTCATATTTTAGGGGCTGATTAAGGGTGGGAAACTGACCTAAATACCCCTTTGGATGCGTCTTTTAATGACTGAAGGCTTGCCTAGTGACGCACAGCCTGGCGCACCATGTCGATGGGATTGACGCTATGGCCGGCCTATTGCATCAATTAGATCGATGCTATGGCTGACGTGCCATGTCAAGTTCATGTCGGCTCACTGAAATTTGACATTAGGAGCTGGGAAAAACATTTATCGATGCGATAGTCAGTGCGGTGCATTGAGATCTCATCGGTCCACTAGTTTGGACTCCCAAACTTAATTCAAACGAGGTCCAAAAATTCCAAAACTTATCCGTCGACACCTACTGACAATCCTGATCATTGATCAACCCAAAATTGACATTTAAAGGTCGTATGGATTGTGAAATAAGATTGCCAACTTATTAAGGCTAAAATAATTCTAAGTGTAACACTTTGCTAAGATTTTTAAGTCTGGGACCTCTTTTAAAGCTTTAACGGATTAAGTTAAGCTTAGAATTGTGTGGGGTCTTACATTTTTCTTTAGATGGGTTGCTGAATTCGGTGCAATCCATAATACTTCTTTGTGTTTGTTGGGCCCTTTCACATTCACAGAGAAGGAATTCTCTAGTCATTGCAGATGCGATGTAGTGGGCGTATTTGTAAAGAGTAAAGTAGGGTTAGGTTGAGTTCTTAGTCATAAAATTTGTGATAGGGCCACCATGATCATTATATGTCTGGGTAATTTTCCTTCACAAACGTGAGGGATAGACCGCATTCATAGTTCACTATTAATAAAACAATATATAAATCTTATTTTGACATTTTTCTTTATTTTTCTCCACGTTGAACCTTAATAACTTGGTTTTGGTGATTACAAGAGGATTTTTCATCAATAAATCTTGAGTAACTTTCTAAACCTCATTTCTATCCTTACCCATTCATTTTATGTTAAAAAAAGTTCAAAACTTGGACTTTAAACTTGGAATTTTGAGTTTTATCGGTTAAAGTGAGAAAATGATTTTACATTGATTTCAACTTTTTTTTCTATGGTTTTTCATATTTAGAACCTTTAAAGTATGGAAACTTGATTCTTTGATAATATTTTATTTTTATCCATTTTTCTTTGGGTCGATTTTCAAAATTTTTTTTACCCAAAATAAAAGTAGCTAATATGGATATCATTAGACTCTTTTTGACATCTAGATTAAATTTTTAATATATTGGATTAATTTGAAGACACACAAAAAGGAAAATCTCCTTGTTGAAGCATCTAGATTTGTGTTTCGACTTTTTAAGGTAAGTTATGACTTAACTTTCTTCAATCAGGGTAGGTAGTTAACCATTTGTGTAAAGTATGCTATGAATTGAGGATTTTATTCTAAGATTCATCTTATGATATTTTTATTATATTATTTTTTCTGTATGGGGGAGTATGTGGATATTATTATTTACTTGAGAGATTATTATTATTGAGATGCCTGTGTGGGGGCTGACATTAGTCATGTTTGAGCCTTACTTACCTTTATTATTATTGTGATTCTCGAGTGGGGGTTTGAATTGATATTATTGATGTCTTCCATGACTCTTTATTACAGTGGTTTTATGCAATGGATTATATCATATTTATTAAGATTTGAGGAGAATTAAGCTCATATATGATATTATTGGGTTTATTTTTTATATGATATTATTTGGTTATGAGCATACAACCTCATTTCATTCATTCATATTTATGGAATTAGTACCACGAAGAAATAGTAATTTTAAGAAAAATGATACTTAATAAAATTCCTTGACAGAGGAATATACCGGTAAGGTTGATTGAGATAAGAGATTATGAATGTATATGGGTTACAAACCTCCCTTGGGTCCTATCCTAGATTCTTATGCTTCAAAAGTGTATATGAGGTGATATTGAGAGATTTCATCCTTAATATACCATTGCATTACATCATTTGCATTTCTCTTATGTGTTGTAATGTGTAAATTTAGTCTTCCTGTAGTTATTCTTATACTATTATTATTCTTGTAGAATTCTTGGGATTTGAGTCATCATTGGGAACTTTTCTATAAGTAGGTGGAACCATGCTCATAGTATCCTTTATTTGTTTAGTTTTCTTCTTTGCTCGGTTCGCTGATGATGCCTACAACATACAATGGCACATACACACTATTGCTTTTTTAGCCCTTTTAGTATAAATCTCATTTCGAGTGCAACCCATTGCACTTGAGATAGTGATATACTGAGGATTTCTAGAGTACTAGTGAGCTCCTCATTTATACATGATTCAAGACTTTATCATATATATCTTGTCATTATTTTACTTTTCAAAGAAAAAGTTATGTAGTTCTATATTCTATCTTAGTATTAGTTCTCTTTACTCATGACACTAGAATTTGAGATTGGAGTTGTATTTCTTTCAGTTTTGGAGTTGTTTTATATTTAGACTTACTTTATTATACAGTCTCATATTTAGGTGTTATTTATCTTCTTTCTGCATTTCTATCTCTTTTGGGTATTTCACTTAGAGACCATTTGGATTGGCTTATTTTAAGTGTTTTTAAGCTAAAATTGACTTTTAAGCACTTTTGATGTGTTTGAAAACATTTAAAAAGTGCTTATAAGCACTTAATTTTAAGATAAAAATGCTAAAAATAAGCAAAAGTCATATGTTAGAAATCTTAACGTAAGGCTTTTCGCTTAAAATGCTAAAAATAAGCCAAAAGCTATAAGTTAGAATTTCAAGCTTATGGCTTGTGGCTTATAAGTCAAAACCCAAAAGCCAATCCAAATCGTAACTTACTTACTAGAGTTGGGTTAGGGTAGGTTCTATTATGTCCTTGACTTTTAGGTCATGAAAAATAGGTGTTGGATGGCTAGTTTCATTTCACGACCAAAACAAGGGCCTGACCGTGATGGGTATTTCAAGTCTATCAAGAACTGGAGACCACCCCTGTTACCTAGTCAAACCGAACATAATGGCCAACAAAGGCTGACTTTCGAGCATATAACAAGATAAGATATAAAATATCTAATGAATCTAAGATAACTAAATATCCAACAACCAATAACCAAAGCCACCCAAGACTACAACAATATCCACAAAACCTCTAAACAATACAGAAAGCCAATCTAAGTTGGGTTATGCCCCCGATTCTAACAATGATAATGATAATGAAAATTATAATGCTAATGTGAACTCTAGAATTCTAGTTTATAAAATAAAACTGATGAAATGAACAAGTCTATCGGAGAATGGAAGCTCACCTCTTCACCACAATGATTGACTAATCGAGCCGATCCACCTAAAACTGTGCAAGAAAAATAAAAGTATCTTCAGTGCCTGTATCACGTGGGGATACATCATCTGGAGACAAATAGTGGGTTGAGCACTAGCAAGTAACTCCTGAATATGGGATAAAATAATTCCAAGTCAAATACAATTCAAAAAGATATGAACATCATTATACATATACGTAAACATAAGTAATATGATGGGATAGAGAAAAAGGTTTACCATGAAGTAAAATTTTTCCCTAGATCATGTAGCTCAACCATCATAATTTCATCATAGTTCATCTCCCCATGATTAAAGGGACCCAATGCATGGTATCTATACGTACAAGAGATAATCAGTAGGAATACTAAAGCCATCCAGGTAGCTAGTAGTCCCAAAATATATTAAGTGTGACACATGCACATGGTCATTAAGACCAAACCTCATGTCAGAAAAATGAGTTTCTAGTTTAAGTCATTCTGAGACCCACACCTTTACAACTTTGCTACATAACCCTCATTAAGACCAATTCAAAATCAAGTTTCACATAACTCAATTATAAACCACAAAACCAACCATTAAGGTGCACCATGGGTATCATCATACCCTTAAACTTGCAAGCTTATCTATATGCCATAACAATAATATTAAATCTTTGGGGTAACGCCTCATCCCCATTGTTTATAAAATTAAACCATAGCCAACAAGGTCTTTAAAAACCATGTTCATTGTTTAACCTTTTTTTTGCAATGCAATAATATTGGTGAGTAATTCAAAACAACTGAAAATCTTGGAATTCGAAGCCATTTACATGAATGGGTAAGGGAACACAATTATTTATAAACCAACTACAATTTCAATGCATCAACTTGGGGAAAACAATGACCTTTTAGTTTATTTACCATACCGATGCACCCCACACATTAAAAACTATTAGTAAAGCATAAACAATGCATAATAAATCATGGGAAAGTAATTTAAGAACCAACCATTCCAAAACCCTCAACCATGTTAAAAATCCACTTTCAAAACTGTACAATTAAACTATGTAAAATACATGATTTTCATAAATTAAGAATTAGGGAAGAGTAACATTCCTAAAATACCAAGATCTATGGAGAGAATTAAACCCTTAAGCCCTTAGCTGACCAACTTCTTGGAAACCCCAAGTATCTGGAACTTATAGAATTTATAGAATTTTGAGAGTATTTTGATTATTTTATGGATGAGAAATAACCCCCTTGAGTACATTTTGGATGTGGGGTCTGAGCAAGGGAAAAGGGGAATTGATAAGAATGCCCTTAATAAAGAGACTAAAATTTGACCGCCCAGCTACTACGAGTGACTTTGCGACTCATAGGGTCACCTTATGACTAGTAAGGTCTCACTTGTTTTATGGACAATGTCAATGATCACAAACACTGGCTTGGATACAAGTCATAAACTCGTACTCAGAGATTATGAATTGCAGGGTCTAGTCATTGTCCAAGAAGAAACAATTGGGAATCACACTGGTTAGGCTATGAAAGACGCCCTATGACATATTTTGAGTATTTATTACTTGAATACAATAGTCATTGCCATAGAAGGATCTCCATGCCAGCGTACTATCTAGTCTTCGATTGGGTCCTTAAGACCCGCCAAGATTCCCTACGACTTGTATGGAGAGTTGTAGTCTGGGCAGTGAGGATAAAATTTCAAAATCTTTTAGTGAAAAAATTTTTGGGTGTTACAATTTACCAGTGTTGTGATTAAAAGAGAAATATATCCAATAGAGTCACATAGAGTGATATGTTAATGTCTCTATCTATCATCGAAAAGTTATGCAATCTTTTAGGAAAACTTCTTTAAATTTATTCCTTATCATGCAAGTTATTCATGCCAGTATTCCAAACATGTATTCCACTCTTTTTTGTGCAAATGATACGGACTATATATAGAGTTATTGAAAATGCTATGATAGCACCAGCTGTTGTAGCCCCAGCTAGGCACAAGGAGGGGCTGTGGTTGAGACAAAAGTAGAGGCCAGGAATAAGGAGTGACTCCAACTAGAGAATAAGATTGAACAACCTCTCTTGATCCTGATATTGATCCCAATGAGGTGGATTATTAGCTAGAGGATATGGGACTAGCCCAGACCACTCAAGGTTTCATTGTTACACAGATGTTGTTGGATCTGCTAATTTGTATTTTGGGTTATTTATATGGCATACCCCAAATAGGTATTTTATCAAGTACATAGGATTGTTCTCAAACTATAGGAGGTCTATGGCACCAGCATAAGCTCCTACTTATGTTTTTTTGAAACGACAGAACCAGGGCCTTGTCGTAATGGGCACTCTCAAGTCTAACCAGAATCGGAGAATATCCTAATACCTAACCAAACCAAGCAACTAGTACCCTGAGTCAGATGAACTCCAAACATATGACAAGATAATTTATTAATAATGTGGTAACTTTGGGATAAGCCTATATCTGAGGACAACCCAACCAAGTCGATCTAACTAATAACTAAACTCAACCATCCGAACCAACCAATAACCAATCCAAAACCATAAATCATAACCAAGATAATAACCTAATGTGTATATATATATATATATAAATCATAACCAATCCATACCATACCCAAGTCCACAGTTGTCCATATAAAGCCTCTAATCAAACCAAAGAGTACCTAGTTGGAATATTCCCCTGACATAGCCATAAACCAAGTCTATAAAATACAAAAGTACATAAAGTAATCCATGATATGAAATAAATGCCCTCTAAACTATGGAAGCTCAACACTTCAATCCAATAGCTGATCCTAAATCAAATCACTGGAAGGAGGAGTAGAATGGTCGGTTCCTGCACCGCATGGCGATACAGTTTTTCGAGGACAAGTTACCAGGTGAATGCTAACAAAAACTCAAAATAAGGATATAATAACTCCATTTATAAAACCAATTGAAATCATCCACAATGCATAAAAACCATACAATATATATATCCATGACGGGAAAGGGAATCAGGTTTAGTATACCTTTAAAACCTTTACATGGGCTATGTAGTGTTGTCATCCTAAGCCACCCAGGGCTATATGGGTTCAACTCTCCTGGTTAAAGTTCCCCAGTGCGTGAAGATACATGACCAGGGTATAAGAACTGTGATGACTAGTATATTTCTCAAAATATAAAGTAGGACATCATGCACACGGTCACTAAGATCAAACCTCACATCGGCAAATATAAGTTTCCAGTTTTGATATCCAGGTACCCCCACCTTCTATGGCTTTGCTACATACCTCACCATTATTGCCCAATTAAAAACCATTACCAACCAACCAAACCATTATCCATTTATTAACCAAGGCCATTAGTCATGGTATCATAATACCGACTATAACTTGCAAGTATTCTCCATAAACATCCATTTATGGATTATGGAATTCCCATGTACCCTTCAATTTACCATATTAAACCATTTGGTGGATTTCTGTGTACCCCATAAATATTACCAATTAATCCATAATTTTTATTAAAACCAATTTCATTAATTTATTAACTTAGGGGGACTCCTACCTACCGTGCAAGGTTTTCAATAGACCAAACATGACCACCGAGACCTTACCCTTTAAGATATTTCAAACCATTTTGGGACATTCCAATCATTTAAAGAATTTATAGCATTTAAACAATGCAAAAACATCTAAATCCATTTAGGCTTCCATTACCAAAACATATTATACAAGAGTTCCAATAAAAGTTCAATAATAGAGTAGAAATATTTTTTTAGGTAGTTTATCAAACATATTGAGGGAATACCCTTACCAAGACCAAAATAAATATATAAACCATCATAATCAGGGTTACTCAAGACCCACTTGTTAAACCATAACCAACCAATACCCACATGTGCAAACCATTACCAAAAATATGTAAAAATATAGTTTAAACCAAGACCCAAAAATATGCCTCAAGACCCTCAACATTGTTTCAAAACAACCATTTATGATTTCACAAATCAATGTTTAAAACATATTAAATCATTCCTTTAGTTGGAACTAACAATGAGGAAGAGAACATGCCTTATACATTAAGATTCACGGAAGAAATATTGACATTTGATCCCTTTGAAGAACACATGAAGAAACCCTAGCCTCCAATTTCTAGAGTGAGTTTGAGATAGAATTTGAAGTGTTTTAATCCTTTAACAAGTGTTATGAAAGGCCACCAAAGGTTATATGATGTGAGGAAATAAAGGCTTTGAATTAGGAAATATCTAAAATACCCTTGACTTATATTTAAAACAAGCCATGATGTAGGATAGGACTCACTTATGCCATCTGTACCCTAGGGTACAAGTGGTACCCCAAATTATACCCTATACCTTTCGAAGACCCTACATACTGGCTCCTATATGACTCATAAACCTAACTCATACCTTAGGTTATAAGTGATACACCAACCATACCCACCTATAGTATCTTGGACAGTTTCACAAGGCCAAACATTCAAGCACCATACAACTTAGCCTTACACCCCTCGTATCTTTCTATATGACTCATACCATTTTGAGTCGTATCTTGGGTAGAACTCAAACCAAAAATGCTGCCTAGTTTACAAGTTAACCCTCAAGACAACCCCTAACTTATATCCGAGGGTATGAGTGGTACCCTTGAGCCGTACCAAGTACATAAGTCCAAAACCAAGGAAATTTTGCAAGGTTCCAAGTCCTAGGGTGTTTTATTTTTAGAGTGTTAGCACATAACCAACAATTGTTGTAGCCTCATATATTAAGACACTACCTATTACATTTGTTGTTCAGCCTATAGATTAAGGTCCTATGATATCTGTTGATATGCAAAAGAAATTTAAGATGTCTATCAAATTAACCCCTCCTAAGTTAAGTGGTGTTATTAGTAAACCTACTTATGAGTTTTTGATTGATTATCAAGAGAGGATGCATAACCTCAATTTGCTTAAATCCTATGATGTTTTTACATTATATACTAGTTGGCTGATATGGTTAGGCATTGGTGAAGATATCTTGTAAGTTATAGACTAGTTGGTTCCCCTTTTCCGACATGGAACCAGTTTTGGAGATTTTTCTATAGAGGTTTAGTCCCTTTAGAACGAAAGACCAATGATGATATGAGTTTAGTCATTTGGAGTAGGTATTTAATACTATTACAAAGTATATTTCTTGCTTTCATTCATTGAATATATATTACATTACTAGTATTTCCCTTGAGTTTGAGAGGATTAAGAAGTTTTTTAAGAGTATGACTAGTTATTACAAGTCGTTAATGATTTAACTAATTGTTGTTAGTGGTTTTTTCAAAGTATAGTGGATCATTCGAAGATGGTTGAGACTATAAAAATAGTTATTTAGAGTTTTGGTACCATAAGGATATGCTATCAAGGTGATTTCAATGGTCATTCACCCCAAGGTAGGTATTTATTATGTAGATATTCTTCTTATGGTTATCAAGCAAACTGATTTAGGCAACCTTGTAGTGTTCAAGCATAAGTTTATGTCTTTTGAGACTTTTAGTGGTTAAAAATTAAGCCATGTAGATTGAGGGTCTCATTCTTCTTTGCCAGGAATAAAGGGAATTTCGGTTCTTTTGGGCCCTTTTAGTTTAACTCTTCTAGTAGTAGATGGTTGGTTTGTGATAGGTTTAATAAGTTAGAGAGGGATTTTCTCCAGTGTGTGATTGGTTATCCCAAGTAGGGTTCTCTACTTCACATTTGTCTGACTCGAGTGTCAGTAGTTAGAATGGGTGCATAGGGCAGTAAAAGTAGTTATAGAGGTACCAAAGTGAGTCTTTGAGAACTCATTGTAGTGGACGATGATTCACTTACTCTGGTAGCAGACGTTATTAATGTTATGCTTTTCTAAGATATCTAAGGTAGAGGCCTCTGATACAAAGATTGAAATACCTTAGGTTTTGGTCCTTGGAAAATTCCTGAGTTTTAGCTTTTTATTGATCATACGACCCACCATACGAGCCGTATGGTGAGGGTATAGGTCAGGTGACCCCACCTCATAGGATGTCTAGTGTTTGGTGGTCATGTTTTTGTTGTGGTTATGATTTAGTGGTATGGGTCATATGGTTTAGTAATGGGTCGTAGGGTTGATACTTCACATAAACTTCAACATGGTAGCTTGTCTTGTCTCTGAGTATGAGTGGCTCAATATGAGCCTTGATGATAGGGTACGAGTAGTATTGAAACACTTTAGTTTCTTAACCATAGAAAATCCCCTTGCATTGAGTATTTTAATAGAACTCCTGCATATTTTCAAACTTAGTAAAGGAATTATACATTGTTTAAATGGCCTGGAAAAGTAAATGGATAAATGGTTATGCTTATGGGGTACATGGAATTCCCTAAGTTGTTTTATATGGTAATTGGAAAGGGAACTTGAAACTCCCTTTAAACATTTAAAAGGTTGGCTATGGATGATACTTTCAAGTAAGGATTTGTATGATGATACCAACAATAATGGCCTTGGTTAATAATTGGTTAATGGTTTAGTTATTTAGAAAATACTTTTAACTGCACATTAATGGTGGGATGTTTAGCAAAGTCATGGAAGGAGGAGGTCCCGGGAGGACCAAAACTGGTAACTCATATTTGCCAATTTGAGGTTGGTCTTGGTGACCGTGTCCATGATGTCACATAATATTTTGGGGGATGTACTAGTTTCCAACAGTTGAAAGTGCATGGAGGAATTATCCTACATATGATTTGGAGCTGTTGGTGGTTGTGTTTGCTTTGAAAATATGGCAGCATTATTTGTATGGTGTACATATGGATATTTTTTTGGATCATAGGAGTCTATGGTATGTGTTCACTCAAAAATAGTTTAATCTCAGGAAAAGGATATGGTCAGATCTTCTCAAGGACTACGATATGAGTCTTCTCTATCACCCAGGTAAGGCTAACGTGGTTGTTGATACTCTTATTAGGTTATCCATGTGGAGTTTAACTCATGTAGAGGAAGGAAAGTGGTAATTCATAAAGGATATTCACCGCTTGGCTAATCTTGGAGTTTGCCTCTTGGACAAAAATGGTGGTGGTGTGATGGTGCAGGAAGTGGTTCAATCATCTCTTGGTACAAAGATTATGGAGAAGCAAGTTCTAGATCCTATCTTAATAAAAATCAAGAGTGACGTTAATGGGAAAAAGGTAGTGGTGTTTTATATTGGTGGTGATGGTACATAATGGTATCAAGAGAGGTTGTGTGTTCCTGATGTCGACAGTGTGCGACAAAGGATTTTGGTTGAGGCGCATGAATCACGCTATGTTATTCATCCTTGTTCAACTAAGATGTATCATGATCACAAGTAGATCTATTGGTAGAATGACATGAAGAGGAATATGACAATTTTGTAGCCAAGTGCATGGTGCGTCAATAAGTTAAGGTTGAGCACATGCATCTAGGAGGGTTGTATAAAGAAATTGCTTTACCCGAGTTGAAGTGGGAAGTATTCAATATGTGCTTTGTTACTGGTCTTCCTCGGTATTAGAATCAATATGATTTGATTTGGGTCATCATGGATAGAATGACTAAGTCTGCCTAATTTTTTTCTCGTGCGGACTACCTTCTCGGTTGAGGATTATGTGAAGCTGTATCTTCAACAGATTGTAAAGCTGCATCGGGTGCCTGTTTCAATTATTTTTTATTGTGGCATGCAATTTACATCTCACTTTTAGCGACCTTTCAGAAAGGGTTGGGGACAAAGGTTAGTCTGAGTACTAATTTCTACCCATAAAAGGATGGCCAAACGGAGAGAACTATTCAGACATTAGGGGAAATGCTTTGGGCTTGTGTGAATAATTATGGCGGAAATTGGGTTGAGTAGACCTTTGGTGGAGTTTTCTTACAACAATAGCTATTATTCTAGTATTGGTTGCCTTTTGAGGCATTGTATGGTAGGAGGTGTAGATCTCCTATTAGTTGGTTCAATCTTGGTGAGGCTGATATGTTTGGTTCCGACTTGGTTTACCAGGATATAAAGAAGTTGAAGATACTTTGGGAGAGGCATAAGGCTTCCTAAAGTTGCCAAAAGTCCTATGTAGATGTTAGACGTAGAGACCTTGATTTTAAGGTTGGGGATAAGGTTTTTCTTAAGATGTCTCCCATGAAGGGAATAGTTTGGTTTGGTAAGAAGAAGAAGCTTAGTCCCTAGTATGTTGGTCCTTATGAGGTTTTGCGGAGAATTGGTTATGTTGCTTATGAGCTGGAGTTTCCTTCTAGCTTGATCTTGGATCATTTGGTCTTTTATGTATCCATGTTGAGGAAGTGAATTGGTGATCCTTGTCCGATTATTCCTTTGGAAGGATTGGGTATCACAGATTCTTTGTCTTATGAAGAAATCCCAGTTGAAATCTTTAATAGGAAGGTTCGTCGAATACAGAGCAAGGATGTGGCTTTAGTTAAGGTTCTTTGGTGGAACCATATAGTGGAAGAAGCAACATGATGGAAGAGGACATGAAATCCAAATATCCGCATTTGTTTTTTCTCCTGGGATTCGTGCAAAAAGTATGCGTTCTTCAACACATCTTTATTTTCTGAGTTTGTTAAAGGAAAGATTAATATATTTACCTTTTTGTTATCAAATATTGTTAAAGATTGGGAATATAATTGATAAGATAATTCAAATGACTCATGTTTGTGGTTACCCCTACCTTGTTCGTCATTCGGGGATGAATGTTCCTAGTGGGGGAGACTAAAACACTCTAGTTTTTGGATATTAGAAAAATTCCTGGAATTTAGACCACCAGACCCAATATGACTTATGGGTACGAGTCGTATGTTGGGATACAAATGGTATGGTCCAGTCGTACAATGACCAGTGTTGGTTGGTGGGATGGATTTTTGTTACTAGAATGCATAGGACTTAAGGTTATGAGTCATATTTGTGGTTATAGATCATTTGGTTCCTTATTTTAATCTTAGACTTAGTTACATAGGTTGGATCTGAGTACGAGTGGCTCACCAAGAGTTGTAATTTTGGGTACGAGTCGTATCAAGGACTCATATGGTGGACAGTGTCTATATCCTCCATTGGTTTAAATATACCATGGGTGCATATGTAGGGTTTAGATCATATGCATTGGCTATGAATTTTTTGGATTAAACGTATGTAAGACAGTATTGGATCCAAAGATTGAGTCTTAGGATACGAGTGGAGGGTACCAATCATATAGAGGGTAAGACTCGTTAGGGTCAGTCGTATCCCTGGGATAGGATTTTGTCCAACTTAAGTAGGGGTATTCTAGACATTTCCCCACTTATCCTAATAAGGTCCCACGACTTCTACCCTACTTGGAAGGTTATTCACCCTATTATTCCATTCATTAACACTTAGAAACTCTTCTAAAATACTCAATAATTCTCTTAAGAGCTTTTGGGCAAGGAAAGCTAAGGTTTCAACTAGAGGATTGATTTGAGGTTTTTCTTGGTGATTTTTTTCCACCATTATCTTACTTTAAGGGTTGTTCTCTTCCCTCATTGTTAATTCAAACTAGAAGTATGTTTCTTGTGAATGTTTTCATGACTTCATTGATTGTGTAATTTTGTTTTTCAAATATGAATTGGGGGTTTTGATATGAAATGGTTAATTATGGGTTTCCATGGTTTAATTATGCTTTATTTGCATTAATGGTGATTTTGGATAATTGGATTCCATCGGAATGGTTTGATGGTAATTAGAATTGGTTTTGGTTATATTATGCCCCCAATGTGTTTGACAAGATGCCTATAATAATGTTTTCATAGCATTGAGTATTTTAATGGAACTCTTGCATATTTTAAAACATGTTAAAGGAATTATGAATTTTTAAATAGCTTGGAAAGGTAAATGGCTAATGGTTATGCTTGTGGGGTACATAGAATTCCTAGAGTGGTTCAATGTAATTAGAAAGGGCACCTGAAAGTTCCCTTAAACCTATAAAAGGTTGACTATGGATGATACTTGCAAGTAAGGATTGGTATGATGATACCAATAATAATGTCCTTGGATAATAATTGGTTAATCATTTTGTTATTTGGAAAAAAACTTTTAATTGGTCATTAATGGCAGGATATGTAGCAAAGCCGTAGAGGGTGGAGGTCCCGGGGTGACCAAAACTGGTAAATCTTATTGTCGATATGAGGTTGGTCTTAGTGACCGTGGGTGTGATGTCACACTATATTTTAGGCGATGTACTAGTTATCCTAGGTTTCTTTCCTGGCCGTGCTTCTACACACAGTGGGGCTCTTTCTGTAAGGGAACTGAACCCATATAGCCTGTGGGTACTTTAGGACTGCAAAGCTACACAGCCCAGGAAAAGGTTTTTAAGGCATGCTAAACCCAGTCCCCTTTTTCGGCATGGTTATATATATATATGTATGGTTGTGTACATATATGTAGTTATACTTGGTTTTATAAATGGAATTATTTAATCCTTATCCTAAGATTATGCTAGCGTTCATCCGCTTACTCGTCTACTAGAGACAGTATACCCATGCTATGAAAGTACTAACCATTCTACTCCTCCTTCATAATGATTGATTCAAGGATCACCATTTGGACTAAAGTGGTAAGCTTCCATTCTTTTGGAAGGATTTATTTCATGTTATGGATATTTCAAGACACTTTGATTTTGGCCATGGTTGGGGGCATGTCCCAACCAAATTTTATTGCTCTTTTGGTTAGAGGCTTTGTAGTACTACTATGGGTTGGAATGGGCATGTTCAGTATAGGTATTAGCCTTAGCGTTGGTATTATTATTGGGTTTGGCATCATCAGAAAAATTTCTCATAGTTCCATCATATTTCATTTTAGTATTAATTATATTATGTTTTGGAACATCTTTGGTTATGACATGGTTTATGGTTGTTATTTTAGTGTTGGTTTGGTATGGTTGGATTGTTGGTATGGAATGGTTATACTCAGTTGGGTCGATCACAGTTGTGATCCTATCCCAGAGTCTTCATGCGAGCTGTTACACTAAATTGTTATATGCTAAAAATTTAGCCTGGTCAGGAAAGGCAACTGAAGGTTGGGTTGGGTAATGGGGGTAGTCTCTGTTCCTAGTCTGACTTGGGATACCCATAACGACAAGGCCCCCGGTCGGATCGCGTCAAATTGGTATCAGAGCCTAGGTTCATTGTCAATTGTGATTCCATAAAGCCTTGCCGTGTAGAGTCTCTTTTAGGGGTGTGTAGTGTGTCACACTAATAAGGGAGAGGAAACAAGGCATTTAGGAATGTCTTACTTTCTTAGTATTTTATTCTAAAGCCTAGAGTCTCAGTCCTGTAATCTTGTCTAATCCTTGTTTGTTCATCTTTCAGAACATGCCTTGTAGATATGGAATAGAAGGAAATTCTTCTATCCCATATGGGGGTAATTCTGAAGTGGTGTATCCTACTTCTGGGGTCGATCTTTGATCTCACAATCCTATCCCTGATAGCTCTGGAATTCTACCGGTTACTACCAGTCCTCCTTAAAATGAGGTGGCTAATGCAGAATTTCGTCAGTCTATTCATATTATTGCTTAGATGGTTTCTTGTCTGTCTGAATAGGGTACGACTGGTGCTTTGTCTACTGAGGCCACAAGAGTTGGCAAGTTTATTAAGATGGGTCCTCCTACTTTTTTTGGAGTGAAGGTGGAGGAGGATCCACAGGGCTTCTTGGATTAAATGGAAAACATATTTCGATTGATGCAGGCTACCAATATTGAGGTGGTAAACTTTGAATCTTATCAACTCAAAGATATTACATATCATTGGTATGGAGAGTGGGATGGGGATATGAGTAATGCGGAAGAATCAGTCTTGTGGGATACTTTTTCTAAGGACTTCTTCGATCATTTCTTTCCCCAAGAGTTGAGAGAAGAAAAGATAGAGGAGTTTATAAACATCAAGCAAGGGAGGATATCTGTCAAGGAATATGCCTTGAAGTTTCACCAATTTTTAGGGTATGCTCCGGATTTAGTTGGTGATATGAGGGCAAGAATGAGGAAGTTCGCTTCTGGGTTGAATTAGGATCTGATTTATGAAAACAAGACTTCCTTTTTTATTAAAGATATGGACATATCTAGGTTGAATATTCATATGTAGCTAGTGGAGGATAAAAAGAGAAAGCTGGAGTAGTTTGAAAATAGACTGAGTAAGAGAAGTAGGTTGTCTGATCAGGGAGGTGTCCAGTTTAAGGGTGCTCGGGATTGTGGCAAATAGCAGAAAAAAAGTGGTGGAGTTCTAGTTCCTACTCTTCTGCTAATGGTCCTTACCAGGCGGGCGATAGGCGTCGTCAAGGTGGTGAAAATTTTTGGGCACATGGTGCCCAATCTAAGGCAAGCAGAAGTCAGACAGTTTCTTCTTACCCTTATTTTCGGTTCTATGGTCGTCCTCATCTGGGTTATTGCGATAAAGAAAGGGAAAAATGCTTCAAATTTGGCCAGGCAGGCCATCGACTCAAGGATTGTCTTGTTAATAAGGTTACTAATAGGGTGAATATAATTCATATGGCTTTATCTTATGCTTCTACACCTGCTGGTATGGCATCTACTTTTGTTACTGCTCCTGGTTCTAATGTTGGTTGAAACAGGTTGTATGCATTAGCATACCAACAAGAATTTAAGTCATCACCTGATGTCATTGCTTGTATGTTATAACTTTTCTCTTGAGAAATATATTATTTTCTTGATATGGGTCCACTTTTTCCTATGTAACTCCTTATGTGGCTATATGTTTTGGTTTCAATTCAAAAGTTATTTTGGATCCTATTTCTATTTCAGCCCAAGTAGGTGACTCAATTATTGCCCAGAGAGTCTATATGGGGGTGAGGGTGTTATCTGTTGGTGGCAAGCAAACCTTGGTGGAACTGTTTGAGTTTGCTATAGCGGATTTCAATGTCATTCTGTGTATGGATTAGTTGCATTCTTGTTATGCATCTTTTGATTGTTGGACCCATAGGGTTATCTTTAGGTTCCCTGGTGAGCCGATTATAGAATTGAAGGGTTGTTCTTTAGCTCCTAAGGTGAGATTCATTTTTTATCTTAGAGCTTGGAGGTTGATCTCTAAAGGTTGTATTTATAACTTGGTCCAAGTTAAAGATTCTAAATCGGAAGGACCTTCTTTCCAGTTAGTTCCAGTGGTTAATGAGATTCCGAAGGTCTTTCCAGAAGTTTGGTATTTATCTAGTTTCGGACACTTATCTAATTTCTATTCTTTCGTATAGAATGGATCCGGCTGAGTTGAGGGAACTTAAGGAGAAACTTTTGGATTTTTTGGATAAGGGGTTTATTCATCCTAATGTATCCCCATGGGGTCCACTGGTGTTGTTTGTGTGCAAGAAAGATGGTTTCCTTCGGATGCAAATTGACTGTCAAATGTGAACATATTGATGGTCAAGAACAAGTATCCTCTTTCGAGGATAGATGATCTGTTTGATCAGTTGCAAGGTGCCAAGTTCTTTTCTAAGATAGATCTTATGTCTGGGTACCATCTTCTAAAGATTAGGGAGTAGATATCCCTAAGATGGCATTTTGTATTCGGTATGGGTACTTTGAATTTTTAGTGATGTTATTTGGGTTGGATCTTATGAATAGGGTTTTTGTCACTATTTAGACCTTTTGTTATTGTGTTTATTGATGACATTCTGGTTTATTTGAAGAGTGAGGTAGATTAGGCTAATCACCTCTGTCTGGTGTTTTAGACCTTAAAGGAACAATAGTTGTATGCCAAGCTCTCCATGTGTGAATTTTGGTTGAAAGCTATAACTTTATTTGGTCATATTATTTCTAGTGCGGGGATATGGTGGATCCACAAAAGGTTTCTATGGTAAAGATGCCTAGACCCACGATTCCATCCGACATTCGAAGTTTCTTAGGTTTAGCTGGGTATTATAGGAGGTTTATGCAAACCTTTTCATCTATATATATTTTTTTGACTAAGTAAACTCAGAAGAAGGTCAAGTATTCTTGGTCAGATGCTTGTGAAGGTAGTTTCGAGATGTTGAAGGATAAGTTAACTTCGGTTTTAGTTCTGAGCTTGTCGAAAGATAATGATGGGTTCGTGGTATGTTATGATGCATCTCCGGTAGGGCTTGGTTGTGTGGTGATGCAGCATGGGAAGGAAATTTCCTATGCTTCCTAGAAGTTGAAAGTGAGAGGATTTATCCTACTCATGATTTTGAGTTGTTGGCGGTTGTGTTTTCTTTGAAAATATGGAGGCATTATTTGTATGATGTGAATGTGGATATCTTTTCTGATCATAAGAGTCTATAGTATGTGTTCACTCAGAAAGAGCTTAATCTCAGGAAAAGGAGATGGTTAGATCTTCTCAAGGACTATGATATGAGTCTTTGCTATCACCCAAGTAAGGCTAATATGGTTGTTGATGCTCTTAGCAAGTTATCCATGGGGAGTTTGGCTCATATGGAGGAAGAAAAGTAAGAATTGGTGGGGGATATTCACCGCTTGGCAAATCTTAGAGTTTTCCTCTTGAACTACAAGGATGGTGGTGTGATGGTGCAAGAAGTGGTTAGATCATCTCTTGGTACGGAGATTAAGGAAAAGAAAGTGCTAGATCCTATCTTGACAAAAATCAAGAGTAACTTTAATGGGCAAAAACTAGTGCTGTTTGAGATTGGTGGTGATGGTACTTTATTGTACCAAGAGAGGTTGTGTGTTCCTGATGTCGACAGTTTGCAACAAAATATTTTTGTAGAGAAGCATGAATCTCGTTAAGTTATTCATCCCAGCTCAACTAAGATATATCATGATCTCAAGGACATCTATTGGTGGAATGACATTAAAAGAAATACTACTGATTTTGAGGTAAAGTGCATGGTGTGTCAACAGGTTAAGGTTGAGCACATGAGGCTAGGAAGGTTTTAGAAAGAAATTGATTTGCCCAAGTGGAAATAGGAAGTGATCAATATGGACTTTGTTACTGGTCTTCCTCGATCTCGAAATCAATATGATTTGATTTGGGTCATTGTGGATAGAATTACTAAGTTTCCCACTTTTTGCCCATGTGGACTACCTTCTCGGTGGAGGATTATATGATGCTTTATCTTTAGGAGATTGTGAAGATGCATGGGGTGCATATTTCAATTATTACTGATCGTGGCACGCAGTTTTCATCTCACTTTTCTCGATCTTTTCAGAAAGGGTTGGGGACTCTGGTTAGTCTGTGTACTGCTTTCCACCCAAAAATAGATGGACAAACGGATACAACTATTCAAACATTGGGGGATATGCTTCGAGCATGTATGATTGATTATAGTTGCAATTGGGTTGAGTATCTACCTTTGGTGTAGTTTGCTTACAACAATAGGTATTATTCTAGTATTGATATGGATCCTTTATAGGCATTATATGGTAGGAGGTTTATATATCCTATTGGTTGGTTCAAGCTTGGTGAGACAAATATGTTTGGTCCCTACTTCGTTTACCAGGCTATGGAGAAGGTGAAGGTGATTTGGGAAAGGCTTAAGGCTTTCCAAAGTCATCAGAAGACCTATGTAGATGTTAGGCATATAAACCTTGAGTTTGAGGTTGGGGATAAGGTTTTTCTAAAGGTATCTCCCATGAAGGGAGTAGTATGGTTTGGTAAGAAGAGGAATCTCAATCCCCAGTATATTTGTCCTTATAAGGTTTTGTGGAGAATTGGTAATATTGCATATGAGCTTGAGTTGCCTTCTAGCTTGATCTTGGTTCATTCGGTCTTTAATGTTTCCATATTGAGGAAGTGCATTGGTGATCCTTCTTTGATTTTTCCTTTGGAAGGATTGGGTATCATAGATTCTTCATCTTATGAAGAAATTCCAGTTGAGATCTTGGATAGGCAGGTTCGTCAGATGCGGTCCAAGAATGTGGATTCAATTATGGTTTTTTGGCAGAACCATAAGGTGGAAGAAGCTACATGGCGGAAGAGGACATGAAATCCAAATATTCAAATTTGTTTTTTTCTCCTAGGATTCGTATGGAAGGTATGTGTTCTTCAACACATCTTTATTTTCTGAGTTTGTTAAAGGAAAGATTAATATCTTTGCCTCTTTATTTCCAATCTTTGTTAAAGATTAGGAATATATTTGATAATATAATGCAAATGACTCCTACGTGTGGTTACCCCTACCTTGTTCGTCATTCAGGGATGAATATTCCTATTGGGGGAGACTAAAATACTCTGGTTTCTGGACCTTACAAATTTTCCTGGAATTCTGATCTCTAGATCCGATACAAGTTATGGGTACGAGTCGTATGTTGAGGTATAGATGGTATGGTCCAGTCGTACACTGACCAGTGTTGGTTGTTGTGATGGATTTTTTTTACTGGAATGGATACGACTTAGGTGTATTAGTCGTATTGTTGGTTCCGGATTGTTTGGTTCCATACCTTAATCTTAGACTTGGTTATTTAGATTGGATCTAAGTATGAGTGTCTCACCATGAGCCGTAAGCCAGCGTACGAGTAATACCAAGGACTCGTATGGTGGACAGTGTCTATATCCTCCTATGGTTTAAATCTACCATGGGTATGGATGAAGGGTATGGATCGTATGTGTTGGCTATGAATTGGTTGTATTAGTCGTATGTTGGACAGTATTGGATCCAAAGATTGAGCCTTAGGATACGAGTGAAGGGTACCACTCGTATAGGAGGGTACGACTAATGAGGGTCAGTCTTATCCCTAGGATAGGATTTTGTGCAACTTAAGTAGGGGCATTCTAGGCATTTCCCCACTTATCCTAATAAGGTCCCACAAATTCTAACCTACTTGGAAGGTTATTCAACCTATTATTCCAATCATTAACACTTAGAAACTCTTCTAAAACACTCTATAATTCTCTTAAGAGCTTTTGGGCAAGGGAGCTTTTGGGGCTTGTTTTGGTGATTTCTTTCCGTCCTCATCTTGCTATAAGGCATGTTCTCTTCCCTCATTGTGAATTCTAACTAGAAGTATGTTTTTTTTGGATGTTTTCATGACTTCATTGATTGTATGAATTCGGTTTTTAAATAAGAATTGGGTGTTTTGATATAAAAGGGTTGGTTATGGTTTTCCATGGTTTAATTATGCTTTAAGTGCATTAATGGTTGTTTTGGATAATTGGATTGCATGAGAATGGTTGAATTGTAATTGTAATTGGTTTTGTTTATATTATGCCCCCAATGTATTTGACAAAATACCTATAATAATGTTTTCATTGCATTATTTTAATAGAACTATTACATATTTTAAGACATCATAAAAGAGTTATGTATTATTTAAATGTCTTGGAAAGGCAAATAGCTAAATGGTTATGCTTGTGGGGTACATGTAATTCCTAGAGTGGTTTAATATGGTATTAGAAAGGTTACAAAAAAGTCCTCTTAAACCTATAAAAGGTTTGCTATGGATGATACTTGCAAGTAAGGATTGTATGATGATACCAATAATATTGGCCTTGGTTAATAATTTTTTAGTCATTTGGTTATTTAGAAAAAACTTTTAATTTTGCATTAATGGCGGGATGTGATGCAAAGAAATGGAAGGTGGTGGTCCCGGGGGGACCAAAACTGGTTTTATAAATGAAATTATTTAATCCTTATCCTAAGGTCATGCAAGTGTTCACCCGCTAACCCGTCTACTGGCGGTTGTATACCCACGCTATGCAGGAACCGACAATTTTACTTCTCCTACATAATAATTGATTTGGGGATCAATATTTGTACTAAAGTGGTGAGCTTCCATCATTTTGGATGGCTTTATTTCATGTTATCGATATTTCCAAACACTTTAAATTTGTATTTGATATTGGTTTTGGCCATGGTTGGGGGAATGTCCTAACCAAATTTTATTACTCTTTTAGTTAGAGTCTTTGTGGGACTACTATGGGTTGGATCGGTATAGGAGTCAACCTTAGCATTGGCATTGGTATTGGGGATGACATCATCGAAAAAAATTTCTCACAGTTCCATCATATTATATTTTGGGATTAATTATATTATGTTTTAGAACATCTTTGGTTATGGCATGGTTGATGGCCCTTGTTTCTGTATTGGTTTGGTATGGTTGGATTTTTGGTATGGAATGGTTATACTCGGTTGGGTCAGTCACGCTTATGATCTTATCCTAGAGTCTTCATGCGAGCTGTTACACTATATTGTTATATTCTCAAAATTCAGCCTACTCAAGGTAGTCATCTGGAGGTTGGGTTGGGTAACAAGGGTAGTCTCTGGTCTGACTTGCGATGCCCATTACGACAAGGCCCCCGGTCGCATAAAATTGGTATCATAGCCTAGGTTCATAGTCAATTAGGATACCATAAAGCCGTGTCGAGTAGAGTCTCTTTTAAGGGTATGTAGTGTGCCATACTCATAAGGGAGAGACTACAAGGCATTCAGGAATGTCTCACTATCTTGGTATTCTATTCTGAAGACTGGAGTATTAGTCTTGGAATCTTTTCTAATCCTTGTTTATTCGTCTTTCAGATCATGCCTAGTAGATATGGAACACAAGGAAATTCTTCAATCCCATAAGAGGGTAATGCTGAAGGGGTGCATCCTACTTCAGATTTGATCTTTGATCTCACGGTACTATCCCTGATCGCTCTGTAGTTCCACCGAATGATACTAGTCCTCCTCAAGGATAGGTGGCTAATGCAGAATTTTATCAGTCTATTAATGTGATTGCTCAGGTTAAGAGGGGTGCAATTGGTGCTTTGTCTACTGAGATCACAAGGGTTGGCCAGTTTATGAAGATGGGTTCTCCTACTTTTTCTGGAGTTAAGGTGAAGGTGGATCCATAGGGATTCTTGGATGAAATGGAAAAGATATTTTGGTTGATGCAGTCTTCCAATGTGGAGGGGGTAAACTGTACAGCTTATCAATAGAAAAATATTGCATATGAATGGTATGAAAAATGGGATAGGGATAAGGGTGATGTGGAAGAATCAGTATTAAGGGATAATTTTTCTAAACACTTCATAGATAGTTTCTTTCCCAAGAGTTGAGGGAATAAAAAATAGAGAAGTTTATGAACCTCAAGCAGGGGAGGATGACTGTCAAGGAATATGCCTTGAAGTTTTACCAATTGTTAAGGTATGCTTATGATTTAGTTGGTAACATGTGGGAAAGAATGAGGAAGTTCTCTTCTGGGTTGAATCAGCATCTGATTTTGGAGAGTAAGACAACCTTGTTTATTAAAGATATGGACATCTGTGGGTTGACTGTTCATATGTAGCAAGCAAAGGATGAAAAGAGGAAACAAGAGTAGTTTAAAATTAGATTGGGTAAGAGGAACAAGTTTTTTTATCAGGGAGGTACTTAGTCTCAGGGTGGTCAAGATGGTGACAAATGGAAGAAAAAGAAGTGGTAGAGTTCTGGTTCCTACTCTTCTTCTAGTGGTCCTTACCAGGCAGGCAATTGGCGTCGTCAAGGTGGTGACAAATTTAGGGCACAACATGCCCAATCTCAAACAAGCGTAGCTCAGAAAGTTTCTTCATGCTCTTTTTGTTGGTTCTGTAGTAGTCCTTATCGAGATTATTGTAATAAAGGAAGGGACAAATACTTCAAATGTGGCTAGTCAAGCGATCGCCTGAAGGATTATCTTGTTAATAAGGTTGCTAAGTTGGTTAATAGGATTCTCGTGGCTTCATCTTCTGCTTTTACACCAGGTGGTGTGGCATCTACTTCTGTTACTGCTCCTAGTTCTAATATTTGTTGGAACAGGTTGTATGCATTAGCGTCCTAACAGGAATCTGAGGCATCACTAGATGTCGTTACTGGTACATTACAACTTTTCTTTTGTGACATATATTGTTTGCTTGATCTGGGGTCCACTCATTCCTATGTGACTCCTTATGTGGCTGTATCTTTTGGTTTCGTTCTAGAAGTTATTTTGGATCCTTCTTTTATTTCTACCTAGTAGGTGACTCGATTATTGCTACGTGAGTCTATATAGGATGTATGGTATCTATTTGTGGCAAGCAGACCTTGGTGTATCTTTTTGAGTTTGGTATGGTGGATTTCAATGTCATTCTGGGTATGGATTGGTTGTACTCTTTTTATGAATCTTTTAATTGTCAGGCCCGTAGGGATATCTTTAGGTTCCCTGTTCAGCTGGTTAAAAAATGGGAGGGTGGTTCTTTAGCTCCTACGGTGAGATTTATTTCTTATCTTAGAGCTCGGAGGTTGATCTCTGAAGGTTGTATTTATCACTTGGTCTGAGTTAAAGATTCTAAATCGAAAGTCCCTTCATTCCAGTTAGTTCCAGTGGTTAATGAGTTTTCATAGGTCTTTCTGGAAGTTTGGTATTTATCTAGTTCTAGACACTCATCCAATTTCTTTTCCTCCATATAGAATGGCTCCGGCTGAGTTGACGGAACTCAAGAGAAACTTAAAGAACTTCTGAATTAGTGGCTTATTCATCCTAGTGTATCCTCATGTGGTGCGCTGGTGTTGTTTCTGCGCAATAAAGTTTGTTCCCTTCGGATGCGCATTGACTATCGGCTGTTGAACAAGTTGGAGATCAAGAACTAGTATCCTCTTCCAATGATAGATTATCTGTTTGATCATCTGCAAGGTGCCAAGTTTTTTTCTAATATAGATCTTCGGTCTGGGTACCATCTTCTAAAGATTAGGGAGGTGGATATCCCTAAGATGGCTTTTTCATACTAGGTATGGGCACTTTGAATTTTTTTTGATGTCATTTGGGTTTACTAATGCTCCGTCGTCATTTATAAATCTGATGAACAAGGTTTTTTGTCAGTATTGGACCTTTTCATTATTGTGTTTAATGATGACATTATGGTTTATTCGAAGAGTGAGGTAGATCATGCTAATCATATCCATCTAGTGTTGCAGACCTTAAAGAAGCAACAGCTGTATGCCAAGTTTTCCAAGTGAGAATTTTAGTTGAACAATGTAACTTTATTTGGTCATATTATTTCTAGTGAGGGGATCATGGTGGATCCACAAAAGGTTTCTGTGTTGAAGAGAACTAGACCCATGATTCCATCTGATGGAGCTTTTTGGGTTTAGCCGGGTATTATAGGAGATTTAGTGAAAGATTTTCATCTATAGTTGCTCTTTTAACTAAGTTGATTCATAAGAAGCTCAAGTGCTCTAGTCGGATGCTTGTCAAGGTAGTTTTGAGATGTTGAAGGATAAATTAACTTTGGCTCCAATTCTGACCTTGCCGGAAGATAATAATGGATTCGTGGTTTATTGTGATACATCTTTTGTAGGGCTTGGTTGTGTGTTGATGCATCATAGGAAGGCAATTGCCTATGCTTCCTAGCAGTTGAAAGTGCATGAGAGGATTTATCCTACTCATGATTTGGAGTTGTTGGCGGTTGTGTTTGCTTTGAAAATATGGCGGCATTATTTGTATGGTGTGCACATAGATATCTTTTCTGATCATAATAGTCTATAGTATGTGTTCACTTAGAAAGAGATTAATCTAAGGAAAAAGAGATGGTTGGATCTTCTCAAGCACTATGATATGAGTGTTCGCTATCACCCAGGTAAGGATAATGTAGTTGTTGATTCTCTTAGCAGGTTATCCATGGAGAGTTTGGTTCATGTGGTGGAAGAAAAACGGGAATTGATGCAGGATATTCACCGCTTTGCTAATCTTGGAGTTTGCCTCTTGAACTAAAAGGATGGTAGTGTGATGGTGGAAGAAGTGGTTCAATCGTCTCTTGGTACAAAGATTAAGGAAAAGCAAGTTCTAGATCCTATCTTGAATAAAATCAAGAGTAACGTTAATGGGCAAAAAGTAGTGGTGTTTGAGTTTGGTGGTGATGGTACTTTATGGTAACAAGGGAGGTTCTGTGTTCTTGATGTCGATGGATTGCAACAAAGGATTTATGTTGAGAAGCATAAATCACACTATGTTATTCATCTCAGCTCGACTAAGATGTATCATGATCTCAAGGAGATCTATTGGTGGAATGGCATTTAGAGGAATATGACTGATTTTGCGGCAAAGTACATGGTGTGTCAACAGGTTAAGGTTAAGCATATAAGACCAAGAGGGTTTTATAAAGAAATTGATTTTCCCTAGTGGTAATGGGAAGTAATCATAATCGTCTTTTTTACTGGTCTCCCTCGGTCTCGGAATCAATATGATTCTATTTGGGTCATCATGGATAGAATCACTAAGTTTGCCCACTTTTTACCCTACGGACTACCTTTTTGGTTGAGGATTATTCAAAGCTTTATCTTCAGGAGATTGCGAAGCTGCATGGGGTGCCTGTTTCAATTATTTCTGATCATGGCACGCATTTTATATCTTAGTTCTAGTGTTCTTTTCATAAAGGGTTGGGGACTAAGGTTAGTCTGAGTACTGCTTTTCACCCATAGAAGGATGGGCAAGCAGAGACAACTATTCAGACATTGGAGGATATGATTCAGGCTTGTGTGATTGATTATGGTGTCAATTGGGTTGATTATCTACCTTTGGAGGAGTTTTCTTACAACAATAGATATCATTCTAGTATTGGTATGGCCTATTTTGAGGCATTTTATGGTAGGAGGTGTAGATATCCTATTTTTTGGTTTGAGCTTGGTGAAGTGGATTTATTTGGTCCCGACTTGGTTAACCAGGCTATGGAGAAGGTAAAGGTGATTCGGGAGAGACTTAAGGTTGCCCAAAGTCACCAAAAGTTCTATCCAGATGTTAGGCGTAGAAACCTTGAGTTTGAGGTTAGGGATAAGGTTTTCCTCAAGGTATCCCCTATGAAGGGAGTAGTATAGCTTGATAAGAAGGGGAAGCTAAGCCCCCCAATATGTTTTTCCTTATGAGGTTTTGCGGAGAATTAGTAATGTTTATTATGAGCTAGAGTTGTCTTCTAGCTTGAGAAGCAGGAGTTTGCATCCACCTCTGCTGATTGAAAACGCATGAGCCAACTTTATATTTTTATTCTTAGTTTTTAGTTTTCTTGTCCAAACTACTACTCTTAGATCCGTCCTTAGTCTTTGTTTCCAAGGTTTACAACTCAAGTCTTGTACATATTAGTTTCATAGTTTTACTATCATTATTAGAGTTAGAGTTTTCCACTTTTCATATACTGCGTCCTGTACATAATCAAGTCGTAGTTACTTTCTTAGATTTAAGAACAAATATTACTTGTGTCTTATTCGTAGATACTTAACACAAATATATAGCGTCAGTGCAAAAAAACACAAAAAGATTTTCATTTTTATTGAGTTTTTCATAGATCTTTAGAGCAATTATTGAGTCATTATAGTCCCAAAAATACAAAAATATGTATTCCTTTGAGTCTTCTTCTTTAGGTAGGTCCAGTTCATGTAGATCTCTTGCTCAAGTAAATACCTTCCACTCTATCATCCAAATTCGATTACCTATTTGAAGTAGATGTCCTGCCACCAGAACAAAAGATATCTTCAACACATCTACCTCTCCTAAACCCTTACTCTGCCTTTGCTAAAAAGACATGTAACCCATGGATGCAGATCCGTTCTTTGTTGCAGCAGAGACTGAAAGGAGCTAAACAATATGTTGTTTCCTCAAAACTATACCAACATCCTATTCTTGCAACTCAGGAGGAACAATTCATCACTCTACAAATGCCGCAAGATTTTCCAAGACAGTGGAGGAACCAAGGCTTCACCCATATCCACTTTGGTGCTGTTGGGGTTACATTGTCATATCACATAAGAAAATTCCATTATGTGGTGGCGCATCTTTCCCTCCTTGATACTAGGTACAATGAATACCAAAATACCAACTTGGAAAATTCAGAAATCACACTAAACGTCGGGATAGTCTTCGTCATTATATTCCCCAACTTCAATATCTCTCTCTTTGATCCGTATCGGACGGAGGCGTTAAAAATCTAGGTCCATATACTCGGAGCTCCACAAGCCATATATACCATCTAGGTAACTCTCCACTACCAGGTAGCTTGGCGGTTTAAGAATCATGCTATGGATCTATCCCTTCTAGGTGGTAGCGATGCTTTGTTCTTGAATATAGATTCCACCAACGGAACTACTCAGTGTGTCTAGATCCCAGGTCAAATGCCTAGAGATGAACTTGTGAAAGTACTCCCATATTCATAGGTCACAAACTATGAGAATTTAAGAGACTATCCTCAACCTCTCCAGTTCAAGAAGCCAACCTTTGCCAGAAAGAGTGACAACACCGTCACGATTAGCTTCAACCACTCACACCTAAAACAGCCACCCAAAACCACCTTCTCAATCCACATGTATCAACTTTCCGACGATATCCCATTGTTAGATGTCCAAAGCTTGACAAAATACCCAGGTTTCATACGCTAGCTTATAGACAGTTGCATGGAAGAGCATGATTGGATACACTACTTCGATCATGATGGACAATATACAGTGTGGCGCAAATGTCCTTTTTCTGTACACTGTCCATGGAAGTAGAATTGCAGATGCCCCTATACCACGGGGCCACCTCGCCCTCTCCACCACATGCCAAAATCACAAGAACCTAAGAAAACCAGCCCGCTACCAAACTCCTTATGATGTATCACTCTAGTACCGATTACTCAGATTACTTCCCGAAAAATAAACCCTTCAAAAAGGATAACAAGACTCACGCTCCAAAGATACCAGCCAAAACTATTATCCTGCCATCCAGAGAGAAGATGCCCCTCAGTGACACCAAAGCAACACTCAACTGGCAATCTAAAAATGCCATGAGCCAAAACAGGATGCTATCTAGCATCAACCAAGCCATGAAGAATGTTTCTCACTCATAGAATAAGTTGGTGAGCAAAGTTGAAGCAATGAACAAGAGAGAAGAACAAGAATCAACTCAGCATGAAGGACTTATCCGCTAGTTGGAACTCAGGCTCCAATTCTTGCAGTATGACATATGTCCGCCAGGAACTTCGATGTCTCATTTCTTCGACCAGAAATAGAAATAAATGGCTTATCTAAGGGATCAAATCAAACAGCTGAGACGCGGTGGGTTTCAGCCCCAGAGAACCCTTAGCTCACTACCAAAGCAGACCTTGTTCCCTGTGTCTCTACATGTATACTCTCCACCAAAAATGAACAACATTTTTACCATTCCTACTTTGATCTCCCATATGTCGATATCCCCAAATTCTCAAGAAGAAAGAGAGTTTGATATTTCCAAGCATGTATGGGATAGGAAAGATGCCATCGCTTCCAAGAGAAAAGCCGACAAAATTCAGAAGTAGACCAAGAGGAAAATGGAGTCCGACACAGATAAACGGACCATGATTATCTCGGATTACGACATCACATTCCAAGATGAACATCTGATAATCCATAAGCTAAAAGTTCTATATGAAGATAAAGAATGGAATAACTAACTGAAAGATGGCCTTCTCAATCACAAGTGGTTGTCGTCCCATCATGATACAAATACTGATTCAGATCAGCTTGTCCCAAATCTATATGCCTTGAACATTAATGATGATGACATACCAAATCAACAATCCACAACAATCCTTGATACAGTTGAAGAATCCCTGAGGTGCAACGAACAGATCCATAATGGTGATCCCATTGATCCTGCTTTGAGTAAAAAAGATTTCTCAAATGCAGAGGAATACTACGACACCGTTGATAACTTTCCAGGAGATGGGTATGTAGAGGACAACAAAGAGTCTATCGATTCATGATAATATGTTGAGGATACTCCTGAGTCCTCAATAGAATCTCCAGAAAAAGACTATCCACCTATATACATAAACTATTCCAAGGAACCAGAGGTCTCCAAGGTCATCAATGACAAAGAAGGGATGATGGACGATCCAATACCAGAAAGAAGGCCATTCCAGGTACACCGATGAGAAAGACCATGGTAACCATATTTCATACCTTCACCCTCTACAACATAAATATTCCAGCCTAGCCCCAGTAGATGCAGTACTTCTACACTTGGATGGCGATGAAGAATCTGGCCGAGCGGGAGAAATACATGATACTCTCAGAGTTCACATACAGATTCTCCGACATACTTAGAGACAGGTGGAATGCTCTTGGGATTCTAGAAAAGAACACATATCTAACATCCCAGGACTTTGCCTTCAACATCAGGATCCTGCATGAGGTATTCTTCAGAGATGCACGCCACAGGTACGAGAAGCTCCAAAGACAATTTTATGATATGAAGTGTCTATCGTTCGACCAAAATATCATTAATATCCATTACCAAAGGATGTAGAAGATCTACTTTGAGTGGAGCGGGGATCCCATCCTGAAGAAAGCCTTTGTATCATCACTGCCGACGATGCTAGCAAACCATACGATGATGATTGTGGAAGAGAATTTTAAGCCCATAACCATCCAACAAATAGGCTACATTGGACAGGCCATCTTCCTGGCTCTGGACAACATATGCATCAAGAGAACCATGCTGAAGCAGATCATAAAAATCAATCCAATCATTGATCAAGCCTGCAGTAAGGACGACCTCCTCACCAAGTCTAACTATTCCTGCCCTCACCACAAGATGAGCACAAAAAGGCAGCTACTTTTTAGGAATTTCAAACTACCAAGGACTCCTGATGACATGAGTAGGGCTACCTAGAAAACCAGGTACTTCAAACGGAGGAGCCCATCCAGATACAAGAAGAAAAATAATGGTTGCTTCATCTGTAGAAAGCCTGGCCACTTTTCCAGAAACTATCCTCAAGACAAGAAGTCGAAGGACTCCGTACACCTCTTTGAAGAGATAGCAGATCATGTGGGAATCTATCTCAGTATGGAGGACGACCTCAAATTGGTCTTCTTACTGGAAGAAGAACCGACGGAGGATACCCTCTTCTCCATAGACATATATGAAGAAGTAGGAGATATATACGCCAATAATCTTTACCTGATATATAGTAATGGAGAAAACTATAAGCATTAGGCCAGCCAAATTTTTATGCTCAACACAGAAAGGATACTGTCTTCTAAGCTAGCAGATTACCCTCCAAATCTGTTCAACATGTATGTGGATCCCTTTGATCAATCCATCCTCCAAGAAAAAAGAACCTTCTATGATCTTTAAGTGTTGCGAAAATATAGTGGATCCATCCTGAAGCCGTTCGAAGTATACCCGAAATATCCCTTCTTCCATGTCTTCATAGCACTAGACAATGAATTTCCGCAAGAACTCCTGTGGCTATTCTGGTATCTGTGCCACCAGCACTACATTCTCATGGGGTTCAAGTGTGATGTCTTTATGTATTTTGATCAAATCCAACTTACTCTTAAAAGATTCTTGTTATGGTTCAAGATGCAAGAATAATGGATTTGATGCTTCAAGGATTCCTATGATGCAATGGTCTTCATGCTGCAATGACTTGTAGGAATCTCAGGCCACGATATCCAAGCTCAGCCAAAAATTTCACTCCTTTGGAAATTTACCGTGTCCATACTCTCTCTAGAAGATGAATACTATAAAGCCCAACACTTTATTTTCTAGTAGAACAGATGCATTCTGAAGGAAACATGACCAAAGGAATGGAAAAAATGGAACTATGTAGATGAAAGTAATCCCTACTGGGATGAGGTCTGATAAATAGCAAAACAATATCAGCCTTAGTATGAGATCACCATATATGAAGTCATCGGCTCAAACAGAAGCATACTGCTGAAATCTCCCCAACAAGAATGCGAAGATTCATCGTTCAGAAGAAGTTACTTCACAAGATCGATGAAGAGAAGCTTGGAAGGACAAGAGTGCCTCAGGCAGAAGCACAGAGTAGATTGGTAGATGGAAGAAATATATGTGAGATTGCCGCCGCGGCACCATCCAACACTTCCTGAAAGATGACCTCAGATGACATGTGCAAGAAAGTTACCATCTCCAGTTGGTTACCCTTCCCAGTGGGTTACCCTCTTTAGTGGGTCACCCTTCCCAGTAGGTTACCCTTATTTCCAAGGAAACCTTGTTAGATGGGTTACCCTCGCCAGTGGGTTACCCTTTCTACAGGGTTACCCTCTTCTACAAAGAAACCCTCCTCAGTGGGTTACCCTTTCAGATGGGTTTTTAAAGCTGCTGGCTCAGCTACTTCAAAGACAAGGATCTTATCCACCTGCTTGCAAGATGCCTGTGAAGCTGCTGATACACCTGCTTACAAGCTGCTGACTCACCTGCTTGCACATGCTGTCACATGACAACAAAATAGTTTGTTTTGTTTTTATTTTGCCCCCATATGTTAGTAGGGCCCGGTGTGAATAAAGATATGGCTTATCTAGTCATAAAACATAATTCTCATCCCTTCTAAAAGGATAAGACTTATCCTTATTAACGAATAATGCCTATACCTTAGCTATTAGCATAGGAATTGTAATATTTTATTTGATATTTATCCATATCTTAGCTTAGCTAGTAAGCTTCCTTCCTCTATAAAAGGAATCATAGGCCTTTAGGTTAGAGTCCTCAACTTATCTACCTAAAATCCTCTTGTATAGTATCTCTTTGCTATCAATGAAAATATTTTATGGCTAAACTCTCTTGCTCTAGCTTTCTCTCTTCCAAAGGGATGGGTACTTTGATCCCCTAGGTCAGAGTAGTGGGTAAGGAAATACTACGGCGAAGTGGTATCTTGTTACGATGGCAACAATGGAACCCTGAAGTTACTTTCCATGTTTATGAAATAAAGTTAGCTTTGTCCATGAAATGTAGATGCCTAAGTACTTTCCATGAATAATGAAGTTGGATTTGTCCACGCAATGTATATGTCTAAGTACTTTCCATGTATATGAAATAAAATTGGCTTAGTCCTTTCCATAGTTTTTAAAAAAGATTCAATATCTGTGAAAGAACACGCAGATCTGGGGTCTACCTTAATACACCTTTTGTTCTGTGGCCGTTTTGAGGGAAATAAACTAGGGAGAGCCGCCGTAAGACCCATTTTAGGCATATCCAGAATAGTTGTGAACTAAGGAGACAAGGGATCTCATGTGTTCTAAGACTGGAAAAGTCAAGCCATCCCTCTTTTGGGGTCTGAAGACTTTGTTGACGAGGAAAACCTTCCTTGATATGTAGCTTGCAGTTCCAAAATCAAGCCATCCCGTTAAGGGTTGTGAAGGCTTTGTAGCAAAAAAGCAATCCATTTATACAAATATATAGCTCAGTCATAGGAATGCAGTTGCATATCGATTAAAAGCATTGATTTCATATGGTATGCCACGTATATATACATGAATCGCCTGTCATGTTGAAAAGGTTAGTCTCTGTGTCTGTGGTGTTGACGAAAGCTCTCACTTGTTAAGGTATACCACCTCCATGGTAATGAAACCTATTTGAACGTTAGGCTCTGTGTCTGTGGCATTTGATAAAAACTTTGATTTCGTATGGCGTGCCACCTACATAGTTGAGAAACTGCCTTTCATGTTGGAAAGTTTAGGTTCTGCTGCTTGTCCTCCTTGCTGCTCTCTATGGCAGTCTTCCGTACCCTTCTGCCTCCCCATCTATTCAACCTTTTATAACAGTTGACACATATATCTAGTGTGATTTTGAGAAGTTCTTCCCTAGACACTTAGTTTTATATTTGTACACCAATGGTGGTTCATCGGGTTGTATTTATGGCTAAGGACAAGGATGTCAAGTTGCCTGGCATGGAAAAAGTGTCTTCATGGTTTTGCACTCGCCAAGCTATTTGGTGGTGTATGGTTGGATACAAGCTAGCCTCTGGTATATCTAGGATTTGGACTTGGAGTTTTAGCGCCTCGGTTAAAGTCATAGTTTCATCTCAATTATCAGGGTCAGTGTTTTCAAACTATTGTATGTTGCGTCTTGTAAATAATCAAGTCGTAGTTACTTTCTTAGATTTTAGAACAAATAATAGTTGTGTCTTGTCCTTAGAATTTTAGCACAAATATATAGAGTCAATTCACAAAACCACAACAAGATTTTCATTTTTATTGAGTCTTTTCCATAGATCTTTAGTCAAGATAAACATGTCAACCACTCTTACTGATACATTGTCATGTAAACTTGACTATGTTTATGAAATAGAGGTGTTACCATCACACCAATGGATGTGTACCACACCTTTACCGAACCCGTATGCAACTGTTGCTAAAAAGATATGTAATCCCTGGATGAAAATCCATTCTATGGTCCAAGAAAAGGGAGAGGGAGTTAAAGAATATATTGTTGTAACACACTTGTTTAGTATCCTATTCTGGTAACTCCAGAGGTACAGTTCATATCAATACAGGTGCCAGAGGACTTTTCATAGCAATGGTAAAGTCTTGGATTTACTCATCTCCATATTGGTGTTGTACGAATTGGTTTGACATATCAGGGGAGAAAAGGCCAGCTAATTGTGGCACATCTTTCTCTTCTTGATACTCGATTCAATAAGTACCAAAATGCAAATTTGAGTACATTGGAGATTCTTCTGGATGTTGGTACAGTCTTTGTCACCATATTCCTTAACTTTAACATACCATTCACTGATCCACATCTAATGAAGGAGTTGAAGGTACATGTCTAGATTTTTGATGCTCGGCAGGACAGAGATGCTAATCAGGCAACTCTCCACTGTCAGGTAGCCTGGCGTGTTCAGACCTATGACATGAACCTACTTCCTTCAAGTGGAAAGAACTATCTATTCTTGACCATTGATGTAACAGATAAAACCATAGAGTGCAACAAGATTTTGAGAAACATTTTTGGAGATAAACTGGTCAGCATTATCCCAGCTTCATGGGTCACTAAATATGATAATTTTAGAGCCCATCCTCAACCTCTCAGCCCCACTGATGATTCCAACCACTAGTATATCATAAGGCCACCCAAAACCACCTTCTACATACCCATGTACAACCCAAGTGATGATTTTTCGGATGTAAAAGACCCGCATACCATCCAAAAGTTACTCACCATCTTTATGAGATAGCATGATTGGATAAAGAACTTCAATCATGAGGGTCGTAGTCTAGTGTGGTGTAAATGACCTTTCTCAGGACATTACCCATAGAAGACTGACACTGACTGTAAAATCTATAAAAGAAGGACCACTGTAGCTACTCAACCCGAGATACTTCTAACGCCCCTCTCAACATCCAGTCACGAAGATGCTTACCCGTTAAACCACAGATCTAAAGAGGATAACTAGATCCTAGCTCCAAAATTACCATCTATTATCCAATCGGAAAGTGCATCAGCTGCCCATCAACATACCATACTTATCAGAGCACTGGAAAGTAGGCTACAAATAATACAGTTTGAAAAATGCCCCATAGGATCCTCGATACAATATTTTCTTGACCAACAATGAAAAAAAATAGCCTCGTTAGAAGAACAAATCCATCTCCTAAAATACGATCATTCTAAACTCCAAAATGCCCAAAACACGACCGTATTTCCTAAACCATACCCTTCACAAGGTTCAGTCCATACCTTTTACACCATCCCACCTCGTCCATCCATACCAGCGTTGTTCTCTCTGGTTCCCATTGATGAACAGTAGGAGTTCAACATCGCCAAGTTTGTATGGGAGAGGAAAGATGCCATGGCATCCCAACAAAGGGGATACAACCATGCTAATGCTAGAGGATCTACCATATTCCCACATGGATATTCTCCACAGAGAATAAACTACCCTTATTTACCTTATTCATCTATTCAATTTATTTCACCTCCAGAAGCTGAATTGACAAGTAGAGATGCCATGACATAAAGGGTCGAGAAGATAAGGTATTCTAGTCGGGTTCTATATAATACTGGTATGATAGTATCAACATATGATCCCACCGGCCATGATCCAATTGTTGTAGTCCCAGCTGATGATCTGGAGATATAGAGAACAAAAATCTATTATGATAAACCATCAGAGGTTCCTTCATCTAAGAGTTCCTTGCAAGACTATGATCGTGAAGAATATTTGTAGGACAACAACGATGATAACATTGATCCGGCACATATTATAATCACAAGTTGTGAACGAGATTCCACCACTTCAAATGATTGCTTGCAGATCTCTAAGGAGGAATCCAATAACGGCGAACATGTCTCTCTGAAAAGGTGTCTTCTCCAGAACAATGACAAAGCTACTGACCTAATCTACCTCGATCGAGTTAACACGAGTGTTATTGTTCCAAAGGGTGATAAGCTTATGCAGAAAGAGTTATCACATCATATTGGCTCCAATCCTTCAGAAAAACATAAGGAAACTTTGTTCGCAACCCCATGTCGGTGAGTTTTCCCAATATGTCCACTTTAATGATACGCATGAAGATCTAGATCTTAAGCTAGAAAGATATCCTAAGCTATGAAGGAGTCAGGTAAGTCACAAGAGATACATGCAGTTCAGATAGGCCAAAAAAACAAAATGCCAAACAAAGATTATTTGTATGCACAGATGCTGAATCCTCCAGCACAAAAGATCCAGGAAAGCATAAATGCTTCATCTTCATAACAATGGACACTTTGCATAAGGATGTCCCAAATCTAAAAAGTCGAAGAGGGAAGACAGAGCCTCCATGGCTTGTCCTGAAGATCTTGGTGATCCTCATCTAGATGCAAAAGACATTTCTATCTCTACTTTCAGCGCAGAGAAAGAAACATCTAAGGACATCTTCATTAGTGATCAACCATGTGCTCTCACTAGTAGACAATTATCTAATGCCAATAATGAACTCTATGCTAGTGAATGGGTCGAAGTTGATAAATATGCTTTGCAGTATTCGATCCAAATACTTAAGGAGGAATGTTCATCTATTCTAGGATACCACTCTAACAAACCAGCGGTCTATCAACCAGTCTCTGAGCAATCTAATATTATTAGTGATCCAGTCCCAGAAAAGAAGGCAAGGACCACCGACAGAGGTGGAGAAAATCATTGCTTTAACTCTATTCCTGCCTCAGGACTTCAGAACTTTCATGATGATAAAGAATCTAGTATGCATGATACTATCAGACTGTACATCCTAATTCTCCAAAATCCTTACATGCTGGTGGAATACACTTGGAATTATGGATAAAACAAATTATCTCACATTCCAGGATTTTGCCGTAAGTACCAAAATCTTGCTAGAATCCTTCTGCAAAGATGCGAGCTACACCAGGTAGTCCATCTTCTAGGCCTTGAATAGTCTATGCAAGAAGAGATCTGTAATGAATTAGATCATTGAGAACTACCTAGTTCTTGATTATCATTATGGTAGGAACAATCTTATTATAAAGTCCGGTTGTCCCTGTTCAAGTCATCAGGTGGGATTACAGAAGAAGCTATTGTTCGGGAGATTCAAACTACCCAGGCCTCCAAATGAGAAGCCTAAGTTAGTTGGGAAAACTAGGTATTTCAGAAAAAAAAGTCTAGTAGATTACTAGAGGACGATTGGTATATACTTTATCTACAAAAATCCATGTTATTTTACAAAGAACTGTCCTCAACTCAAGAAGTCGAAGGAATTTTTCCACCTCATTGAAGAAAAAATAGATCATGCTGGAATCTATCTCAACAAAGAGGATGACCTTGAAATGGTCTTCGTGCTGAAAGAAGAACCATTAGAGGACATCATCTTCTCAGAAGATGTTTATACAGTATCAGGAGATATGAGTGCTGATAATCTCTACCTGATATCTTACACTTGAGAAGATAACCAAAAATTGGCCAGTTAGTCTGTCATGCTTAACACATCAGGAATATTATCTTTCGGAATAGCAGATTGCTCTCAAGATTTGTTAAATAGATATTTGGATCCTTTTGATCCATTTATCCTATGATAAAGCCAAACTTTCAATAAGCTTCAAGTGTTCATCAGGCACCACGACCCTATCGTGAAGCTATTCGGAGAATATTCAGGTTATCTCTTCTATTATGTGTTCATTATGCTAGCCGATGACTTCAATGAAGAACTCCTATGGCTATTCTACTACATTTACCATAAATATTATATAATCATGGAGTTTAGGTGTTATTCCTTTCGGCATTCTGATCAAATCCAACAAGATTTGAAAAGATTCATGTTGTGGTTCAAGCCACGTCTATATTGGATTCGATGTTTCAAGGGTTCCTACAATGCAATGAACTTTATGTTATATCATCTAGTAGGAATCATAGGCCATGAAGTCCAAGCTCAGTAAGATATTTCATTACTCTAGGGATTTCCTAATTTGACTCTCTCTCTTGAAGATGAAGGCTGTAAAGAATAATGCTTCACTCTCCAGAAAAAGCAATGCATTCAAAACAAATGGGACTATATTGATAGTGAAGTCTAATGAACTACAACAGAGTGTCATCCACCATATGATTTCAAAAAGGATGAAGCCACAAGCATAGGGATGAAGGCTCCACCTCAAGAATGCAAAGATTTATCCTTCAAAAAGAGTTACTTCACTAGATTCATGAAGAGAAGCTTGGAAGGACAAGATCGCCTCAGGAAAAAGTATGGAGTAGATTGGTGGATGGAAGAAGGATAAGCGAGCTTACCACTGCCGACACCATACAACATTTCCTTAAATATGAAGTCAGATGACATATGTAAGAAAGTTACCCTCTCTAGCAGGTTACCCTTCTACTGGGTTACCCTCTCAAGTGGGTTACCCTTCCTAGTGGGTTACCCTTCTCTCTAAGAAAACCCTATCAAATAGGTTACCCTCACTAGTGGGTTACCCTTTCCAATGGGTTACCCTCCTTTCCACGGAAACCCTCTTCAGTGGGTTATACTTTTAGATGGGTTTTAGAAGCTACTGAATCAGCTACTTCGAAGACAAGGAGATTATCCACCTTCTTTCAAGATTCCCATGAAGCTGCTGATGCACCTGATTGCAAGCTGCTGACTCACGTACTTGCACATATTGTCACATGACAATAACATAGTTTGTTTATCTTTTATTTGGCCCCCATATGTTAGTAGGGCCCAATGTGCATAAAGATAAGACTTATCTAGTCATAAAAGATAATGCTTATCCCTTCCTAAAGGATAAGACTTATCCTTATTAACGGATAATGTCTATCACTTAACTGTTACGATAGGAATTATAATATTTTATTTGATGGTTATCCGTAGCTTAGCTTATCTAGTAAGCTTCATTTCTTTATAAAAGGAAGCCTAGGCCTTTAGGTTAGAGACATCAGCTTCTGTACCTAAAAACCTCTTGTATAGTTTCTCTCTGCTATCAATAAAAATGTTTGTTGGCTAAACTCTCTTGATCTTGCTTTATCTTTTCCAAAGGGATGGGTACTTCAATCCTCTAGGTTAGAGTAGGGGGTAAGGAAATACTACACTGAAGTGCTAGCTTGTTGCAATGGAAACAATGTCACCCCGAAGTTACTTTCCATATTTATGAAATAAAGTTGGCTTTGTCCATGCAACGAGGATGCCTAAGTACTTTCCATGAAAAACAAAGTTGGATTTGTCCACACGACAAAGATGTCTATGTCTTTTCCATTTATATGAAACAAAATTAGCTCAGTCCATGCCATAGCTTTTTGAAAAGATTCAATATCTGTGAAAGAACACACAGATCTAGGGAATGCCTTAGTACACCTTTTTTTCTGTTGCCGTTTTGAGGGAAACAGGCCAGGGAGAGCCATCATAAGACCCATTTTAGGCAATTATGGAACAATTGTGTACTAAAGAGACAAGGGATCTCATGTGTTCTACAAATGGCAAAGTCAATACATCCCTCTTTTGGGTTGTGAAGGCATTGTTGCCGAGACAAAGCATCCTTGATGTGTAGCTTGAAATTCCAAAGTCAAGCCATCCCATTAAGGGTTGTGCAGGATTTCTAGCTAAAAATCATACCATCTATATGGATGCGTACCTCATTCATAAGAAAGTTGCGGCATATTGATTAAAAGCTTTGATTTCGTATGGCATGCCACCTATATAGACGTGAATCGAATGTCATGTTGGAAAGGTTAGTTTCTATGTCTGTGGTGTTGATGAAAACTTTTACTTGTTAAGGTATACCACCTCCATGGTGTTGAAACCTGTTGAAAAGTTAGGCTCTGTGTCTGTGGTGTTTGGCGAAAGCTTTGATTTCGTATGGCGTGCCGCATACATGGTCGTGAAACCGCCTACGCAGTATGTGAAAAGTGGGAAACTCTAACTCAGATAATGATCCTAAAACTATGAAACTAATAAGTACAAGACTTGAGTTGTAAACTTTTGAAGCAAAGACTAAGGTCGGATCTAAGAGTAGTAGTTTAGACAAGTAAAACTTAAAACTAAGAATTAAAATGTACAGTTGGCTCACACGTTTGCAATCAACAGAGGTGGATGCAAACTCATACGTTCTCCCATCCTTCGGGAGTGGGGGTGGCTCTGATACCAAATAAACCGGGAGGTAGATGGGAATGGAGGACTACCGGAGAGAGAATCCAGCCAGACAGGCAGCAGACCCTAAACTTTCTAACATAAAAGGTTGTTTCACGACCATGCAGGCGGAACACTATATGAAATCAAAGCTTTCGTTAATCACCACAGACACAGATCCTAACGTTCCAACAGGTTTCAACACTATGGAGGTGGTATACCTTAATAAGTCAAAGCTTTCATCAACACCACAGACACAGAGACTAACCTTTCCAACATTTCAGGCAATTCACGTCCATATAGGCTGCTTGCCATACAAAATCAAAGCTTTTAATCAACACGCCACAGATTTCCTACGATTGAGCTATGAATCCATATAAATGGCTTGATTTTTACCTACAAAGCCTTCACAACCCTTAACTATATGGATTGACTTTGGATCTACAAGCTACATATCAAGGATGGTTTGCCTTGGCAACAAAGACTTCACAACCCAAAAGAGGGATGGCTTGACTTTGCCAGTCTTAGAACTTATGAGATCTCTTATCTCCGTAGTGAACAAATGTTTTGTATTTTACTAAAACGGGTCTTACGGTGGCTCTCCCTAGCCTATTTTCTTCAAAATGGCCACAAAATAAAAGGTGTACTAAGGCAGACCCCAGATCTGTGTCTTTCTCAAATATTAAATCTTTTTGGAAAGCTACAACATGGACTAAGCCAAATTTGTTTCATATACATGGAAAAGACTTAGACATCTACATTGTGTGGACAAATCCAACTTTGATATTCTTGGAAATTACTTAGGCATCCACGTTGCTTGGACAAAGCCAACTTTATTTCATAAGCCTGGAAAGTAACTTTGGGGTACCATTGTTGCCGTCACAACAAGCTAGAAATTTGTTGTAGTATTTCTTTGCCCCCCTAAACTGACCTAGAGGATTGAAGTACCCATCCCTTTGGAAGAGAGAAAGAAAGAGCTAGAGACTTTAGCCAACAAACATTTTCATTGATAGCAGAGAGAAACTATACAAGTGGTTATTAGGTAGAGAAGCTGATCCCTCTAACGTAAATTCCTAGGCTTTCTTTTATAAAGGATGAAATCTTACTAGATAAGCTAAGCTACAGATAAACATCAAATAAAATACTATAATTCCTATTCTAATATCTAAGGGATAGGCATTATCCATTAATAACGATAAGTCTTATCCTTTTGTTAGGGATAAGCATTATCTTTTATGACTAGATAAGCCTTATATTATTCACACCGGGCCCTACTAACATATGGGGGGGGGAACAAAACAAACTATGTTGTTGGCATGTGACAGCATGTGCAAGTAAGCGAGTTAGCAGCATGTAAGCAGGTGCATCAGCAGTTTCACAGGCATCTTGCAAGCAGGTGGATAAGATCCTTGTCTTCAAAGTAGTTGAGTCAACAACTTCAAAAATCCATCTGAAAGGGTAACCCACTAAGGAGGGTTTCCTTGGAAAGAAAGGTAACCCATTGGAAAGGGTAACCCACTGGTGAGGATAACCCATCTGATAGGGTTTTCTTGAAGAGGAGGGTAGCACACTGAGAAGGGTAACCCACTGGAGAGGGTAACCCAATAGGAAGGGTAATCCGTTGAAGAGGGTAACTTTCTTTCATATCCCATCTGACGTTATCTTTCAGGTAGTGTTGAATGGTGCTGGTGGAGGTGAGCTCGCGTATCCTTCTTCCATCCACAAATCTACTACATGCTTTTGTCTGAGGCATTCTTGGCCTTCCAAGCTTCTCTTCATCGATTAGGTAAAGTATCCTTCTGAATAATGAATCTTCGCATTCTGGTTGGAGAGTTTTTAGTTGTGTGCTTCTGATGGAGCCGGTGACTTAATCTCTAGTGATATCGTACTGCGGCTGATATTGTTTTGCTACTCCTCAGACCTTATCCCGATAGGGATGACCGTCATCTTCATATTTCGATTTTCACCATTTCTTTGGATATATTTCCTTTAAAATGCATCTGTTCTACTGGAAAATGAAGCACTGGGCTTTATAGTATTCATCTTCCAGAGAGAGTATGGACACGGAAAATTTCAAGAGGTGTGAAATTTCCGGCTGAGCTTGGATGTCGTGGGCTAAGATTCCTACAGGGAGATTCATCATAAATACCATTGCAACATAGAAATCCTTGAAGCTTCAAATCCAGTATTCTTGCGGCTTGAACCACTAGATGAATCTTTTTCAGAGCGGGTTAGATTTGATTGAAATGTCTGAAGGCATCACACTTGAACTCCATGAGAATGTAGTGCTAGTGGCACAGATACCAGAATAGCCATAGGAGTTCTTGCGGGAAGTCATTGTCCAGTGCTATGAATACATGGAAAAAAGGATCTTTCGGGCATACTCCGAACGACTTCAGGATCGATCTGTTATATTTTTTGAACACTTAAAGCTCGTAGAAGGTTCTTCTTTCTCAGAGAATAGATGGATCAAAAGGATCCATATACTGGTTTAACATATCTGGAGGGTAATCTTCTAGCCCGGAAGACAGTATCCCTGCTGTGTTGAGCATGAAGATTTGGCTGGCCTAATGCTGGTAAAAATTATCAGTGTAGATGTCACCTGCTTTTTCATAGACGTCTATGGAGAAGAGGGTGTCCTCTATCGATTCTTCTTCTAGAAAGAAGACCGATTTGAGGTTATCCTCTATTCTATGATAGATTCCCACGTGATCTTCTATCTCTTCAAAGAGGTATATGGAATCCTCAACTTCTTGGCTTGAGGATAGTTTCTGGAAAAGTGGCCAGGCTTTTTGCAGATGAAACAACCATCGTCTTTTTTCTTATTGCTTGATGGGCTCCTCCTTCTGAATTACCTGATTCACTGGGTAACCCTACTCCTATCATCGGAAGGCCTTGGTAGTTTGAACCTCCTAAATAGGAGCTGCCTTTTTGTGCTCGTCTTACAGCGAGGGCAGGAGCAGTCAGACTTTGTGATGAGGTCTTCTTTGCTGCAGGCTCGATTAAGGACTGGATTATTTTTGACTATCTGCTTCAGCATGGCACTCTTGATGCAAATGCTGTCCAGAGCCTGGAAGATGGCCTGTCAGATGTAGCCTATTTATGGGACTATTATGGACTTGAACTTCTCCTCCACAATCATCGTCGTGTGGTTTGCTAGCATCATAGGCAGTGATGATATGAAGGCTTGCTTCAGGCTGGGATCCCCTCCCAACATAAAGTAGTTCTTCACCATCTTCTTGAAGTGAATATCAATGACATTTCTGTCGAACAATAGACACTTCATCTTGAAAAGATGTCGCCGATACTTCTCGTGCCTCTGGCCTGTATCTCAGTAGAATACATTGTACAAAATCCTGATGTTGAAGGGAAATTCATGGGATGTAAGATATGTCTTCTTATCTAATATCCCATGAGCATTCTACCAGTCTCTGAGTATGACAGATAATCTGGATATAAACTCTGAGAGTCTTATGTATTTCTCCCGCTCGGCCAGATTCTTTATCGCCACCCAAGTTTAGAAGTCTTGGATCTGTTGGGGCTACGCTAAAATCTTTATGTCGTCGAGGGTGAAGGTGTTAAATCTAATTCCCACAGTCTTTCTCACTAGTATTCCTAGATCTGGCCTTCTTTTTGGGATTGGATCTTCCATTATCCTGTCTTGGTCATCAACGTCCTCGGAGACCTCTAATTTTTTGGAATGATTCATGTATATCGGTGGATAGTCTTCTTCTAGAAATTTTATTGAGGACTCAGGAGTAACCTCAATATATTCTCGTGAATTGATAGACTTTTTTCTTTCCTCCACATACCCATCGGCTGGAAAGTTATCTCTGGTGTCAGAGTATGCCTCCATATCATAGGAATCTTCTTTACTCAATGTAGGATCAATTGGATAAACAATCTAGATCTGTTCGTTGCACCTCAGGGATTCTTTAACTGGATCAAGGATTGTTGGGGATTTTGGATCTGGGACATTATTGTCATTGATCTTCAAGCCATATAGATTTGGGATAAGCTAATCTGAATCATTATTTGTATCATGATGGGACGGTAACCACTTGTGATTGAGAAGGCCATCTTTCAGAAAGGCATTCCATTCTTTATCTTTATATGGAACTTCTGGATTGTGGATTATCAGATTGTCATCTAGGAATGTGATGTCATGATCCAAGATCATCATAGTCCCTTTTTCTATGTCAGACTCTATTTTTCTCTTGGTCTGCTTCGGAGTTTCGTCAGCTTTTCTCATTGCAGCAATGGTATCTTTCCTATCCCATACATGCTTGGCAATATCAAACTCCCTTAATTCTTAAGAATCTGGGTATATCGGCATATAGGAGCTCAAAGTAGGAGTGGGAAATATGTGGCTTATTTTTAGGAAAGAGTATGCATTTGTGGAGACACAGGGAATAAGGTTGGCTTTGGTAGTGAGCTTGGGGTTTTCTAGGGCTGAAACCCATCGTGTCTTAGCTATTTGATTTATTCCTTCAGATAAGACATTTCTTTCTGTTGTTGGTTGAAGAAATGAGACATCAAAGTGCCTGGCGGAAATATGTCATACTGAAAGGATTGGAGCCTGAGTTCCAACTAGCGGATAAGTCCATCATTCTTAGTTGATGCTTGTTCTGCTCTCTTGTTCATTCCTTCAACTTTGCTCACCAACTTATTCTGAATGTGAGAAATATTTTTTATGGCTTGGTTGATGCTGGATAGCATCCTATTTTGGCTCGGGGCATCTTCAGATTGCCAATTGAGTGTTGCTTCAGTGTTGCTGAGGGGCATCTTCTCTCTGGATAGCAGGATAATAGTTTTGGCATGTATCATTGGAGCGTGGGTTGTGTTATCCTTTTCAAAGGGTTTTTTTGGCTGGAAGTCATGTGAGTAACCGGTGCCAGAGTGAGACATCATGAGGATTTTGGTAGCGGGCTGGTTTTCTTTGGTTCTGGTTGTTTTGGCATGTGGTGGAGAGGGCGAGGTGGCCTCGTGGCATAGGTAGCATCTGCAAATCGACTTCTATGGACAAAGTATGTAGAAAGGACATTTCCGCCACACTCTATATTGGCCGTCATGATCAAAGTGGTGTATCCAATCATGCTATTCCATACATCATTCTATGAGCCAGTATATGTACCCTGGGTCTTCTGTCAAGCTTTGGCCATATAACAGTGGGATATTATTGGAATATTGATACATGTGGATTGAGAAGGTGATTTTGGGAGGACGTTTTAGGTGTGATTGGTTAAAGCTAGTCGTGACGGTGTTGTCACTCCTTCTGGAAAATGTTTTCTCCTTGGACTGGAGAGGTTGAGGATAGTCTCTCAACTTTTCATAGTTTGTGATCCATGAATCTAGGAGTACTTTCACAAGTTCATCTCTGGGTATCTACCTTGGGATCTAGACACACTGAGTAGTTCTGTTGGTGGCATCTATCTTCAAGAACAAAGCATCACCGCCACCTAGAAGGGATAGATCCATAGCATGATTCTGAACTTGCCAAGCTAACTAGTAGTGAAGAGTTTCCTAGATGGCATCTCTGGATTGTGTAGCTCTGAGTATCTATACTTGGATCTTTAACGCCTCCGTCAGATATGGATCAGAGAGAGATATATTAAAGTTAGGGAATATAGTGACGAAGACTGTCCCGGTGTTTAGTGTGATTTCTGAAGTTCCCAAGTTGGCATGTTAGTATTTGTTGTACCTGGAATCAAGGTGGGAAAGATGCACTATTACGGGATGGCCTTTTCTTTCGTGCTATGACAACGCAACACTAACAGAACTCAAGTGGATATGGGTGAAGCCTTGGTTCCTCCACTATCTTGGAAAATCTTGCGACATCTGTAGAGTGATAAATTGTTTATCCTCAGTTACAGGAGCAGGATGCTAGTCTATTTTTGAGGCAGCAACATATTATTTAACACCATTTGGTCTCTTCTTCACCAAAGAAAGGATGTGCAGTCATAGGTTACATGCCTTTTTAGCAAAGGTAGAGTAAGGGTTTAGGAGTGGTAGATATGTTGGGGATATCTTTTTTCTAGTAGCAGCACATCTACTTCATATAGGTAATCGAATTTCAATGACATAGTTTTGGAAGGGGACATAATACTTGAGCTAGAGGTCTATATGAACTGGATCTACCTAAATAAGAACACTCAAAGGAAGACATATTTTTGTATTTTTGGGATGATAATGACTCGATATATTTGTTCTAAAGATCTAAGAAGTAACTACGACTCGATTATGTACAGGACGCAGTATATGAAAAGTGGAAAACTCTAACTCTAATAATGATAGTAAAACTATGATACTAATATGTACAGGACTTTATTTGTAAACCTTGGAAGCAAAGACAAAGGACGAATCTAAGAGTAGTAGTTTGGACACGTAAAACTAAAAACTAAGAATAAAAATGTAAATCTGGCTCACGCATTTGCAATCAACAGAGGTGGATGCAAACTCCTGCTTCCTTTCGTCCTCCGATAGTGGGGATGGATCTGATACCAAATAGATGGGGAGGCAGAGGGGCACAAAAGACTATAGGAGAGAGTAGGCAGGCGGACAGGCAGCAGACCCTGAACTTTCCAACATGAAAGGTGATTTCATGACCATATAGGTGGCACACCATATGAAATCAAAGATTTTGTCAAACAACACAGACACGGAGCCTAAATTTATAATAGGTTTTAATACCATGAAGGCAGTATACCTTAACAAATCAAAGATTTCATCAACACCACAGATAGGGACTAACCTTTCCAACATGACAGGCAATTCACGTCCATATAAGAGGCATGCTATACAAAATCAAAGTTTTTAATCGACACACTACAACTTTCCTATGACTGAGCTACGCATCTGTATAGACGATTTGATTTTTAGATACAAATCCTTCACAACCTTTAACGGGATGGATTGAATTTGGAACTTCAAGCTCCATATAAATAATGGTTTGCCTCGGCAACAAAGCCTACACAACCCAAAAGAGGGATGGCTTGACTTTGCCAGTCTTAGAACACATGATATCCCTTGTCTCCTTAGTACATAACTATTTCATATTTTCCTAAAATGGGTCTTATGGAAGCTCTCCCTATCTTGTTGCCCTCAAAATGGTCGTAGAACAAAAGGTGTACTAATGCAAACCCCAGATCTGCGTGTTCTTTCTCGGATATTGAATCTTTTTGGAAAGCTATGGCATGGACTAAGACAATTTCGTTTCATATACATAGAAAGTACTTAGGAATATACATCGTGAGGATAAATCAAACTTTGTTATTCATGGAAAGTACTTAGGTATCTATGTTGCGTGGACAAATCCAACTTTATTTCATAAACATGGAAAGTAACTTTGGGGTGCCATTGTTATATTTGAAACAAGCTATCACTTCAAAGTAGTATTTCCTTACCCCCTCTCCGGCCTAGAGGATCTAAGTATCCATCCTTTTGGAAGAGAGAAAGCAAGAGTAAGAGAGTTTAGCCAGCAAATATTTTCATTGATATCAGAGAGAAACTATACAAGATGATTTTAGGTAGAGAAGCTGATGCCTCTAACCTAAATTACTAGGCTTCCTTTTATAGAAGAAGGAAGCTTACTAGCTAAGCTAAGCTACAGATAAACATCAAATTAAATATTATAATTCTTATCCTAGCAGCTAAGGGATAGGCATTATCCATTAATAAGGATAAGTCTTATTCTTTTAGAAGGGATAAGCTTTATCTTTTATAACTAGATAAGCCTTATGTTTATTCACACCAGGACCTACTAACATGTGGGGGACAAATCCAAAAAAAACAAACTATGTTGTTGACATGTATCAGCATGTACAAGCAGGTGAGTCAGCAACTTACAAGCAGGTGCATCAGCAGCTTCACAGGCATCTTGCTAGCAGGTGGATAAGCTCCTTATCTTTGAAGTAGCTGAATAAGAAGCTTCAGAAACCTATCTAAAATGGTAACCCACTGAGGAGGGTTTCTTTGGAGAGGAGGTTAACCTACTAGAAAAGGTAACCCACTGGTGAGGGTAACCTATTTAATAGGGTTTCCTTGCAGAGGAGGGTAATCCACTGGGATGTGTAACCCACTTGAGAGGGTAACCCACTAGGAAGGGTAACCCGTTGGAGAGGGTAATTTTCTTGCACAAGTCATCTGACTTCATCTTTTAGGTAGTGTTTGATGATACCAGTGGCGGTGAGCTCGCGTATCCTTCTTCCATCCACCAATGTACTTCGTGCTTTTGACCGAGGCATTTTTGTCCTTCCAAGCTTCTCTTCATTGATATAGAGAAGTAACTTCTTCTGAACGATGAATCTTCACATTCCTGTTAGGGAGCTTTTAGTTGTATGCTTCTGATGAAGTCGGTGACTTCATCTCTAATTATCTCATACTGCGGCTGATATTATTTTGCTGCTTATCAGATCTCATCCCAGTGGGGATAACCATCATCTGCATAGTTCCATTTTCCCTATTCCTTTGGCCATATTCCTTTGGAATACATCCATTCTACTAAAAAATGAAGCACTTGGCTTCATAGTATTCATCTTCCAAAGAGAGTATGGACACGGGAAATTTCAAGAGGAGTGAAATTTTTTGTGGAGCTTGGACGTCGTGGCCTGAGATTCCTACAAGGTGATGCAGCATGGAGACCATTGCATCATAGGAATCCTTGAAGAATTGAATCCAATATTCTTATGGATTGAACCACAACATGAATATTTTTAGAGAAGGTTGGATTTGATTGAAATGACTGAAGGCATCACACTTGAACTCCATGAGAATATAGTGAAAGTGGTATAGATACCAGTATAGCCACAAGAGTTCTTGTGGGAAGTCATTGTCCAGTTCTATGAACAGATGGTAGAAGAAAAATTTTGGGTGTACTCCGAACTGCTTCAGGATGGATCCACCATATTTTCTGAACACTTGAAGCTCATAGAAGGTTTTTCTTTCTTAGAGGATGGATGGATCAAAGGGATTCACATACTGGTCGAATTGATTTGAAGGGTAATCTGGTATCCCGGAAGATAGTATCCCTGTTGTGTTGTGCATGAAGATTTGGATGGACTAATGCTAGAAGTTTTCTTCATTGCTGGATATCAGGTAAAGATCATTGGTGTAGATATCTCCTGCTTCATCATATACGTCTATGTAGAAGAGGGTGTCCTCAGTCGGTTCTTCTTCCAATGAGAAGACCGATTCGAGGTCGTCCTCTATGTTGAGATAGATTCCCACATGATCTACAATCTCTTCAAAGAGGTGTATGAAGTCCTTCGACTTCTTATCTTAAGGATAGTTTCTGATGAAGTGGCCAGGATTTCTACAGATGAAGTAGCCATCGTCTTTCTTCTTATAGCTGGCTGGGCTTATCCGTCTGAAGTATCTGTTTGGCTGGGTAACCCTACTCCTATCATCGGGAGGCCCTGGCAGTTTAAACCTCCTGAACAGCAGCTGCCTTTTTGTGCTTATCTTGCAGCGAGGGTAGGAGAAGTCAGACTTTATAATAAGGTCATCTTTGTTGCAGGCTCGATCAAGGACTGGATTATTTTTGAAGTCTGCTTCAGCTTTTGATGCATATGTAGTCCAGAGCCGAGAAGATGGCCTGCCGAATGTAGCTTATTTGTTGGACAGTTATGGACTTGAACTTCTCCTCCATAATCTTCGTAATGTGGTATTGTTAGCATCATCAACAGTGATGATATAATGGTTTCTTCAGGTTGGGATCCCCGCCCAACTCAAAGTAGATCTTCTCCATCCTCTTTAAGTGGACATCGATGACATTTTTGTCGAATGATAAACATTTTATCTCAAAAATCTATCGCTGAAGATTCTCATGCCTCTGGCCTGCATCTCTGCAGAATACCTCATGCAGGATTCTGATGTTGAAGGCAAAGTCCTGGGATGTCAGATATATGTTCTTGTCTGAAATCCTAATAGCATTCCACCAGTCTCTTAGTATACAGGAGAATCTATATGTGAACTCTGAGAGTATCATGTATTTCTCTCGCTCGGCCAGATTCTTCGTCGCCATCAAAGTATAAAAGTCCTGGATCTTCTGGGGCCAGGATGAAATCTTTATATCATCGTGGGTGAAGGTGTGAAATTCGGTTCCCACGATCTTTCTTGTTGATGTCCCTGGATCAGGCCTTTTTTCTAGGATTGGATCATCCGTCATCCCATCTTGGTCGTCGACGACCTTAGAGACCTCTAGTTTCTTTGAATGGTTTATGTATATCGGTGAATAGTCTTCTTTTGGAGATTCCAGTGAGTACTCAAGAGTAACCTCAACATATTTTCGTAAATCAATAGAATCTTTGCTGTCCTCCACATACTTATCGGCTGGAAAGTTATCACCGGTGTCGGAGTATGCCTCTACATTAGAGAAATCTTCTTTACTGAAAGCAGGATCAATGGGATCAGCATTTTAGATCTGTTCATTGCACCTCAGGTATTCTTCAACTGGATCAAGGATTGTTGTGTCTTGTGGGTCTGGTACATTATCTTTATTGATGTTCAAGTCATATAGATTTTGGACAAGCTGATCTGAATCAGTATTTGTATCACGATGGGATGGCAATTATTTGTGATTGAGAAGGCCATCTTTTAGTAAGGTGTTCCATTCTTTATCTTCATATGGTATTTTTGGCTTGTGGATTATCAAATTGTTGTCTGGGAATGTGATATTGTGATCCGAGATCATCATGGTCCATTTTTCTGTGTTGGACACCATTTTGCTCTTGTTCTGCTTTTGAGTTTCATCAGATTTTCTCTTGGCAGTGATGGCATCATTCGTATCCCATACATGCTTGGAAATATCAAACTCCCTTTCTTCTTGAGAATCCGGGGATATCGTTATATGGGAGCTCAAAGTAGGAGTGGGAAAGATGTGGCTTATTTTTAGTGGAGAGTATGCATGTGGAGACACAGGAAACAAGGTTGGCTTTGGTAGTGAGCTAGGGGTTCTCTGGGGCTAAAACACGTCGTGTCTCAAATGTTTGATTTATTCCTTCAGAGAAGCCATATTTTTCTATTACTGGTCAAAGATATGATTCATCAAAGTGCCTGGCGGACATATGTCATACTTCAAGGATTGGAGCCTGAGTTCCAACTGGCAGATAAGTCTGTCATGCTGAGTTTATGATTATTCTGATCTCTTGTTCATTCATTAAACTTTGCTCACCAACTTATTCTGAGAGTGAGCAACATTCTTCATGGCTTGGTTGATGCTGGATAGCATCCTGTTTTGGCTCATAGCATTTTTAGATTGCCAGTTGAGTGTTGCTTCAGTGTGGTTGAGGGGGATCTTCTCTTCGGATGGTGGGATAATAATTTTGGCTGGTATCTTTAGAGTGTGGGTCGTGTTATCCTTATTTAAGGGTTTGTTTGGCGGGTAGTCATTTGAGTAACCGGTACCAGCATGAGACATCATGAAGAATTTGGTAGCGGGCATGTTGAGGAACTGCAGTGGTGATCCTTCATCAGTTGTTCCTTTGGAAGTATTTTGTATCATGGATTTTTTATTTTATGAAGAAATCCCAGTGAGATCTTGGATAGGTAGGTTCATTGGTTGCAGAAAAAGAATGTGGCATCAGTTAAGGTTCTTTGGAAAAAACATAAGGTGAAAGAATCTACATGTGTGGAAGAGGACATGAAGTCCAATTATCCGCATTTGTTTACTGCTCTTGGGATTCATGAGGAAGGTATGTGTTCTTCAACACATCTTTATTTTCTGAGTTTGTTAAAGGAAAAATTAATATCTTTGCCTCTTTGTTTTCAAACCTTGTTAAATATTGGGAAAATATTTGATAATATAATGCAAATGACTCATGCGTATGGTTACCCCTACTTTGTCCTGGGGGGAGACTGAAACACTCTGGTTTTTGGATCTTATAAAATTTCCTAGAATTTTGATCTCTGGACCTAGTACGACTTATGGGTATGAGTCATATGTTGGGGTACAGATGGTATGGCCCAATCGTACACAGACCATTCTAGGTTGGTGGGATGGATTGTTGTTGTTGGATTAGATAAACTTAGGGGTATGAGTGATATTGGTTATTAAGGATCATTTGGTTCCTTACCTTAATCTTAGACTTTGTTACTTAGGTTGGATCTAAGTATGAGTGGCTTACCATGATCTGTAAGCTGGGGTACAGGTCGTACCAACGACTCGTTTGATGGACAGTGTCTATATCTTTATTAGGTTTAAATCTGCCAGGGTTACGGATGAAGGGTACGCATCGTATGCGATGGATATGACTTGGTTGGATTAATCACATGCTGGACAGTGTTGCTTCAAAAGGTTGAGTCTTTGAATAAGATCAAAGGGTACCGCTCGTATAGGATGGTATGACTCGTGATGGTCATTCGTATCTCTGGGATAGGATTATGTGCAACTTAAGTAGGGGTATTCTGGACATTTCCCCACTTATCCTAATAAGGTCCCACAACTTATAGCCTACTTAGAAGGTTATTTACCCTATTATTCTATTCATTAACACTTAGAAACTCTTCTAAAACACTATAATTCTCTTAAAAGCTTTTGGGCAAGGGGAGACAGGGTTTCAACTAGAGGATTGATTTGAGGCTTGTCTTAGTGATTTCTTTCCATCATCATCTTGCTTTTAGGAATGTTCTCTTCCCTCATTGTTAATTCTAACTAGAAGCATGGTTTTTATGAATGTTTTCATGATTTCATTGATTGTATGATTTTGGTTTTCAAATATGAATTGGGGGTTTTGATATTAAAGGGTTGATTATGGTGTTTCATGGTTTAATTATGCTTTATGTGCATTAATGGTCGTTTGGATAATTGGATTGTGTGTGAATGGTTTAATGATAATTGGAATTGGTTTTGGTTATATTATGCCCCTAATGTGTTTGACAAAATACCTATAATAATGGTTTCATTGCATTGAGTATTTTAATAAAACTCTTGTGTGTTTTAAAACATAGTAAAGGAATTATGCATGGTTAAATAGATTGGAAAGGTAAATGGCTAAATAGTTATGCTTGTGGGGTATGTGGAATTCCCTAAGTGGTTTAATATTGTCATTTGAAAGGGAACTTGAAAGTCCCCTTAAACCTATAAATGGTTGGATATGGATAATACTTGTAAGACAGGATTAGTAAGATGATACCAATAATAATGGCCTTGGTTAATAATTGGTTAATGGTTTTGTTATTTGGATTTTTTTTTAATTGAGCATTAACAGCCGGATATGTAGCAAAATAATGGAAGGTGGAGTTCTCGGGGGGACCAAAACATGAAACTAATATTTGCCGATGTGAGGTTGGTCTTGGTGACTGTGTGCATAATGTCATACTATAATTTGGGGGATGTACTAGTGATCCAAAGTTTACTTTCCTGGTTGTGCGACTATACGTATTGAGGCCCTTTAAGCAAGGGGAGCTGAACCCATATAGCCCATGAGTAGTTTAGGGTGACAAAGCTACACAGCCCAGACAGTTTTTAAAGGCACTCTAAACCCAGTCCCTATTCCCATCATGGTTATATATACATATATATACATGTATGTATGGTTGTGCGCATATGGATGGTTTTACTTGGTTTGATAAATGGCATTATTTTATCCTTATCCTGATATCATACTAACGTTCACCCACTAACCCATCAACTGGCAGCTGTATACCTATGCTATGCAAGAACAGGCCGTTCTACTCCTCTGACACAGTAATTGATTCCAGGATCAACATTTAAACTGGAGTGGTGAGCTTCCATCCTTTTGGAAAGCTCTATTTCATGTTATGGATATTTCAAAATAGTTTGATTTTATTTTGGATATTGGTTTTGGCCATAGTTGGGGGAATGTCCCAATTGGATTTTATTACTCTTTTAGTTATAGGTTTTGTGGTACTACTATGGGTTGGAATGGGTGGGATCTGTATAGGTGTAAGCCTTAGCATTACTATTTGTATTGAGGCTTGCATCATCAGATAAAAAATTTGACTGTTCCATTATATTTCATTTTGGAATTATTATATTATGTTTTGGAACATCTTTGGTTATGGCCAAGTTTATGGCCCTTGTTTCAGTATTGGTTAGGTATGGTTGAATTATTGGTATGGGATGATTGGACTCGGTTGGGTCGGTAATGGTTTTGATCCAAACCAAGAATCTTCATGCGAGCTATTACACTATATTATTATATGATCTAAATTTAGCCAACTCAAGGCAGACGGCTGGAGGTTGGGTTGGGTAATGGCGGTGGTCTTCATTCCTAGTCAGACTTGGGATGGTCATTACAACAAGGCCCCAGGTCGGGTCGCATCAAGCATAGTGGAGTCGTATGTGGTCCAGTGTCTAACCCCTTTGATTTTATCTCAGATACGACTTATGGGTAATACTTGTATATTATGGGTACGAGTAGGGTAAAAGTAGTTGTATTGTTGACAATGTATAGATGTCCAACTTTCTATTCTGGATATGGCTGGTTGGTACCACTAGTATGATTTGGGTACGAGTGAGGGGTCCAATCGTACCTACCTACGGGAATTCTTATCGTTTATGTTGAGTGTATTCTAGATATTTCCCCTCTTAACATCTTTTGACCCCATGACTTAAAAAACTTTTAGGACTTTATTAACCTACTATTCCCAAATCAAACACTCTAAAATCTCTATCATAACTCTTAGTTCAAAAGTGGCTAGGGTTTCTTTATGGTGGTCAATTAAAGATTTCAAGGGTTGTTTGTCTCCATCTTCCTTGTTATTTAAGGCCGTTTATTCCTCCGTCATTGTTATTTCAAACTAAAATCATGTTTTACGTAATGGTTTTCACGGCATGATTATGGTTTTATGTTGGTTTTGAAATATGTGTTGGTGCTTTGGTTACAAATGGCCAGATGACGTTTTCCCATATTTTATTTATGGTTTTTTCATGTTATAATACTGGTTTGGATGCAATGGTTGCATGGGAATAGTTTATTGGTTCATAATTTTGTTTTTTTGTAAGCTACATGCCCTCAACATTTTTGTTAAATTGCCAATAAGAATATTTTTTTCACATAGTTTAACTTTTATTGAAAACCTTGCATTGCATAATATGGCAATAAAACCTAACTTAGTTTGATTGAACTAAATGATTTGGAAAGGTCTTCGTGTCCATGGTTTTGGTTTTATTGGAAATCCTATGTGGTACATGCAAATCCCCTAAGGGTGGGCTAATGACATTGCTTGCAAGTTGTAGTCGGTATGACAATACCAATTCATAATGCCTTAGTAATTAAATTTTGGAATTGGTGGGTTGATTGTGTGCTAAACATTTTAATTAGGCAATAATTGCGGGTTGTTATAGATAAGCATGAAGGTGTGATTCTTAGGGACGAACACTAGAAACTCATTTTTGCCAACAGGAGGGTTAGTCATGATAAGCATATACTTGTAGGGTACATGAAAATCCCATAAGTTTATACATGTATATATGTATCATAGAGGGCGAAGGTTGTACAAGAGTCCCTGGCCCCTATGATATCTCTGGTTCATGTGGCTATATGTATTGGGGCCCATTCAGGGGGTAACACTTGACACATATAGCCCGTGGGTGGTTTTAGGATGGTCAAGCTTCACAGCCCATGTTAATGATTTAAATGCATTCTAAACTGGTTACCTTTCCCGGCATAATATATATATATGTATGAATATGATTGCATTTGGATATTTACTTTAGTTTTGAATAATGACATTACTTTACCCTTATTCTTGAATACATGCTTGCGTTCACTCGCTAACTCGACTTTGGATGTTGTATTCCCACGCGATGCAGGAACCGTCCATACTACTCCTCCTTCTCAATGACTTGTATTTAGGGACAACAATCATGTCAGGATGAAGTGGTGAGCTTCCATAATTCTGAAGAATCCATTTAAATCTATGGACATCTTTCCGTACTTTTATTTATTTCTTGGACTTTGGTTTTGTCTATAGTCGGGGACATGTACCGATCGAATCTTCTTTGTTTTTAGTTAGAGGCTTTGTGTGACTACTATAGGCATGGGCAGTGTCGGTATTAGTGTCAGCCTTGGAATTGTTATTGGTATTGGGTTGACATTGGTTAGATGTTTGGTTGGACGTTTGGAAGGTTATGATTATGGATTTTATTATTGTCTTTGATTTGTTTTTTGCTATATCTTGTTATATGTTGGATTTCATCAGACATAGGGTGTTGGGCGGTTGTAGTTGGATATTAGGGGTGGTTTCCGATCTCAATTGGACTTGAAGCACCGTAAATAATGAGGCATTGGTTTGGTCGTGTTAGAAAATATCATAGCCCTAGGTTCATGGTAACTTAGGAGTCCACAAAGTCATGTCGAGTAGAGTCTCTTTTAAGGGTGTTTAGCATGCCACACTTGCAAGGGAGAGGCTACAAGGCATTTAGGAACATTTCTCTTTCTTTTATTCTATACTCATGCTGTGGAGTATGAGTCTTGAATCCTTCCCTAGTTTTTATTTGGTTGATTTTTAAATGATGCCTCCTTGATGATCTGAAGTACAGAATAACTCCTATGTGCCAACTGAGGACAATGCTGATGGAGCCGTTCTACTTATTGGGTCCAAACCCTATCTAAGGGTCCAGTTCCTATAGTACCCCAAATTTTTCCTAATCTTAATTTCTCCTCGAGAAAGTTAAGGAGTGACTTCCAAAGTGAGTATCACATGGGAAATTTGATAAGCTTTTCGTCGATATAAGATTAACCCAAATCTGATGCCCGGGCAAGAAGTTATGGGTAATTTAAGTCCTAGTCGTAAAACAACATCATTTTAGTGTTTGGCGTGTCGCGGAGAGGGTCTATTTGACAATTGTCAAATTCCAACAGAACTCCGTGATAGTGGCGCATCACGTAGGACCCCAACTTCCCAATAGTCAATTTCCAATGGCCTAGCATGATTATGACGTATCACGCTGAAGTTCCAGGTCCCAACCAGTGGGACAACGTGATGGCTCTGCATTACAGTGACTCCCAGATTCCCATTTGTCATTTCCAGTTAGCCACCATGATAGTGGTGCGTCGCGGTGGCCCATAAAATCTGGTTCCCAGTTCAACCGTACAAACACCAAATTAAAGTCATTTACAAGCATTCTATGGAGTTTTTCTCAAGTTTTCTCTCAACAAAAACCCTAACTATCCAAAACCTCTTTCAAGAATTTCAAGAATCCACCATAGATTTTCTAAATTGAGTCATTATTCAAGGTTCCCAATTCAAGGGCTTCAAGAACCCTCATTCAAGAGTAAAAATAGAGTCCCAAAAGCGAGAGTTCATCCAAAGCTTCTAATTCAAGTATGTGGGGTTTGAACAAGGACACTACTTTCATCCTTGTGCCCAGAAGTTGTTTTAAATTACAAGAATATATGGTTTCACATGTTTTCTTATGAAAATTGAAGTATGGGTTTGTACACTTTGTTGTTGTTCTTGAGATTATGACAATTTCCATGTTTTAGAAATTGAGATACATGAGTATGTTGTGATTTTAATTCATAATACTGAAATTCCAGATTTCTATATGATTTATGAATCCTTATAATCTCTAGTATGCATTTTGATGAGTGTTAACTTGAGATTGAACTATGGGCCACTAAGCCATCTTGAGAATTGGAATTTTATGAACTTCTATGCTATAATCACCTATGATTTGAGTATATTGAGATTATGAAGAAATATTTGACCTTTTTTGTCCTAATAGGGTTGAAATCAACAATGATGTTCTATTAAAACAAATAGTAATACATTTTGGTCTTCAGTATAGACCCTTGAGTTATTTGAGGTGGATTTCCTAAAAGTTCTGAGCAAAGTATGGGAGTAGTATTTAGCACCGAGTTGGGTAAGATTCCGAGTCTTATACCCCATAACTACATGCCATCGTAGGACTGAGATTTATGGGCCCGAGGCCGAGATAGTGATCACTGAGTTGAGTTTATACTCCATGGAAAGAGTATGACGCCTCTCCCCAAAATGTGGTTTCTTTCTTAGGAGGACAAGATGTTGGACTCCATGTAGCTCACAAGATTTATGTCAGTTATAAGAAACTCCCGAGTGTCCAAAGTTATATAATCCCGAGTTCTAAGTGTCCCAAGTCTAAAAGAGTTCTGGAGTTCCCAAGTGTTGAAAGTTCCTAAAAGTTCTGAGTCCTTGAGTTTTGAAGAAGTTTTACTCTCCATGAGATAAAAGTAGGAGTTTGAAAGTATTGTTTAAAGTTCCTTTAGCAATCAAGTATTGAGAATTAGAGGAGAGTGGAGATTTTCAAGTTAAATATAATGACTCACGAGATTTGTATTTCATGCTTTACTATTCAAGATTCATAAGAATTATATTTCTGATTTATTCAAGCTATGTAAGTCATTCATATATGCATGCATGATTTTGTAAAGAGTAATTATAATGTTTATTTAAATGCATACACTCCTATATACTCAGTATATTCCCAAGTGCTGATCCACATATATGTCTATGTGCTCTATTATCTTATAATGTAGGTTCAGGTGCTCAGTCCCAGCCTTGTTAGTGATTTTTGAGTACTTTTATCTATATCTCCACAGTGGTGAGTCCTCATGGTTAGAGGACCTATCTTCAGACAATTCAGTATTTTAGTAGATATATTATTGCTTTCAGTTTAGTTTGAGTCAGTTGGGGGCCTGTCCCAAAGTCTCTCTAGTCATGGAGTAGTAGAGGCTTTGTCAGACTAGTTGTCAGATTTTTAGAATGTTGAAATTTCCAGTATTCTTTGTATTTCCTATAATTTGATATGACAGTACCAATGTTTTGTTTATTTTATCTTGAAATAAGTTATTATATATAGTAATTGGCTCAAAGGGTTAGCTTAGGGCTACTTGTAGCCTTAAGTACCGTGTGATGCTCCGGGACAAGATTTTCAGGTGTTACAAACTTGGTATCAAAGCCTAAGGTTTAAGGAGTCCTAAGGATTCTGACAAGCCGCGTTAACTGGAGTCTTAATCATCGGTGTATAGCGCGCCACATCTATGAGAAAAAGGCTACAAGACATTTTATGAAAAAGTTGTTTCTTTCTTTCAGATTCAATTATTCCTATGGTTGTCCCTCTCATCTAATACTTCGTGCTCTCCTATTTCAGAAAATACCTCCCGGAAGAGCGAACGCTCACAGAAATGATAATGAGCAACCCCAGCTTGTTGATCCCTTGAACGAGACTGTGTCTCATGCTGAGTTTTGAGCGGCGTTCAGGCGTTATCCCAAGTAGTCACCGCCAATGTTTAGGGAAATAACCAGGCCGCAGTTCCAAATCAACAGGGAGGTGATTTAGCTGCTACTAGGATTCATGATTTCATGCGGATGAATCCGCCAGAGTTTTATAGGTCTAAGGAAGGTAAGGACCCACAGTTATACCTTGAGGAAGTGAGAAAGATCACACAGGTGATGCATGTTACTGAGGAAGAAAGTGTTGAGTTGGTATCTTATAGGCTGAAAGACATAGCGTATGACTGGGTGGTTGCATGAAAGAAGTGTAGAGGGGTAGGTGATGCCCCTATTACTTGGAAGGTATTCCAAGATATATTCTTGGATAAGTTCTTTCTATTAGAGATGAAGGAGGAAAAAATAGAGGAGTTTATGAACTTAACGCAAGGCTTCATTACTGTTAAGGAGTACTACTTGAAGTTCAACTAGTTAGCCAACTACGCTCCTGATTTGATTTCTTACACTCGAGCTAGTATGAGCAAGTTCATGTCAGGCATTTCTGGTTTGGTACAAAAAGAGTGTAGGACTGTGATGCTGAATAGGGATATGGATCTATCTAGGTTGATAATACATGCACAACAGATAGAGGCAGACAAGATAAGGGAGAGTGATAGAGTGAGTGGTAACAAAAAGGCTAGATCTGAGCAACATAAGTATAGTTAGGCTAGGTCCTATGGAGGGAACCTCCATCAATTCCAGGGTCGTTCGTCTATGCCAGCACCTTTATCAGCTAGTGCTCCCACTCCCAGAGGCAGGGAGAAAACGGGGAATAGGTCTTCTATGTCCCAATCCCAGAATAGTGTAAGTAACAGACCCCACTATCCTCCATGTGCTAAGTGTGGTAGGAATCATCCTGGTGAGTGTTTAGAAAACCAGAGGGGTTGTTTCAATTATGGCAAGCTGGGCCATAGACTTAGAGATTGTCCTCAGGCTAGGTAGGGGAATAGAGATACCCGAACCCAAACACAGACTACTAGTGCATATCTCCTGTAGCTCAGTTCACCCCTGCTCAAGGAACTTCATCTAGAACTACTGGCGGCCAGCGCCAGAATAGATTCTATGCCTTACCATCCCATATGGGTTAGGAGAATTCTCCTGATGTTGTTACTGGTATGCTCTGTATCTTTTGATTTGATGTTTTTGTGTTGTTGGACGTCGGGTCAAGTTTCTCTTATGTGACCCCATTAATAGCTGTGAATTTCAAAATGAGTCCCAAGAAGATTCCCCAGCCTTTCCTAGTTTCCACACGAGTAGTGGAGTTAGTTGTTGCTAAGCAAGTGTATAGAGATTGTCTTGTTACTGTTCTTCATAGAGTCATATTTGCTGATTTGATAGAGTTGGACATGGTGGATTTCGACCTTATTCTGGGTATTGATTGGCTTCATTCTTGGTATGCATTTATAGACTGTCGTACCCACATGGTCAAGTTTTAGTTCCCTGAGGAACCAGTTTTTGAGTGGTCTAGGAGTTTGGTATCTCCCAAGAGTCATTTTATCGCTTATCTCAAAGCTAAGAAGCTAATATCCAAAGGTTTCCTCTATCACCTAGTTAAAGTTAAAGATACTAAGTCCGAGGCTCTAATAATTCAGTCAGTCGACATTGTTAATGAGTATCCTGATGTTTTTCTGGAAGATCTCCCAGGTCTACCTCCCAATAAAGAGATAGAATTTGGGATTGACCTTCTTCCCGACACTTAGCCAATTTCTATTTCACCATACCATATGGAACATGAAAAGCTTAAGGAATTGAAAGGGCAACTCAAAGATCTTTTAGATAAAGGTTTCATAAGGCCTAGTGTCTTTCCTTGGAGCACACTTGTTCTTTTCATGCGAAAGAAAGATGGTTCTTTGTGTATGTTCATTGACTATCGTCAGCTTAAGAAGGTCACAGTTAAGAATAAGTACCTCCTTCTGAGAATTGATGACCTATTTGATCAGTTCCAAGGTGCAAGTTGTTTCTCTAAGATTGACCTTAGATTCGACTATCATCAGCTTAAGGTAAGGGAGTGTGATATCCCAAAGACAGCCTTTTGAACCCATTATGGTCACTTTGAGTTTTTAATCATGTCTTTTGGTATAACCAATGCCCCAGAAGACTATATGGGCCTCATGAATCGAGTGTTCAGGCAATATCTTTATATGTTTGTCATTATTTTCACAGATGATATCCTTGTGTACTCCCGTACTGAGAATGACCATGAAAATCATCGTAGAATAATCTTGCAAACTCTTAGAGAGCACCAGTTGTTCATCAAATTCAACAAGTATGAATTTTGGCTAAGGTTAGTAGCTTTTTTGGGTCATATTATTTCAGCCGAAATCATTAGAGTTGATCCCCAAAAGACAGAAGCTGTAAGAAATTAGCCTAGACCTATCTCTCCGTCTGACAATAGAAGTTTCTTAGGTCTAGTTGGCTACTACCGCTGTTTTGTTGAAGGTTTCTACTTCTATTGTATTCCCCATGATCCGTTTGACCTAAAAGAAAGTTAAGTTCCAGTGGTCAGATTCCTGTGAGATGAGTTTTCAAGAGTTGTAGAATTGACTTACTTTAGCCCCTGTGTTGACTTTGTCTGATGGTACAGATGGTTTTATGGTATATTGTGATGCTTCTAGAGTTGGTTTGGGTTATGTGTTGATGCAAAGAGGTAAGGTTATAGACTATGCCTCTAGACAGTTGAATCCACATGAAAAGAACTACCCAACCAATGATCTTGAGTTAGATGTTATGGTTTACTTCTTTTGCAACGCCATCATGATTCTATTTGGATTGTTGTAGGCAGATTGACCAAGTCAGTGCATTTCCTACCTATGCATACATCTTATACAACTGAGGATTATGCTAGATTGTATATTCGGGAGTTGGTCAGATTGCATGGAGTACCCTTGTCTATCATTTTGGATAGGGGTACTCAGTTCACTTCTCAGTTTTGGAGAGCTTTCCAGAGGGGTCTTGGCACCCATGTTCATTTGAGTTTCACGTTTCATCCGCAGATTGATGGTCAGGCTGAGAGGACCATCAAAAATTTGGATGATATGTTTAGGGCATGTATTCTAGATTTCAAAGGTAGTTGGGATGAGCATTTACCATTGATTGAGTTTTCATATAACAATAGTTACCATGCTAGCATCGAGATGGAACCATTTGAGGCTTTGTATTATAGGAGATGTAGATAACCCATAGGTTTGTTTGAAGTGGGTGAAGCTGCTTTGGTTGGACCTGATGCAGTATTTGAGGCTATGGAGAAGGTAAAGTTGATTAGAGAAAGATTAAAGACAGCTCAGAGTTGTCAAAAGTCATATGCCAATGTGAAAAAAAGAGAACTTGAGTTTTAGGTGGATGATTTGGTGTACTTGAAGATTTTACCCATGAAAGGGGTGAAGAGGTTTGGTAGAAAGGGGAAGCTTATCCCCTGTTATGTTGGCCTCTATAGAGTCTTGATCCGTGTTGGTAAAACAGCCTATGAAGTTGAGTTTCCTGTAGAGTTGTCAACCGTTCATCCTACTTTTCATGTCTCCATGCTTAAAATGCATATCGGTGATTTTGTTGTAGTAGATCCTTCAGAGAGTGCTGATATTCAGAATAGTCTTTCATTTGATGAGATTCTTGTTGACATTCTAGATTTTTAGATCCGTAGATTGAGGAACAAAGAAGTTCCCTTGGTCAAAGTTTTGTGGCGGAACCAGTAAGTTAAGGGCTCTACTTGGGAGGCAGAAGCAAACATGAGAGCCAAGTACCCGCACCCCTTTTACGCGAGTTCAGATCAGGCTGAAGTTAATATTCTACCTTAATTCAGCCCTTCTAATCTAAAGTTTCAGCTATGCATTTACCCTTATAAAGTTCACGTATTCTCTAAAGTATTCAAGAGTTTAGAAAGACATAGAGTCAGTTTAGCGAGTTCTTCCACATTTACGTACTCAATTTCCTCCGTTCTCTTTGCTTAACTAGCGACATTTGTGGATGAATGTTTCCATGGGGGAGATATTATAATACACAGAATTTTTCCTAAACTTAACTTCTCCTCGAGAAGCTTAAGGAGTGACTTCCAAAGCGAGTATCACATAGGAAATTTGATAAGCTTTTCGTCGATATAAGATTCGCCCAAATTTGATGCCCGAGCAAGAAGTTATGACTAATTTAAGTCCTAGTCATAAAACAACATCATTTTAGTGCTTGGCGCGTCGCGGATAGGGTCTATTTGGCAATTGTCAAATTCTAGAGGAACTTCACGATTGTGGCGCGTCGCGGAGGACTCTAATTTCCCAGTAGTCAATTTCCAGTGGCCTAGTGTGATTGTGATACGTCTCACTGAAGTTCCAGGTCCCAACCAGTGGGACAACATGATGGCTCCATATCGCGGTCACTCCCAGATTCCCATTTTATCAATTTCCAGTAAGCCACCGCGATAGTAGCGCGTCGCGGTGGCCTATAAAATTAGGTTCCCTGTTCAATTTTTCCAGCTTCATACAGAAGTTAAAAAGGGAACTGTAGACTTTTTCCAAGCCACTTAAACCGTACAAACACCAAATTAAGTCATTTACAAGCATTCTATGAAGTTTTTCACAAGTTCTATCTCAACAAAAACCCTAAGTATCCAAAACCTCATCCAAGAATCTCAAGAATCCACCAGAGATTTTCTAAATTTATTCAAGATTCAAGGTTCCCAAGTCAAGGTCTACAAGAACCCTCATTCAATAGTACAAATAGAGTCCCAAAAGAGAGAGTTCATACAAAGCTTCTAATTTAAGGTATGTGGGATTTGAACAAGGACACTCCTTTTGTCATTGTGCCTAGAAGTTGTTTTAAACTAGAAGAATATATGGTTTCACGTTTTTTCTTATGAAAATTGAAGTATGGGTTTGTAACCTTTGTTGTTGTTCTTGAGATTATGACAATTTCCATGTTTTAGAAATTGAGATACACGAGTATGTTGAGATTTTAATGCATAATGCTGAAATTCCAGATTTCTATATGATTTATGAATTCTTATGATCTCTAGTATGCATTTTGATGAGTCTTAACTTGAGATTGAACTATTGGCCACTAATCCCTACTTGAGAATTGCAATTTTTTGAACTTCTATGCTATAACCACCTATGATTTGAGTACTTTGAGACTATTGAGAAATATTTCACCTTTTTGGTCCTAATAGAGTTGGAATCCACAACGATATTCTATTAAAACAAATAGTAATACATTTTGGTCTTCAGTATAAACCCTTGAGTTATTTGAGATGGATTTCCTAAGAGTTATGAGATGAGTATGGAAGTAGCATTTAGCACTGAGTTGGGTATGATTCTGAGGTCTCATACCCCAAAACTACGTGCCACCATAGGACTGAGATTTATGGGCCTGAGACCAAGATAGTGATCACTGAGTTGAGGTTATACTCCCTAGCAAGAGTATGACGCCTCTCCCCAACATGAAGTTTATTCTTTAGGAGGAAAAGATGTTGGACTCCATGTAGCTCACATGGTTTATGTCGGTTAGAAGAAACTCCCGAGTGTCCAGAGTTATATAGTCCCGATTTCTAAGTGTCCTATGTCTAAAAGAGTTCTAGAGTTCCTAAGTGTTGAAAGTTCCTAAAAGTTATTAGTCCTTGAGTTTTAAAGATTTTTACTCTCCATGTGATGAAAGTAGGAGTTTGAAAGTATTGTTAAAAGTTCCTTTAGCTGTCAAGTATTGAGAATAAGAGCAGAGTAGAGATTTTAAAGTTAAGTATAATGACTCACGAGATTTGTATTTCATGCTTCACTATTAAAGATTCATGGAATTATATTTCAGATTTATTCAAGCCATGTGAGTCATTCATATATGCATGCATAATTTTATAAAGAGTAATGATAATGTTTATTTAAATTCATACACCCCCATATACTAAGTACATTCCCAAGTGTTGATCCACATATATGTCTATGTGTTATATTGTCTTTTAATGTAGGTTCAGGTGCTCAGTCTCAGCCTTGTCAGTGATTTCTGAGTAGTTTTGTCTACATCTCCACAGTGGTGAGTCCTCATGGTTAGAGGACCTATCTTCAGACATTTCAGTATTTTAGTTGATATATTATTGCTTTCAGTTCAGTTTAAGTCAGTTGGGGGCCTGTCGTAATGGCTCTCTAGTCATGGAGTAGTAGAGGCTTTGTTAGACAAGTTGTTAGATTGTTAGTATATTGATATTTCCAGTATTGTAGTAGTTTGGACAGAGTATTTTCTTCGTATTTCTTATCATTTTATATGACAGTACCAGTATTTTGTTTATTACATCTAAAAATAAGTTATTATATGTAGTAATAGGATCAAAGAGTTAGCTTGGGGCTACTTGTAGCCTTAAGCACCGTGTGATGCTCTGGGACAAGATTTTGGGGCGTTACATTTCTTGATTTTCCTCTTGGAGTTCCATCGGTTTCCTCTAGTCCTCCTCAAGCTCCTTAAGATGAAGTGATGAATGTTGAGTTTCATTAGTCTATCGATATGTTGGCACAAATGATAGCTTCTCAAGATAAACGTGGCACTTTTGTTACTCTATCTTCTAAGGCCATAAGGTTGGCCAGTTCATAAGGTTGAACCCTCTGATCTTTACTTATGTTAAGGTAGAAGAGGATCCTTAAGGTTTTCTGGATGATATGGAAAAGATATTTTGTATTATGCATGCCACGAATGAGGAGGGTGTGGAGTTTGCCACCAACCAGCTAAAGGATGTGGCATAACAGTGGTACAAGGAATGGGATCAAGCAAGGTGTTATGATATTGAGTCATCTCTGTGGGAAGATTTTTCTAATGCATTTTTGGACTGATGTTTTCTTCAAGAGTTGAGGAAAGCTATGGAAGAATAGTTTATTAATCTGAATGAAGAAAAGATGTCAGTCAATGAGTATGCCTTGAAGTTTCCTAAATTATCTTAGTATGCTCCAAAGATGTTTTCTAGCATTAGGGATAGAATGAGGAAGTGAGCTTTCGGGTTGACTAGAGAATTGATATAAGAAAGTAAGGTTGCAGTATTGATCAAGGACATTGATAGCTCTGGGTTGTTTATGTACATACAATAGGTAGAGGAAGAGAAAAAGAAGAAGTCTGAAATAGGAGAGAGGCAGAGCAAGAAGTTCTAGTTCTCTGAGCAGGGTGGTGGCCGATAGCAGAGTGGCAGGGAGGGTGGTAAGTGTCCAAATAAGAAGTGGGGCAATTCTAAGCCATACTCAATAGCTAGTTCTCCCTACTCAAAGCCGTCAGGTGACAGACGTTTCCAAGGTTGCGACAACTTTAGGGCACATGGTGGCTAATCTCAAGCTAGTGGGGCCTAGTAATCTCTATCATATCATCTCTACAGGTTTAGTGGTCGATTGCAGTGGGTTTTCTGTGATGAGAGGAGGAAAAGGATCTTTAATTATTTTCATCTAAGGCATATACTAATACACTTTCCATTTTTTATGGTTTTCTTAGGGGGTGAACAAGGCTCTAGTTGCTTTATCTTCAGCTCTGGCTCCTAAGAGTGCACCGTCTAGTTCCCGCACTGGTCCGAACCATCTGTATGACCTCACTAGCCAACAGGAGTCCGAGGCATTTCCTAATGTCGTGACTCGTATGTTGAAACTTTTTTCTTGAAATGTGTAATGTTTACTTAATCCGATGTCATCCTTTTCTTATGTGACCACATTTGTGGTTGTGCATTTTGGTTTTGATCCAAAGTATTTTTCAGACTTTTTTTTAGTTTCTATCCTGGTACGTGACTCTATGATTGCTAAAAGAGTCTATAGGGTGTGTGTAGTATCTATTGGTAGTAAAAAAACTTTTGTGTATCTATTTGAATAAGATATGGTGGATTTTGATGTCATATTGGGGATGGATCGGTTGCACTAATTCTATGTTTCTCTAGATTGTTGGACCTGTAAGGTTGTCTTCAAATTCCCCAATAAGCCAGCTATTGAGTGGGAGGGTGTTTACCTAGATCCCAAGTGGAAGTTCATATCTTATAGTAGAGCTCGAAGATTAATCACCAAGGGGTACCTCTATCATCTAGTCTGATTATATATTCTAACACGGATGGTCAATATTTGTATTCTATTCCAGTAGTGAATGAATTTCTTGAGATTTTTCCCAATGACCTTCCTGGTGTTCCTCTTTATAGGGACATTGAGTTTGGAATTTGTCTTGCTCCAGACACTCGCCCAATTTCTATTCCCCCATATAGAATGGCTACTGCTGAGTTAAAGTAGCTTAAAGAGCAACTCAAATATCTTTTAGATAAGGGTTTCATCTATCCTACTGTGTCCCCGTGGGGTGCACATGTGTTATTCATGCGTAAGACGGATAGTTCCCTTTTGATGTGTATTAATATCCGATAATTGAATATGGTGACGGTAAAGAATGAGTTACCTGAAACATATTTTCCATAAATCATCAAAAATAACACATGCTTCATAAATCTCACAAACCGTTGGACTCAACTCAAACTCTTTGACTTATGACCTAGACTGACTCGGTAACTTATGAAACATGGACGATTATGGACTTGGGAGTTTCTTATAACCGACATAAACCATTTGAGCTTACATGGAGTCCAACATCTTGCCCACGTTGGGGAGAGATGTTCTATCCTTGCCATCAGAGTAGAACCTTAACTTTAGTTATAACTGTCTTGGCCTTTGTCCCTTAATCTTAATCCTACGGTGGCTCGTAGTTCTAGGGAAGTAGGATTCTCTAAACCCATACTTCCCGCTCAGTGCTAAATACTATTCCCAGACTAAGCTCAGAACGCGTTAGGAAATCAACCTTAATCAACTCAAGGGTCTATTGTGAAGAACAAAATATAAATATATATATCTCACTTGTAAATCATAATCAACTTGTGGATTCCTAACTCGACTAAATCTCAAAATAATCTTTCTCATCATCAAGTACACTTGCTTATCAAATCATATCGAGTATCAAATCTTCCAGAAAATATCATAGAACTTATTCTTGACTCTCAAGCTCAATATCAATATATATTCAATAGACAAACTTCTCATGGAAAAACATAAATCATGCCACTTATCATAAATCACTTAGAAATTATCATTTCATGATAACAATATACAACTCATGACATAAATTCTTAATTTAAGAAATAAGACAATGAAGTAGTCATATGTGTCAATCTTGTATAGCTCAAACCTCGTAAATCCTTGATAAAGTAATTTGGGTGTAAACCCACTTTGTAAAATTCATGAAATTCAATAGAAATTAAATCTTTGGGCACAAGAACAAAAGAAGTGTTCTTGTTCAAAACCTCATATACCTTAATCTTTGAAATTGGATGAACTTTAGTGCTTGAGACTTTATCCACGCTTGAAATAAATAATTCTTGAAGAAATTTTGAAAATTTATGGATGATTCTTGGAAGATTTATGTTCTTGATATAACCCTAGATATATTATCTCAACAGAATTGGAAGAGAAAATGATGGAATTAGGGTTAGAGGCCTCCAAAAGATGGAAAAAGCCAAAATACCCTTGTAAAAACGTCTCTAAATTGCTGAAAAAAATAGTTGACGACATCCGTGACAGGACGTCAGACCCGTGATAGGCCGTCATGAAATGTCATCACAAAAGGGTCAAATTTTATGATGTTCTACCTAAGGCTGACGACGTCATCAAAAATGTCGTCAGAAACGTGACAGGCCGTTAGAAACGTCGTCACCCTTTTCCAGATTGACATGCTGGAGTAAAATGGGTATAACTCTTTGCTCCAGTATCGGATTTTGGCAAAGTTGGTATAGTTGGAAATCTAATTCAATTATATATCTGTTGATAGGTCATGAGCTCAAAAATTCCAAGTATAATGAGAGATATTCTCATTTGAAGTTGACTATACCAATATCTTTCCCAAGAATTCAATCAGTAAGGAATGTTTTGATTCACCCAATCGTTAGGACATCTTTAAGGCCTTAATACACACCATCCTTGATTAGAAAACAACCCAAAACATTATAATTTATTTCTCATGATCTTGATTCATGGTTGCACTATTGGTTAGTCTCTGGTTATTACAATATCTCCCCCTTGGAAACATTCGTCCTCGAATATGGCTAAATAGACCAAGAACAAGAGAAAATGAGGACGTACAACTAAAACTTCTCACTAAAAGGTCTTACTTCATTCCAAACTTTCGAGTACTTCACAAAATACATGATTCATAGAGAGAATAACCATATAGCTGAATACATTGGATTAGAAGGAAACTGGATTAGGGAAGAATAGTACCTTCGGCTAAATTTGAACTGGTGGAGAAGAGATGAGGGTATCTGGTTTACATATCTGCTTCTGCTTCCCAAGTAGCACCATCGACTGATTAATTTTGCCACAGAACTTTGACCAAGGGAACATCTTTATTTCTTAATCTACGAACTTGATAATCTAGGATTTTAACTGGAACTTCATCATAGGAAAGGCTATCCTGAACATCGAAACTTTATGAAGGATCAACAATAACAGAATCACCAATGTGCTTCTTGAGCATAGAAATATGAAAATAGGATGGATAGCTGACAACTCGGCAGGCAATTCAATCTCGTAAGGTGATTTCCCAACATGATTCAAAAGTCTATAAGTGACAAAATATCGGGGACTAAGCCTCCCTTTCTTACCAAATATTTTCACCTCCTTAATGGGTGAAATCTTCAAATACACCAGATCGTTAACCTCAAACTCAAGAGCTCTTCTTCTCACATCTGCATATGACTTCTGACGACTCTGGGTTGTCTTCAACCTTTCACGAATTAGCTTACATTTCTCTATATCCTCAAACACAGTATCAGGTCCACTCAAAGCGGCTTTATCCACTTCAAACCAACCTATGGGTGATCTACATCGCCTTTCATATAAAGCCTCAAATGGAGCCATTCCAATGCTAGCATGAAAATTGTTGTTGTAAGCAAATTCAATAAATGGAAAATGTTCATCTCAACTTCCTTTGAAATCAAGAACACATGATCTCAACATATACTCCAAGGTTTGGATGGTTCTCTCAGCCGGACCATCGGTCTGCGAATGAAAAGCGGAGCTAAGATGAACTTAGGTACCAAGACACTTCTGAAAAGCCATCAAAAATGAGAAGTAAATTGAGTACCCCTGTCAGAGATAATAGACAAAGGAACTCCATGCAACCTGACTAACTCTCGAATGTACAGCTTAGCATAGTCCTCAGCGGTAAAAGATGTATGCACTGGCAAGAAATGTGCGGATTTAGTCAACCTATAGAAAATGACCCAAATCGAATCATGATGATGTCGACAAGGAGGTAAATCAGTCACAAAATCCATATTTACTTCCTCCCACTTCCAAGTAGGAATACTGAATTCTTACATCATTCCACCGGGTCTTTGGTGTTCTATCTTAACCTGTTGGCAAGTTGTACACTACTCTACGAATTTTGCTATATCCTTTTTCATACCATTCCACCAATAGATTTCTCGAAAATCACAGTAAATCTTGGTAGCAACGGGATAAATAGAATATCGCGCGCCATGCGCTTTTGCCATAATTATCTACCTTAAATCTTCAACATCAGGGTACACATAATCTATTCTGAAATCTCAATACATCATCTCCCCCTTGGTAGAAAACCTCAACCTTTTGGTCTTTAACTGACTCCTTCAGTCTGACCAAACTAGGATCCATATCTTGCTTCTCCTTTAATTCTGAAACTAGAGAAGACTCAGAACTACTCTGGACCAAAACATTACCCTTATCTGAATCAAGCAATCTAACTCCCAACCTAGCCAGATGATGCATCTCACGAGCTAAATCCTTTCTATCTTCCTTGACCTATGCTACACTACCCATGGACGACCTGCTAAGGGCATCTAGCACTATATTGGCCTTGCCCGGGTGATACAACACATTCATATCATAGTCTTTTAACAATTCTAACCATCGCCTCTGATGATGACTCAACTCTCTCTGAGTAAACACATACTACAAACTCTTGTGATACGTAAAGACATCAACATAAACACCGTACAAATAGTGTCTCCAGATTTTCAAGGAAAAAACTACTATAGCTAACTCGAGGTCATGGATCGGATAGTTCTTCTCATGCGGTCTTAACGGCCTGGAGGCATAGGCTATAACCTTACCTTTTTGTATCAACACGTAACCCAACCCAACTCTAGAAGCATCACAGTACACCACAAAATCATCTACACCATTTGGAAGGGTCAACACAGGGGCCGAAGTGAGTCGAATCTTCAACTCCTGAAAACTTTTCTCGCAAGAGTCAGACCATAGGAATTTAATTTTCTTTTGGGTCAACCGAGTCAAAGGAGATGCAATGGAAGAGAAACCCACAACAAAATGATCGTAGCAGCCAGCTAAACCCAAGAAACTCCTAAAATCATATGGGGAAATAGGTCGAGGCTAATTTTTCACAGCTTCTATCTTTTGAGGGTCAACTCGAATACCTTCAGAAGAAACAATATGACCCAGAAAAGCAACTGACCTTAGCCAAAATTCTCACTTTATAAATTTGGAAAATAGTTGATGATCTCTAAGGGTTTGCAAGACTATTCGGAGATGATCTACATGGTCGTTCTCACTTCAGGAGTATACAATAATATCATCTATGAACACAATAACAAATATATCCAGGTACTTTCTGAACACCCAATTCATAAGGTCCATAAAGGCTGCTGGGGAATTTGTTAGCCTGAAGAACATGACCAAGAACTCAAAATGACCATATCAGGTGCGAAAAGTTGTCTTTAGAATATCACACTCCCTAACTTTAAGCTAGTAGTACCGGGTCTCAAGTCTATTTATGAGAAATAGTTAGCACCTTGCAGCTGATCAAACAGGTCATCAATTCTAGGAAGATGGTACTTGTTCTTGACTGTGACCTTGGTAAGCAGACGATAATCAATACACATCCGCAATGAACCATTTTTCTTTCTTACGAACAAAACGGGTTCACCCCAAGGAGATATACTAGGCCTTATGAAACCCTTATCTAGTAGATCTTTAAGTTGCTCTTTTAACTCCTTAAGTTCTGCGGGGGCCATATGATATGGAAGAATAGAAATAGGCTGTATTTCGGGGAGAAGATCAATCCCAAATTCTATCTCTCTATCGGGAGGTACTCCTGGGAGATCTTCTGGAAAAATATCACAAAACTCATTAACAATGCTGATCAACTGAATGGTCGGAGTCTCAAACTTAGTATCTTTAACTCGAACCGAATGATAGATGCAACCCTCGGATATCAATTTCCTAGGTTTAAGATAGGATTTGAAATGACTCCTGGGAGATACAAAATTTCTAGACCACTCAAAGGCTGGCTCATTAGAAAACTGAAACTTGACTACACGGCTACGACAGTCTATAGACACATAACAAGAGTGAACCCAATCCATACCCAGAATAATGTCAAAATCAACCATGTCTAGCTCAATCAAATCTGCAAATATAACTTTGTGAAGGACAGTGATAGGACACTTCTTATATACTTGCTTAGCAACAACAGGTTCACCTACTGGAGTAGAAACTACAAAAGGCTCAGGAATTTTTTCAGCATTGATCTCAAAATTCAAAGTCACATAAGAAAGACTTGACCCACGGTCCATCAACATATACACATCAAAATGAAATACACGGAGCGTACCAGCTACAACATCTGGTGAATCCTTCTGCTCCTGGTGGGGTAGTATAGCATAAAAGTAATTCTGGCGCTGACCACCGGTAGTACTAGACGAACCACCCTGAGGAGGAGTAGGACGATCACAAGGGGCTGGAGAACTAATAACCTGACTCTGGGGACGAACATCACGGATCCCCTGTCTAGCATATGGGCAATCCCTAAATTTATGGCCCAACTTACCACAACCAAAACAACCTCTTTTCTCATCCATAGACTCTCCAGGATGTGTCCTACCACACTTAGCACCGGGGGATAGTTAGGTCTATTACTCACACTGTCCTAAGACCTAGACATAGTAGGTCTATTACCCTGCTCTTGCCTAACTTTGGATATGAGAGTACTAGCTGATGAAAGTGCTGGCACAAAAGAACAGCTCTGAAACTAAGGGCGGATCCCTCTAGAAAATATATTCTGACTATACCCCTTCTGCTCTGATTTAACTTTCTTATTCCATCTCCCTCTCTGTCTCTTTCACCTTGTCTACTTTAATCTGTTGGGCTTGTATCATTAATCTAGAAAGATCCATGTCCCTATTGAGCATAGAAGACCTATACTCTTTCACAACTTAACTCGATACGCCAGTTAAAAACTTATTCATACTGGTCCTGGAATCAGCCATCATACCGGGAGCATACTTAGACAACTGGTTAAATTTAAGATAATATTCCTTAACTGTCATGGATCCTTGTCTCAAGTTCATAAATTCTTCTAGTTTTGCATCCCTCAGCTCCGGGGGAAACAATCGGTCTAAGAACGCGTCCTGGAATAACTTCCAAGTCATAAGAGCGGCATTCTCCCCTCTACTCTTCCTCCACAACTCCACCCAATCATAAGTAACATCTTTCAAGCAATAAAAAGCTATCTCCACACTTTCTTCCTTTGTTACATGCATAATTTAGGTGATTTTTTTCACCTCATCAAGATACATTTGTGGGTCCTCACCCACCCTTGACCCATAAAACTCTAGCGAATTCATCCGTATAAAATTCCAAACTTGAGATACTGCAGAATTACTTTCTTGCAGAGGTGGAACAACGGCCTGAACATTGTCCTGAGCAATGGTGGTAACTTCCTGGGCTAGCGCCTGAAAAGCTACGCGAAATTCGACATGAGTCACCATCTCATTTAAAGGATCAACTGGTTGAGGTCATTTGTTGTTTCTACAAGATATACGAGGAGGTATTTTCTATCATAAGAGAGCACAAATTAATAGTAGTGAGAATCAATCGTAGGAACGAAAGACTTCTGAAAGAAAGAAGTGACTTTTCCTAAAATGTCCCATAGCCTCTTGTTCATAGAAGTGGTGTACTACACACCGATGATCAAGACTCTACGTAATGCGGCTTGTCAGACTCCCTACGACTCCTTTAAACCTTAGGCTCTGATACCAAGCTTGTAATGCCCCAAAATCCCATCCCAAGATGTCACACGGTTCTTAAGGCCACACGCGACCTCAAGCAAACCCTCTGAGCCTGTCATCACCTCTATAACTCACTATGACAATAATCAAGCTATAATAAAGAAGAATAATCATGTCATGAACATACTGGAATACAAAGAAATAGTATTTTGTACAATCAAAATACTGAAGTTCTGTACATACTGCTACTCTAGTCTGACAAAGCCTCTACTACATAAGACTGAGGAGCCATGGGAACAGATCCCCAACTAACCCGAACTAAACTGGAAATAAACAACCATCTACTATCAACACAAAAATCGGGGACATAGGTCCTCGAACCATAAGGACACACCAACTGTACGAATGTAGATGGAGGTACTTAAAGATCACTGTCGCTGCTGAGACTGAGCACCTGAACGTACATCATGAGAAAATATAGAACACAGAAGAGTATGGGAATCAGTACTTGGGAATGTACTGAGTATGTGGGGGTGAAGGCAACATTTAAATAATATCATAAATGTATAAGAAAATCATGCATGATGATAATAATGACTCTCTTCACTTGAGTTACCTGAAACATATTTTCCATAAATCATCAATAATAACACATGCTTCATAAATCTCACAAACTATTGGACTCAACTCAGACTCTTTGACTCATGGATTAGAGTGACTCAGTAACTTATGAAACTTGGATTATTATGGACTTGGAAGTTTCTTATAACTGACATAAATAATGTGATCTTACATGGAGTCCAACGTCTTGCCCACGTTGGGGAGAGCTATTCTATCCTTACCATCAGAGTAGAACCTTAACTTTAGTGATAACTGTCTTTGCCTTTGTTCCTTAATCTTAATCCTACGGTGGCTCGTAGTTCTGGGGAAGTAGGATGTGTTGAACCCACACTTCCCACTCGGTGCTAAATACTACTCCCAGACTTAAGCTCAGAACGTGTTAGGAAATCAACCTTAATTAACTCAAGGGTCTATCATGAAGACCAAAATATAAATATATATCTCATTTGTAAATCAAAATCAACTTGTGGATTCCTAACTCGACTAAATCTCAAAATAATTTTTCTCATCATCAAGTACAACTTGCTTATCAAATCATATCAAGTATCAAATCTTCTAGAAAATATCATAAAACTCATCTTGACTCTCAAGATCAAAATTAATATATATCCAATAGATAAACTTCTCATGGAAAAACATAAATCATGACACTTATCATAAATTACTTAGAAATTATCATTTCATGATAACAATATACAACTCATGACATAACTTTTTACTTTAAGAAATAAGACAATGAAGTAGTCATATCTGTAAATCTCGTATATCTCAAATCTCCTAAATCCTTGATAAAGTAATTTGGGTGTAAACCAACTTTTCAAAATTCATGAAGTTCAATAGAAATTAAATCTTTGGGCACAAGAATGAAAGAAATGTTCTTGTTCAAAACCCCACATACCTTAATCTTTAAAATCGAATGAACTTTAGTGCTTGAGACTTTATCCACACTTGAAATAAATAATTCTTGAAGACCACACTATGAGGAACTTGGTTCTTGAAGAAATTTTGAAGATTTATGGATGATTCTTGGAAGATTTATGTTCTTGATATAACCCTAGATTCTCAAGAGAATTAGAAGAGAAAATGATGGAATTAGGGTTTGGATAGGATTCTCATATTTATAGAGGCCTCCAAAAGATGGGAAATGAAAAAAATACCCTTACAAAAACATCTCTAAATTTTTGAAAAAAATAGCTGACGACATCCGTTATAGGCCGTCAGACCCGTGATAGGGCATCACGAAATATCATCACAAAATGGTCAAATTTTATGATGTTCTTCCTAAGGATGATGATGTAATCATAAATGTGATGAAGTCATTAGAAATGTGATGACATCATCATAAATATTGTCAGAAATGTGACAGGCCGTCAGAAACGTCGTCACCCTTTTCCAGATTGACATACTAGAGTAAAATGGGTATAACTCTTTGCTCCGATATCGAATTTTGGCAAAATTGGTATAGTTGGAAAGATAATTCAATTATATATCTGTTGATAGATCATGATCTAAAAAATTCTAAAAATAATGAGAGATATGCTCATTTCAAGTTGACTATACCAATATCCTTTCCAAGAATTCAATCGGTAAGGAATGTTTTTATTCACCAAATCATTAGGAAATCATTAATGACTTAATACACACCATGATTGATTATAAAATAACCCAAAACATTATAATTTATTTCTCATGAGTTTAATTCATAGTTGCACTATTGGTTAGAGTCTCAGGGTAATACACAAATTCCCCAGCAACATTCACAGATTTAATGAATAGGGTCTTCCATCAGTTCTTGGACTTGTTGTCATTGTTTTCATATACGATATTCTAGTGTACTCTAATATCAAGATAGATCATGTTAATTACCTCCTAAATGTATTGTAGACCTTGAAGGAGCAACAGTTATATGCCAAGTTTTCAAAATGTGAATTTTTGTTGAACGCTGTCAGATTGTTGGGTCATATAATTTCTAGTAAAGAGATTATGGTGGATCCATAGAAATTAGTAGTGGTGAAGAAGTTTCCTAGACCCACGACTCCAATCAATATTCAGAGCTTCTTGAGTTTAGCTGGTTACTATAGGAGGTTTGTGAAGAGTTTCTCGACTATATCTTCCCCGTTGACTCAAAAAAGGTAAAGTTATTATGGTAGGATTCTTGTGAGGGTAGTTTCAAATAGATGAAGGATAATATAACTTCAACTCTGGTCTTAAATTTCCTAAAGGAACTAATGGGTTTGTGGTCTACTGTGATACATCTCGCATGGGACTTTATTGTGTTATGATACAACATAGAAAGGTGATATCTTTTTTCTCTAGAAAGTTAAGGTGCATTAGAGGAATTACCTAACTCATAACTTGGAACTGTTATCTATGGTATTCATATTGAAATTCTTGCATAAATATTTATATGGGGTGCATATGGATATCTAGTCTGATCATAAGAGCCTACTGTACGGGTTTACTTAGAAAGAGCTTAACCTCAGGCAAAGAAGATCGCTTGAGCCTCTCAAGGATTATGACATGAGTCTTCATTACCACCCAGGTAAAGCTAATGTGGTTGCTGATGCTCTTAGTATGCTATCCATGAAGAGTCTAGATATATGGATAAGGAGAAGTAGGAGTTGGTGAAGGACAATCACTGTTTGGCTAACCATGGAGTTCGCCTCTCAAACTCTGAAGATGGTGGGGTGTTGGAGCAGGGAATGACATAGTTATCTCTTGGTGCAAAAATTAAGGAGAAACAGATGTTAGATCCTCTCTTAATGAGGATCTAGGGTGGTATGGATGGGTATAAGGTGATGTCTTTTGAGATTGGTGGTGCTGGTACCTTGCAGTAATAAGAGAGATTATGTGTTATTGATGTTGATGGTTTGCGAGAGAGGATCTTGGCCAAGGAGCATAAGTCGCGCTATGTTGTTTATCCTGGTTTGATAAAAATGTATCATGACCTCAAGGAGATGTATTGGTTGAACAATATGAAGATGGATATGGATAATTTTGTGGCTAAGTGCATGGTGTGTCAACAGGTGAAAGTTGAGCATATCAAGCCCTGAGGATTGTATAAAGAGATTGAGCTACCATAATGGATGTTGGAAGTGATCATCATGGGTTTATTTTATCGATCTCCCTCGGTCATGGAATCAATTTGATTCAGTTTTGGTTATCTTGGATTGGATGACAAAGTTGGCTCACTTTTTTCCAGTGCGAACTAACTTCTCGATTGAGGATTATGAAAGGTTGTACCTCTAAGAGATTGTAAAGTTTCATGGGGTACCTATTTCAATTATCTTCGATCATGGTATGCAATTTTCATCACACTTTTAATGGTTATTTCAGAAAGGGTTAGGGACTAAGTTGAGTGTAAGTACTGGTTTTTACCCACAGTCGGATGGGCAAGCAAAAAGAACTATTTTGATGTTGGAGGATATGCTTTGAGTGTGTGTGATTGACTATGGTGGTAGTTTTGTTGAGCACTTACCACTTTTAGAGCTTTCTTACAATAATAGCTACCACTCTAGCATTGGGATGGGTCCATTTAAGGTGTTGTATGGTAGGAGGTATACGTTCTTTATTTGGTGGTTCGAGCTTGGTGAGGCAAATATTTTTGGCCCAGATTTTGTTCTTATGATATCGAGAAAGTGAAGGTGATTTGGTATAGGCTTAAGGTTGCGTAAATTTGCCAAAAGTCTTATCCAAATGTGAAGTGAAGGGATTTGGAGTTTGAGGTTAGAGATAGGGTATTCCTAAAGGTATCTCCCATGAAGGGAGTGATGTGGTTTAGGAAGAAGGGGAAGCTCAGTCCTCGATATATAGGTTCTTATTTAATTGTAAGAAGGGTTGGTAATATTGGCTATGAGTTGGAATTGTCTTATAGTTTGAGCTCCATTAACTAGGTATTCCATGTCTCTATGTTAAGGCAGTTTACTGGTGATCCATCACAAATTATTCCTATCAAGGATATTGGTATTTTGGATTCCCTATCTAATGAGGATATCCCAATTAAGATCTTTGATCATCAGTTTCATTGGTTGCGGACCAAGGATGTGTCCTTAATGAAGGTTTAATAGAGGAACCACCAGGTGAAAGAGGCTATATGGGAAGTTGGAGAATACATGAAGTCCAAGTATACATTCCAATTTTTTGCTCAAGAAATTCATGCAAAAGGTAAATGTTCTTCATAACATCTTTATTTTCAAACTTTGTTAAAGGAAATATTGACTTTCTTGGTATCTTTGTTTCCTAACTTGGTTTAAGGTAAGGTTAGAGACGTTTGGGGTTTAAATCATGCTAATCATGCCTCATTCCATCATATAAGGATGAATGATCCAAGTGGGGGAGAATTGAAACACCCTGGGTTTTCGTCCTTAGAAATATCTTGAGTTTTAACTTTCTATTGATCATACGACTCACCATACGAGCCGTACAGTAAGGGTACGAATCAGGTGTCTCCAACTCATAGGATGTCCAACATTTGGTGGTCAAGTTTTTGTTGTAATTATGGTTTGGTGGTATGGGTCATATAGTTTAGTGATGGGATGTTAGGTTGATCTTTTATTTAATCTGAAACTTGGTATAGTAACATGGCTCTTGAAAAAGTGGCTCACTATGGTCTTTGAGGATATGGTATGAGTAGTATAGTGGAGTTATACATGGTCTAGTGTTCAACCCTTTTGCTTCTGTCTTGGATATGACTTATGCATACTAATCGTATGTTATGGGTAAGATTAGGGCCAGGGGAGTTCTATGGTGGATAGTATGTGGATGTCAAACATTTTTTTGTGTACCACTTATATGATGTGGGTACGTGTGGAGGAGTCCAATGGTATCCACCTATGGGAATTTTTATAGTTTCAGTTTGGGTTATTCTAGACATTTCCCCTCTTAACCTCTTTTGACCCACGACTTAAAGCACTCTTGGGACTTTATTAACCTATAATTCCCAAATAAAACACTCTGCAAAACACTCTAAAATCTCTCTCAAAACTCTGATTTCAAAAGAGGCTAGGGTTTCCTTAAGATAGTCAATTAAGGATTTCAAGAGTAGTTTTTGTCCGTCTTCCTCGTTATCTAAGGCATGTTACTCCTCCTTCATTGTTAGTTCAAACTAAAATCATATTTTATTTAATGTTTTCATGTCATTATTGTGGGTTTCTATTGGTTTTGAAATATGTGTTAGGCTTTGGTTACAAATGGTTAGATGATGTTTTCCTATGTTCTATTTATGGTTTTTCATGTTATGATATTGGTTTGAACATTTGGTTACATGGGAATGGTTAATTGGTTCTTTATTTTGGTGTTGGAAACTATATGCCCTCAACATATTTTTTAAAATGCCAATAAGAATGTTGTTGTCACATAGTTTTACTTTTATTGAAAACCTCGCATTGCACAACACGGTAATCGAACCTAACTTGGTTTAATTAAACTAAATAATTTGGAAAGGCATTGGTGGCCATGGTTTTGTTTTGATTGGAAATCCTATGAGCTACATGAGAATCCCCTAAGGATGGGCTAATGACATTGCTTGCAATTTATAAACGGTATGATGATACTACTTAATAATGACTTTGTAATTAAAATTTTTAATTAGTGGGTTGATTGTGTGCTAAAGGTTCTAATTGGGCAATAATGGTGGGTTATGGTGTTAGTCGGGAAGGTGTGAGTCATATAGAGCGACACTGGAAACTCATATTTGCCTCCATGAGGGTTGGTCATGATGACCACATACCGCTGGGGTATACGAGATTCCCCTAAGTTTATACTTGTATATATGTATCATGGAGGGCAAAGGATACATGCGAATTCCCAGACCTTGTGATATCTCTGAGTCATATGGCTACAGGCACTGGGGCCCATTCAGGGGGTAATACTGGATCCATACAGCTTGTGGGTGGTTTTGGGATGATCAAGCTACACAACCCAGGTTAATGATTTAAATACATGCTAAACTCGATTCCCTTTAACGACATAATATATACATAGATATGAATGTTATTGCATTTTGATAGTTACTTTGGTTTATAATAACAACATTACTTTACCCTTATTCCTGAGTAAATTCTAACAACCATCTGCTAACTCATCTTCGAGCACTGTATCCCCACGTGATGCACGAAACGGACATACTACTCCTACTTCTCAGTGACTTAGATTTGGGGACAACAATCGTTTTAGATTGAAGTGATGAGATTCCATACTCCAGAAGACTCCATTTCAAGCTATGGACATCTTTTTGTACTTTTATTTATTTCTTGAATTTATTTTTTTCTATGGTCGGAGGCATGTCCTGACCAGATGTTCTTTGTTTTCTGTTAGAGGCTTTTTGTGACTACTATGGGCATGAGCAGTGTTGGTATTGGCGTCATCCTTGGCATTTGTATTGGTATTGCGGCTGACACATGTTGGATGTTTGGCTCGATGTTTGGATGGTTATGATCATGGATTTTACTATTATCTTTGATTTTGTTATTATTCTATCTTGTTATATGTTCATATTTCATCATACATAGGGTGTTTTGCGGTCATGGTTGGATATTGGGGGTGGTCTCTGGTCCCGATAAGACTTGAGGCCATGGCCATATTTCGGGTCATGTTATTATAGGTATCATTCCGACTTTCTATCATCAAATTTTAGTTCTTTTTTCACCTTAGATTACATTCTCTTATGTGTCTGTATACTTTGTTGCTAGTATTGATGTAATTTATGAGTCCTTTGCTAAGCCTATTCATGTTTCTACCCCTTAGGTGATTCTTTAGTGGTGGATCAGATTTACCAATCATGTGTGGTGACCTTTATGGGGCATGAAACTTCGATAGGCTTGATTATCATTTATATGATTAATTTTTATGTCATATTTGTATGGATTGGTTGGCTCCTTATCAAGTAGTCTTTGATTGTTTTACCAAGATCCATCTACTTTGGTCTGGAAATATTATAGTGGAAGGTCACTTTTAGTTCATGTTTGAAGTGGTTTATATCTTTTCTATATGCTCATCATATGGTAGAAAAGGGGTGCTCTTGCCTATGTTTGTGATAGCCTTCTTTGGGTTCTGTAAAGATGTTAGAGAGTTTATGGATGTGTTTCCTATGAACTTACCTAGTATGCCTTCGAACAAGGATATTGATTTTACCATTGATGTTGAGTTGGACACTAATGCGTATTTCAATTTACCCCTATGGAATAGGCCCAATGGAATTGGAATAACTAAAGAAGCAGTTATAAGATTTTTTAAATAAAGGTTTCATTATATCGATTATGTCCTCTTGGGGTGCTCCTATCTTGTTTGTGAAAAAAAGATGGATCTATGTGCTTGTTTATTCATTATCGTCAATTAAACAAAGTGATTATAAAGAACAAGTATCCTCTTCCTCGCATTGATAATTTATTTGATCAACTTTAGGGTGCTTAATTGTTTTTAGGATTGATTTGAGATATGGTTAGTATCAATTGAGTATTAGAGCTTTTGATGTTCTAAAAACAACTTTTTTGGATATGGTAAGTCCATTTTGTGTTCATATTTATGTCTTTTTGGCTAACTAATTCCTCGACAACATTTATAAGGTTGATGAACATGGCATTATTTTTGTATCTTGATTATTTTTTGATTGTTTTCATCAATGATATCTTGGTTTATTCCAATAATGAGGCTAACCATGTGAGGTATTTGAGGGTCTTACATTAGAGATTGAGAGATGAAATTTTTTATGCTGAGTTCTCCATGTGTGAGATTTGGTTGGATTCACTTTCTTTCTTGGGTCATATAGTGACCAAGGATGGTATTTTGGTTGATCTAACCAAGGTAGCGGTTGTTTATTATTAGGATAGACTTACTTATCCTATCATAATTTGGAGATTTATTGGGTCAGCATGCTACTATTGGAGATTCGTGAAGGGTTTCTCTTCTATTGTGGCTCCTTTGACCAAGTTGACTAATTAGAAGATAGTTTTCTAGTGGTTGGATGACTATGAGAGGAGCTTTTAAAAGCTCAAGAATTTTGATTTTGGCTCTTATTCGAACTTTTTCTGAGGATGGCATGAGTTTCACTATATTTTGTGATTCTTTTAAAGTTAGTTGTAGTGGTGTGTTAATGCAAAAGGTTAAGGTGATTGTTTATGCCTCTTGATATTTGAAGGTCCATGAGAATAACTACCCTACTAATGATTTGGAGTTAGTTGTGGTTGTGGTTGTGTTAAATTTATGGTGACACTAGTTGTATGGAGTTCATTGTGAGATTTTTATGGATCGTTGTAGCTCTCAGTACTTATTCATTTAGAATGATATTAATATGAGAAAACTTATATGATTAGAGTGTCCAAATAATTATGATCTCACTATTCTTTACTATCTAGTAATAGCTAATATGGTAGCAGATGCCTTAAGTCGAAAGGCAGCGATTATGGGGAGTTTAACTTATCTTTTTTGTGGAGGAGCAACCTTTAGCCTTAGATATTTATTCTTTGACTACATAGTTGGTAAGGCTTGATATTTAGACACCTAGGCATATTTTGGCAATTGTTGAGGCTAGATCTGTCATTGATGGAGAAGATTAGAGATCAAAAATTTGATGATGAAACGTTAAGGGTGATTTTTGATAATATGTTGAATGGTGAGGTGAAGACATGATCTCTTGATCTTGATGGTATTTTGATGATTTGTGGTGGTATTTGTGTGTTATGGGTAGGCTAATTGATTAGAATAATCTCGGAGGAGGCTCATTGTTGAAAATATTCTTTCATGCAAAAGTAGCTAATATGTTCCAAGACTTGAAACAACACTATCTAGGTGGTATGACGAGGTGGTATGACACAGAGGGTGCTTGTTACCAAGTAGAAGTGGGAGTAGATCACTGTGGGCTTTGTGGTTGTCCTACCCCTAACTTTGGGAAAGTTTAATTCTATTTGGGTGATTATTGATATGTTGACTAAATTAACACGCTTTATACATGTGAAGGTGACTTATAATGTATAGAAGTTTGTCAAGATCTACATTTAACAGATTTTTTGATTGCATAGTGTACCTATTTCCATAATTTAGAATAGAGGTAGGCATTTTACCTCCAATGTTTTGAGTTCTATATAAACTGATTTGGGTACTCAACTAGATATAAGAATAGTTTTTCACCCCCTGATTGATAACAATTAAGGTATTACAGGACATACTTTGAGCATATTTTATAGATTTTGGTGGACATTGGGATGAGTTCTTTCTCCTAGCAAAGTTTCTTGGTAACAACAATTACTATTCCATTATTCTAATGGAATTTTTTGAGGCTCTATATGTGTGTTGATATATATGCCTCATGGAATTTTTTTATTTGTTTGAGGTTAGTCCTTAGGGCATTGATTTTTTGAGAGACTCGATGGATCGAGTGAGATTGATTGATCAGAGGCTTCTGTATTCCTAGAGTAGGCTTAATAGTTACACCAATTGATGAGTTCATGATGTGTCATTTATTTTTGGTGAGAGGGTTTTTTAAAGGTACCACCTATGAAGAGTTTTATGAGATTTGGGAAGAAAAAAAAGCTTAGTTTATGATTTATTAGGCATTTTAAGATTCTTGAGAAGTATGGAGATATAGTGTATTGGCTAGGTTTACCTCTAGATCTAGCAGCTGTTTATCTGGTATTCCATATCTGTATGCTAAAGCGATACCATGCAAATTATACTCTTACAAACCGGAAGGACTCAATTGCATTAGATCATCATTTTTCATTTGAGGAGGAGCCTATTGCTATCCTATATAGATAGTGTAACACCCCGCATTTTGGGCTAGAATAAAAAATATGACTCTGATGCGTTGATAATCCCAAAGCCTTAAATCCTATACCAATTTGGCATGTTAATCAATTTTGTAGTATGTGAATCCATTTGAGAATGAATTTAGACCATAGAAGTCCTTCAACTCAAGGACGAGTTAAAACCATTTCGATCGATAAAGTTTTAGAGGACGTTGTAATTTGTGTCAAATTCTATTGTTCATAACTAATTGTATATGATGAACTAGGTGGCCAACTATATACCAAATTGTAGATAATTGAATAAGTTTTCCAACGATACCAAATTCGCCTAAAACGGACACCCGGTGAAGAAGTTATGGCCTTTCAAAGTTGAATGTGTCGCCTATGCACATATAGGCGATGCATAGGGCGGCGCCTATGCAAATATAGGCGATGCATAGGGCGGAGCCTATGTAAATTTAGGCAATGCAAAGGGCGGCGCATAGTTATGGTTTCAGGTGACAAAAACACTCCGTTTTGAGTTACTTTAAGTGCAAGTTAGTCCTTACAAAACCCAAAATCGTCCTTACCCACTCCTAAACGGATTTGGGCCTATTAACAACATTGAAGCCTCCTATAAAATCCCAAAATCTAATCCTTCAAGAACTTAAGAGAAGGAGCAACTAGGGTTTGAGAAAATAAGCTTGAAGGACCAATCATTCCGAAACTTCTTCGTGAAACAAATTACAGATTCGGAATCCTCTCGACGTAGGCTTCTATAGACACCAAAAATTCGTGGAGAATAAGGTATGCGGGGTTTTCCTAAAATCTCATGGGCATAGAAATCATGTTTTAAGAATTGGGTTTTCGAATTCATGTACATACTCATGTTTCAGAAGCTTTAATGATATTATTTTGGCCTTTTGGCTTTCCCCCAAAGTGATTTGAAAGTTATATGTATATATATATATGCGTTTGTCCTGAAATATGAAATTAGAGCATGATTTTCATGAAACCTCTCTCTTAATGTAAATTTTTTCCATGTTTCACGTAATATACAATGTTTTGAACACGAAAGAGAGGGTTGTAAATGTTGAATATGCATGTAATGAAAGAATGCATGGTTTTGCCAAAATACACATGACCACCATATGTTTGATGAAAGTTTTGCATGGATTTGACTTGAGTTTCAGAACATGACATCTTTAATGCAAATTACATATTTTTGGTGGTCTAAACTATGTTTTGAATGAAAGCTCTTGCTTAATACATTATGGCTCAGAAATAGGACTTGCAAGTCTTGGTATGACGATACCAACTCAGACAAATGCCATAACAGACACAGACTAGTTCAGAAATCAGATTTTTGTCAGACTCTCATGATTTAGAAATTTCAGAATGATACATGTTCAGAAAAGGCTAAAATAGGGCATAAAGAGAGCTTAGGTGGTTCCCTGAAGAAGGCGGGAGTTTCAGACAACTCTTTGCCTAAAACCGTGGTTTGCCGACCCGGGTATATTATTATGCGCTGACTTAAATGTCCTGTGGCGTATCAGACTCAGACACTCCAACCCTTGCGGCACACTTGGGTTGGGGGCTTCCCCGCCAAGTCAATGGAGGATTCCATACAGCCCGTGGAATATTCAGACTTGTAGGGGAATACCACCTAACTCAGAAGTAAAACACAGATCATGATTTGAAATGAACAGACAGGTTGCATGTTTTCAGAAAGTGCCCATGTGTTTTTCAGAAACAGTTTTATACATGATGTCTTGATGAAAAATTGCTTTCCCTTAATATATATATATATATATATGTATGTTCCATTATACTACTTTTGGATTGCTTCGCGTGCCAGTACTTTTGTGCTGACCCCCCTCCTTCCAGGTTCTGAGGCATAGTCTAGGGGTCCAGCTACTCAGTAGATATTCTCGGGTTTGCAGACATGATCTCAAAGTGGTGAGCCTTTTATTATTCGGAAGGCCTAATTATGTCAGACACTATCTTATTTATTATGTTTTTGGTTTACTGGGGGCCTTGTCCCAGCTTTTTTTCAGACAGATGTTTATGTTCTTAGTAGAGATTTCGCAGACTGATGTCAGATAATATTATTCAGAAATGTTGCAGAACTTGACCATGTTTTCTGTACTCAGTTTCAATTCCACATTTTATTATGATAATGAATGTTGTGCATGATAACCAGATAGAGAATGGGTGTTCCGGTCCTTCATGGTTCGGGATGCTCGTCAAGGCTAGGGCCTAGGCTTGGGTCGTGACAAACTTGGTATCAGAGCACGGTTCATGGTCCCAGGGTATCTGCGAAATCGCGTCGGGTAGAGTCTTGTTTATGGGTGTGTAGCGCGCTATACTTATAAGCAAGAGGCTACTAGGCATTTAGGAATGTATCTTTTTCTTCACGTTCTAGTTCGTGCAATAGAGTCAGAATGTTCCTCTTTCATACTCTAATTCGTGCTATGGTGTCGCCCATACGAAAGTAAAAAGTCATCCCACATTCTTTCCTTACTCTAATGTCCTCAGATATGTCTCATTATTAAGGTGATTCAAGTACAGAAGTTTAGAATCTAAATGGTACAGTACTTTCTGATTGAACCATATAAGAGTTAAAATTTGTGCAAGGACTAAGAATCCGTTAGTGCTTCAATGTGATTGATTCCGATGTAAACATTGATCCTGATGGAATCGTGCTTTTCAGCTTGAGGTATTAATTGCGTTTAGTCCCCTTCAAATTTATGTTACAAATGTCTTGCTTAAGGAGGGATGATGTGTAGTAGAATGTTGGAACTGTATTTCCACCCAAATAGTAGTATGAGTCAAAGTTTTGTTTTCATGACCTATTGGTAATGAAATTAGACCAAGAAGTTGGTGATGCAAAGTCACAAAGTTAGAAGTGAGAGTGAGGGTAATTTACCCCTTATGGTGATAGACTAATGTGGTAGCTAGTAGCATGTGTGGATTGTATGGTAGTCTGTGAGGGAAGCGTTTAACTCAGATTTTTATTCTTACGGATTAAGATGTGTATCCTTAGATTATGGAATGTTGTGTGACAAGCTTCTATCTCTTGAAAATATTTTATCATCGTGTTGGTGAAACTAAAAAGTCTAGTGAAGCCGTGTGGGGATCTTTCCATTCACTAACAATTTGTCACTCAACGTGTGGTTCTTGTGTTGGTTGAATATATGTATAGACTCATGGTTGTTGTGGATTTTGAAGGTAGTGTAAATGTACGCTTGGGTAAGTAATTGTGATGTGAGAAAGAAGTATAAGTAGATACGATTGTACGGGGTTATAATATAAGGATAAGGTTGACCATGTCTATTATGAGGCTTTAACCCCCTTGACCCTCTTTTCATTGGTAGTTGTAAACTAGTGCTACTTGTGAGAAGGTATGTAGTAGATTTTTGAGATATTTGGGTAGAATATCCCAATATGATGGATTAGTATATTTATATTATGTTGCATTCTCCATTGGTGGTAAATGATTGATACTAAACTATAGGCTTGAATTGAAATGGTGTGGTGGTAAATAGTGGCACGAGTTTGATGATGCATGTTTTGTGGGATTAAATTAGTAGGCTTGATGTGCTGAAATAGTACATGCTGATGGATTATGATAAGGAAAACCGTTTGTGTATATGAAGTTCTAGTGCACTAGTGTTTCGTGATGTTTATTTCATAGTTTCCAAGTGAAAATTTCGTGTAAGGTTGGGTTGTAAATCATGCATAGCACTATATTAAGTATGAACAGTTGATGTCCATGAAGGTGAAAATGAAGGTTTCTTGACTAATGATACTAGTTATTGGGAAGTGATCTATAGGCTTGAAACAGTCTATCCGAGTGCCTAAGTTTATTTGATTTCATAATGAAGTATGACGGTGTATGTATGATGTAGAAGTATGCCCAGGGTGGTTTAAAACGGCGGTATTTATTCTAATGCTACTACATGTTGTGTGTGACTAGTGGTACCATTGAGTTGATGTGTGGCGAGTTCTTTGAAAGTTGTGCTAATTGAAATAAGAGTAGAGGTATTAGAGGGTGTGCGCTTCAACTTTGGGGATGCTCATGAAGATTCGAAGTTAGTAAGTGTTCGAGTAATAGATGATGACTATTGGGGTTACAGAATGATAGAGTTTGTCTCAGAAGGCGGTATTTGTAGTAGGTTTTTCCACTTCCAGATGTAGTCATTAGGGTCAATTTATATTGATTACGTGTATTATCGTTTTTCATACCCCAGAGTGCAGTTAAGTTTAAAGTCTAATACGGTATCTCCCACAACTTAAGATGATGGTTTGATGATAAGGGGGAGATGATAGAATGAATAACCAAGTCAGGTTCTCAGATTCTAGTAGTGATGTCATGACAACAGAGAACGCCAGAAAGTGAGAGTGAGACTCAACCCATTCCTATCTTAGAATTTTTCAGTGATCCCAATGCCTACTCAAGATTTACGTTTTAGTTCCGTGATCATAGTTCGTGATTCCTGTATATGATAGAGAGTCACGTACTCTTCCAGTTCCAAGATAATGAGTTCTACTTCATTCAAGTAGTCGGAATTACATTCCTTATGTTAGGAACTCTAGTTGAGGTCATGCAACTCATGACGCATGTACTCACTCTTTATAGTGTGTTCAGTCCCATATAAAAATCTTCTCATGCTTCAGGGTCTTATGTTTTAACCTTTTAGTGACCTCCTTATGCAATGATAGTGGTGATGATGTAAATGTTCTTGTTGATGGAAGATCATAGTACGTTTGTTTAGATAAGGCCATAAGTATGAAGTGAGATTTTGGGCCAATCTTTGATACATGTGATGTTTAGTGGAAAAGTTTGTGTGTGTATGTTTTAGGATAGCGCGTGGGAGTTATATTGATAATAGTTTAGAAACTATGTGAAGTATGTATTTATGGGTGTTTGCCTTGAAGTTAACATGAGGTTATAAATTAGGCTTGAATGACGTTTTGGGATTGTAGTGGAAGGTCGCAATATGCATTAGCGACTTCATATTAAGAGTTCAGAGTAGTCATTGAAGTGGTAAGACATGTTATGCTTAGGATGCAATCTTTAAAAGAGATATAGAAGGTGGCGTCATATGATTTAGAATAATAGCATAGTGTAGCATGTTGTATTTTTGTGACTTAGAGTTAGGCTTGATCGCGGTGTAAGGATGAAGCTATTTTAGACATTAGTAGAAAAAATTTGTCAATGCTCATATGAGAATTTTAAGCTGAATTGAATGAATATGATATTTATAGGGAATAGTATAGTTAAGGGATACCCGAGAAGTGTGCTAAGCTTGAAAGTAAGAAGTCGCATTGACTAAGGCCTGAAAATTCTACCCTAGTTTATGAGATATATGCCTATGTTCCATACTATAGAATAGTGTCAATGTTGGGATCCTATAGTCGGATCTCTAGTGTGACTCATGCCCAAATATTTTGCTATCTAATGCTACCAGGACTTCGTAAGGAAGAGTGTTGATAAGATACTCCAGATTGAGTATAAGACTCTAGTGTAGTTCAGTCTATGTGGCCAGCAAATCAGTTTAGCCGTCAGATTCGCATGACTTGTTTTCTCGTCTTTTCATTCAATCATGCTACCCAAAATCTCAGATATGTTACTATTCCAAGATAGAGTATACTAGTATTTGCGAGTATAGGTTAATTCATGCATCATGTGCTCGTTTTAGATTCCAGATGTTCAGATATGATTAAATTTGTAGGTGCCTAGTGCATTGCCTCAGTTTTCTGAGCATCTTCGTGAATTGAGCATTCATAGAGGGACATAGGGTCCCAAGGGGTAGATACCCCATTCAGTTGCATGCATAGATTTTTATTACAAGATCCACACCAGTTATCATTGTGTATTTGGTCATACGTTCACACGTCAGTTCAGTCAGATATGCATTAGAAATGCATGTCCCATAGAAAAATCTCATCTTATCTGTGTATTCAATTATGTGTTCATGAGAACAACTCAAAAACAAATCCATACATTAGGTATGCATGTTCATTATGAGAACTCAGCTTATGAGTAGCTCCAGTCGTGTATTCCATGCATCAGATATGCATGTCCGATATAAGAATTCAGAATATCAGTAGTTCCATCCATATGGTCATATTTCAGATCAGTGTATTCTTTATTAGAAGACATGTCGTGCCTGCGTTATTCCATACCTTTAAGGCTTCAACAAGTTCCTACCCATCATTCGAGGACGAATGATCCCAAGGGGGAGATAATGTAACACCCCACATTTCGGGCTAGAATAAAAAATATGACTCTGATGCGTTGATAATCCCAGAGCCTTAAATCCTATACCAATTTGGCATGTTAATAAATTTTGAAGTATGTGAATCCATTTGAGCATGAATTTAGACCATAGAAGTCCTTCAACTCAAGGACGAGTTAAAACCATTTCGATCGATTAAGTTTTAGTGGACGTTGTAATTTGTGTCAAATTCTATTGACCATAAATCATTGTATATGATGAACTGGGTGGCCTACTATATATCAAATTGTATATAATTGAATAAGCTTTCCAACGATACCAAATTCGCCTAAAACGGACACCCGGTGAAGAAGTTATGGCCTTTCAAAGTTGAATGTGTCGCCTATGCACATATAGGCGATGCATAGGGCGGCGCCTATGCAAATATAGGCGATGCATAGGGCGGCGCCTATGTAAATTTAGGCAATGCAAAGGGCGGCGCATAGTTATGGTTTCAGGTGACGAAAACACTCCGGTTTGAGTTACTTTAAGTGCAAGTTAGTCCTTACAAAACCCAAAATCGTCCTTACCCACTCCTAAACGGATTTGGGCCTATTAACAACATTGAAGCCTCCTATAAAATCCCAAAATCTAATCCTTCAAGAACTTAAGAGAAGGAGCAACTAGGGTTTGAGAAAATAAGCTTGAAGGACCGATCATTCCGAAACTTCTTCGTGAAACAAATTACAGATTCGGAATCCTCTCGATGTAGGCTTCGATAGACACCAAAAATTCGTGGAGAATAAGGTACGCGGGGTTTTCCTAAAATCTCATGGGCATAGAAATCATGTTTTATGAATTGGGTTTTCGAATTCATGTACATACTCATGTTTCAGAAGCTTTAATGATATTATTTTGGCCTTTTCGATTTCCCCCAAAGTGATTTGAAAGTTATATGTATATATATATATATGTGTTTGTCCTGAAATATAAATTTAGAGCATGATTTTCATGAAACCTCTCTCTTAATGTAAATTTTTTCCATGTTTCACGTAATATACAATGTTTTGAACACGAAAGAGAGGGTTGTAAATGTTGAATATGCATGTAATGAAAGAATGCATGGTTTTGCCAAAATACACATGACCACCATATGTTTGATGAAAGTTTTGCATGGATTTGACTTGAGTTTCGGAACATGACATCTTTAATGCAAATTACATGTTTTGGTGGTCTAAACTATGTTTTGAATGAAAGATCTTGCTTAATACATTATGGCTCAGAAATAGGACTTGCAAGTCTTGGTATGAAGATACCAACTTAGACAAATGCCATAACAGACACAGACTAGTTCAGAAATTAGATTTTTGTCAGACTCTCATGATTTAGAAATTTCAGAATGATACATGTTCAGAAAAGGCTAAAATAGGGCATAAAGAGAGCTTAGGTGGTTCCCTGATGAAGGCGGGAGTTTCAGACAACTCTTTGCCTAAAACCGTGGTTTGCCGACCCGGGTATATTATTATGCGCTAACTTAAATGTCCTGTGGCGTATCAGACTCAGACACTCCAACCCTTGCGGCACACTTGGGTTGGGGGATTCCCCGCCGAGTCAATGGTGGATTCCATAAAGCCCGTGGAATATTCAGACTTGTAGGGGAATACCACCTAACTCAGAAGTAGAACACAGATCATGATTTGAAATGAACAGACAGGTTGCATGTTTTCAGAAAGTGCCCATGTGTTTTTCAGAAACAGTTTTATACATGATGTCTTGATGAAAAATTGCTTTCCCTTAATATATATATATATATGTATGTTCCATTATACTACTTTTGGATTGCTTCGCGTGCCAGTACTTTTGTGCTGACCCCCCCTCCTTCCAGGTTCTGAGGCACAGTCTAGGGGTCCATCTACTCAGTAGACATTCTCGGGTTTGCAGACTTGATCTCACAGTGGTGAGCCTTCTGTTATTCAGAAGGCCTAATTATGTCAGACACTATCTTATTTATTATGTTTTTGGTTTACTGGGGGCCTTGTCCCAGCTTCTTTTCTGACAGATGTTTATGTTCTTAGTAGAGATTTCGCAGACTGATGTCAGATAATATTATTCAGAAATGTTGCAGAACTTGACCATGTTTTCTATACTCAGTTTCAATTCCGCATTTTATTATGATTATGAATGTTGTGCATGATAACCAGATAGAGAATGGGTGTTCCGGACCTTCATGGTTCGGGATGCTCGTCACGGCTAGGGCCTAGGCTCGGGTCGTGACAGATAGTCTTTCAAGTTGAGGTTCAAGAACTTTTATTATGTGAACGTTTAGTAGAGACATCACCCAATTGTGGAGGCTATGAAAGGTTAAGTTTGATATGCTGAGTAGATACCCCCAACTTTTTATCATTTATGGTACATTCTTTTCTTTTTTTGTTCAAGGAGGATATGTATTTTAGTAGTGGATAATGTAAAAACCATTCTTTATATTCTTAGCTTTTTTATATTTTGACCATTTTACCTTTCTCCATAGTTGTGATATATCATTTATGAGTTGCGGAGATGGTTGGCACAGTCCTTAAAGCATTCGATGGCGATTTGAGTGATATTTTTTTGTATTTTGAGTAGCCTTGAAAGTAACCAGTTTGAATTTGGTAAATATCTGTCATCTGAGCATCGATTGGTGATTCTGTCGGTTCCATAAAATCCAAAAAAATTATTTTAGGCTAGTAACATGATTTGTTAAGTTTATATATATTTTGAGTTTTGGCCAATTCGATGAGAAACTAGTTAAAATGGCTTAAACGGGTCCCAGGTGCTAACTTGTTGAAAGCAACATCTTTTGATAAATCTAATGGCTTCGTTGGGTCTAAAACATTGGAATTAGCTTATTAGAATTATTGGTTTATTTCTATAGGGTCCTCAAATCCAAGGGTCTATTCGAAGGATTGTAATTAATTTCTTTTAGCAGGTTTGATGAATCCGGTGTAGCCCATAATTCTTCTTCACTTTTTTTGGGGTCCCTTCATGTTTATGGTAAAGGAATTCTCTTGTGGTCATATTTGTGAAGAGTAAATTAAGGTCGGGTTAGGTTCTTGGTCATCACATTCGTTATTAGTCCACTGTGATCATGGTATGTCAAGGCCATTGGTCTTTCCAAATGAAAGGGTTTGACCACATTTGCAATTCACTATTCACAAAATGGTATATAGAACCTATTTTCAAGTTTTTGTCCATTTTTCTCCTTTATTGGAATTCGAGACCTTGGTTTGGTGTGATTTCAAGAGTTTCTTCATGAAACTAGCCAATGTAACTTTCAAAACATCATTTGTATCGTTACTCGTTGTTTTATCATCAAAAAAACTTTAAAACATCAATTCTATACTTAGAATTGTGGGATTTAACAGGTAAAGTGAAAAAATAGGTTTTCATTGACTTTAAGCTGTATTTCAACTTGCGTTTTGATGGATTTTCATATTTAGAATATTTAAAGTAAGAGAAACTTGATTTTGCATTAGAATTCAAGTTCTTCCCTTTCTTGTTGAAGGGTCTAGGATTATGTTTTGGCTTTTTAAGGTAGGTTATGGCTTAATTTTTTCTAGACTAGGCTAGCTAGTTAATCGTTCATGCAATGAGTTGAGGATTTTTTCATGAGATTCATCTTTTGAGATTATTATAAGATCATGTTACTTGTGTCAGGGCTTATGTGAATATTATTATTGATCTAAGAGATTATTATAATTGTGATGCTTGTATGGGGGTTACTATTAGTTTTGTTTAAACATTATTTGGCTTTATTATTATTGTGAGACCCAAGTAGGGGCTTTAATTGATGTTATAGATGTCTTACATGACATACTATTATTTTGGCACCATGTAGTGATTTACATTATAATTTACTGAGGTTTGAGGAGATTTGAGCTCATTTATACCATTATTGAGTTGATTCATTACATGATATTGTGTGGTTATGAGCATTCATCCTCATTTCACCCATTCATATTCATAGAATTAATATAATACTTATTTAGAAATAAAATGAAACACTAAATAAAATGACTTGACCGAGTGATGACTAGTACGGCGGATTAAGATATGATATTGTGAAAGTATATGGGTTGCGATCCCCCCCTGCCACAGGACCTATCCTAGAAACTTATGCTGGGAAGGTATATAGGAGGTAATATTGAGACAATCCATTTCTATCTTCCGAATGCACTGCATCATTTGCATTTATCTTATGTGTTATTATTGTGTAAATTTAGTCTTTCTTTATATATTTGAGTGTAGTTATTCTTATTGTTATTATACGTGTCTAATTGTTAAGAGATGTATCTTGAGCCGATTTAGGGAAATTGTTTAGATGAAGGTGGAATCATGCTCATAGTCTCATTTACTTATTTAGTTTTCTGCTTTGCTTGGTTGACCTATGATGTCTACTGAGTACAAGTGGACTACACATACTCCTACTTTCTGTACCCTTTCGATGAAGATCCCAATTCGAGTGCAGTTCGTGGAGTTTGAGTCATGTTGTGATGAGGCTGTTCATTGTACTGATGAGATCCTCGTTTAGGGAATGATTCCATACTTTATCATATTTATCTTGTCTTTATTTTGCTTTTTAGAGACTGAGTTGTGTATTTCCTTATTCTATGTTTGTATTAGTGTTCTTTAGTCATGACACTAGATTTTGGGATTGGAGTTATATTTATTTCAGTTTCAAAGTGGTTTTATATGTGTTCAGACTTTATATAAAGTCTTGTATTTGAATGTTTTTTTATCTTCTTTCTACAGTCCTATCTTTTTGGGGTGTTGGGATTACCTACTAAGGTTGGTTAAGGGATCGTGTTATCATAAACCCGTCTATTAGGTCGTGACATAACTATAAATTTCTAATCAGGGTTTCTCTCTTCAATGACCCTCAAATACATTCTCTTAGAGAGACTTATATCTGTATTTTAGAAAAGTCATAACACTGTGTGTAACTCATCTCTTCATATTCCTCAAATATAAGAGACAATTTCTCATGTGAGAGATCAAATCTTTCAACTTGTCTGACACATTTTATTAGTAAAATACATTATCGCATGCATATAAGATATGAATATAAATTTAAGATTCTTATATTCATAAGACTATTATAACAACCAAGTAATTTTACAATAGAAATATAATATTATATCCTATGAAAATCTAGTGCCATAACATGTTTCTCAATCAAGTCTCTAGATATCTCCTTTGTAAAAGAATCAACTGTAATTTCTTGTGTAGGAATGTATTGTAAATTTACTTCTCCACCTGCTACTATGTCTATCATAAAGCTATACTTCATGTCAATGTGTTTGGTCTTGCTGTGATACTTAGGATCCTTTGTATATGCGATAGTCGCTTGATTGTCATAGTATAAAATCATGGGACCCTAAGGATTCTTTGCAATATTCCAATTCTTAAAGAATCTCTTCAACTAAACAATTTCTTGTACTGTAGATGCATAAGTCAAAAATTTAGATTCCATGGTTGAAAGGGCTGTGTAATTTTTTTTACTTTTCCATGAATAGAAAACCATTAATTATGAATTCATAATCAGAGATCGATTTTCTATCATACCAGTGACCATCCTAATCAGTATATGTATAACCTCTTATGAATAAAACTCATCTACTATAGCATAGTGAATAATATGTAGTTCCCTTTAGGAATCAAAAATTCTCTTTAGGTTATTTCCATGATATCTTCTAAGATCGAATTGGTACTTGTTAACCAGATCTATGGAAAAACAAATATCTAGGACAATACACATCATAGTGTGCATCACGCTTCAGACAACACTAGAATATGAAACTCGAGACATGTCTTCATTTTCTTGTTCAGTCTTTAGCCTCATTTCACACTTAAATTTTCAAATATTTCTATAAGAGTATCCATGGATTTGCAACTATTTATTCAAAAGTGTTCCAAAATTTTCTTTATATATGTTTCTTGGGGCAGACTCAAAAACTTCTTTGCACAATCTCTTTGGATCTTAATACTAATATATATAGTCTCCTTCACCCATATATATTGCATCAATCGACTTTGAAAGTCATGACTTGATAGTTTTTACATACTCCAAATTATTTTTAGCTGATAAAATATCATCCACATAAAAGGATATAACTATAAATATTTCATTGGACTTCTTCACATAGATGCAATGATCTTTATCAATCATGGTAAAATTAAATGAAATAACCTCCTTACAAAATCTCAAATATCACTACCTTAAACACTAATTTAAGCCATAAATTGATATTTTCAATTTATAAACTTTCTTTTCTTGGCCTTCAATAATAAAACCTACAAGTTGTTCCATGTAAATTTCCTTGTTAAGTTCTCCATTGAAAAAAATGATCTTCACGTCCATTTGGTGTCATTTTAAATTTAAACATATAGCAACAACCAAAAGTAAGTGAATTGAGCTAGACTTCATAACTGGTTGAAAAGTTTTCACACAATCTATTCCATCTTCTAGAGTAAAACCTTTTTCTACTAATTGTGATTTTTTATTTCTATTGATTTATCTGATTTTCAAGTAATTTGAGAGACTATTTGTTCTCTATATCTTTACGTCCCTGAGGAAGGTCAACTAGATCCTAGATTTTGTTGGTTTTCATGGACTCTGATTCTTCTTTCATTGGTTTTATCCATTCATATATTAAAGCTGTATAAAGCCTTAGTCGTATAATTAGGTTCATCCAATTCTGTGGGAAATACCAAGAAACTATAATCTTCAATCTCATAATATCATTTAGGTAGTCCTTTCCTGGCACTCTTACGTAATTGAAGTTCAGATTCCCCACTGTGATATTTTGATATTAGAAACCATTTCTTAGCTATGGGATGATCAAATATGTCAAACGATATTATCTGATCATCTAAATTTAATATTTTGTAAGGAGGCTCATTATCCTTAATTTCACCCTTTTTGGGAAAATCTTTTTCTAGAAATATGACATCACATGATTTAATTTTAGTATTACTTAAATCCTCCAATTCATTCATGAACGCATACCCTTTGTAGTGTTTTTAGTATCTTATAAAGATACATTTTTTTCTTTTGAACTCAGTTTAACAAATTCACCAAAATTAAATTTAATATATGAAGTATAACTTCAAGGTAGAGAATCATTAATGTTTTGTTTATGATCATCCCATAGTTCATAACAAGTGAAAGATACTAATTTAGAAGGAACTTTATTTAATATATAAGCTTCAGTCAAAAATGCTTCTCCACTGAAAGAGATTAGTAAATTACAATGTTCCATCATGGACCCTATCATGCTTAATAATGTTTTGTTCCTTCTTTCTTCTACACCATTTTGTTGAGGTGTATAAGAAATAGTAAACTATTTAATAATTCCCTTTTCAGTACATAATTCTTCAAGCTATTTTGACAAATATTCATGACCTCTATTGGTTTTTAAAATCTTTATACTTTTATCTAATTGACTTTCAACGTCAATCATATATATTTTTTTCATAACCCTAACCCATCGTGAGTGACACCCACTCTAATCCTCTTATTGGAGAACTATCTAAAAACATGAAATATATAACACTAAAACACTTAATCATTTTCAAGAGAACAAAACTAGTTCATTTAATGACCAATATCTCTAGCAGTTCAAAAATAAATGTGAAATATCATCATAAATTTTAAAACAGAAAAGGGCCTAAAATGCCCTTCAACTATGTAAAATGGTACAAAAATGTCCTTCGTCTACCAATTGGCCCTAAATTTCCCTTCCCGTCTACCTATTGGGCTTAAAATTCCCTTCCCATCTACCTATTGGGGTTATTTTGCCCTTTTATTTAATAGATCAATTTAGAATGATGAAAATTTGAAATTGTGCACAATTTATTTAGTTAATATTGTCTTCCAAAGTGGAGAAAGGAAAGCCTCAGGTTTATTTGAATCTTAGCTCAATATGATTTGTCTAGTTATAATGTAAAAGTTTATTATTGAAGAACAATTGTAGGGGGTCTCTTACTACTACAGCATGGTGGTTTTCATTACTTGCATGCTAATAAATATTAGTTTAGTGAAACAGCAAATCTCAATCTCACTACAAGTTTGTGAGGCATAATTTGAGAATACTGTGAACTAAGCTTAATTATTTGGTTGATAGTATTATCAGTGGCTGAAAATATTCAATACTTTCTTAATTATTTTCACAGAAACATATAACAATAAGTAAAACTTAGGTTGAGATGCATACACAGGGAATCTCTCTTGTTCACATCCTGATATGAATTACAAAAAGAATAAAAATAATCAAACAAAGAGACTTATATCAGTCACACACAATATTTCATCGAAAAATACAATAAAATGATGAGCAAAAGACTACAAATGGCATTATATGTTTTACCTCAAAGGTGATCCAGAAATCATAGTCGTGGACTAATACCTAAACTAAGGGATCGTTTGGTAGGAGAGGTAAGGTTAACTAATCTTGGAATTAATTTAGATGAGGAAATTATCCCATGTTTGGTTGAGACAAAATGAATGAAATAACTCATGCAGGGTTAGTTATTTCGGGATTGTAGTGTTTTTCTTAGCACTCCTTGAGGGTTAGATTAATAATCCCGGGATATCAATGGAGAGGGTTATTAGGTTTAGGTGGGTTTGAAACTTTAAGGGGAAATTAACTATTTTAATTAATTATTAGTTGGGAAATTAAAAAATCCATGTCATTAAAGAGTTGGGGCTAAATTGATTGGTTAAATAAAAGAGCAAAATAGCCCCAATAGATAGGCAGGAAGGACATTTTTTTCCCAATAGGGAGACGAGAATGGCATTTTAGACCCAATAGGTAGACGGAGTTCATTTTTACACCATTTCACATAGTTCAAGGGCATTTTAGGTCGTTTTTCAATTTTTAAATGACCCTAAAAACTGAAGATCATAATGCTAGAATTTCTAACTAACATAACCATGGGTATAACCCAAAAAATAAATAACAATCTTTTCCTAAAAACTATTGACAAGATGTAAACAGGATACATCCATGGCTTCCCAAAAGATGATTGCTCTTGGATTTGACCACGATCTAAAAGTGAGGTCTCATATAATCCCCTAGATTATACCCTACGATCAATAAAAGAAGAGCACAAGATAGTATTAGTACAAAACCACTATGTACAGGTAGGTCATAGGCCAACTCAACTTAATTAATATGAACACGTCAGTAATAGTTTGTAAATAAGAAGCAAAAACATGTCATGTTTAGCAATTATGCATTTGACCAGACTTTCAACCACTATTCCACTTTAACAAATTAAGTCGAGTAAATGTATTAATTATCTTTACATAAATAGTACTCAACTCAAGTCAACGGCAGAAAGATCTCAGAAAAAATAATTCAACTTATCACTTTCACATAAAAACACATTATTATTATTGTATATTAACAAGTATTAACTCATCTCAAGGAAATAACAAATAACTGGATCACACAAGGATCCCAAGTACAATGAAAAATCCAATATAACTTGGTTTACTCAATGAACTATAAAAACTTTGTTATTTATGGTATAGAAACATGCTTTTGGTCAAAGAAATGCCTACTAGCCATGACTGCAGACAATCTATGTACCGTATAACCTAGACAACTAGTATCTCCCACCATTACCCAAAAGAAAGTGTTATACCACCCTTATTCCAATGTCTTTACATAACCCAAACCAGGGCCTAGTTGTGTCGAGTACCTCAAGCCCAAGTAGTACTGGAGACCAACCAAAACACCGAAATCACAATTGCCCTACTCCCTCTGACAGAAGAATTCTAAGCATATAATAAGATAAAATAATAATAATTTGAGAACATAAGATGAAGTCTATAACGATAACCAAATAGTCAGAACCAAGTGTCCAACCAACACCAATCCCAATGCCAATACCAATACCAATGATAACACTAATACCGACAATGTCCGTGCCCATAGTAGTCTCACAAAGCCTCTAAGAAGAATCAAAGAATATCTGTTCGGGACATGCCACCAACCATAGACAAAACCAAAACTAAGGAAATAATAACAACAAAAAGAAGTCTATAACATGAAATTGAGCCCTGTGGAGTATGAAAGCTCACCACTTCAATCTAACTCAAAGCTTTCCTCGAATCTATGTCACTAAGAATGAGGAATAGTACTATGGCGGGTTCCTGCAACTTGTGGGAATACATCTCCTGAAGACGGTTAGCGGAGTGAACACTAGCATGTTACTCAGGTATAAAGGTAAAATAATGCAATCATTTAAAACCAAATCGAATAACCATATGCAATCACATATAAACATATATATATATCATGTCAGGATAGGAAACAAGGTTTAACATGCATTTAAATCCTTAACCTAGGTTGTGTAGCTTAACCATCATAAAAATCCACCCACGGGCTATATGGGTTCAACTCCCCCTACTGAAAAGGCCCCAGTTTTTGTTAGCCGTACGAACTAGGGGTATTAAGAAAGACTATGGAATGCCCTGACCCAACGTCAATTAAGATACAATCATATTCACAGTGTGAACCACGCACATAGTTCATCAATACCAAACCTTATGACGACAATCACGAGTTTCCAATGTTCGTCCTTAGGACATACACCTTTACGACTAAATATCATAACCCCCATTATTTCCCTATTAAAACCTTTAGCACATTACCAAACCATCAATTCAAGGAGTCAATTATTAAGGCATTATAAAGTGTTATAATCATACCGACTATAGCTTGCAAGCAATGTCATTAGCCAACATTTAAGGGATTTCCATGTATCCTGCAGACTCCATTATTAAAATCACTTGCGGGACTCCCATATATCCCGCAAGGTTTTTAATTAAATTATATTTATGGCCTCCAATGACACTCTAAATTCATTCATCAATCATTAACATTTTTATGCAAAGCCTTAGTTCAAAACAAAATTCAAACTTGTGACAATATCATTCGCATTAACAATTTCACAAACAGGTTGAGGGCATTTCACTATCAAAGCCAAAATCATCAAATTTAGGGTTCAACATAGACTCCTCAACTAAATCACCATTCCCATGCACCCGCATGTGCAAAACCATATTTAAAAACACTCATAGTCATAATTTAAACCATAGAAAATAATATCTAATGACATGCATTGAAATCCCTCAACCTTGGCTTCAAAACCACCATTAATGATTCATTAATAATCATTTAAACATATGATTTTAGTAGACTAACAATAAGGGGGGAGTCACATGCTTGAATTACAAATATTCATGGAGAAAATTGATCCTAAGTCCTTAGATGAGCACTTTGGACAACCCTAGCCAATTTTTTCTTGAGAGGATTTTGAGAGAGTAAAAAGGATGTTTAGTATCGTAAACTGTGGAATATATGATGAAAATATGTTATAGGGACGTGAGGTCTTAAGTTCTTTAAGTAAGAAATGTCTAAAGTTCCCCCAGCTAAAAACTGTAAAAAGACCGCAGGTGGTTACGAGTGGACCCCTTGACTCGTGACCACAACATAAAACTCATAACCTTGAGTCATCACCAAGAAAATTATATAGACACCCATACATTGTCCACGATACGACTCCATGCCCCACTCGTGACCTGACCATACGACTCGTATAGTCTAGTCATATCTAAGACAGAACCCAATGGGTTGGCTACTGGAAAACATACACCTCAACCCTACCACTTGCAACCTATCCTCACGGCTCTTAATAAGCCACTCATACTTAGAGCCAAGCCAAGCCACTAAGTTTTTGATTTGATTAAGGATCGTCCTAATGACTCTTCACCACCCTTAATGGCTCGTAACACCAATTCATTACCAAAACTAAAATCATAACCACCACCTACTGGACACCTAGGTACTAGGTTCACCTTACCCGTACCCATACCAGACGACGCGTATGATGAGTTGTTACTTTAACAGTGAGCTCAAAGCTCAAGAATTTTCAAAGGGAAAAATCCAAGGTATTTTTATTCACCTGGATCATTCATCCTTGAATGATGGAACAAGGTATTAACTAGCACGATTAATCCCCCAAACACCTCTACTCTTACCTTTAATACAAAAAAATTAAATATCAAGGAATTCACAATCTACCTTTAACATAGAAAGAAAACAAAGATGTTAAGAGCAATAAATACCTCAAGCATAATTTTTTGTAATGGTAAATAGGAATGGATACTTGGATTTCATATCTTTTTTATATTCCTATGTATCCTCTTCCACCTTGTGGTTCCTTAATAAAACCTTTACCGAAGCTACGTCCTTGATTTACTACCGACGAACCTGTTGATCCAAGATCTCAACTGAGACCTCCTTATAAGATAGGGAATCAAAAATACCAATATCCTTGATAGACATAATTTGCGACAAATCACCTACACACATCTTTAACATGAAAGCATAGAATGTCGATTTAATAGAGCTCAAACTAGAAGGCAACTCTAATTCATACACAACAATTCTAACACTTTCCAAAACCAAGTATGGACCAATATATTGGGACTAATCTTCCCCTTTTTACAAATAGCATCACTCCCTTCATGGGAGATACCTTCAAGAACAACCTATCCCCAACCTCAAACTCTGACTTCTTATGACTCATGTCTGCATAGTACTTATGGAACCTTTGGGCATCTTTAAGCCTATCCCGAATCACCTTCACATTTTCCATGGCTTGGTGAACAAAATCCATACCAAACATCTCTATGTAATGACCCTAAATCACCTCCCAGGACATCACAAGGTGCTTAAGGCTACAAGTAGACCCAAGCTAACTCTTAGAGCCTATCACTACTTATAATAACTCATTTTAAGAAAAAATATACAAAAACATTGTTACTATCATATCAAATGAAAGAAAGTACAAAGATAATACTCAGTCCAAATGACCATAATACTAGAAATCTCAACACAACCACAATCTGATAGCTAGTCTGACAAAGTCTCTACTACCTCATGAACTAGAGAGTCATTGGGATAGATCCCCAACTGACTCAAACTGCACTAATAGTAATAACATAACCACTCAAATACTGAAATATTTAAATATAGGTGCTCGAACCATGAGGACTCACCACTGGAGAAATGTAGAAAAAGGTACTCGAAAATCACTGACGAGGCTAGGACTGAGTACCTGAACCTACATTATAAGACAATGTAGCAAATAGACGTATATGTGGATCAGCGGATGTATTTTTGGATCTGCACTTGGGAATGTACAAAGTATATGGGGGTGTATGCATTTACATAAAATAATATCAACACTTTTTAATCAAATCATGCATGTAATAGGAATGACTCATATGGCTTGAATAAGTCAAAATGTAAAGTTTATAAATCATGTATGACGAAGCATGTAACACAAATCTCATGAGTCATTATATTTTAGCTTTAAAATATGTTCTTTTCTCTTATTCTCATTACTCATAGTCTTAAGGAAACTTTAAAAAATACCAGCTCATGCATATATCTCATGGGGAGTAAAACTTCTTTAATGCTCAAGAACTTATAACTCTTTTAAACTCAAACACTTGGAACTCAGAATTATATAACTTTGGTTTGAAAACCGGTGATCAACTTGTCTTTCCAGAAGTTCTAGACACTCATCCAATTTTTATTCCTCCATTTAGAATGACTCTGGCTGAGTTGAGGGAACTTAAGGAGCAATTTTAGGATATTCTGGATAAGGTGTTTATTCATCCTAGTATATCCCCATGGGGGTACTGGTGTTGTTTATGTGCAAAAAAGATAGTTTCCTTTGGATGAAAATTGACTATCGACTATGAACATGTTGATGGTTAAGAACAAGAATCCTCTTCCGAGGATAGATGATTTGTTTGATCAGTTGAAAGGTGCCAAGTTTTTTTCTAAGATAGATCTTTGGTTTGGGTACCATCTTCTATAGATTAGGGAGTGAATATCCTTAAAATGGCTTTTTGTACTCGGTATGGGCACTTTGAATTTTTAGTGATGTTATTTGGGTTGAGTAAAGCTCCAATGTTATTTAGGATCTGATGAATAGGGTTTTTGTCACTATTTAGACCTTTTGTTATTGTGTTTATTGATGACATTTTGGTTTATTCAAAGAGTGAGGTAGATCATGCTAATCACCTATGTATGGTGTTTTAGACCTTAAAGGAACAATAGTTGTATGCCAAGTTCTCCAAGTGTGAATTTTGGTTGAAAGCTATAACTTTATTTGGTTATATTATTTCTAGCGAGGGGATATGATGGATCCACAAAAGGTTTCTGTGGTGAAGAGGCCTAGACCCACGATTTCATCCAACATTCGGAGATTCTTAGGTTTAGCTGGGTATTATAGGTAGTTTATGCAAAGTTTTTCATCTATAGCTATTCTTTTGACTAAGTTAACTCAGAAGAAGGTCAAGTGTTTTTGGTCAGATGCTTATGAAGGTAGTTTTGAGATGTTGAAGGATAAGTTAACTTCGGCTTTAATTATGACTTTGCCGAAAGGTAATGATTGGTTCATGGTATGTTGTGATACATCTTTGGTAGGGCTTGGTTGTGTGTTGATGCAGCATGGAAAGGCAATTGCCTATGCTTCCTGGAAGTTGAAAGTAAGAGGATATATCCTACTCATGATTTAGAGTTGTTGGCGGTTGTGTTTGCTTTGAAAATATGGAGGCATTATTTGTAAGGTGTGCATATGGATATCTTTTCTGATAATAAGAGTCTATAGTATGTGTTCACTCAGAAAGAGCTTAATCTCAGGAAGATGGTTAGATCTTCTCAAGAACTATGATATGAGTCTTCGTTATCACCCAAGTAAGGCTAATATGGTTACTGATGCTCTGAGAAGGTTATCCATGGGGAGTTTAGCTCATGTGGATAAAGGAAAGCGGGAATTGGTGCAGGATATTCACCGCTTGGAAAATCTTGGAGTTTGCCTCTCGAACTACAAGGATGGTGGTGTGAAGGTGCAAAAAGTGGTTTGATTATTTCTTGGTATGAAGATTAAGGAAAAGCAAGTGCTAGATCCTATCTTGACAAGAATCAAGAGTAACATCAATGGGCAAAAAGGAGAGGTTTTTGAGATTAGTGATGATGGTACTTTATGGTACCAAGGAGGTTGTGTGTTCCTGATGTCGACGGTTTGCATCAAAGGATTTATGTAGAGGAGCATGAATTGCATTATGTTATTCATCCCAGCTTAACTAAGATGTATCATGATCTGAAGGAGATCTATTGGTGGAATGGCATTAAGATAAATATGACTGATTTTGAGGCAAAGTGCATGGTGTGTCAACAGGTTAAGGTTGAGCAAATGAGGCTAAGAGGGTTGTAGAAAGAAATTGATTTTCTCGAGTGGAAAAAGGAAGTGATCAATATGAATTTTGTTACTGGTATTCCTCGGTCTATGAATCAATATAATTTGATTTGGGTCATAGTGAATAGAATTATTAAGTTTCCCACTTTTTGCCCGTACGGACTGCCTTCTCGGTGGAGGATTATGCAAAGCTTTATCTTCAGGAGACTGTGTAGCTGTATGGGGTGCCTATTTTAATTATTTTTTTTCATGGCATGTAGTTTTTATCTCACTTCTCGTGATCTTTTCAGAAAGGGTTGGGGACTCTTGTTAGTCTGAGTACTGCTTTACACCCAAAAATAGATGGGCAAGAGGAGACAACTATTCAAACATTAGGGGATATGCTTTGGGCCTGTGTGATTGATTATAGTCGCAATTGGGTTGAGTATCTACCTGTGATGGAGTTTTCTTACAACAATAGCTATTATTCTAGTGTTGATATGGCTCCTTTTAAGACATTATATGGTAGGAGGTTTAGATCTCCTATTGGTTGGTTCAATCTTGGTGAGACAAATATGTTTGGTCCCGACTTTGTTTACCGGGCTTTGGAGAAGTTGAAGGTGATTTGGGAGAGGCTTAAGGCTTCCCAAAGTCTTCATAAGACCTATGTAGATATTTGGCATAAAAACCTTAAGTTTGGGGATAAGGTTTTCCTAAAGGTATCTCCTATGAAAAGAGCAGTATGGTTTGTTAAGAAAGGGAATCTCAATCCTGAGTATGTTTTTCCTTATGAGGTTTTGTGGAGAATTGGTAATATTGCATATGAGCTTGAGTGGCCTTCTATCTTGATCTTGGTTCATTCGGTCTTTCATGTTTCAATATTGAGGAAGTGCATTGGTGATCCTTCTTCGATTGTTCCTTTGGAAGGATTGGGTATCACGGATTCTTTGTCTTATGAAGAAATCTAGTTGAGATCTTGGATAGTCAGGTTCATCGGATGTGGTCCAAGGATGTGGCTTCAGTTAAGATTTTTTGGCAGAACCTTAAGGTGGAAGAAGCTACATGGCGAAAGAGGACATGAAATCCTAATATTAAAATTTGTTTTTTTATTCTAGGATTCGTACAAAAGGTATGTGTTCTTTAACACTTCTTTATTTTCTGAGATTGTAAAAGGAAAGATTAATATCTTTGACCATTTATTTCCAAACTTTATTTAAGATTAGGAATATATTCGATAATATAATGCAAATGACTTATGCGTGTGGTTACCCCTACCTTGTCTGTCATTTAGGGATGAATGTTCCTTGTGGGGAAGACTAAAACACTCTAGTTTCTAGGCTTGTTTTGGTGTTTATTTCCATCCTTATCTTGCTATAAGGAATGTTCTCTGCCCTCATTGTGAATTCTAACTAGAAGCATATTTCTTCTAAATGTTTTCATGACTTTATTGATTTTATAATTTTTGTATTCAAATATGAATTGGGGGTTTTAATATAAAAGGGTTGGTTATGGTTTCCATGGTTTAATTATGCTTTATGTGCATTAATGGTGGTTTTGGATAATTGGATTGCATGGGAATGGTTTAATTGTAATTGGAATTGGTTTTGTTTATATTATGCCCCCAATGTATTTGACAAAATGCCTATAATAATGTTTTCATTGCATTATTTTAATGGAACTCTTACATATTTTAAAACATGGTAAAGGACTTATGCATTGTTTAAATTGTTTGGAAAGGTAAATGGATAAATACTTATGCTTGTAGGGTACATGGAATTCCTAGAGTGGTTTAATATGGTAATTGGAAAGGGCACAGGAAAATCCCCTTAATCCTATAAAAGGTTGGCTATGGATGATACTTGCAAGTAAGGATTGTATGATGATACCAATAATAATGGCCTTGGTTAGTCATTTGGTTATTTGGAAAAAAATTTAAATTTGGCATTAATAGCAGGATGTGTAGCAAAGCCTTGGAAGGTGGAGGTCCCGAGGGGACCAAAATTGGTAACTCATATTTGTCGATATGAGTTTGGTCTTAGTGACTGTGTGTGTGATGTCACAGAATAGTTTAGGGGATGTACTAGTCATCCAAGATTTTCTTCCCTGGTCGTGATGCTACACATAGTGGGGCTCTGTTAGCAAGAGAGCTGAACCCATATAGCTCATGGGTGATTTAGGACGGCAAAGCTATGCACACCAGGTAAATATTTAAAGGCATGCTAAATCCTGTCCCCTTTCCCAGGTTGGTTATATAAGAGTATGGTTATGTGAATATAGATGGTTTTACTTGGTTTTATAAATGAAATTATTTAATCCTTATCCTAAGATCATGCAAGTATTTACCCGCTAACCCGTCTACTAGCGGTTGTAGACCCACACTATGCAGGAATCGACCATTTTACTTCTCCAACATAATGATTGATTTGGGGATCAATATTTGGACTAAAGTGGTGAGCTTCTATACTTTTGGATGCCTTTATTTCAAGTTATGGATATTTCCAAACACTTTGTATTTATATTGGATATTGGTTTTGGCCATGGTTGGGGGCATGTTCTAACCAAATTTTATTACTCTTTTGGTTAGAGGCTTTGTGGTACTACTATGGTTTTGAATGGGAGGGATCAGTATAGGAGTCAGCCTTATCATTGGTATTGGTATTGGTATTGGGGATGGCATCATCGGAAAAAATTTCTCACACTTTCATCAGATTTCATTTTGGAATTAATTATATTATGTTTTGTAACATCTTTGGTTATGGAATGGTTTATGGCCATGTTTTTGTATTGGTTTGGTATGGTTGGATTGTTGGTATGGAATGGTTAGAATTGGTTGTGTCGATCACAGTTGTGATCTTATCCCAGAGTCTTCATGCGAGCTGTTACACTATATTGTTATATGCTCAAAATTTAGCCTACTCAGGGTAGGCATATGGAGGTTGGGTTGGGTAATAGGGGTTGTCTCTGGTCTAACTTGGGATGGACATTATGACAAGGCCCCCGGTCAGGTTGCATTAAATTGGTATCATAGCCTAGGTTCATGGTCAATTGGGATTCCATAAAGCCATGTCGAGTAGAGTCTCTTTTAGGGATGTGTAGTGCGCCATACTCATAAGGGAGAGGCTACAAGACATTCAGGAATGTCTCACTTTCTTGGTATTCTATTCTCAAGACTGGAGTCTCAGTCTTGAAATCTTCTCTAATCCTTGTTTGTTTGTCTTTTAGATCATGCCTAGTAGATATGGAGCAAAAGGAAATTTTTCTATCCCATAAGAGGGTAATGGTAAAGGGGTGCATCCTATTTCTGGAGTTGATCTTCGATCTCACGATACTATCCCTGATAGCTCTAGAGTTCCACCGAATACTACTAGTCCTCCTCAAGGATAGGTGTCAAATAAAGAATTTTGTCAGTCTATTAATGTGATTTATTAAAAGGTCGTTACTCAGTTAAGAAGGGTTCGATTGGTGCTTTGTCTGCTGATACCACAAGGGTTGGCCAGTTTATGAAGATGGGTCCTCCCATTTTTTCTGGAGTGAACATGAAGGAGAATCCATAGGGCCTCTTAGATGAAATGGAAAAGATATTTTGGTTGATGCAGTCTTCTAATGTGGAGGGGGTAAACTTTTCCACTTTTCAACACAAAGATATTGCATATGAATGGTATGAAGAATGGGATAGGGATATGGGTGTTGTGGAAGAATCAATATTAAGGGATAATTTTTCTAAGGCCTTCTTAGATGGTTTCTTTCCCCAAGAGTTGAGGGAATAAAAAATAGAGGAGTTTATGAACCTCAAGCAGGGGAGGATGACTGTCAAGGAATATTCCTTGAAGTTTCACCAATTGTTAAGGTATGCTTATGATTAGTTGGTGACATATGGGCAAGAATGAGGAAGTTATCTTCTAGGTTGAATCAGTTTCTGATTTTGTAGAGCAAGACAACCTTGTTTATTAAAGATATGGACATATCTAGGTTGATTGTTCATATATAGCTAGTGGAGGATGAAAAGAGAAAACAGGAGGAGTTTAAAAATAGATCGGTTAAGAGGAACAGATTTTTTATCAGGAAGGTACTTAGTCTCAAGGTGGTCAAGATGGTGACAAATGAAAAAAAAAAAGTGGTGGAGTTCTGGTTCCTACTCTTCTGCTAGTGGTCCTTACCAGGTGGGCGATAGGCGTCGTCAAGGTGGTGACAATTTTAGGGCACAACGTGCCTAATCTCAAGCAAGCGAAGGTCAGACGATTTTTTCATACTCTTATTGTTGGTTCTGTAGTAGTCCTCATCGTGATTATTGTAATAAAGGAAGGGACAAATGCTTCAAATATGGACAGTTAGGCCATCGCCTGAGGGATTGTATTGTTAATAAGGTTGCTAAGGGGGTGAATAGGATTTTTGTGGCTTCATCTTCTTCTTTTACACCTAGTGGTGTGGCATGTACTTCTGTTACTTCTCCTGGTTCTAATGTTTATCGGAATAGGTTGTATGCATTAGCGTCCTAATAGGAATCCGAGGCATCATCAGATGATACGATTCAAATGGACGCCTTATCTTTCAATGACATCATTCGAAGTCAGTACATGGGGCATCAAGCTTTGGTCACATTAAGGAAATGGGATCCTACATGGAGGGTCCGATTTCAGTACACCAAAGAGCAATCCTACGTGTTAAAGATTGCTTGGAGCATTGAAGATTGAGGACTCATGATTTTGGGCCTTCATTAAGGACATTTTGGTTACTTATCCTTGTCCAAGTAACACTCAATGACCACCCCTTTTCATTAAGAGTATTGTGGTTATTTTGTTATGTAATAAGTTAGACTATAAATAGGTTCTATTAATTTATTTGCTAGTTAGTTTATGAAAGATGAAATATTGAAACACTTGAAATCCTCTCTCTTGAGAGTAGACCACCTTAGTATAGTCTTAGTTAGGAGTTGGAAAAGTCATCCTTAGTATAGGGCTTGGAAAAACCAATATTGTTCTTTGCTTAGAAACAGTGGATCTTGAGGTGAGTCGATTACCTTGGAGGTCACCGTAAGAGTGTGGTTTTGATTATTACATTCACTGGGGGTTAATGTTGAAATATACTTGGTTCTTAATCTTGTAATAATCTTGGTCTCACTATCTATCCTTTCATTATTTTGCAAATTCGTGTGTTTAGTGTTTGTCATCTTGTATCCCCTTGTGTTGCTTGTTCTTCTCACATTTTGTGGATTTTTTTGGCATATTGGCTGACTGATTTGTATTATTTGGTATCAGAGCATGGTTTGATCTTTTTCCCATGAGATCAATAGTGGGCTCGTAAACTTGAAAATAAAATAAAAAAGTGTTAGAAAACTGAAATAAAAAAGAGGCAAATCTGTCCATTTTTTGTGTTCTTGGCCAAAATTATGTTCTTGTTCTTGTTGCTGTTTTGGCCGAGATTTGTGTCTAAATATTGGTGTGTTTTGATTGTCTTAGTTGTTTCTAAGTGTTAGGTTTGTCTTCACTAACACACTTGAGTCTAGATCCAAGTTGAGCTTGAATACTGTTGTTGGTATTGTTGTAATGGTTCCAAGAACTTGAACATTGTTGGTGTTCTTGTGTGGACCAAAACTTGAAGGTGGTTTGAGATCATGTTATTGGTATTTTGTTGTGGTTTTTATGCTTCAAATAGGTGTTTTTGATTGTTGAGGTTCAACGTGAGGCTAGTTTTTAAAACTTCTATTGAAAGTTCTTATTGTTCTAGACTATCTTCATGTCTAGTTGCAAAAAACCTCTTCAATAGTGTTTTTGATCCAAAAGCCAAGTGGAAAGAAGTGAGGCCTTTGTTAGTCTTTAAAACAAATCCCAAAGACCTACCAAAAGGGAAGGAGGACAAAAATATCTACAAAAGACTTGGTACTAAAAGAGGGAAAAACACTTTTCTAGGTATCCAAAAGAAGAAAGGGCCACCAACCTTCAAAAAGTTGTCTTGCCCAAAAGGTGTAAGACAAGTCAAACCTTTTTGAATGTGAAAAAGGGATCCAATCTTGATATTTTTCTTCCCCAAGGATGAAATACACTTCTTCAAGAATTGAAAATTGAACCAAAATTTCAAAGTTGGAAAAATAAGAATCTTTCAAAAACCGTAACCAATTCTAGACCGCCACATCACCAATTTTTGTACAATACCGAAACTTAGGGCTCAAAATCTTGGATTCTTAGTTTCTTATTGTTGATTCTTAGTTTCATTTTTTTATTCTTATACTAATTGGCAACTAGTAAATACCTACTAAGTTGTAAATTAGTTTTTGAATACGTTTCTTTCGTGTCTTCGTTATTTGTGTGCTTTTCTCATTTGTAACTCATAGTAACTTCTTTATTTCAAGTTCATAAGTGAATTTTTTTTGTGTTTTGAGTCAATCAAAACAAGAATCCATTTTGTCCTCCAAGTAGGATTGACATCTTATTGACTACCGGAGTATAAGAAACTTTCAATATTCACCGCTCCAATTGTGAGAATCACAAAGGTGAGTGTATCGAGTGTTGGTAAAGATCTTTTTGTTTTCTTTTGTTTGTTGTTGTCTTTTTTTTTGTTTTTTTAGGTACCATGGCTGCACATAATTTTAAGTCCACGTGTGATCGCATCCATGATGATCTTGAAGATATGCAGCAACGCATTGAAATTATACGCCAATTGTTACCCAAACTCTTCCCTCAAAATCCAACTATCCAAACAACTTGCGATAAGAGATTTCTGAAGGATGTTGCTCCCAATCTTGTGATGGACTTTCCCACCAAGGTAAAGACGAACATAGTCATGAACGTCAAGGTAAAATAGCTAACCCTTAACCTTTTGTGCATGTGAATGATAATTTTGTGGATTGTAGCCCATTGAGTGTGAGTTATAGCTTGCATATATGTGAGTCTATTGTTTCTTTGCCACTTGATGATGATGTACTTATTGTGAGTGTGGATACACTAGTTGATCCTATTGATGACCGAATTGACTCTTCTTGTAAGATTAATTTATGTCCACCTAGTATTGAAACCATTGTATTGAATGAAAGTACATCATCTTGTGAAATTTATGTTGATCAACTTTTGTCTGAAAATTTCCCACCACTTGAGGATATGTGTGATGTGATTAATAAATCTCAAGTGTGTGACAATGTTGAAAATATTAATCATAGAAATAGGAGTGAACTCGAGAGCTATTCTTGGGATAATCTTGCACTTGAAATATCTTTGAAACTTGATATTGATCTTTTAGAGAGTGATGAACATGATTGTTCCGAATTTTCCCGTGAAATAGATCATATCTCTTAAGGTATAATGTCTTGTTTGAAGATTATATAACCAGTCCTAATGAACCTAGTGGTGAAAATGATGGTATAGCTTGCCTAAGCTATAGCCGATATGCTAACCCGCTATGGTGTGACAACATTTCTCCTAAATATGGAAATCTCTTCTTGGAAGATGAGAGTACTCTTAAGGGTAAGGGATGTGTGGTATTGGAAACTACTTCTCCTTCTAGTTTTTGTGACTTTATTGTTAAGAGTACTCATGGTGATGATTGTGAAACTAGTAGTGAGTACACACATGAAGCAACCTTAGTAGAAGTCGACTTGAGTTATACCTTTCTACTTTCTATTTGCCCAGGATAATATATATGCTATTGTAGAGAGTATACCGTTTAGTTTGGGTGGAGTTCACAGGAAACGAGAGTGTTGTCTAGACCCGTGTCTATGGCCACTCTTCCTGTTTGACCCCGGTGCTAAATATAGAATTAGTGATGATGGTGCACCCAACTTGTTGCTTGGTTTACATGAAAAGCAAAGTATAATTTTTGGTGAATTCTATAGACAAATCCTTTGTGCATTTTTTATTAATTATGTAATATTTAGCTCAAAGGATCCTTGGTTATATTCTAAATATGTGCAAACTTGGCATGTTGAGGTGATTTTTTGTAACCCTCATGCCATGAGGATTTTGTATTTGTGTGTCCTTTCTTTAGTTTTGCAAGGTTTGGATTCGAGGTCGAATCCTTTTCAAGAAGGGGAAGATGATACGATTCAAATGGCCACCTTAGATTTTAATGACATCATTCCAAGTTAGTACGTGGGGAATCAATCGTTGGTCGCATTAAGGAAATGGGATCCTACATGGAGGGGCCGATTTGAGTACACCAAAGACCAATCCCACGTGTGAAAGATTGCTTGGAGCATTGAAGATTGAGGACTCACAGTTTTGGGCATTCATTAAGGACATTTTGGTTACTTAGACTTGTCCAAGTAACACTCCATGACCACCCCTTTTCATTAAGGGTATTGTGGTCATTTTGTTATGTAATAAACTAGACTATAAATAGGTTCTATTAGTTCATTTGCTAGTTAGTTTATGAAAGATAAAATATTGAAACACTTGAAATCCTCTCTCCTAAGAGTAGACCACCTTAGTATAGTCTTAGTTGGGAGTTTGAAACGTCATCCTTAGGATAGGGCTTGTAAAATCCAATATTGTTCTTTGCTTAGAAATGGTAGATCTTGAGTTGATTCGATTACCTTGGCTGTCACCGTAAGAGTGTGGTTTTGATTATTACATTCATTAGGGGTTAATGTTGAAATATACTTGGTTCTTAATCTTGTAATAATCTTGGTCTCACTATCTATCCTTTTATTATTTTGCAAATCCGTGTGTTTTATGTTTTTCATCTTGTAACGCTTTATGTTGCTTGTTGTTCTCACATTTTGTGGATTGTTTTGGCCTCTTGGTTGACTGATTTGTATCACCAGATGTCGTTACTGGTACTTTACAACTTTTCTCTTGTGACATATATTGTTTGCTTGATCTGGGGTCCAGTCATTCCTATGTGACTTCTTATGCGGCTGTATCTTTTGGTTTCGATCTAGATGTTAATTTGGATCCTTTTTTTAGTTCTACCTAGTATGTGACTTAATTATTTCTAAGAGAGTCTAAATGGGGTGCGTGGTATCTATTGGTGGCAAGCTTTCCTTGGTGTATCTGTTTGAGTTTGGTATGGTTGATTTTGATATTATTCTAGGTATGGATTGGTTGCACTCTTTTTATGCATCTTTTAATTGTCGGGCCCATAGGGATATCTTTAGGTTCCCTATTCAGCCGGTTAAAAAATGGAAGGGTGGCTCTTTTTCTCCTATGGTGAGATTTATTTCTTATCTTAGAGCTTGGAGGTTGATCTCTGAAAGGTTGTCTTTATCACTTCGTCTGAGTTAAAGATTCTAAATCGAAAGGCCCTTCATTCCAGTTAGTTCCAGTGGTTAATGAGTTTTCATAGGTCTTTCTAGAAGTTTTGTATTGATCTAGTTTTGGACACTCATCCAATTTCTATTCCTCTATATAGAATGGCTTGGGATGAGTTGAGGGAACAACTTAAGGATCTTATGGATAAGGGGTTTACTCATCCTAGAGTATCCCCATGGGGTTCACCGGTGTTGTTTGTGCGCAAGAAAGATTTTTCCCTTTAGATGCACATTGACTATCGGCTATTAAACAAGTTGATGGTCAAGAACAAGTATCCTCTTCCAAGGACAGATTATCTGTTTGATCATCTGCAAGGTGCCAAGTATTTTTCTAATATAGATATTTGGTTTGGGTACCATCTTCTAATGATTAGGGAGGTGGATATCCCTAAGTTATCTTTTTGTACTATGTATGTGCACTTTGAATTTTTGGTGATGTCATTTTGGTTTACTAATGCTCCAGTTCATTTATAGATCTGATGAACAAGGTATTTTGTCAGTATTGGGACCTTTTCATTATTCTGTTTATTGATGACATTATGGTTTATTAGAAGAGTGGGTAGATCATGCTAATCACATCCATCTGGTGTTACAGACCTTAAAGGAGCAGCAGTTGTATACCAAGTTCTCCAAGTGTGAATATTTGTTGAACGATGTAACTTTATTTGGTCATATTATTTCTAGTCAGGGGATCATGGTGGATCTGCAAAAGGTTTCTATGTTGAAGGGGCCTAGACCCATGATTCCATCTGATGGAGCTTCTTGGGTTTAGCCGAGTATTATATGCGGTTTAGTGAAAGATTTTCATCTATTGCTGCTCTTTTAGCTATGCTGATTTAGAAGAAGGTGAAGTGCTCTAGTCAGATGCTTGTCAAGGTAGTTTTGAGATATTGAAGGATAAATTAACTTCGGCTCCAATTCTGACCTTGCTGTAAAGTAATAATGGATTCGTGGTTTATTGTGATACATCTTCGATAGGGTTTGGTTGTGTGTTGATGCAGCATAGGAAGGCAATTGCCTATGCTTCCTAGTAGTTGAAAGTGCACGAGAGGATTTATCCTACTTATGATTTGGATTTGTTTGAGGTTGTATTTGCTTTGAAAAGATGGCGACATTACTTGTATGGTGTGTACATAGATATCTTTTCTGATCATAAGAGTTTACAGTATATGTTCACTTAGAAAGAGCTTAATCTCAGGGAAAAGAGATGGTTGGATCTTCTCAAAGACTATGATATGAGTGTTCGCTATCACCCAGCTAAGGCTAATATTGTTGTTGATGCTCTTAGTAGGTTATCCATGGAGAGTTTGATTCATGTGAAGGAAGGAAAGTGGGAATTAATGCTGGATATTCACCATTTGGCTAATCTTGGAGTTTGCCTCTTGAACTACAAAGATGGTAGTGTGATGGTGCAAGAAGTGGTTTGATCGTGTCTTGGTACGGAGATTAAGGAAAAACAAGTGCTATACCCTATCTTGATAAAAATCAAGAGTAATGTTAATGGGCAAAAGGTAGTGGTGTTTAAGATTGGTGGTGATGGTACTTTATGGTACAAAGAGAGGTTGTGTGTTCTTGATGTTGATGGATTGCAACAAAGGATTTATGTTGAGGATCATGAATCACGCTATGTTATTCATCTCAGCTCGACTAAGATGTATCATGATCTCAAGGAGATCTATTAGTGGAATGGCATTAAGAGGAATATGACTTATTTTATGGCAAAATGCATGGTGTGTCAATAGGTTAAGGTTAAGCACATGAGGCCAGGAGAGTTTTTTAAAGAAATTGATTTGCCCTAGTGGAATTGGAAAGTGATCATTATGGACTTTGTTACTGGTCGCCCTCGATCTCGGAATCAATATGATTCTATTAGGGTCATCGTTGATAGAATGACTAAGTTTGCCCACTTTTTGCCCTTCGGACTACCGTTTTGGTGGAGGATTATTCAAAGTTGTATCTTCAGGAGATTGTGAAGCTGCATGGGGTGCCTATTTTAATTATTTCTGATCATGGCACGCATTTTATTTCTTACTTCTAGCATCCTTTTCAAAAAGGGTTGGGGACTAAGGTAAGTCTGAGTACTGCTTTCCACCCATAGACGGATAGGAAAGTAGAGATAACTATTCAGACATTGAAGGATATGCTTCGACCTTGTGTGATTGATTATGGTGTCAATTGGGTTGATTTTCTATCTTTGGAGGAGATTTCTTACAACAATAGCTATCATTCTAGTATTGGTAAGGCCTCTTTTGAGGCATTTTATAGTAGGAGGTGTAGATCTCCTATTTGTTGGTTCGATCTTGGTGAAGTGGATATGTTTGGTCCCAACTTGGTTTACCAGGCAATGGAAAAGGTAAAGGTGATTCGGGAGAGACTTAAGGCTTCCCAAAGTCGCCAAAAGTCCTATGTAGATGTTAGGGGTAGAGACCTTGAGTTTGAGGTTGGAGATAAGGTTTTCCTTAAGGTATTCCCCATGAAGGGAGTAGTATGGTTTGATAAGAAGAGCAAGCTAAGTCCCCCAGTATGTTTATCCTTATGAGGTTTGCGGAGAATTAGTAATGTTGCTTATGAGATGGAGTTGTCTTCTAGCTTGAGAAGCAGGAGTTTGCATCCACCTCTGCTGATTGCAAATGTGTGAGCCAGCTTTACATTTTTATTCTTACTTTTTAGTTTTCTTGTCCAAACTACTACTCTTAGATCCGTCCTTAGTCTTTGCTTCCAAGGTTTACAACTCAAGTCTTATACATATTAGTTTCATAGTTTTACTATCATTAGCAGAGTTAGAGTTTTCCACTTTTCATATACTGTGTCCTGTACATAATAGAGTCATAGTTACTTTATTAGATTTTAGAACAAATATTACTTGTTTCCTATTCATAGATACTTAGCACAAATATATAGAGTTAGTCCATAAAAACACAAAAAGATTTTCATTTTTATTGAGTTTTTCATAGATCTTTAGAACAAATTATCGAGTCATTATAGTCCCAAAAATACAAAGATATGTCTTCGTCTAAGTTTTCTTCTTTAGGTAGGTCCAATTCATGTGAATCTGTAGCTCAAGTAAATATGTCCCCTTCCAAAACTCTGTCATCCAAATTCGATTACCTATTTGAAGTAGATGTGCTGCCACCAGAATAGAAGATATCTTCAACACATCTACCTCTCTTAAACCCTTACTCTGCCATTGCTAAAAAGGCATTTAACCCATGGCTGTAAATTCGTTCTTTGTTGCAGCAGAGACTGAAAGGAGTTAAATAATATGTTATGTACTTAAAACTATACCAGCATCCTATTCTTGTAACTCAGGAAGAATACTTCATCACTCTACAGATGCAACAAGATTTTCAAAGACAGTGGAGGAACCAAGGCTTCACCCATATCCACTTTGGTATTGTTAGGGTTGTGTTGTCATATCATAGAAGAAAAGGCCAGACCATGGTGGCACGTCTTTACTTCCTTGATACTAAGTACAACGAATACCAACATGCCAACTTCGGAACTTCAAAAATCACACTTAACGCCGGGACAATCTTCATCACTATATTCCCCAACTTCAATATGTCTCTCTCTGATCCGTATCTGCTGGAGGTGTTAAAGATCCAGGTCTATATACTTGGAGTTCCACAAGCTAGAGATTCCATATAGGTAACTCCCAAATACCAGGTAGCTTGGTAGGTTTAGAATCATGTTATGGATCTATCCCTTCTAGGTGGCGGTGATGCTTTATTCTTGAATATTGATGCCACCAACGTAACTACACAGTGTGTCTAGATCCCAAGGCAGATACCCAGAGATGCACTTGTGAAAGTACTCACAGATTCATGGGTCCCAAACTATGAGAAGTTTAGAGACTATCCTCAACCTCTCCAGTCAAAGGAGACAACCTTTGCCAGAAGGAGTGACAACACCGTCACGATTAGCATCAACCACTCACACCTAAAACAGCCACCCAAAACCACATTCTCTATCCACATGTATCCACCTTCCGATGACATCTACTGTTAGATGGCCAAAGCTTGATAGAAGACCCAGGGTTCATGCAATTGATCATAGACAGTTTCTTGGAAGAGCACGATTAGATACACCACGTCGATCATGACGGCCAATATATGGTGTGGCACAAATGTCCTTTCTCCAGACACTATCTATGGAGGTCAAATTACAGATGCCACCTATGCCACGGGGCCACCTCACCCTCTTCACCACATGCCAAAACTACAAAAACCAAAGAAAACCAGCCCGCTACCAAACTCTTCATGATATCTCACTCTGGCATCGGTTACTCAGATGACTTCCCGCAAAACAAACCCTTCAAAAAGGATAACATAACCTATGCTCCAAAGATACCATCCAAAACTATTATCCTTACATTCGGAGAGAAGATGCATCTCAGCGACACCTAAGAAATACTCAATTGGCAATCTGAAAATACCATGATCCAAAATAGAATGCTATCTATCATCAACCAAGATGTGAAGAATATTTCTCACTCTCAGAATAAGCTGGCGAGCAAAGTTGAAGGATTGAACAAGAGAGAAGAACAAGCATCAACTCAGCATGAAGGACTTATCTTCCAGTTGGAACTCAGGCTCCAATACTTGCAGTATGACATATGTCCTCCAGGCACTTTGATGTATCATTTGTTTAACCAGCAACATAAAGAAATTGTTTCCCCTAAAGGAATAAATCAAGTAGCTGAGACACGATAGGTTTTATCCCCAGAGAACCCCTAGCGCACTACCAAAGCTAACCTAGTTCCCTGTGTCTCCACATGAATACTCTCTTCCAAAAATGAACCACATCTTTCCCACTCCTACTTTGAGCTCCCATATGTCAATATCCCCAGATTCTTAAGAAGAAAAGGAGTTTGATATTTCCAAGAATGTATAGGATAAGAAAGATGCCATCGCTTCCAAGAGAAAAGCTGACAAAATTCAGAAGCAGACCAAGAGGAAAATGGAGTCCGACACGGACAAAGGGACCATGATGATCTCTGATCAAGACATCACATTCCAAGATGACAATCTGATAATCCACAAGCCAGAAGTTCCATATGAAGATAAAGAATGGAATGCCTTACTGAAATATGGCCTTCTCAATCACAAGTGGTTTCCATCCCATCGTGATATAAATACTGATTCATATTAGCTTATCCCAAATCTATATGTCTTGAACATCAATGATGATGACATCCTAGATCCACAAGCCACAAAAATCCTTGATCCAGTTGAAGAATCCCTAAGGTGTAACAAACAGATCCAAAATGTTGATCCCATTAATCCTATTTTGAGTAAAGAAGATTCCTCTGATGCAGAGGCATACTCCGACATTGACGTTATCTTTCCAGCGATGGGTACATAGAAGACAGTTAAGAGTCTATCGATTTATGTGAATATGTTGAGGATACTCCTAAGTCCTTAATAGAATCTCCATAAGAAGACTATTATCCTATATACATGAACCATTCCAAGAAACCAGAGGTCTTCGAGGTCGTTGATGACCAATACGGGATGGCGGATGATATAATCCTACAAAGAAGTCCATATCAAGGTACACCAGCGAGAAAGACCGTGGGAACAGGATTTCACACCTTCACCCTCGACAACATAAAGATTTCAGCCTAGCCCCAGCGGATCCAGGAATTCTATACTTTGATGGCGACGAAGAGTCTGGCCGAGAGGTAAAAATACATGATACTCTTAGAGTACACATACAGATTATTTAACATACTCATAATCTGGTGGAATTCTCTTGGGATTCCAGACTAGAAAATATATCTGACATCCCAGGACTTTACGTTAAACATGAGAATCCTATATGAGGTATTCTACGGAGATGCAGGCCAGAGGCACGAGAAGGTTCAATGATATCTTTTTAAGATGAAGTGTCTATCGTTCGATAGAAAGGTCATTGATATCCATTTCCATAGGATGGCAAGGATCTACTTTTAGTTGGGCGGGGATCCTAGTCTGAAGCAAGCCTTTGTATTATCACTGCCGACGATGTTAGAAAACCACACAACAATGATTGTGGAGGAGAAGTTCAAGTCCATAACCATCCCAAAATAGGATACATTCAGCAGGCCATCTTCCAGGCTCTAGACAGCATATGCATGAAGAGGACCATGCTAAAGCAGATCCTCAAAAACAATCCAATCCTTGATTAAGCCTGCAACAAAGATGACCTTGTCACCAAATACGACTGCTCCTTCCCTCATCGTAAGACAAGGACAAAAAGACGAATGCTTTTTAGGAGGTTCAAACTTCCAAGGCCTCCCAATGATAAGAGTAGGGTTACCCAGCGAACCAGATAATTGAGAAAGAGGAGCCCAGCCAGACAATAAGAAAAAAAATAATGGTTGCTTCATCTGCAAAAAGCCTGGCCACTTTACTAGAAACTATCCTCAAGCCAAGAAGTCAAAGGACTCCATACATCTCTTTGAAGAGATAGCAGACCATGCAGGAATCTATCTCAGAACGGAGGATGACCTCGAATCGCTCTTCTTGCTGGAAGAAGAATCGATTGAGGAAAGCCTCTTCTCCATAGACATAAATAAAGAAGCAGGTGACATCTATGTCGATGATATTTACCTGATATCCAGCAATGGAGAAAACTACCAGCATTAGGCCAGCATAATCTTCATGCTCAACACAGCAGGGATACTCTCTTTCGGGCTAGAAGATTACCCTCCAAATCTTTTAAACCAGTATATGGATCCCTTTGATCCATATATCTTCCGATAAAGAAGAACCTTATATGAGATTTAAGTGTTTAGAAAATATGGTGGATCCATTCTGAAGCCGTTCAGAGTATACTCAAAATATCCTTTCTACCATGTGTTCAAAGCACTGGCCATTGACTTCCCGCAAGAACTCCTGTGGCTATTCTGGTATCTATACCACTAGCACTACATTCTCATGGAGTTCAAGTGTGATGCCTTCAGGCATTTCGATCGAACCCAACCTGCTCTAAAAAAGATTCATTTTGTGTTTCAAGCCGCAAGAATACTGTATTTGATGCTTCAAGGATTCCTATGATGAAATGGTCTTCATGCTCCATCACCCTGTAGGAATCTCAGGCCACGACGTCCAAGTTCAGCTGGAAATTTCACTCCTCTAGAAATTTCCCATGTCCATACTCTCTCTAGAAGATGAATACTATAAATCCAACGCTTTATTTTCCAACAGAATAGATGCATTTCGAAGGAAATATGGCTAAAGGAATGGGGGAAATGAAACTATGAAAATGACGGTCATCCCTACTGGGATGAGGTTATGTGCAACTTAAGTACGAGTATTCTAGACATTTTCCCTGGGACAGGATTATGTGCAACTTAAGTAGGGGTATTCTGGACATTTTCCCAGTTATCCTAATAAGGTCCCACAACTCATTGTTAATTCTAACTAGAAGCATGGTTTTTATGAATGTTTTCATGACTTCATTGATTGTATGATTTTGGTTTTCAAATATGAATTGGGGGTTTTGATATTAAATGGTTGGTTATGGTTTTTCTGGGTTCAATTATGATTTATGTGTATTAATGGTGGTTTTGATAATTAGATTTCATGTGAATGGTTTAATGGTAATTAGAATTGGTTTTGGTTATATTATGCCCCCATTGTGTTTGACGAAATACCTATAATAATATTTTCATTGCATTGAGTATTTTATTAAAACTCTTGCATATTTTAAAATATGGTAAAGGAATTATGCATGGTTAAATGGATTGGAAAGGTAAATGGATAAATGGTTATGCTTATGGGGTACATGGAATTCCCCAAGTTGTGAAATATTGTCATTTGAAAGGGCACTTGAAAGTCCCCTTAAACCTATAAATGGTTGACTATGGATGATACTTGCAAGAAAGGATTGGTATGATGATACCAATAATAATGGCCTTGGTTAATAATTGGTTAATGGTTTTGTTATTTGGAAAATTGTTTTATTTGAGCATTAATAGCGGGATGTGTAGCAAAATCGTGGAAGGTGGAGTTCTCGACTGGACCAAAACTTAAAACTAATATTTGTCGATGTGAGGTTGGTCTTGGTGACCACGTGCATAATGTCATACTATAATTTGGGGGATGTACCAGTAATCCCTAGTTTTACTTTCCTGGTCGTGAAACTACACGCACTGAGGCCCTTTAAGCAAAGGGAGCAGAAATCATATAGCCCATGGGTGGTTTAGGACAGCAAAGCTACATAGCCCAGGCAAAGGTTTTAAAGGCATGCTAAATCCAATCCCCATTCCCGTCATGGTTATATATATATCTATACATGTATGTATGGTTGTGCACATATGTATGGTTTTACTTGGTTTTATAAATGGCATTATTTTATCCTTATCCTGAGATCATACAAACGTTCACCCACTAGCCCGTCTACTGGCAGTTGTATACCCATGCTATACAAGAATCGGTCATTCTACTCCTCAGACACAGTGATTGATTCCAAAATCGATATTTAAACTGGAGTGGTGAGCTTCCATCCTTTTGGAAAGCTCTATTTCATGTTATGGATATTTCCAAATAGTTTAATTTTATTTTGGATATTGGTTTTGGCCATGGTTAGGGGCATGTCCCAATTGGATTTTATTACTCTTTTGGTTAGAAGCTTTGTGGTACTACAATGGGTTAGAATGGGTAGGATCGATATAGGTGTAAACCTTAGCATTTTTATTAGGATTGAGGCTTGCATCATCAGACAAATTTCTGACTGTTCCATCATATTTTATTTTGGAATTAATTATATTATGTTTTGGAACATCTTTGGTTATGGATAAGTTTATGGCCCTTGTTTCAGCATTGATTTGGTATGGTTGAATAGTTGGTACGGGATAGTTGGACTCGGTTGGGTTGGTAACAGTTGTGATCCAATCCAAGAATCTTCATGCGAGCTATTACACTATATTATTATATGCTCCAAATTCAGCCAATTCAAGGTAGGCGGCTGGAGGTTGGGTTGGGTAATGGGGGTGGTCTTTGGTCCTGGTCGGACTTGGGATGCTCATTATAACAAGGCCCAGGTTGGGTTGCATTAAGCATAGTTGAGTCGTATGTGGTACATTGTCTAACCCTTTTGATTTTGTCTCGGATACAACTTATGGGTAATACTCGTATATTATGGGTACGAGTAGCATAAAGGTAGTCGTATTGGTGACAATGTATGGATTTCTAACTTTCTATTCTGAATATGGTTGGATGGTACCACTAGTATGATTTGGGTACAAGTGAGGGGTCCAATTGTACCCACATACGGGAATTCTTATTGTTTATATTAAGGGTATTCTAGATATTTCCCCTCTTAACATATTTTGACACCATGACTTAAAAAACTTTTTGGACTTTATTAACCTACTATTCCCAAATCAAACACTCTAAAATCTCTATCAAAACTCTTTGTTCAAAAGTGACTAGGGTTTCATTATGGTGGTCATTTAAGGATTTCAAGGGTTGTTTCTCTCCGTCTTCCTTGTTATGTAAGTCCGTTTACTCCTCTGTCATTGTTAGTTTAAACTAAAATCATGTTTTACATAATGGTTTTCACGGCATAATTATGGGTTTGTTTTGGTTTTGAAATATGTGTTTGGGCTTTGGTTACAAATGGTCAGATGATGTTTTTCCATGTTCTATTTATGATTTTTGTATGTTATAATATTGGTTTGGATGCAATGGTTTCATGGGAATAGTTTATTGGTTCTTAATTTTTGTTTTTGTAAACTATATGTCTTCAACATTTTTGTTAAATTGCCAAGAAGAATATTTTGTTCACATAGTTTGACTTTTATTGATAACCTTGCATTGCATAATACGGTAATAAAACCTAACTTGGTTTGATTTAACTAAATGATTTGGAAAGGCCTTAGTGTCCATGGTTTTGGTTTTATCAGAAATCCTATGTGGTACATAGGAATCCCTTAAGAGTGGGCTAATCACATTGCTTGCAAGTTATAGTCGGTATGAAAATACCAATTCATAATGCCTTAGTAATTAAATTCTGGAATTGGTGGGTTGATTGTGTGATAAATGTATTAATTAGGCAATAATAGCGGGTTGTGATAACTAGGCATGAAGGTGTGATTATTAGGGACAACACTAGAAACTTATTTTTGCCAACATGAGGGTTGGTCATGCTGAGCATATATTTGTGGGGTACATGAGAATCCCACAAGTTTATACTTATATATATGTATCATAGAGGGTGAAGGTTGAATAGGAGCCCCTGGCCCCTATGATATCTCCGGTTTGTGTGGTTATATGCATTAGGGCCTGTTTAGGGGGTAACACTAGACCCATATAGCCTGTGGGTAGTTTTAGGATGGTCAAGCTTCACAGCCCATGTTAATGATTTAAATGCATTCTAAAATGGTTACCTTTCCTGGCATAATACATATATATGTACGAATGTGATTGCATTTGGATATTTACTTTAGTTTTAAATAATGGAATTACTTTGCCCTTATTCTTGAATACATGCTTGCATTCACTTGCTAACCTGACTTTGGACATTGCATTCCAACGCGATGCAGGAATAATCCATTCTACTACTCCTTCTCAATGACTTGTATTTAAGGACAACAATCATGACAGACTGAAGTGGTAAGCTTCCATACTACGAAAAAATCCATTTAAATATATGGAAATATTTTTGTACTTTTGTTTATTTCTTGGACTTTGATTTTTTCTATGGTAGGGGACATGTACCGATCGAATCTTCTTTGTTTTTAGTTAGAGGCTTTGTGTGACTACTATAGGTATGGGTAGTGTCGGTATTGGTGTATCCTTGGTATTGTTATGTGTATTGGGGTGACAGTGGTTGGATGTTTGGTTGGACGTTTGGAAGGTTATGATTATGTATTTAACTATTATCTTTGATTTTTTTTTGCTTTATCTTGTTATATGTTGGATTTCATCAAACATAGGGTGTTCGGTGGTTATAGTTGGATATTAGGGGTGGTTTTCAGTCTCAATTGGACTTGAGGCACCGTAAACAATAAGGCCTTGGTTTGGTCATGTAAGATAATATCATAGCCCTAGGTTCATGGTAACTTAGGAGTCCACAAAGCCGTGTCGAGTAGAGTCTCTTTTAAGGGTGTTTAGCATACAACACTCGCAAGGGAGAGGCTACAAGGCATTTAGGAATATTTCTCTTTATTTTATTCTATTCTCATGTTGTGGAGTATGAGTCTCGAATTCTCCCCTAGTTTCTAATTGTTTGATTTTTAAATGATGCCTCCTTGATGATCTAAAGTATAGAAAAACTCCTCTGCCCCAACTGAGACAATGTTGATAGGGCCATTCTACTTATTGGGTCCAGACCCTATCTAAGGGTCCAGTTCTTGTAATACCCCGATTTTTCCTAAGCTTAATTTCTCCTTGAGAAGGTTAAGGAGTGACTTTCTAAGTGAGTATGGTTTTAACCATATAGAATTTCCCTAATTTTTATTTTTTATCACATGGGAAATTTGATAAAATCTGATACCCGGGCAAGAAGTTATGGCTAATTTATGTCCTAGTCGTAAAACAATGTCGTTTTAGTGCTTGGGCCATGCGGAGTGGGTCTATTTGACAATTTTCAAATTCCGGTGGAACTCCACGATAGTGGCACATCGCGGAGGACTCCAATTTCCTAATAATCAATTTCCAATGTTCTAGTGCGAATGTCACACGTCACGCTAAAGTTCTAGGTCCCAACCAATGGGACAACGTAATGGCTCCGCATCGCGATGACTCACAGATTCCCATTTGTCAATTTTTCCAGTGAGCCACCACGATAGTGGCGCATCGCGGTGGCCCATAAAATTGGGTTCCCAGTTCAATTTTTCCATCTTCGTATAGACGTTAAAAAGGGAACTTTGGACTTTTTCCAAGCCTCTTAAACCGTACGAACAACAAATTAAAGTCATTTGCAAACCTTCTATGAAGTTTTTCTCAAGTTTTCTCTCAAGCAAAACCCTAAGTATCCAAAACCTCTTCCAAGAATCTCAAGAATCCGCCATAGAATTTCTAAATTGAGTCAAGATTCAAGGTTCCCAATTCAAGGGCTTCAAGAACCCTTATTCAAGAGTACGAATAGAGTCCCAAAAGCGAGAGTTCATCCAAAGCTTCTAATTCAAGGTATGTGGGGTTTGAACTAGGACACTCTTTTCATCCTTGTGCCCAGAAGTTGTTTTAAATTACAAGAATATATGGTTTCATATGTTTTCTTATGAAAATTAAAGTATGGGTTTGTACTCTTTGTTGTTTTTCTTGAGATTATGATAATTTTCATGTTTTAGAAATTGAGATACATGAGTATGTTGATATTTTAATGCATAATGCTGAAATTCCAGATTTCAATATGATTTATGAATCCTTATGTTCTCTAGTATGCATTTTGATGAGTCTTAACCTAAGATTGAACTATGGGCCACTAAGCCCTAATTGAGAATTGCAATTTTATGAACTTCTATGCTATAAGAACCTATGATTTGAGTACTTTGAGATTATTGAGAAATATCTGTCCTTTTTGGTCCTAATAGAGTTGGAATCCACAATGATGTTCTATTAAAACAAATCGTAATACATTTTGGTCTTCAGTATAGACCCTTGAGTTATTTGAGGTGGATTTCCTAAGAGTTATGAGTTGAGTATGGGAGTAGTATTTAGCACCGAGTTGGGTATGATTTTGAGGTCTCATACCCCTAAATAACATGCCACCGTAGGATTGAGATTTATGGGCCCGAGGCTGAGATAGTGATCACTGAGTTCAGGTTATACTCCCTGGCAAGAGTATGGCGCCTCTCCCCAATGTGAGGTTTCTTTCTTAGGAGGATAAGACGTTGGACTCCATGTAACTCATAATGTTTATGTCGGTTAGAAGAAACTCCCGAGTGTCCAAAGTTATATAATCCTGAGTTCTAAGTGTCCCAAGTCTAAAAGAGTTGTAGAGTTCCGAAGTGTTAAAAGTTCATAAAAGTTCTGAGTCCTTGAATTTTAAAGTAGTTTGACTCTCCATGAGATAAAAGTAGGAGTTTGAAAGTATTGTTTAAAGTTCCTTTAGCCGCCAAGTATTAAGAATAAAAGGAGAGTAGAGATTTTAAAGTTAAGTATAATGATTCATGAGATTTGTATTTCATGCATCACTAATCACGATTCATGAGAATTATATTTCTGATTTATTCAAGCCATGTGAGTCATTCATATATGCATGCATGATTTTATAAAGAGTAATGATAATGTTTATTTAAATGTATACACGCCCATATACTCAGTACATTCCTAAGTGCTAATCCACATCTACGTCTATGTGCTACATTGTCTTATAATGTAGGTTCAAGTGCTCAATCCCAGCCTCGTTACTGATTTTTGAGTACCTTAGTCTAAATCTCCACAGTGGTGAGTCCTCATGGTTCGAGGACCTATCTTCAGACATTTTAGTATTTTAGTAGAGATAATATTGCTTTTAGTTCAGTTTGAGTCAGTTGGGGGTCTGTCTCAATGTCTCTCTAGTCATGGAGTAGTAGAGGCTTTGTCAAACTAGTTTTTAGATTATTAGTATGTTGAGATTTCCAGTATTATGGTCATTTGGACCGAGTATTTTCTTAGTATTTCCTATTATTTGATATGACAGTACCAGTGTTTTGTTTAATTCATCTCAAAATAAGCTATTATATGTAGTAATAGGCTCAAAGGGTTAGCTTGGGGCTACTTGTAGCCTTAAGCACCGTGTGACGCTCCGGGACAAGATTTTGGGGAGTTACAAACTTGCTATCAAAGCCTAAGGTTTAAGGAGTCCTTGGGAATCTGACAAGCCACGTTAAGTAGAGTATTGATCATCGGTGTGTAGCGCGCCATATCTATGAGCAAGAGGCTACAAGATGTTTTAGAAAAAAGTTGTTTATTTCTTTCAGATTCTATCGTGCCTACGGTTGTTCCTCTCATCTAATAATTCGTGCTCTCCTATTTCAGAAAATGCCTCCCCGAAGAGCGAATGGCCACCGAAACAATAATGAGAAACCCCAGCCTGTCGATCCCTTAAACGAGACTGTGTCACTTGCTGAGTTTTGGGCGGTCTTTCAGGCGTTAGAGCAAGCAGTCACTGGCAATGTTCAGGACAATAACCAGGCTAAAGTTCCAAATCAACAGGGAGGTGATTTAGCTGATGCTAGGATTCATGATTTCATGTGGATGAATCTACCAGAGTTTTGTGGGTCTAAGGTAGGTGAGGACCCATAGTTATACCTTGAGAAGGTGAGAAAGATCACACAGGTTATGCATGTTTCTGAGGAAAAAAGTATTGAGTTGGCGTCTTATAGGCTAAAAGACTTAGTGTATGACTGGGTGGTTTCATGGAAGAAGAGTAGAGGGGGAGGTGATGCCCTCATTAGTTGGAAGGTGTTCCAATATGCGTTCTTGGATAAGTTCTTTCCATTAGAGATGAAGGTGCCAAAAATAGAGAAGTTTATGAACTTAAGGCAAGACTTCATGACTGTTAAGGAGTACTGCTTGAAGTTCAACCAATTAGCCAAGTATGCTCCTGATTTGATTGCTGACACCCGACCTAGTATGAGCAAGTTCATGACAGGTGTTTCTGGTTTGGTACTAAAAGAGTGTAGGACTGCGATGCTGAATAGGGATATAGATCTGTCTAGGTTGATTATACATGCACAACAGATAGAGGTAGATAATATAAGGGAGAGATATATAGTAAGAGGTAACAAGAGGGTTAGATCTAAGCAACATAAGTATAGTTAGGCTAGGTCCCATGGAGGGAACCACCCACAATTCTAGGGTTGTTCATCTATGCCAACACCTTTATCAGCTAGTGCTCCCACTCTTAGTGGAAGGAAGAATCCAGGGAATAGGTCTTCTATGTCCCGGTCCTAGAATAGTATAAGTAACAGAACCCACTATCCTCCATGTGCTAATTGTGGTAGGGATCATCCCGGTGAGTGTTTAGTAGACCAGAGGGGTTGTTTTGGTCTTGGCAAGCTAGGCCAGAGACTTAGAGATTGTCCTTATGTTAGGCAGGGGAACAAAGATGCCCGACCCCAGACACAGACTAATAGTGCACAAGCTCCTGTAGCTTATTTCGCCCCTGCTCAAGGCACTTCATCTAGCACTACTGGTGGTCAGGACTAGAATAGATTCTATGCCTTACCATCCCTTCAGGAGAAGAAGGATTTTCCCGATGTTGTTACTGGTATGCTTTGTGTCTTTTGCTTTGATGTTTTTGTGTTGTTGGACCCAGGTTCAAGTTTTTTTTTTGTGACCCCATTAGAAGCTGTGAATTTCAAAATAATCCCAAAAAGATTCCTAAGCCTTTCCTAGTTTCCACACTAGTAGGGGTGTCAGTTGCTTCTAAACAAGTGTATAGAGATTGTCCTATTACTATTCTTGATAGAGTCATATTTACTAATTTGATAGAGTTGGATATGGTGCATTTCCACCTTATTCTGGGTATGGATTGGCTTCATTCTTGTTATGCATTTATAGACTGTCGTACCTGCGTGGTCAAGTTTTAGTTCCCTGATGAACCAACTTTTGAGTTGTTCGGGAGTTCAGGAGCTCCCAAGAGTCCTTTAATCTCTTATCTTAAAGCTAGAAAGCTAATATCCAAAGGTTGCCTCTATCACCTAGTTAGAGTCAAAGACACTAAGTCTGAGGCTCCAACTATTCAGTCAGTCAACATTGTTAATGAGTTTCCTGATGTTTTTCCAGAAAATCTACCAGGGGTACCTCCCGATAGAGAGATAGAATTTAGGATTGACCTTCTTCATGACACTTAGCCTATTTTTATTTCTCCATACCATATGGCACCTGCAGATCTTAAGGAGTTGAAAGAACAACTCAAAGAACTTTTAGATAAAGGTTTCATAAGACCTAGTGTCTCTCCTTGGGGTGCACCAGTTGTTTTTGTGCAAAAGAAAGATGGTTCTTTGCATAGGTGCATTGACTATCGTCAGCTTAACAAGGTCATAGTTAAGAATAAGTACCCCCTTTCGAGAATTGATGACCTGTTTGATCAGTTGAAAGGTGCAAGTTGTTTCTCCAAGATAGACCTTAGATCCGACTATCATTAGCTTAAGGTAAGGGAGTGTGATATCCCGAAGATAGCCTTCCAAAACTTTTATTGTTACTTTGAGTTTAAAGTCATGTCTTTTGGGCTAACCAAAGCCCCAGTAGCCTTTATAGACCTCATGAATTGAGTGTTCAAGCAATATCTTGTTATGTTTATCATTGTTTTCATATATGATATCCTTGTGTACTCCCGTACTGAGAACGACCATGCAGATCATCTTAGGATTGTATTAGAAACTATTAAAGATCACCAGTTGTTTGCCAAATTCAATAAGTATGAATTTTGGCTAAGGTCAGTAGCTTTTCTGGATCATATTATTTTAGCCGAAGGAATTAGAGTTGATCCCCAAAAGACAGAAGTTGTAAGAAATTGGCTTAGACCTATCTCTCCGTCTGACATTAAAATTTTCTTGGGTCTAACTGGCTACTACCACCATTTTGTTGAAGGTTTCTCTTCTATTGCATTCCCTATGACCCGTTTGACCCAAAAAAGTAAAGTTCTAGTGGTCAAATTCCTATGAGAAGAGTTTTCAAGAGTTGAAGACTCGACTTACTTTAGCCCCTGTGTTGACTTTGCCTGATGGTACAGATGGTTTTATGGTATATTGTGATTCCTTTAGAGTTGGTTTGGATTGTGTGTTGATGCAAAGAGGTAAGGTTATAGCCTATGCCTCTAGACAGTTGAATCCGCATGAAGAAAACTACCCAACCCATGATCTTGAGCAAGCTGTTGAGGTCTTTGCTTTGAAACTATGGAGACACTATCATTATGGCATTCATGTTGACGTGTTTACTGATCACAAAAGCCTGCAGTACATGTTTACTCAGAGGGAGTTGAACCTTAGGCAGAGGAGATGGTTAGAGTTGTTAAAGGACTATGATATAAGTGTGTTGTATCACCCGAGTAAGGCCAATCTAGTGGCAGATGCTCTTACCAGGTCTTCTATGGGTAGTGTTACACATGTAAAAGAAGGTAAGAATGAGTTAGCTCATGATGTGCATCGTTTAGCTAGACTGGGTGTTAGGTTGCTTGTTTTCACTGAGGGAAGTACTTTGGTGCAAAGTAGTTTCGAATCCTCTTTAGTTTTGGAAGTGAAAAAGAAGCAAGACTTCGATGATAGTTTGGTCAGATTGAAACGGTCAGTTAAGGACCAAAAGGTAGAGGTCTTATCCCAAGGGGGAGATGGTGTACTGAGATTGCAGGGTAGATTGTGTGTTCCTTGTGTTTATGATCTAAGGAAGAGAATGATGGCTGAAGCACATGGTGCATGATATTCTATTCATCCTGGCGCTACCAAGATGCACCGCGACTTGCAGGAAATTTATTGGTGGAGTGGTATGAAGAAGGATATAGCTGGGTTTGTAGCAAAGTGTGCAATATTTCAATAGGTTAAGATAGTGCACTAAAGACTTGGTGGTGTAATGCAAGAGTTTGGTATTTCCACTTAGAAGTGGGAAGAGGTGAATATGGATTTTCTGACTGATTGCCCTCTTTCGCGATGTCATCATGATTCTATTTGGGTTATTATAGACAGATAGACCAAGTCAGCGCATTTCCTACCTCAGCGCATTTCCTACCTGTGCATACATCTTATACTGCTGAGGATTATGCTAGATTGTATATTCAGGAGTTAGTCAAGTTTCATGGAGTCCCCTTGTCTATCATTTTAGATAGGGGTACTCAGTTCACTTCTTAGTTTTGGAGAGCTTTCAAGAGGGGTCTCGACACCCAAGTATATTTGAGTTTTGCATTTCATCTGCAGACTATTTGTCAAGCTGAGAGGACCATCAAAACTTTGGAGGATATGTTGAGGGCGTGTACTCTATATTTCAATGGTAGTTGGGATGAGAATTTACAATAGATTGAGTTTTCATATAACAATAGTTGCCATGCTATCATCGAAATGGAACCATTTGAGGCTTTATATGGTAGGAGATGTAGATCACCCATAGGTTGGTTTGAAGTGGGTGAAGCCGCTTTGGTTGGACCTAATGCAGTATTTGATGTTATGGATAAGGTTAAGTTGATTATAGAAAGATTAAAGATAGCTCAGAGTCGTTGAAAGTCATATGCTGATGTGAGGAGAAGAGACCTTGATTTTGAGGCAGGTGATTTGGTGTACTTAAAGATTTCACCTATGAAAGGGGTGAAGAGGTTTGGTAGAAAAGGGAAGCTTAGCCCCTATTTTGTTGGCCCCTATAGAGTATTGAGAAGTGTTGGTAAAGTAGCCTATGAAGTTGAGTTGCTCGTAGAGTTGTCAGCCGTTCATCCTATTTTTCATGTCTCTATGCTTAAAAGTATATCAGTGATTCCGTTATAGTAGATCCTTCAGAGAGTGCTGATATTAAGAATACTTTTTCATTTGATGAGATTCTTGTTGAGATTCTAGATTTTCAGATTCATAGACTGAGGAACAAAGAAGTTTCCTTGGTCAAAGTTTTGTGGCGGAACCAGTCAGTTGAGGACGCTACTTGGGAGGTAGAAGCATACATGCGATCCAAGTACCCGCACCTCTTTTACGTGAGTTCAGATCAAGCCAAAGGTAATATTCTTCCTTAATTCAACCCTTCTAATCTAAAGTTTCAGCTATGCATTTACCCTTATTAAGTTCATGTATTCTCTAAAGTATTCAAGAGTTTAGAAAGACATAGAGTCAGTTTAGCGAGTTCTTTCAGCTTTACGTACTCAATTTCCTTTGTGCTCTTAGCTTAACTAGCGACATTCGTGGATGAATGTTTCTAAGTGAGAGATATTGTAATACCCCAAATTTTTCCTAAACTTAATTTCTCCTCGAGAAGGTTAATGAGTTACTTCCTTAGTGAGTATCATTTTAACCAATTTCCCAATAGTCAATTTCCAATGGCCTAGCGCGATTGTGACACGTTAGCCTGAAGTTCCAGGTCCCAACCAGTGGGACAACGTGATGGTTGAATATCACAGTGACTCCCAGATTTCCATTTGTTAATTTCCAGTGAGCCACCACGATAGTGGCGCATCGCAGTGGCCCATAAAATTAGGTTCCCAGTTTAATTTTTCCAGCTTCATAGAAAAGTTAAAAAGGGAACTTTGAACTTTTTGCAAGCCTCTTAAACCGTACAAACACCAAATTAAGTCCTTTACAAGTATTCTATGAAGTTTTTCTCAAGTTCTCTCTCAACTAAAACCCTAAGTATCCAAAACCACTTCCAAGAATCTCAAGAATCCACCACATATTTTCTAAATTGAGTAAAGATTCAAGGTTCTCAAGTCAAGGACTTCAAGAACCCTCATTCAAGAGTACGAATAGAGTCCCAAATTCGAGAGTTCATCCAAAGCTTCTAATTCAAGGTATGTGGGGTTTGAACAAGGACACTCCTTTCTTCCTTGTGCCCAGAAGTTGTTTTAAATTACAAGAATATATGGTTTCACATGTTTTCTAATGAAAATTGAAGTATGGCTTTGTACCCTTTGTTGTTGTTCTTGAGATTATGATAATTTCCATGTTTTAAAAATTTAGATACATGAGTATGTTGAGATTTTAATGCATAATGCTGAAATTCCAGATTTCTATATGATTTACGAATCCTTATGATCTCTAGTATGCATTTAGATGAGTGTTAACTTGAGATTGAACTATGAGTCATAAAGCCCTACTTGAGAATTGCAATTTTCTGAACTTTTGTTCTATAAGCACCTATGATTTGAGTACTTTGAGATTATTGAGAAATATTTGACATTTTTGGTCCTAATAGAGTTGGAATCCACATTGATGTTATATTAAAACAAATAGTAATATATTTTGGTCTTCAGTATAAACCCTTGAGTTATTTGAAGTGGATTTTCTAAGAGTTCTGAGCTAATTATGGGAGTAGTATTTAGCACTGAGTTAGGTATGATTCTGAGGTCTTATACCCCTAAACTACGTGCCACCGTAGGACTAAAATTTATGGGACCGAGGTCGAGATAGTGATCATTGAGTTAGGGTTATACTCCCTGGCAAGAGTATGATGCCTCTCCGCAACGTGCGGTTTCTTCCTTAGGAGGACAAGATGTTGGACTCCATGTAGCTCACATGGTTTATGTCGGATAGAAGAAACTCCCGAGTGTCCAAGGTTATATAATCCCGAGTTCTAATTGTCCCAAGTCTAAAAGAGTTCTAGAGTTCCTAAAAGTTTTGAGTCCTTGAGTTTTAAAGAAGTTTTACTCTTCATGAGATAAAAATAGGAGTTTGAAAGTATTGTAAAAAGTTTCTGTAGCCGTCAAGAATCGAGAATAAGAGGAGAGTAGAGATTTTAAAATTAAGTATAATGCTAAATTATCTTATAATGTAGTTCAGGTGCTCAGTCCCAGCCCTGTCAACAATTTTCGAGTACCTTTATCTACATCTCCACAGTGGTGAGTCCTCATGGTTCGAGGACCTATCTTTAGACATTTCAGTATTTTAGTAGATATATTATTGCTTTCAGTTCAATTTGAGTTGGTTGGGGGCCTGTCCTAATGGCTCTCTAGTCATAGAGTAGTAGAGGTTATGTCAGACTAGTTGTTAGATTGTTAGTATGTTGAGATTTCTAGTATTGTGGTTGTTTGGATCAAGTATTTTCTTTATATTTCCTATCAGTTTATATGACAGTACCAGTTTTTCTTTTATTTCATCTCGAAATAAGTTATTATATGTAGTAATAGGCTCAAAGTGTTAGCTTGGGACTACTTGTAGCCTTAAGCACCGTGTGACACTTCGGGACATGATTTTGGGGCATTACAGTTCTTGATTGTCCTCTTGGATGAAGTGATGAATGCTGAGTTTCATTAGTCTATCCATATGTTTGCATAATTGGTAGCTTCTCAAGCTAAGCATGACACTTTTGTTACTCTATCTTCTAAGGCCATAAGGGTTGTCCAGTTCATGAGGTTGAACCCTTTGACCTTTACTTATGTTAAGGTCGAGGAGGATCCTTAAGGTTTTCTGGATGATATCAAAAAGATCTTTTATGTTATGCATTCCACGAATGTGGAGGGTGTGGAGTTTTCCGCCAACCAGCTAAAGGATGTGGCATAATAGTGGTACGAGGAATGGGGATCAGGCAAGGTGTTACGATGTTGAGTCATCTTTGTGGGAGGATTTTTCTAATGCATTTTTGGACCAATTTTTTCCTCAAGAGTTGAGGAAAGCTATGGCGGAATAGTTTATTAGTCTGAAGGAAGAAAAGATATCAGTCAATAAGTATGCCTTGAAGTTTCCCCAATTGTATGGGTATTCTCCAGAGGTGTTTTCTAGCATGAGGGATAAAATGAGGAAGTTAGCTTTCGGGTTGACTAAAATTTATATTAGGAAGTAAGGCTTCAGTATTGATCAGGGACATGGAAATCTTCGAGTTATTTATGTATATGCAAGAGGTAGAAAAAGGGAAAAAGAAGCAGGACAAAATAGAAAAGAGGCAGAGCAAGAACTTCAGGTTCTCTGAGCAGGGTGGTGGCCGATAGCATAGTGGTAGGGAGGGTGGTAAGTGGCCAAAGAAAAGTGGGGAAATTTTGGGTCATACTCAAAAACTATTTCTCCCTACCTAAAGTCATCAGGTCATAGGTGTTTCCAAGATTGCGACAACTTCAGGGTACATGGTGGTTAATCTCAAGCTAGTAGGGCCTAGTAATCTCTATCATATCATCTTTGTAGTTTTAGTGGTCGACTACAGTGGGTTATCAGTGATGAGGGAAGGAAAAAGATCTTTAATATGGTTAGCTAAGGCATATACTAAGAAATTTTCTGGTTTTTATGGTTTCTTAGGGGCAAACAAGGCTCTAGTTGCTTTATCATCCGCTCTGGAACCAAAGAGTGCACCGTCTATTTCCCTCACTGGTCAGAACCATCTGTATGACCTCGCTAGCCGACAAGAGTCCGAGGCATTACCTAATGTCGTAACTGGTATGTCAAAACTCTTTTCTTGAAATTTGTATCGTTTACTTAATTTGGTGTCCTCCTTCTCTTATGTGATCACATTTGTAGTTGTGCATTTTGGTTTTGATCCGAAGTGTGTTTCAGACTCTTTTTGAGTTTCTTCCCCAGTAGGTGACTCTATGATTGCTAAAAGAGTCTATAGGGTGTGTGTGGTATCTATTGGTAGTAAATAAACTTTTATGGAACTATTTGAATTAGATATGGTGGATTTTGATGGCATTTTGGGGATGAATCGGTTGCACTCATTCTTTGCTTCTCTAGATTATTGGACCTGTAAGGTTGTCTTCAAATCCCCTAATGAGCCAGTTATTGAGTGGGTGGGTGTTTACCTATCTCCCAAGGGGAAATTCATATCTTAAAGTAGAGCTCAGAGATTAATCAACAAGGGGTGTCTCTATCATCTAGTCTGATTAAAGATTCTAACTCGGATGGTCAATATTTGCATTCTATTCCAGTGGTGAATGAATTTCATGAGGTTTTTCCGGATGACCTTCCTGGTGTTCCTCCTTATAGGGATATTGAGTTTGGGATTAGTTTTGATCCAGAAACTTGCCCAATTTATATTCCCCCATGTTGAATGGCTCTTGCTGAGTTAAAGTTGATTAAAGAGCAACTTAAAGATCTTTTAGATAAGGGTTTCATCCATCCTAGTGTGTTCCTATGGGGTGTACATATGTTATTAATTCGTAAGAAAGATAGTTCCTTTTGATGTGTATTAATATCCAATAATTGAATATGGTGACGGTAAAGAATAAGTATCATCTTCCAAGGATATATGATTTGTTTTATTAGATAGTTACAAGGTGCTAAGTTTTTCTCAAAAATTGACCTTCGATCTAGGTATCACCAGCTAAAGATTAGGGAGGTGGACATCCCTAAGACTGTCTTTCATACTTGGTATGGGCACTTTGAGTTTTTGGTTATATCTTTTGGGTTGACAAATTCCCTAGCAATATTCATAGATTTAATGAAGAGAGTCTTCCACCAGTTTTTGGACTTGTTGGTCATTGTTTTCATAGATTATATTCTATTGTACTCTAAGAGAGAGATGGATCATGTGAATTACTCCTAAATGTATTGCAGACCTTGAAGGAGCAGTAGTTGTAGGCCAAATTTTCAAAATATGAATTTTTGTTCAACGCTGTCACTTTTTTGGGTCATATAATTTCTAGTAAGGGATCATGGTGGTTCCATAGAAAGTAGCAGTGGTGAAGAAGTTTCCTAGACCAACAACTCCAATCAATATTCAGAGCTTCTTGAGTTTAGCTAGTTACTATTGGAGATTTGTTAAGAGTTTCTCGACTATAGTTGCCCCGTTGACTCAAAAAAGGTAAAGTTTTATGGTCGGATGCTTGTGAGGGTAGTTTTAAATAGATGAAGGATAATATAACTTCAGCTCTGGTCTTAACTTTTCCTGAAAAAACTAATGGGTTTGTGGTCTACTGTGATATATCTCGTGTGGGACATGGTTGTGTTATGATGCAACATGGAAAGGTCATAGCTTATGCCTCTAGACAGTTAAGGTGCATTAGAGGAATTACCCAACTCATAACTTGCAAATGTTAGCGATGGTGTTTATATTGAAAATCTTGTATCACTATTTATATGGGGTGCATGTGGATATCTAGTCTGATTATAAGATCCTGATGTACGTGTTTACTCAGAAAGAGCTTAACCTCAGGCAAAGGAGATGGATTAAGACTCTCAAGGATTAAGACATGAGTCTTTATTACCATCTAGGTAAAGCTAATGCGGTTGTTGATGCTCTTAGCAGGCTATCCATAGAAAGTCTGGCTCATATGGATAAGGAGAAGTGGGAGTTCGTGAAGGACATTCACTATTTGGCTAATCTTGGAGTTCGCCTCTCAGACTCTAAGGATGGTGGTGTGTTGGTCTAGGGAATGGCATAGTTGTCTCTTGGTGTAGAAATCAAGGAAAAATAAATTTTAGATCCTCTCTTGATGAGGATCAAGAGTGGTGTAGATGGGCATAAGGTGATGGCCTTTGATATTGGTGGTGATGGTACCTTGCTATAATAAGGGAGATTATGTGTTACTGATGTTGATGGTTTGTGAGAGAGGATCATGGCCAAGGAACATAAGTTGCGCTATGTTGTTCATCCCAGTTTGATAAAATATATCATGACCTCAAGGAGATGTATTGGTTGAACAATATGAAGATGGATATGGCTAATTTTGTGGATAAGTGCATGATGTGTCAATAGGTGAAAGTTGAGCATATGAGGACCTGGGGATTGTATAAAGAGATTGAGCTGCCAGAATGGAAGTTGGAAGTGATCATCATGGGTTTATTTTGTAGATCTCCCTCGGACATGGAATCAATATGATTCGGTTTTGATTATTGTGGATTGGATGACAAAGTCAGCTCACTTTTTGCCAGTGCAAACTAACTTCTTGGTTGAGAATTATGAAAGGTTGTACCTGTAAGAGATTGTGAAGTTTTATAGGATACCTATTTCAATCATCTCCGATCATGGTATGCAATTTTTATCATACATTTGGTGGTTATTTCAGAAAGGGTTAGGGACTAAGGTGAGTCTAAGTACTGGTTTTTACCCGCAGTAGGATGGGCAAGCAAATAGAACTATTTTGATGTTGGAGGATATTCTTTGAGTGTGTGTGATTGACTATGGTGGTAGTTTTGTTGAGCACTTACCACTTATAGAGTTTTCTTATAATAATAGCTACCAGTCTAGCATTGGGATGGCTCCATTTAAGGCGTTGTATGGTAGGAGGTATAGGTCTCCTATTTGGTGGTTTGATCTTGGTGAGGTAGATATGTTTGGCCCAGATTTGGTTTTTATGATATCAAGAAAGTGAAGGTGATTTGGTCTAGTCTTAAGGTTTCCCAAAGTTGCCAAATGTCTTATGCAAACATGAGGTGAAAGGACTTGTAGTTTAAGGTTAGAGATAGGGTATTCCTAAAGGTATCTCCCATAAAGGGAGTGATGTGGTTTTGGATGAAGGGGAAGCTCAGTACCTGATATATAGGTCCTTATGTGATTCTAAGGAGGGTTGGTAATGTTGCCTGTGAGTTGGAATTATCTTCTAGTTTGAACTCCATTCACTAGGTATTCCATGTCTCAGTTTTAAGGCAGTATATTGGTGATCCATCGCAAATTATGCCTATCATGGATATTGGTATTTTGGATTCCCTATCTAATGAGGATATCCCAATTAAGATCTTTGATCATTAGTTTCATCAGTTGCAGACCAAGGATGTTTCCTCAATAAAAGTTTAATGGAGGAACCACAAAGTAAAAGAGGCTACATGGGAAGTTGGAGAAGACATGAAGTCCAAGTATCCATTCCCATTTTCTGCTCAAGAAATTGATACGAAAGGTAAATGTTCTTCATAACATCTTTATTTTCAAACTTTGTTAAAGAAAATATTGACTTTCTTGGTATCTTTATTTCCTAACTTGGTTTAAGGTAAGGGTAGAAACATTTGGGGTTTAAATCCTACTAATTATGCCTCATTCCATTATATAAGGATGAATGATCTAAGTGGGGGAGAATTGTAACACCCCGGGTTTTTATCCTTGAAAATATCTTGAGTTTTAGCTTTCTATTGATCATTTGACTCACCATACGAGCCGTATAGTGAGGGTACGGGTCAGGTGTCCCAAACTCATAGGATGTCTAGCATTTTTGGTCAAGTTTCTGTTGTGATTACGGTTTGGTGGTATGGGTAGTATAGTTTGGTGATGGGTCATTATATTGATCCTTCATTTAATCTTAAACTTGGTAACTTAACATGGCTCTAGTACAAGTGTCTTACTATGGTCTTTGAGGATACGGTACAAGTAGTATAGTGGAGATGTACATGGTCCAGTGTTCAACCCCTTTGTTTCTGTCTTGGATACGACTTATGCATACTACTCGTATGTTTCTGATTCATATGGCTACAGGAATTGGGACCCATTCAAAGGGTAACACTGGATCCATATAGCTCATGGGTGGTTTTGGGATGATCAAGTTACACAACCCAGGATAATGATTTAAATGCATACTAAACCCGGTTCCTTTTAATGACATAATATATACATAGATATAAATGTTATTTCATTTTGATATTTACTTTGGTTTATTATAACGGCATTACTTTTTCCTTATTCATGAGTCCATGCTAGCATTAATCCGTTAACCCATCTTCGAGCACTATATTCCTACGCGATGAAGGAATAGGACATACTACTCTTACTGCTCAGTGACTTGGATTTGGGGACAACAATCGTGTAAGATTGAAAGGTGAGCTTTCATACTCCGGAAGACTCTATTTCAAGCTATGGACATCTTTTTGTACTTTTATTTATTTCTTGAATTTATTTTTTTCTATGGTCGGAGGCATGTCCTGACCGGATGTTCATTGTTATCGGTTAGAGGCTTTATGTGACTACTATGGACATGAGCGGTGTCGGTATTGGTCTCATCCTTGGCATTGGTATTGGTATTGGGGCTGACACATGTTAGATGTTTGGTTCGATGTTTTGATGGTTATGATTATGGATTTTACTATTGTTTTTTATTTCTTTATTATTCTATCTTGTTATATGTTCGGATTTCATCCTACATAAGGTGTTGTGCGGTCATGGTTAGATATTGAGGGTGGTCTCTGGTCCCGATAAGACTTGAGGCCGTGGCCTTGGTTTGGGTCGTGTCATTACAGGTATCATTCCAACTTTCTATCATCAAATTTTAGTACTTTTTCACCTTAGTTTACATTCTCTTATGTGTCTGTATACTTTGTGGCTAGTATTGATGTAATTTATGAGTCCTTTTCTAAGCCCATTCTTGTTTCTACCCCTTAGGTGATTCTTTATTGGTGAATCAGATTTACCAATCATGTGTGGTGACCTTTATGGGGCATGAGACTTCGATAGTCTTGATTATCCTTGATATGATTAATTTTTATGTCATATTTGTATGGATTGGTTGTTTCCTTATCAAGTAGTCTTTGATTGTTTTACCAAGATTCGTCTACTTTGGTTTGCAAATATTATAGTAGAAGGTCACTCTTATTTCATGTTTGAAGTGGTTTATTTCTTTTCTATATCCTCATAGTATGGTAGAAAAAGGGGTGTCCTTGCCTATATTCGTGATACTAGTGTTGATTCACTGCCTCCTTTGGGTTCTGTAAAGTTGTTAGACATTTTATGGATGTGTTTCCTATGAACTTACCCTGTATGCCTTTGAAAAAGGATATTAATTTTACCATTCATGTCGAGTTGGACACTAATGCGCATTTCAATTTTCCCCAATGGAATAGACCCAATGGAATTGGAATAACTAAAGAAGCTATTATAAGATTTTTTAAATAAAGGTTTCATTATACCGATTATGTCTCCTTGGGCTTCTCCTACCTTGTTTGTGAAAAGAAGATGGATCTACGTGCTTGTTTATTCATTATCGTCAATTAAACAAAGTGACTATCAAGAACAAGTATCCTCTTCCTCGCATTGATAATTTATTTGATCAACTTTAGGGTGCTTAAGTGTTTTTAAGATTGATTTGAGATATGGTTTGTATCAATTGAGTATTAGAGCTTTTGATGTTCTAAAAACAACTTTTTTGGATGTGGTAAGTCCATTTTGTGTTCATAGTTATGTCTTTTGGGCTAACTACTTCCTCCACAACATTTATAAAGTTTATGAACATGGTATTATTTTTGTATCTTGATTATTTTGTGATTGTTTTCATCAATTGGTATATTCAAATAATGAGGCTAACCATGTGTGGCATTTGAGGGTCTTACACTAGAGATTGAGAGATGAAATTTTTTATGCTGAGTTCTCCATGTGTGAGTTTTGGTTGAATTCACTTTCTTTATTGGGTCATATAGTGGCCAAGGATGGTATTTTGGTTGATCTAACCAAGGTAGTTGTTGTTTATTATTAGGATAAACTTACTTATCCTGTCATAATTTGGAGATTTATTGGGTCAGAAGGCTACTATTGGAGATTCGTGAAGGGTTTCTCTTCTATTGTGGCTCATTTGACTAAGTTGACTAATTAGAAGATAGTTTTCTAGTGGTTGGATGACTATGAGAGGAGATTTTAAAAGGTCAAGAATATTGATTTTGGCTCTTATCTAAACTTTTTCTGAGGATGGCATGGGTTTCACTGTATTTTGTGATTCTTTTAAAGTTAGTTGTAGTGGTGTGTTGATGCAAAAGGTTGAGGTGATTGCTTATGCTTCTTGATATTTGAAGGTCCATGAGAATAACTACCCTACTAATGATTTGGAGTTAGTTGTGGTTGTGTTGAAATTATGGTGTAACTAGTTGTATGGAGTTCATTGTGCGATTTTTCTGGATCATTATAGCTTTCAGTACTTATTCATTTAGAATGATATTAATATGAGACAACTTATATGATTAGAGTGTCCAAATAATTATGATCGCACTATTTTTTACTATCTAGTAAAAGCTAATATGTTAGCAGATGCCTTAAGTCGAAAGGCAGCGATTATGGGGAGTTAAACTTATCTTTTTGTGGAGGAGCAACCTTTAGCCTTAGATATTTATTCTTTGACTAAATAGTTGGTAAGTATTGATATTTAGACACCTAGGCATATTTTGGCATATGTTGAGGATAGATCTGTTATTGACGGAGCAGATTAGAGCTCAACAATTTGATAATGAAAAGTTAAGGGTGATTTTTTATAAAGTGTTGAATGGTGAGGTGAAGACATTATCTCTTGATCTTGATGGTATTTTGATGATTTGTGGTAGTATTTGTGTGTTAAGAGTTGGTCAATTGATTAGAATAATCTTGGAGGAGGCTCATTGTTGAAAATATTCTTTCATGCAAAAGCAACTAATATGTTCCAAGAATTGAAACAACACTATCAGTCGTTTGGGAAGAAGAAAGACATTGTAGAGATTATGTACGATTGTTTGAATTACAAGCAAGTTAAGTATGAACATCAGTTACTAGGTGGTATGACGAGGTGGTATGACACAGAGGGTGCTTGTTACCAAGTAAAAGTGGGAGCAAATCACTGTGGGCTTTGTGGTAGGCCTACCCCTAACTTTGGGAAAGTTTAATTCTATTGGGTGATTATTGATATGTTGACTAAATTAACAAACTTTATACATGTGAAGGTGACTTATAATGTATAGAAGTTGGTCAAGATCTACATTTAATAGATTTTTTGATTGCATCGTATACCTATTTCCATTATTTATGATAGAGGTATGCAGTTTACCTCCAATGTTTTGAGTTCTATATCTAAGTTAGGTACTCAGCTTGATATAAGCATAGTTTTTCACCCCCCTGATGGATAACAATTAAGGTATTAAAGGACATTCTTTGAGCATATTCTATGGATTTTTGTGGACATTGGGATGAGTTCTTTCTCCTAGCAGAGTTTTTTTTGCAACAACAGTTACTATTCCATCTTTCTAATGGAACCTTTTGAGGTTCTATATATGTGTTGATGCATATCCCTCATGGAATTTTTTCATTTGTTTGAGGTTTGTCCTTAGGGCATTGATATTTTGAAAGACTCGATGGACCGAGTGAGATTGATTTATCAGAGGCTTGTGTCTTCCTAGAGTAGGCTTAAAAGTTACACCAATTGATGAGTTCATGATGTGTCATTTACCACCTATGAAGAGTTTGATGAGATTTGGGAAGAAAGAAAAGCTTAGTCTATGATTTATTAGGCATTTTGAGATTCATGAGAAGTATGGAGATATAGTGTATTGGCTAGCTTTACCTCTAGATCTATCAGCTGTTTATCTAGTATTCTATATCTCTATGCTAAACCGATACCATCAAGATTATACTTTTGCAAACCGGTAGGACTCAATTGCATTAGATCATCATTTGTCATTTTAGGAGGAGCCTATTGCTATTCTATATAGATAGAATTTCAAGTTGAGGTTCAAGAACTTTTATTCTGTGAAGGTTTAGCACAGACATCGCCCGATTGTAGAGGCTATGAAAGGTTAAGTTTGATATGCTGAGTAGATACCCCCAACTTTTTATCATTTACGGTACTTTCTTTTCTTTTTTTGTTCAAGGATGATATGTATTTTAGTTGTGGATAATGTATCAACCATTGTTTATATTCTTAGTTTTTTATATTTTGACCATTTTACCTTTCTCCATAGTTGTGATATATCATTTATGAGTTGCGGAGATGGTTGGCACAGTCCTTAAAGAATTCAATAGTGATTTGAGTGATTTTTTTTTGCATTTTGAGTAGCCTTGAAAGTAATTAGTTTGACTTTGGTAAATATTTTTCATCTGAGCATTGAATGGTGATTCTTTCGGTTCCATAAGATCCGAAATTTTATTTTGGGCTAGTAACATGATTGGTTAAGGTTATCTATATTTTGAGTTTTGGCCAATTAGATGAGAAACTAGTTAAAATGGCTTAAACGGGTCCCAAGTGTTAACTTGTTGAAAGTAACCTCTTTCGTTAAATCTAATGGTTCCGTTGGGTCTAGAACATTAGAATTAGCTTATTAGAATTATTGATTTATTTCTACAGGGTCCTCAAATCCAAGGGTCTATTTGAAGGATTGTAATTATTTTCTTTTAGCAGGTTTGATGAATCTGGTGTAGCCCATAATTTTTCTTCACGTTTATTGGGATCCCTTCATGTTTGTGGTGAAGGAATTCTCTCGTCATTATGAATGTGAGGTGGTGGTCATATTTGTGAAGAGTAAATTATGGTCGGGTTAGGTTCTTGGTCATCACATTCGTGATTAGTCCACTGTGATCATGGTATGTCTAGGCCATTGGTGTTTCCAAATGAAAGGGTTTGACCACATTTGCAATTCACTATTCACAAAATGGTATATAGACCCTATTTTCAAGTTTTTGTCCATTTTTCTCCATTATTGGAATTCGAGACCTTAGTTTGGTGTGATTTCAAGAGTTTCTTCATGAAACTAGCTAATGTAACTTTCAAAACCTCATATGTATCCTTACTCGTTGTTTTATCTTCAAAAAAACTTTAAAACATCAATTCTATACTTAGAATTTTGGGATTTTAACAGGTAAAGTGAAAACATAGGTTTTCTTTGACTTTAAGCTCTATTTTAACTTGCGTTTTGATGGATTTTCATATTTAGAATATTTAAAGTAAGACAAACTTGATTTTGCATTAGAATTCAAGTTCTTCCCTTTTTTTCCTTCGGGGTTGATTGGGTTTGTTCTAAGACCACACAAAGAGAAAAAGCTCCTTGTTGAAGGGTCCAGGTTATATTTTGGCTTTTTGAGGTAGGTTATGGCTTAACTTTTTCTAAACTAGGCTAGCTAGTTAATCATTCATGTATTGTTTGCAATGAGTTGAGGATTTTATCATGAGATTCATCTTTTGAGAGTATTATAAGATCCTGTTACTTATGTCAAGGCTTATGTGAATATTATTATTGATCTAAGAGGCTATTATAATTGTGATTCCTCTATGGGGGTTACTATTAGTTTTGTTTGAGCATTATTTTCCTTTATTATTATTGTGTGACCCAAGTAGGGGCTTTAATTGATATTATTGATGTCTTACATGACATATTATTATTTTGGCACTATGTAGTGACTTACATTATAGTTTACTGAGGTTGGAGGAGATTTGAGCTCATTTACACCATTATTGAGTTGATTCATTACATGATATTGTTTAGTTATGAGCATTCATCCTCATTTCATTCATTCATATTCATTGAATTAGTATAATACTGATTTAGAAAGAAAATGAAACACTAAATAAAATAACTTGACCGAGTGATGACTAGTAAGGCGGATTAAGATATGAGATTGTGAAAGTATATGGGTTGCGATCCCCCCCCCCTCCTACAGGACATGTCCTAGAAACTTATGTTGGGAAGGTATATAAGAGATAATATTAAGACAATCCATTTCTATCATACCAATGCACTACATCATTTGCATTTATCTTATGTGTTGTTATTGTGTAAATTTAGTCTTTCTTTATATATTTGAGTGTAGTTATTCTTATTGTTATTATACTTGTATAATTGTTAAGAGATGCATCTTGAGCCGATTTGGGGAAATTGTTTAGATGAAGGTGGAAGAATGCTCATAGTCTCCTTTAGTTATTTAGTTTTCTGCTTTGCTCAGTCGGTCTATGATGTCTACTGAGTACAAGTGGACCACACATACTCCTACTTTCTGTACACTTTCGATGAAGATCCTTATTTGAGTGTAGTTCTTGGAGTTTAAGTCATGTTGTGGTGAGGTTGTTCATAGTATTGATGAGATCCTCATTTAGGGCATGATTCCATACTTTATAATATTTATCTTGTCTTTATTTTACATTTCAGAGACTGAGTTTTGTATTTCCTTATTCTATGTTTGTATTAGTGTTCTTTACTCATAACACTAGATTTTGGGATTGGACTTATATTTATTTTAGTTTCGAAGTGGTTTTAAATGTGTTCATACTTTATATAAAGTCTTGTATTTGAATGTTTTTTATCTTCTTTCTACAGTCCTATCTTTTTAGGGTGTTGGGATTACCTACTAAGGTTGGTTAAGGGTTGGTGTCATCATAAACACGACTTTCGGGTCGTGATATAACTCTAAATTTCTAATCAGGGTTTCTCTCTTCAATGACCCTCAAATACATTCTCTTAGAGAGACTGATATCTAGATTTTAGAAAAGTCATAACACGATGTGTAACTCATCTCTTCATATTCCTAAAATATAAGAGACAATTGCTCGTGTGAGAGATCAAATATTTCAACTTGTCTGACACATTTTATTAGTAAAATACATTATCACATGCATATGAGATATGAATATAAATTTAAGATTCTTATATTTATAAGAATATTATAACAACCAAGTAATTTTACAATATAAATATAATATTATTTCCTATGCAAATCTAGTGCCATAACATGTTTCCCAAAAAAGTCTCTAGCTATCACCTTTGTAAAAGAATCAACTATAATTTCATGTGTAGGAATGTATTGTAAATTTACTTCTCCACCTGCTACTATGTCTATCATAAAGCTATACTCTATGTCAATGTGTTTGGTCATGCTGTGATACTTAGGGTCCTTTGTATATGCGATAGTTGCTTGATTGTCACAGTATAAAATTATGGAACCCTAAGGATTCTTTGCAATATTCCAATTCTTAAAGAATCTATTCAACCAAACCACTTCTTGTACTAGTAGATGCATAAGTCAAAAATTTAGATTCCATGGCTGAAAGGGATGTGTAATTTGTTTTACTTTTCCATGAATAGAACACCATTAATTATGAATTCATAATCAGAGATTGATTTTTTGTTATACCAGTGACCATCCCAATCAGTATATGTATAACCTCTTATGAATAAAACTGATCCACTATAGCATAGTAAATAATATGTAGTTCCCTTTAGGAATCAAAAATTCTTTTTAGGTCATTTCCATGATATCTTGTAAGATCAAATTGGTACATGTTAAGCAGATCTATGGCGTAACAAATATCTAGGAGGGTACACATCATAGTGTGCATCACGCTTCCGACAACACTAGAATATGAAACTAGAGACATGTCTTCATTTTCTTGTTCATTCTTTAGCCTCATTTCACACTTAAATTTTCAAGTATTTCTATAGGAGTATACATAGATTTGCAACTATTTATGAGAAAGTGTTCCAAAATTTTCTTTATATATGTTTTTTGGGACAGACTCAAAAACTTCTTCGCACAATCTCTTTGGATCTTAATTCAAATATATAAAGTCTCCTTCACCCATATATATTGCATCAATTGACTTTGAAAGTCATGACTTGATAGTTTTTACATACTCCAAATTATTTTTATCTGATAAAATATCATCCACATAGAAGGATATAACTACAAATATTTCACTTGACTTCTTCACATAGATACAATGATCTTTATCGATCATGGTAAAATTAAATGAAATCACCTCCTTACAAAATCTCAAATACCACTACCTTGAAAACTAATTTAAGCAATAAATTGATATTTTCAATTTACAAACTTTCTTTTCTTGGCCTTCAATAATAAAACCTACAAGTTGTTCCATGTAAATTTCCTTGTTAAGTTCTCTATTGAAAAAAATGATCTTCACGTCCATTTGGTGTCATTTTAAATTTAAACATATAGCAACAACAAAAATTAAGTGAATTGAGGTAGACTTCACAAATGGTGGAAAAGTTTTCTCATAATCTATTCCAACTTCTAGAGTAAAACCTTTTTCTACTAATTGTGATTTTGTATTTCTATTGATTCATCTGATTTTCAAGTAATTTGAGAGCCCATTTGTTCTCTGTATCTGTACGTCCCTGAATAAGGTCAACTAGATCCCATATTTTGTTGGTTTTCATGGACTCTGATTCTTCTTTCATTTATTTTATCCATTCATCTATTAAAGAGCTCTATAAAGCCTTAGTCGTATAATTACATTCATCCAATTCTGTGGGAAATACCAAGAAAACATAATCTTCAATCTCATAAGATCATTTAGGTACTCCTTTCCTGGTACTCTTACGTAATTGAAGTTTAGACTCCCTGATGTGATATTTTGATATTAGAAACCATTTATTATCTATGGGATGATCAAATATATCAAACGATATTGTCTGATCATCTAAATTTAATATTTTATAATGAGGCTCATTGTCCTTAATTTCACCCTTTTTGGGAAAATCTTTTTCTAGAAATATATCACATGATTTAATTTTAGTATTACTTCAATCCTCCAATTCACCCATGAACGCATACCCTTTGTAGTGTTTTTAGTATCTTATAAATATACATTTTTTCTTTTGAACTCAGTTTAGCAAATTCACCAAAATTATATTTAATATATGAAGTATAACTTCAAAGTCGCAGATCATTAATGTTTGGTTTATGATCAGCCCATAGTTCATAACAAGTGAAAGATACTAATTTAGAAGGCACTTTATTTAATATATAAGCCTCAGTCAATAATTCTTCTCCACTGAAAGAGATTAGTAAATTACAATTTGCCATCATGGACCTTATCATGCTTAATAATGTTCTGTACCTTCTTTATTCTATACCATTTTATTGAGGTGTATAAGAAATAGTAAACTATTTAATAATTCCCTTTTCAGTACATAATTCTTCAAACGATTTGGACAAATATTCATGACCTCTATCGGTTTTTAAAATCTTTATACTTTTATCTAATTGGCTCTCAACTTCAATCATATATATTTTTGTCATAACCCTAACCCATCATGAGTGACACCCACTCTAATCCTCTGATTGCAGAACTATCTAAAAACATGAAATATATAACAATAAAACACTTAATCATTTTCAAGAGAAAAAAACTAGTTCATTTAACGACCAATATCTCTAACAGTTCAAAAATCAATGTGAAATAACGTCATAAATTTTAAAATAGAAAAGGGCCTAAAATGCCCTTCAACTATGTCAAATGGTACAAAAATGTCCTTCATCTACCAATTGGCCCTAAAATCCCTTCCCATCTACCTATAGGGCTTAAAATTCCCTTCCCATCTACCTATTAGGGCTATTTTGCCCTTTTATTTAACAGATCAATTTAGAATGATGAAAAATTGAAATAGTGCACTATTTATTTGGTTAATATAGTCTTCCAAAGAGGAGAAAGGAAAGCCTCAGGTTTATCTGAATCTTAGCTCAATATCATTTGTCTAGTTATAATGTAAGAGTTTATTATTGCAGAACAGTTGTAGGGGGTCTCATACTACTACACCATGGTGGTTTTCATTACTTTCACGGTAATAAATATTAGTTTAATGAAACAACAAATCTCAATCTCACTACAAGTATGTGAGGCATAATTTGAGAATACTGTGAGCTAAGCTTAATTATTTGGTTTATAGTATTATTAGTTGCTGAAAATATTAAATACTTGCTTATGTATTTTCACAGAAACATATGACAATAAGAAAAACTGAGGTTGAGATGTATACATAGGGAGGCTCTCTTGTTCACATCCTGATGTGATTTACAAAAAGAATAAAAATAATCAAACAAAGAGATTTATATCAGTCAAGCACAATATTGCATCAAAAATACAATTAAATGGCGAGCAAAAGACTGCAAATGGCATTATATGTTTTACCTCAAAGGTGATCCAGAAAGCATAGTCGTGGACTAATACCTAAACTAAGGGATCGTTTGGTAGGAGAGATAAGGTTAACTAATCTTGGGATTAATTTAGAAGAGGAAATTATCCCATGTTTGGTTGAGACAAAATGAATGAAATAAATCATGCGGGATTAGTTATTTCGAGATTGTAGTGTTTTTCTTAGCACTCCTTAAGGGGGAGATTAATAATCCCGGGATATCAGTGGAGCGGGTTATTAGGTTTGGGTGGGTTTGAATTTTTAAGGGGAAATTAACTATTTTAATTAATTATTAGTTGGGAAATTAAAAAATCCATGACATTAAAGAGTTGGGGCTAAATTGATCGGTTAAATAAAAGAGCAAAATAGCCCCAATAGATAGGCAGGAGGACATTTTTGGCCCAATAGGTAGACAAAAATGGTATTTTAGACCCAATAGGTAGACGGAGTTCATGTTTACACTATTTCACATAGTGGAAGGGCATTTTAGGTCCTTTTCCAATTTTTAAATGACTCTAGAAACTGAAGATCATAATGCTAGAATTTCTAACTAACATAACCATGGGTAAAACCCAATAAACAAATAAGAATCTTTGCCTAAAAACAATCGACAAGATGTAAACATGATAGATCCGTGGCTTCCCAAAAGATGATTGCTCTTGGATTTGACCACGATCTAAAAATGAGGTCTCATATAATCCACTAGATTATACTCTACAATCAATAAAAGAAGAGAACAAGATAGTATTAGTACAAAACCACTATGTACTGGTAGGGTATAGGCCAATTCAAGTTAATTAATATGAACACGTTAGTAATAGTTTGTAGAAAAAAAGAAAAAACATGTCATCCTTAGCAATTATTCATTTAACCAGACTTTCAACCACTATTCCACTTTAACAAATCAAGTCAAGTAAATGAATTAATTATCTTTAAGAAAATAGTACTCAACTCAAGTCAACGGAAGAATGATATCAAAAAAAATAATTCAACTTATCACTCTCACATAAAAACACATTATTATTATTGTATATTAACAAGTATTAACTCAATTCAAGGAAATACCAAATAACTGGATCACACAAGGATCCCAAGTACAATGAAAAATCCAATATAATTTGGTTTACTCAATGAACTATAAAACTTTGTTATTTATGGTGTACACACATGCTTTTGGTCAAATAAATGCCTACTAGCCATGACTGTAGACAATCAATGTACCATATAACCCAGACAACTAGTATCTCCCACCATATCCCAATGCAAGTGTTATACTACCCTTATTCCAATGTCTTTACATGACCCGAGTCAGGTCCTAGTTGTGTCGGGTACCTCAAGCCCAACTATTACTGGAGACCACCCACAACACCGAAATCATAACTGCCCTACTCCCTCTGACAGAAGAATCTGAGAATATAATAAGATAAAATAATAATAATTTGAAAACATAAGATGATGTCTATAACCATAACCAAACAGTCAGAATCAAGTGTCTAACCAATACCAATCCCAATGCCAATACCAATACCAATGCTAATACTAATACCGACAATGCCCATGCCCATAGTAGTCTCACAAAGCCTCTAACAAAAATCAAAGAATATCTGGTCAGGACATGCCCCCGACCATAGCCAAAACCAAAACCAAGGAAATAATAACAACAAAAAGAAGTCCATAGCATGAAATGGAGCCCTCTAGAGTATGGAAGCTCACCACTTCAATCTAAGTCAAAGCTTTCCTCGAATCTAAGTCTCTAAGAATGAGGAATAGTACTATGGAGGGTTCCTGCATAGCATGAGAATATATCTCTCGAAGACGGTTAGCAGAGTGAACACTAACATGTTACTCAAGTATAAAGGTAAAATAATGCAATCATTTAAAACCAAATCAAATAACCATATGAAATCACATATATACATATATATACATATCGTGTCAGGATAGGAAACAAGTTTTAGCATGCATTTAAATCCTTAACTTGGTTTGTGTAGCTTAACCATCGTAAAAATCCACCTACGGGCTATATGGGTTCAACTCCCCCTACTGAAAAGGCCCCAGTTTGTGTTAGATGCACGAACTAGGGGTATCAAGGAAGACTAAAGAATTACAATCATATTCATTGTGTGAACCATGTACACAGGTCATCAATACCAAACCTCATGACGACAATCACGAGTTTCCAATGTTCGTCCTTCGGACATACACCTTCACGACTAACTATCACAACCCTCATGATTGCCCTATTAAAACCTTTAGCATATTTACAAACTACCAATTAAAGGAATAAATTATTAAGGCATTATAAAGTGGTATAATCATACCGAATATAGCTTGCAAGCAATGTCATTAGCAAATATTTAAGGGATTCCCATGTATCCTGCAGACTCCATTATTAAAATCACTTGCGAAATTCCCATATATCCTACAAGTTTTTTAATTAAATTAAATTTAAGGCCTCAAATTCCACTCTAAAGTCATTCATCAATCATTCACATTTTTATGCCAAGCACTAGTTCAAAAAAAAATTCAAACTTGTGACAATATCATTCGCATTGACAATTTCACAAACAGGTTGAGGGAATTTCATTATCAAAGCCAAAATCATCAAATTTAGGGTTCAACCTTGTCTCATCAACTAAACCACCATTCCCATGCACCCACATGTGCAAAACCATAATTAAAAACACGCATAGTCATAATTTAAACCATAGAAAATAATATCCAATGATATGCATAGAAATCCCTCAACCTTGGCTTCAAAACCACCATTAATGATTCATTAACAATGATTTAAACTTATGATTTTAGTACACTAACAATAAGGGAAGAGTCACATGCCTGAATTATAAATATTCATGGAGAAAATTGATCCTAAGTCCTTAGATGAGAACTTTGGAGAACCCTAGCCAATTTTTTCTTGAGAGGATTTTGAGAGAGTAAAGAGGATGTTTGATCTTGTAAAGTGTGGAATAGATGACGAAAGTATGTTATAGGGATATGGGGTCTTATGTTATTTAAGTGAGAAATGTCTAAAGTTCCCCCAGCTAAGAACTGTAAAAAGACCGCAGGTGGTTATGAGTGGACCCCTTGATTCATGACCACAACATGCAACTCGTACCTTTGAGTAATCACAAAGACAGTTAGTAAGACACCCATACATTTTCCACCATACGACTCCATGCCCCACTCGTGACCTGACCATACCACTTGTATGGTCTAGTCGTATCCAAGACAGAACCCAAGGGGTTGGATACTTGACAACATACGCCTCAACTATACCACTCGTAACCTATCCTCACGGATCTTAATGAGCCACTCATACTCAGAGCCAAGCCAAGCCACTAAGTTTTTGATTTGATTAAGGATCGTCTTAATAACTCTTCACCACCCTCAATGGATCGTAACACCAAGTCGATACCAAGACCCAAAACATAACCACCACCTACTGGACACCTAGAGACTAAGGTCACCTTACCCGTACCCATACCACACGACTCATATGATGAGTTGTTACTTGGACAGTGAGCTCAAAGCTCAAGAATTTTTGAAGGCCGAAATCTAGGGTGTTTCAATTCACCTGGATCATTCATCCTCGAATGATGGGACAAGGCATTAGCTAGCACGATTAAACCCCCAAACACCACTACTCTTACCTTTAATACAAAAAAATTAAATATCAAGGAATTCACAATCTACCTTTAACATAGAAAGAAAACAAAGATGTTAAGAGCAACAAATACCTCAAGCAAAATTTTTTGTAATGGGAAATAGGAATGGATACTTGGATTTAATATTCTTTTTAGCTTCCCATGTAGCCTCTTCCACCTTGTGGTTCCTCAATAAAACCTTTACCGAAGCTACGTCCTTGGTTCGCAACCGACGAACCCACTGATCCAAGATCTCAACTGGGACCTCCTTATAAGATAGAGAATTAAAAATACCAATATCCTTAATAAACATAATTTCGACAAATCACCTACACACATCCTTAACATGAAAACATGGAATACCGAGTGAATAGAGCTCAAATGAGAAGGCATCCAATTCATACGCAATAATTTTAATACTTCCCAAAACCTAGTATGGACCAACATATCAGGGACTAATCTTCTTCTACTTCCAAACCGCATCAATCCCTTCATGGGAGACACCTTCAAGAATACCCTATCCCCAACCTCAAACTCTGACTTCCTACGCCTCATGTTTACATAGAACTTATGGAAACTTTGGGCATCTTTAAGCCTATCCCGAATCACCTTCACCTTCTCCATGGCTTGGTGAACAAAATCCATACCAAACATCTCTGTGTAACGAGCTGAAATCCCTCCCGAGATGTCACATGGTGCTTATGGCTACAGGTAGCCCCAAGCTAACCCTTTGAGCCTATCTCTACTTATAATAACTCATTTTAAGAAGAAATATACATAAACACTGGTACAGTCATATCAAATGAAAGGAAGTACGAAGATAATACTTTATCCAAACAACCACAATACTGGAAATCACAACACAACCACAATATGATACCTAGTCTGATAAAGCCTCTACTACTTCATGAACTAGAGAGTCGTTGGGACAGATCCCCAACAGACTCAAACTGCACTAAAAGTAATAGCATAACCACTTAAATACTGAAATATCTGAAGATAGGCCCTCTAACCATGAGGACTCACCACTGGAGAAATGTAGAGAAAGATACTCAAGAATTACTGATGAGGCTGGGACTAAGCACCTGAACCTACATTATAAGACAATGTAGCACATAGACGTATATATGGATTAGCAGACGTATATGTGGATCAGCACTTGGGAATGTACTGAGTATATGGGGGTGTATTCATGCAATAGGAATGACTCGCATGGCTTGAATAAGTTAAAATATAAAGCTCATAAATCATGTATGACGAAGCATGTAACACAAATCTCGTGAGTCATTATACTTTAGTTTTAAAATCTGTACTTTTCTCTTATTTTCATTACTCATAGGCTGAAAGAAACTTTAAACAATACTTTTAACTCATGCATATATCTAATGGGAGTAAAATTTCTTTAATGCTCAAGAACTTATAACTCTTATGAACTCAAATACTTGGAACTCAGAATCATATAACTTTGGTTTGAAAAATGGTGATCAACTCGTACTAGTAGAGAAAACTACTTCCTTCTTTGGAAAATACGCAAAGCACTTCATTCATTTTAGAAAATATCTAATCCCAAAGTTATAGGGAAAATATTCTATCTCAATGAAAAATACTTTAGTTTAGTTAGGTTCTCTTAACTAACATAAACCATGCAAGCTACATAGAGTCCAACATCTTGTCCTCCTAAGAAAAAAACCTCATGTTGCGGAGAGGCGTCATACTCTTGCCAAGGAGTATAACCTCAACTCGGTGATCAATTATCTCGACCTCAGGCCCAATCATCTCGTCCTTAGGCCCAAAAAATAAAACCTACGGTGGCACAGAGTTTTGGGGTAAAAAACCGTAGTAACTTACCCAACTCGGTGCTAAATACTACTCCCTTTAGTTTATCTCTCTCATCTCATGAAATCCACTTTAGAATAATCTCATGGTTCAATAAGAACCCAACTGTAAAATCTATAATCTCATGTAGTGAAGTGGATTTCAAAGCCCTATGACCATTAGGTCAAATCATTTCTCAATAATCTCAGAATACTCAAATCATGGGTGCTTATAGAAAAGAGTTCATAAAATTGTAAGTCTCAAGTAGGGCTTAATGACCCATAATTCAATCTCAAGTTAAAACTCAACAAAATGCATATTAGATAGCATATAGATTTATAAATCATATAGAAATCTAGAATTTACAGCAATTTAACTCATAATCTCAACATACTCATGTACTTCAATATCTCAAACATTTCAACTATTAACTTCTCAAGGATTAAAATCATGGGGTATAGACCCAGTTGTAATTTCTCAAGAAAACATGTAAAAATCATGCCATTAGACTCTTAATTAAAGGGAAACATCAAAATCTTGCAACCAATAACAATGGGTGAAAAACCCCAATTCAATTTCATGTAAAATCTCATAAATTTCAGAAAAATTGTAGTTGAAATAAGTCTTTGGGAACAAGGGTGAAAGAATTACCCTTGTTCAAAACCCCACATACCTTAGATTATGAAATTGGATGAACAAGCTTTCTCTAAACTCCTCTTATTACTCTTGAGAGAGGGTTCTTGCAACCCTTGAACTTAGAGAATTCAAACCTCAACTAAATTTGTAGAATCCATGATAAGTTCTTAGATTTCTTGGAGAAAGGTTTTAGATTTGATCTTGATGGAGAAACCCTACCTCTCTTGTGTTTTGGATGATGAATGAAGCCATTTATTTCTCTTGGAATATATCTAGTTGATATAAGAGTGGAAAAGACTAAAAATCCCTTTTAAAAATGATTTAAAAATACTGAACAGGGGCTGCAAGGATCAAAGTGATGGTCCGTCGCTAGTCTGATGGTCCGTCATATCGTCCGACGGTCTCGGCGACTGTCCATCGCAGCCTTGACGGTCCGTCGTCCTAGCTATCACACTTGGGCCAGAAAGAGAGTTACTGCCTTGGTTACGATGGGTTGAGCGACGGTCCGTCGAATCGTCCATCGCACCCAGATGGTTCTTATAACTCTCAGTAAAACGGCAATAACTTCTCACCCCGATGCCGGATTTGGACAAAATTGGAATTGTTGGAAAGATAATTCAATTATCTACATGAAAATACATCAAATTTAAGAAAATTCTATATAGTTTAAACACCAATCGCTTAGGAAGTCTCTTCTCAATCTTTTAAGGCCGGAATTACACTTTACTTGACATGCTCTAAGGCTCAGACTACGAGTTAACTTTTCGGGGTCTTAAAATACCTCCCCCTTAGAAACATCCGACCTCGAATATCACTAGTTAGTCTAGGAACATAGGAAAATAGAGTACACATAGCTGAAGCAATTTGCTAAATGACTCAAATCTCTCTAAACTCTTCAATACCTCAAAAATTGTAAGAACTCATGCAATAATAGATATATAGTTGAACTTTTGATTAGAAGGGATGAATTAAGGAAGAATAATACCTTTTAGATTGATCAAAACTAGAAGAAAAGAGGTGCGGATACTGGGCTAGCATGTCTGCTTCTGCCTCCCAAGTAGCGCCTTTAACTGACTGGTTCCTCCACAAAACTTTGACCAAGGGAACCTCTATGTTCCTTAGCCTACGAATCTGAAAATCTAGGATGTCAACAGGAATCTCATCGAATGAAAGATTGTTCTGAATACCAGCGCTCTCTGAGGGATTTACTACAACAGAATCACCAATATGCTTTTTAAGCATGGAGACATGAAAATTAGGATGAACGACTGACAACTCTGCAGGCAACTCAACCTCATAGGCTACTTTACCAACATTGCTCAAGACTCTATATGGGCCAACATAATGGGGACTAAGCTTTCCCTTTTTACCCCTTTCATGGGTGAAATCTTTAAGTACACCAAATCATCCACCTCAAATTCAAGATCTCTTCTCCTCACATCGGTATATGACTTTTGACTACTTTGAGTTATTTTCAACCTGTCTCTAATCAACATAACTTTCTCCATAGCTTTAAACATTGCATCAGGCCCAATCACAGCAGTTTCACCCACTTCAAATCACCCTATGGGTGATCTACATCTTCTACCATACAAGGCCTCAAGTGGTTCCATCTCGATGCTAGTGTGGAAACTATTGTTATAGGAAAACTCTATCAATGGAAAATGCTCATTCCAACTACCTTTGAAATTAAGAGCACACACCCTCAACATATCCTCTAGGGTCTAAATGGTCCTATCAGCCTGACCATCTATTTGCGGATGAAAAATGGAACTCAAATATACTTGGGTACCAAGACCCTACTGAAATGCCCTTCAAAACTGAGAAGTAAATTGAGTACCTCAATCTGAAATGATAGACAAGGGAACTCCATATAGCCTGACTAACTCCTGGATACACAGTCTAGCATAATCCTCAGTTGTATAAGATGTATGCACGGGCAAGAAATGTGCGAACTTAGTCAGCATGTCTACAATAACCCAAATGGAATCATGATGACAGCACGAAAGAGGTAACCCAATCACGAAGTCAGTATTCACCACCTCCCAATTCTAAGTAGGTATACCAAACTCTTGTATCACACTGCCAGGTATTTTTCTCTACCTTAACCTGTTGGCACGTTGCACACTTTTCTACGAACTCATCTATATCCTTTCTCATACCAGTCCACCAATAGATTTCCCACAAGTCGTGGGACATCTTGGTAGTGGCGGGATTAATAGAATACCACGCGCCGTGCACTTCAACCATAATCCTTTACCTCTGATCATCAACATACAGAACGCACAACCTACCCTGTAATCTCAACACGACATCTCCCCCTTGGGAGAAAACCTCTACCTTTTGGTCCTTAACTGACTCGTTCAGTCTTACCAAACTAGGATCTCGGTCTTGTTTCTCCTTTACTTCCGCAACTAAGGAGGATTTAGAACTCCTCTGCACCAAAGTACTTCCCTCAGCTCAATCAAGCAACCTAACACCCAGTCTACCCAGACAATGTACATCATAAGATAACTCTCTCTTACCTTCCTCTATATAAGCAACACTACCCATAGACTATCTATTAAGGCCATCCGTCACTATATTGGCCTTAACCGGGTGATACAACACACTCATATCATAGTCTTTTAACAACTCGAACCACCTTCTCTACCTAAGATTCAACTCCCACCGAGTAAACACATACTGCAGGCTCTTATGATTAGTAAACACATCAACATAGACACCATAAAGATAGTCCCTCTAGATTTTCAAACCAAAGACCACAATAGCTAACTCAAGATCATGGGTTGGGTAATTCTTTTCATGTGGGTTCAACTATCTAGAGGTATCGTCTATAACCTTACCTATTTACATCAACACACAACCCAAACCAACTCTAAAGTCATCACAATACACCACAAAACCATCTGTACCATCAGAAAAAGTCAACAAGGGGATGAAGTAAGTCGAGTCTTCAACTCCTAAAAACTTTTCTCACAGGAATCTGACCATAGGAACTTAACTTTCTTTTGGGTCAACCGGGTCATAGGAGATGCAATCGAAGGGAAACCTTCAACAAAATGATGGTAGTAGCCCACTAGACCCAATAAACTTCTAATGTCAAACGGAAAGATGGGTCTAGGCCAATTTCTTACAGCTTCTGTCTTTTGGGGATCAACTCTAATACCTTCAACTAAAATAATATGGCCCATAAAGTCTACAGACCTTAGCTAGAATTCACACTTGTGAATTTGGCAAACAACTGGTGATCGCTAAGAGTTTGCAAGATAGTTCTAAGGTGATTCCCATGGACATTCTTATTATGGGAGTATACAAGGATGTAATCTATGAAGAGAATGATGAACATATCAAGATATGACTTGAACACTTGATTCATGAGGTCCATAAAGGCTGTTGGGGCATTGATTAGCCTGAAAGACATGACTAGAGACTCAAAGTAACCATAGTGGGTTCGAAAGGCTGTCTTTGGAATATCACATTCCCTCACTTTAAGCTGGTGATAGCCGGGTCTAAGGTCTATCTTGGAGAAATAACTTGCACCTTGCAACTGAATAGTTGGAGCCTCAGACTTAGTGTCTCTGACTCTAACTAGGTAATAGATGCAACCTTTGGATATTAGCCTTTTGGCTTTGAGATAGGATATAAAATGACTCTTGGGAGATGCCGAACTCCCGGACTACTCAAAAACTGGATCATCTGGAAACTGAAACTTGACCACACGGGTACGATAGTCTATAGATGCATAACAAGAATGAAGCCAATCCATACCCAGAATAAGGTCAAAATCCACCATGTCTAACTCTATCAAATTAGCAAGTATGACTATGAAGACTAGTAACAGGAAAATCTCTATACACTTGTTTATCAACATCTGACTCCACTACGGGTGTAGAAACTAGGAAAGGCTCAGGAATCTTTTTAGGACTCATTTTGAATTTCAAAGCCACAAGTGGGGTCACATAAGAGAGACTTGACCCGGGGTCCAACAACAGATAAACATCAAGTTAACAGACACGGAGCATACCAGTAACAACATTGGGAGATTCCTCCTCCTCCTGATGGGATGGTAAGGCATAGAATTTGTTCTGTCGCTTACCGCCAACAGTGCTAGATGAAGTGCCCTGATCAGGGGCGTGATGGGGTACAAGAGTTGGTGCACTAGTAGTCTGTGCCTGAGGTTAGTTATCTTTGTTCCCCTGCCTAGCATGCGGATAATCTCTAAGTTCGTGGCCCTGCTTGACACAACCAAAACAACCCCTTAAATCTGCAAAATACTCACCGGGATGATCCCTACCACACTTAGCACAAGGAAGATAGTGGGGCCGATTACTAACACTATTCTGCAACCTAGACATAAAAGACCTGCCTCCTTGATCCTGCCTTCCTCTAGGCACAGGAGCACTAGCTAATGAAGGCATGGAAATAAACGGATGTCTCTGAAACTAAGTGTGGTTCTCTCCATGGAATCTAAGCTGACTATACTCATGGTGCTCAGATCTAGCCCTCTTGTTATCCCTCATGTTGTCTCTCTCTCTTATTTTATCTGCCTCTATCTATTGTGCATGCATCATCAACCTAGCCAGATCCATATCCCTATACAGCATCGCAGTCCTACACTCCTTCAATACCAAATCAGAAACACCTACCATGAATTTACTCATACTAACTCGGGTGTAAGAAATCAAATCAGGAGCATACTTGGCCAACTGGTTGAACTTCAAGAAGTACTCTGTAATAATCATGGAGCCCTACATCAAGTTCATAAACTTCTTAATCTTTGCTTCCCTCATCTCAAGATGAAAGAACTTGTCCAATAATGCATCTTGGAAAACCTACCTAAGTCATAGGAGCAAAATCCTCACCTCTACCTTTCCTCCATGATACAACCCAGTTATAAGTGATGTCCTTCAACATTTAAAATGCTAACTTAATACTTTTCTCCTCCAAAACATGCATCACCTGTGTGATCTTCCTCACCTCCTTAAGGTACAACTGTGGGTCCTCATCAGGCTTAGACCCATAAAACACTGGCAGATTCATCCGTATGAAATCTAAATCCTAGCTGCAGCTACATCACCTCCCTACTAATCTGCAACTGCGGCTCGGTTATTGGCCCAAACATTAGCAGTAACTGCCTGGGCTAACAGCTAAAAGGCCACCCGAAACTCACATTAGACACTGTATCATTCAAAGGATCAATAGGTTGGGGTTGCTCATTATCGTTTCTACGGGCATCCTATCTTCGAAGAGGCATTTTTTGAAATAAGAGAGAATGAATTATTAGATATGAGGGATAACTGTAGGCATGATAGAATCTAAAAGAAAGAAATAACTTTTTCCTAAAACGTCTTGTAGCCTTTTGCTCATAGATGTGGAGCACTACACACCAATGATCAAGACTCTACTCAACGCGGCTTGTAACACTCCCTAGGACTCCTTTAAAACCTGGCTCTAATACCAAGATTGTAATGACCCAAAATTACCTTTTGGGATGTCACATGGTGCTTAAGGGTACAAATAGACCCAAGCTAACCCTTTGAGCTTATCACTACGTATAATAACTCAATTCAAGAAAAAATATACAAAAACACTTGTACTATCATAACAATTGAAAGAAAGTTTGAAGATAATACTCGGTCCAAACGACCAAAATACTAGAAATCTTAACACAACCACAATCTGATAGCTAGTCTGACAAAGCCTCTACTACTCCATGAACTAGAGAGTCATTGGGACAGATCCCCAACTGACTTAAACTGCACTAAAAGTAATAACATAACCACTCAAATACTGAAATATCTGAAGATAGGACCTAGAACCATGAGGACTCACCACTGAAGAAATATAGACAAAGGTACTCGGGAATCACTAACGAGGCTGGGACTGAGCACCTGAACCTAAATTATAAGACAATGTAGCAGACAGACATATATGTGGATCAGTACTTAGGAATGTACTGAGTATATGGGGATGTTTGTATTTACATAAAACAATATCAATACTCTTTAATCCAATTATGCATGCAATAGGAATGACTCACATGGCTTGAATAAGTCAAAATGTAAAGCTCATAAATCATGTATTACGAAGCATGTAACGTAAATCTCGTGAGTCGTTATACTTTAGGTTTAAAATATGTTCTCTTCTCTTATTCTCATTAGTCATAGGCTGAAGGAAACTTTAAACAATACTTTCAACTATTGCATATATATCATGGGGAGTAAAACTTCTTTAATGCTCAATAACTTATAACTCTTTTGAACTCAAACACTTAGAACTTGGAATCATATAACTTTGGTTTGAAAATAGGTGATCAACTCGTATTAGTAGAGAAAACTACTTCCTTCTTTAGAAAATACTCAAAGCAGTTCATTCATTTTAGAAAATATCTCATCCCAAAGATTTAGGGAAAATATTCAATCTTAATGGAAAATACTTTAGTTTAGGGAGGTTCTCTTAACTGACATAAACCATGAGAGCTACATGCAGTCCAACATCTTGTCCTCCTAAGTAAGAAACCACACGTTGGGAAGAGGCGTCATACTCTTGCCAAGAAGTATAACCTCAACTCCGTAATCACTTATCTCATTCTAAGGCCCAATCATCTCACCCTTAGGCCAAAAATCTCAAACCTACGATGGCATGTAGTTCTGGGGTAAGAAACCCTAGTAACTTACCCAACTCGGTGCTAAATACTACTCCATTTAGTTTATCTCGCTCATCTCATAAAATCTGCTTGAGAATAATATCATGGTTCAATAAGAACCCAATTGTAAAATCTATAATCTCATGTAGTGAAGTGAATTTCAAAGCCCTATGACCATTAGGTCAAAACATTTCTTAATAATCTCAGAATACTAAAATCATGGGTGCTTATTGCATAAGAGTTCATAAAATTGCACGTCTCAAGTAGGACTTAATGACCCATAATTTAATCTCAAGTTAAAACTCATCAAAATGCATATTAGATAGCATATAGATTCATAAATCATATAGAAATCTAGAATTTACAGAAATTTAACTCATAATCTCAACATCCTCATGTACTTCAACATCTCAAACATTTAAACTATTCACTTCTAAAGGATTAAAATCATGGGGTATAGACCAAGCTGCAATTTCTCAAGAAAACATGTAAAAATCATGCCATTAGACTATCAATTCATGGGAAACATCAAAAGCTTGCAACCAATAACAATGGGTGAAAACCCCCAATTCAATTTCATGTAAAATCTCATAAATTTCAGAAAAAATATAGTTGAAATAAGCCTTTGGGCACAAGGGTGAAAGGATTATCCTTGTTCAAAACTCAACATACCTTAGATTATGAAATTGGATGAACAATCTTTCTCGAAACTCCTCTTCTTACTCTTGAGAGAGGGTTCTTGCAACCCTTTAACTTGGGGAATTCAAATATCAACTCAATTTGTGGAATCCATGATAAGTTCTTGGATTTCATGGAGCAGGGTTTTAGATTTGATCTTGAGGGAGAAACCCTAGCTCTCTTGTATTTTGGAGGATGAATGAAGCCATTTACTGCGCTTGGAATATATCTGTTTGATAAAAGAGTGGAAAAGACCAAAAATCCCTTTTACAAATGAGTTAGAACTGTTGAATGAGGGCTGCAACGGTCTGTCGCTAGGTCTGTCGGATCGTCCATCGCATGTTGGCCAGGATAAGGCCACACTGCCTCAATGGCGACAGTCTTAGTGATAGTCCTTCGCAGCCTTAATGGTCCGTCGTCCTTGCCCTTGAACTTGGGGAGGAAAAGGGAGTTACTGCCTTTGTTGTGATGGGCCAAGCGACATTTCGTTGCAGAATCGATAGTCCATCGGATCATCCATCGCACCTGGGCAGTTCCTAAAACTCTCAGTAAAATGTCCATAACTTCTCACCTTGATACTGGATTTGGATGAAATTTTTATCGTTGGAAAGATAATTCAATTCTCTACAGGACAAAAAGTCAAATTTAAGAAAATTCTATATGGTTTAAACACCAATCACTTAGGAAGTTTCTTCTCAATCTTTTAGGACTAGAATTATACTTCACTTGACATGCTCTAAGGCTCGAACTACGATGGAACTTTGTGGGATCTTACACTCTACCTCTCCAACCTCGAACCACCCAATAAGAGACCTAAACCTCTTATCATACACGACTTCAAATGAAGCCTTCCCAATGCTAAAGTACAATGACAACAATAACAGCATACCCAATGTATTCCCACAAGTGGGGTCTGGAGAGGGTAAGTGTACGCAGACCATACCACTACTGAAGGTGAAGTAAAGAGGCTGTTTTTGATAGAAACTCAATTATGACCAATAACAGTATGAAAAACACAAAACATAGGTATGGTATGCAAAAATAATCTAACACTGCTAGCCACAAGACTATACTACATCCACAACATAATACTAAGAACTATCTATCCAAAACCATAGATATCACACAAAACCATTAAAAAGAAACTTCAGACACAAAAGAATGCTCCCCTACTATTATCGATGCACTCCAACCCCTAACCCTCTACCCTAATCTACGTCCTCCATAACTTCCTATCAAGGGTCATGTCCTCCAAAAGTTGTAACTACTCCATATCATGCCTAATCACCTTCCTCCAATATTTCTTTAGTCTATCTCTACCCCGCCTAACACCATCCATAGCCAGTGTCTCACACCTCTGCACTGCAGCATCAGATCCCCTCCTTATTATGTGCCCAAACCAACGTAACCTAACTTCTCACATCTTGTCCTCCAATGGAGAAACTCCTACCTTCTCTCAAATAATCTTATTCCATACCCTATATTTCCTGATATGTCCACATATCTATCGCAATATTGTTATCTCTACCAACGTTAAATTTTTTATGTGGAAGTTCTTAACTGGCTAACACTCTCCTCCATGTAACAGGCAAGTCGAACTGCCACTCTGTAGAACTTACCTTGGAGCGGCGATTGTCTTCGATTAGGGATCCTGGTGGGGTGGTTTGGATTGCTTGTGGAGAAGCTAGGTTGTGAATTATCCGCCGGATCCATTTGTCAGAAAAGCTGGTTTGGTCGAATTTTTAAACTTCAAATCTCTTAAGCACCTTTAAGTTTTTAATATTTAAAATCCTATTGAATAGGAATCCTAAAAGCCCACCGAAAATTGAATAGGAATTTGAACACATTCATGCCTGATGAACTTATTTCACTCTGCAAGGTTGAGAGCGAGGATAAACCTAGCATTTAGCTTTGGTTCTATCACTTTATGCCTCTTCTGCATTATACAATCATATATAAAATAGATACGTAAGAAAAGGATAACATCATGAGATGCAACATTATATTCACCAAACTAAAAAGAAAATGGATATTAGTTTTTCCCAATGAAAGAGTTGTTAATATTATTATATGCAAACTCTATAACAGGCAAATTCTCAAACCAACTACCACCATAGTCAATCATGAAATCTCTAAGCATATCTTCCAATGTCTGAATAATTTTTTTTCTTTCCCATCCGATTACGGGTAGAAAATTGTACTAACACTCACCCTGGTACCCAAACCTTTCTAAAATGACTTCCAAAAATGTGAGGAACACTGTATACTACGATCAAAGATAATAGAAACAGGTACCCCATGCAACTTCACATTCTCTTCTAGGTACAACCTCGCATAATCATCTACCAAAAAATTTGTCCTCACTGGGAAAAGGTGAGAAAACTTTGTATAAAACCCCACAAATTTCTCTCATAGTCTGAGCCTTAGAGAGTGTCAAGTGAAGCATAAATTCGGCCAAAAAGGTTGAGAAGTTTCTTCCTAAGTGAGAAATGTTTTGAAACGTGTAGAATTTTCTTAATATCGACTTTTTGTCATGTAGAGCATTGAATAATCTTTCCATCTGTACCAATTTCGTCAAAATACGGCATAGGACGAGAAAGTTATGACCGTTTTACTGAAAGCAGTCGGAGTCACCCCGGTGTGATGGACGGGCTGATGGACCGTCGAGCTTGCGATGGATCATCGCCTAGCCCATCGAAACCAAGGCAGTGACTCTCTTTTTAGGCCAAAGTGCGACGGCCAGGACGACAGACAGTCGAGGCTGCGATGGATCATCGCTGGGACCATTGCGCTGAGGCAGTGTGGCCTCATCCTGGCCAACGTGCGACGGATGATTCGACGGACCATCGTTGAGACCGTCGCATCGAGCCAGTGTGTTGTTTTTCCGACCGTTGTGCAATGGATGATCCGATGGACCATCAGACTAAGTGATGGACCATCACTTTGACTGTCGCAAACCCCCTTTAGCTTTTTTAACTCATTTTTAAAAGGATTTTTTGGTCTTTTTCCCACTCTTTTCATCCCCTATTTATATTCGATCAAGGCTCACAACTTCATTTCTCATCTTCAACATCAAAAACTAGGGTTTTTTCAAAATCAAAACCCTTCCTTCTTCTTCAAAAAAATCAAGAGAAATCAAGAAATCAAGAATCTCTCCAAGATCTTTCAAGAAAGAGTTTCTCTAAGGTATGTAGATGTTGATTCTTGGGTCCCTTTTATCCAAAAAGCTCAAGAACCCTTTTCTAAAAGTCAAGGATCTTATGTTTGTGGGTTTTCATGATTCATGTGAGTTGAAATTAATGTTCATGCTATTATTGAGTTTTGATTGATGTTTGTTTGCAAGGTTTTCAAGGTTTGACCCCAGTATGTGATATTCATGTGATATTCATGTTAAAACTTCTTCAAGTTGCTTGTTAAGTGATGTGTTCATGTCAATTAAGTAAAAAAAATTGTTGAATAAGCAAAGCATGCTCCCCATATGTTTGATAAAATGCTTATGTGAAGGAATCAGATCCATTATAGCATGTTGACTAGAAATCTCCAATTGCGTGCAAGCCCATGTATGTCAAGTGTTTATTGAAAATCCTTAGTGAATAAATTATGTGACATGATAGCATGAAATTCCCCAATTATGTGCTCTTTTATACATGCTAAGACTTTATTACATGCAAAGTGTTTGATACAAGACCTTTTTGAATGGAGTATGATCCAATAACATGTCCCCCTATGTTATTACATGTTTAGGATTCCTAAATGCTTGAAGTGATGCCTTAGTGATTTTGATGGTGAATGATTGTCCATGGTCTTGATTATTCAAGAATGGTTATGTTTTACTTTTATGTTATCGAGTCCTAGGGGTATTTATACCCGAAAATTTAGTTGTTGTCTAGAGCCTGTGTCAGTTTTCACGATAATTCCAGTCGATCCATGATTCTCAGAACTCAATGAGTTATAGAAACCTATATTCTCAGACAGATACAGAACTTAAGAAATCTCAATAATCCCTATAATCACCGTAATTTGAATATCGCTAGTAATCTAGCCTAAGTTCTATACCTAGCTCAGATCTAGTAGTATTCGAGTGTTCAATTCTGACCTCTGTAGTAATCGAGTACTCTATTCAAAGATCTATGTCATTCAGTTAGATAACGAGATTCAGTAGTATTCCGTCAAATAGGGAACCAAGTGACTTCAACTTAACTCAGCCAGACCATTCGAGAAACATGATCAGTATTAGATTCACCGTTGTTTGTGTTCAGTTAAGAATCAGTTCAGAGTCTTTCAATTGGGAGTAGGAGCTATCACCGAGCAAAGTCAGGGATGGTGGCTTCCCGTCATAGAGGTAGAGTCGTTAGAAGTATTCCCTGAACTCCAAAACTGCGTAGCCAGCGCAGAATGCAGGAGTCACCCATCAGGAAAGGCTGGTAACCCGTCAGATAGGCTTGACTATTATATGCCTTAGGCTTGAGTTCCTATGAGGGTCACCTATCAGATAGTCTTGACTACAGAGGTACTTACCCGTGGCACGGTATTGACACCTTTCCAGCTGGGGTTACAGGTTGGACCCTACCAGTTGAGATTCGGGGCATGTCGGATAAGTGACTACTTCCCACCATTATAGTTTTAGTATCAATCTTTAGAAATCAGGACTGTCAGATACAGTCATCTATCTCAGCGAGGAACTCAAATAGTTCCATGTATTCATAGACCACCTATCAGTTAGGCTTGGTCTTATATAAAGTTATTCAATATCAGATTTGGAGATCACCCGTCAGATAGTCTTGATCTCAGTCTCAGATTCAGTTGAGTATTCTTGCTATCAGATCTAGAGATCACCCATCAGATAGGCTTGATCTCGGTCTTAGATTCAGTTGAGTATTCTTGTTATCAGATCTAGAGATCACCCATCAGATAGGCTTGATCTTAGTCTCAAATTTAGTTGAGTATTCTTGTTATTAGATCTAGAGATCACCCGTCAGATAGGCTTAATCTCAGTCTCAGATTTAGTTGAGTATTCTTGTTGTCAGATTCAAACATGATCTTTTCCTATCATTGATAGTAGATTCCATAATCATCCGTTAGAGAGGTTTGATCTACGAAGCAGTCAGTCGAGAGTAGAAAGCTCAAAAGTCAGTCAATGATGTGAGTATATTTAGTTAATTATCTTCAGTATCCTCAGATTCCGAGATCACTCGCTAGATAAGACTGATCTCAACTCCAGTACTCAGTTATCGGTATTAGATGATTCAGTTGTTCAATATCTCAGTATTAGTAGTAAGTTTAGATGACAGTAATGCAGTATCCGAGTTTGAGTATTCTGAGTCATGATGGTTGTAGTTATGGTTTGTTCATTCATGCATGTGTTCTCATTCAGTACTCTCATGATTATTTAGTTAAGTAATTGTTCATGCATAAGACCTTCCATTTAGCCTTACCTCGTCTTCATAGTCGGTACATTCCCGTACTGATGTATTTGCACTATGGTGTGTTATTTGACACCATAGGTTCAGAGGCACGAGATCCAGAGTAGCCTTAGCAGCTCAGTCCCAGTCAGCAGCAATAGACATAGCAGTGAGTCCTCTTCATTCGAGGATGATCCTTTTATCATTATTGCATCAAATTTTATTAATTTTCAGTAGATGGAGTTAGTTGGGGACATGTTCCATCAAATCCACAGCTCAAATAGTTTAGAGTCTTTTCGGACAGATGTATCAGTATTTAATTTTAATTTTTGAGTATTTTTAGATGTTTTGGACCTTATGGCCATTTTCTATATTTATTATCTATATTATACAGTGTCCAGGTATAGAAATCAGCAGAGGGTTAGCTTATGGTCCTTCTGGATCATGAGCACTGTGTGACGTTTTGGTTCTAGAAAATTGGGTCGTTACACTTTGTTATCCTACCCACGATAACCCAAACCGAATTGAATTGATTTCAATATCGGGAAAGAACATTAATGAAATAAATATTGATCACTTCCCATTTCCACACAAGAAACTTAATATATTGATATATCCCTTTGGGCCTCATATACTCAACTTTTACTTGTTGGCACACCATGCACTTAGCCGCAAAAATAGGCACATCCCGCTACATATTGTTCTACCAGTACATTTCCTTAAGGTCATGGTATATTTTCGTTGAGCCAGAATTAATAGCAAAGCATGACTTATGTACCTTAGCCAAGATCTTCTCTTGCTATCCATCCGCATATGGAATGCATAATCTCCCTTGATACCGCAAGATACCATCACTACTAACCTCAAGAGCTGTTACTTTTTCTCTCCTACATCACCCTTGATCTTTATTAAGATAGGATCTAACACTTGCTTCTCCTTTACCTCAGCACCCAGGGATGAATTCGTCACATCCTGAAAAAACACACCACCATCCTCAGATTCCATAAGGTGAACTCTAAGGTTAGCCAAATGGTGAACATCTTTCACCAATTCTAGCTTTCCCTTATCCACACGAGCTAGACCCCCCATGGATAACCTACTAAGAGAATAAACAGCCACGATAGCTTTATCGGTATGATAGTGAAGACTCTTTTCATAATCCTTAAGAAACTCAAGCCATCTCTTTAGCCCGAGGTTAAGATCTTTCTGGGTAAACACATACTGTAGGCTCTTATGATCAGAAAAGATATTCACATACACTCAATACAGATAATGATGCCAGATTTTCAATACAAATAGCACAACAAACATTTCCAAGTCATGAGTCAGATAATTCTTCTCATGCAACTTCAACTGTATGGAGTCATAAGCTATCACTTTGCCATGCTGCATCAAGATGCAAACAATACCCACACGGGATGTATCATAAAAGACCACAAATTCATAAGTGACTACAGGCAAAGTCAAGATATTAGCCAAAGTTAGCTTATCCTTCAGGTTCTTAAAACTACCCTCACAAGCATCAAACCACAAGAAATTTATCTTCTTTTGAGTTAACTTAGTCAACAGGGCAACAATAGAAGAGAAACTTTCCACAAACCTCCGGTAGTAACCAGATAATCCCAAGAATCTCTGAATTTTGGTTGGAATTGTGGGACTAGACCACTTCTTAACCACTGCAACTTTCTGTGGATCCATCATGATAACTTCAATAGAAATGACATTAACCCAAAAAAGTGACAACGTTCAACCAAAATTCACATTTTGAAAATTTGGCATACAACTACTAATCTTTTTGGGTCTGCAACAAAATGAAAATATAATCTGCATGATCCACCACACTCTTAGAGTACACAAGAATATCATCTGTCACAAAGATGAACAAATTCAAAAACTGATGAAAGACTCTATTCATTAAGTCTATGAATGTTGCCAGGGCATTGGACAACCCAAAAACCATGGCCAAAAACTCCAAATACCCATATTAGGTGTGGAAGGTAGTCTTAGGAATATCCACCTCCATAATTTTTAGCAGATGATACTTGAACGAAAGATCAATCTTGGAGCTAAACATAGCACCCTGAAGTTGATCAAACAAATCATCTATCCTTAAAAGAGGGTATTTATTCCTTATCGCCACCTTATTCAGCTGTCAGTAATAAATAGACATTCGAAGGGAACCATCCTTCTTTCACACGAATAACACTGTTGCACCTCACGAAGACATACTAGACTGATGAAACCCTTGTCTAAAAGATCCATTAGGTGCTCTATAAGATCCTTTAACTAAGCCAGAGCTATTCTATATGGGGGAATAGAAAGAGGACAAGTGTTCGAAACAAGATCTATTCCAAAATAAATCTCCCTATAGGGAGGAACACCAGGAAGGTTGTCTAGGAAGACCTCAAGAAATTCATTCACCACTGGGACAGAATGTAAAAAAGTACCATCTGAGTTAGAATCTTTCACTCTGACAAAATAATAGAGACAACCTTTGGAGATTAACTTTCGATCTCTAAGATATTATATGAACCTCCCTATAGGAGCTAGGGAACCACTCTCCCATTCAATAACTAGACCATTAAGGAATTTAAAGATGACCTTACTGGTCCAACAGTCCAAAGATGTATATTACGAGTGTAACTAATCCATCCCTAATATAACATCAAAATCCACCATGTTTAACTCAAATAGATCTACCAAAGTCTCTCGACCGCTAAAAGATACCACACAACATCTTTTCTCTCTAGTCAATCCCAAAGTCACCCACCAAGGCAGAAACTAAAAAGGGGTCCAAAATATACTTAGGACTAAAACCAAAATGTACAGCCACAAATGAGATCACATAAGAAAGAGTATCCTCAGATTAAGTAAATAGTACACATCACGAGAAAAGAGTTTTACCATACCAGTAATGACATCAGGTGATGCCTCGGACTCCTGACGGGTAGTGAGTGTATAGAGTTGGTTTCAACCATTACTAGAGCTAGATGGTGCACCTTTTGGCACCGGAGCTGATGAAGAGGAAATTGGAAACTTGCTTTCCCTAGAACCAACCTTGGCCACTGGACAGCTTCTAATCATGTGGCCTGGCTAACCATAGTTGAAGTATTTTTCCTTTCTTTCATCACAGTAACCCCAATACAATCAGCCAAAAAATCTGTAGGTAGGATAGGATGGAGTTGATTGGGTTCTAAAGGCCTGAGATTAGGCACCCTGTTCCCTATAATTGTCGCTACCATAAAAACGTTTGGCACCAGACGACTTTGGGTAGGGAGCACTAGTCATCGATTGAGACCAAAAATTCCCCCCCTTCTTCTTGGACCCCTTTTCACCATATCTGCCACTTTGATGTTGGCCACCACCCTGCTAAAAAAATCTAAACTTTTTTCTCTGTCTTTCCCCTATCACCTCCTTCTTCCTCTTCTATTTCTCAACCTACTTACGTAAATCACCAACCTGGAGATGTCTATGTCTTTTATTCAGCAAGGCAGCCTTACTCTATAAAATCAAGTTTTGGGATAACCCAGAAGAGAACTTCCTCAATCTAGACCTCATGCTAGAAACCAACGCTGGAGCATAACGAGACAACTTTTTAAACTTCAAGGCATACTCCTTGACTGACATTTGGCCTTAGTTCAGGTTAATAAACTTTTCTTCCTTTACTTCCCTCAACTCCTAAAGAAAGAAGTGGTCCAGAAGATCACTAGAGAAATCATCCCACAAGGATTACTCAGCATCATCTCCCCTAGACTATTCCCATTACTCATACCATGGGTATGCTACATCTTTAAGTTGGTAGGCAACAAAGTCCATACCCTCCATGTTAGTAGCATGCATAATGTAGAAGATCTTCTCCATCTCATTAATAAAACCTTGAGAATCCTCCTCAACCCTAACACTAGTGAACATAGAAGGGCTCAACCACATAAACTAGCCAACCCTTGTAGCCTCAGAAGATGGAGTAACAGAAGCACTGCGCTCAGACTTAGAAGATACCAACTGTGCCAACATATGAATAGACTAACAAAATTCAGCATTCATCACATCAGCCTGATGAGCTCAAGAAGGACTGTAGGGAATCGGTGGAACTCCAGGAGGACAATCAGGAAATGGACCTCTAAACCGAGTATAAACCCCATAAGTAGGAGAGTCCCATCAATATTATCCTCAGGTAGGATAGATGAGTTTTCATGAACTTCATATCGTCTGGTAGGCATGATCTGAAAAGTGAACAAATAGGTATTCTAGAATATTTTAGTACCTTAGAATCTACAGATTTAAAATAGAACACAAGAAAGAGAAACATTTCTAAATGTTCCGTAGCCTCTACTTCACGAGTGTGGTGTGCTACACACCCTTAAAAGACACTCTATTCTACACCGCTTAGTAGACTCCCAATTGACCATGAACCTAGGGCTCAAATACCAATATGACACGACCCAAACTAGGGACTAATCATGTCGGGTGACTCCAGCCCAACCAGGATCGGAGACCACCCCTAACACCTAAACCATAACTACCCTACTCTCTCTAACAGAAGAATTTTAAGCATATATCAAGATGAATTAATAATAATTAAATTACATAGGATGAAGTCTATAACCATAACCAAACAGTCACAACCAAATGTCCAACCAATACCTATCCCAATGCCAATACCAATACTAATGCTAACACTCATACCGATACTGCTCATGCCCATAGTAGTCTGAGAAAGACTCTAACCAGAATCAAAGAACATCTGATTGGGACATACCCCCAACAAATGGAAAATACAAGACAAAGGAAATAATAATAATGAAAAGAAGTCTATTGCATTAAATGGAGCTTTCTAGAGTATGGAAGCTCACCACTTTAATCTGACTCAAAGATGTCCCCGAATCCAAGTCATTGAGTAGGAGAAATGGTAGTATGGCCAGTTCCTGCATCGCATGGGGATATAGAACCCAAGGACGATTAGCAGAGTGAACGCTCACATGTAACTCGGGGACAAAGGTAAAATAATGACATTGTTCAAAACTAAATCGAATAATAATATGCAATAACTTATATACATATATATTGTATTGGGATAGGGAACAAGGTTTAACATGCATTTAAATCCTTAACCTGGTTTGTGTATCTTAACCATTATAAAATCCACCCATGAGTTATATGGGTTCAGCTCTCCCTGTGGAAAGGGCCTCGGTGTATGTTAGTCGCACAAACTAGGTTATCAATGAAATAGAAAATTCCCCAACCCCATATTCACCAAGATACAATCATATCTATAGTGTGAACCATACACACAAGTCATCAAGACCAAACCTCATGACAAAAATCGTGAGTTTCCAGTGTCCGTCCTTCGGACCTACACATTTATGGCTAACTATCACAACCCCCATTGTTGCCCAATTAAAACCTTTAGCACATAACCAAACCACCAATTCCATAAGTCAATTATTAAGGAAATATTAAGTGCTATCATCATACCGACTACAACTTGCAAGCAATGTCTTTAGCCAACACTTACGGGATTACCATGTACCACACAGAGTCCATTATTAAAATCAATTGAGAGATTCCCATGTACTGCACAAGGGTTTTAACTCACTTCAATTTATGGTCGCCAAGGACCTTTTAAAGTCATCCGTCAATCATTAAAATTTTTATGCCAAGCCTTAGTTTAAAATAAAATTCAAACCTGTGACAATATCATTCTAATTGACAATTTCATAAAGTGGTTGATGGCATAACATTATCAAAGCCAAAATCATCAAATTTAGGGTCCAACCATGACCCCTAAATTAAATCACAATTACCATGCACCCACATATGAAAAACCATAATTAAAAACATGCATAGTCATAATTTAAACCATAGAAAATAATATCCATTAATATACATTCGAATCCCCCAAATTTGGCTTCAAAACCACCATTAATGATTCATGAACAATTCTTTAAACATATACTTTTAGTAAACTAACAATGAGGGAAAAGTCAAATGCATGAATTACAGAGATTCATGGAGAGAATTGATCCTCTAGACCTTAGATGACCACTTTAGAAAAAACCTAGCCAATTTTTCTTGAGAGGATTTTGAGAGAGTAAAGAGGATGTTTAATCTTGTAAAGTGTGGAATTGATAACCAAATAGTGTTATAAGGACATGGATTCTTATAGGATTTAAGTGAAAAATATATAAAGTTTCCCCATCTAAAAACTGTAAAAAGACCGCAGGTGGTTACGAGTCGACCCCTCGACTCATGACCATAACATATGACTCATACCCTTTAATCGTCACAAGATAGTGAGTTGTACACACAAATACTTTCCACCATACAACTCCATGACCCCACTCATGACCTGACCATACGACTTGTATGGTCTAGTCATATCCAAGAAAGAACCCAAGGGATTGGACACTGTAAAACATACGACTCAACCCTACCACTCGTAACCTATCCTCACGGCTATTAGTCAGCCACTCGTACTAAGAGCCAATCCAAGCTAGTAAGTTTCTGATTTGATTAAGGATCATCCTAATGACTCATCACCACCCATAATGGCTCATACAACTAAGTCGTTACCATGACAAAAACCCCAACCACCACCCATTGGACACCTAACGACTAAGGTCACCTGACCCGTACCTATACCATACGTCTCGTATGATTAGTCGTTACTAGGACAGTGAGCTCAAAGCTCAAGAATTTTCCAAGCCTAAAATCCAGGATGCTTTACGTCTCCACCCTTATTCTTCATTAAGTCCACTAATGCAATCTTGATCAACCTTTACTGGTTCATATCACAACATAGTACTATAAAACAAGTATAATCATGTAGTAAGTAAATTAACCACCTTAAATTTCAAAACAAGGCCTTTTTTACTAATTAGATGGGTAAATAAGCCAACTTGAAGTTCAAAACAATCTATTTTTTACTAATCTCAATATATATTATCAATTTTCAATCTTGCATTCAAAAATTAACAAGATCTACATTATTAGCAAGCATTGCAACTAAATATGCAAATAATCAGTTAACATGCAGCACCCTAAATAACATGGGCCTTGACCTTTCTTGTATCTTTGGCCTGATCTCATTCTAAAAAGAACACATAGAACATAATTTAATCAATTTTCTAACAATTCTAGGTATTATAACCTATATTCATAGTTGTAAGGTCATTTTTATGAACAATTCCATGACTCTATGGTTTTCCTACCCTTCATTCAACTAAAATATCAAAATATTATGATTGAGAAGTCAAATTCCAGCTGAGAATACTTAATTTATCACTTCTAAGACAATAATGAGAAATTCAAATCCTACCTCAAGCATATCATGTCTATTCCCCAAACATATGGTTAAACCTTTCATTCCACCACAAAAGTCTAAGAAGTTTCTAAGGACTTGAAAATTAAAATACAGATTAAATTAGTGAACTGACTTACCTTGATGGAGGAATTCAAGTGTGAACTAAGAAAAATTGCCTAAAATTTCCATGGAATGACCTTTGAACATTATTGGATAAAAATAATGTTTATGTCCAAAACTCATATTTACTACGTTGATCCTGCTATAGCGACCCGATTCCTACTATAGGGACATCACAATAGAGAGATCTTCGTGCTATAGAACAGCTGACCCATATTGACTTCTAATATAGTATGATGCAGTAGCATCTTGCCATCTACTATAGTTAGGTAGGACAAGAAGTAACTTTGTCCACTTCACAATTTTGTGAATTTTATAAAATACACTCAGATTCCAACCTCATGAGCTAACTCTTTTTTGAAAAATGATAAATCCAGTATTCTATTACCCAAATCCATTCCAAAAGTTTCTATGAACTCATTAAAATTTTAACTAACACGTGATGATTTTTAATAATTAAATTACCACTTTATTAGTTATTGTAATTAGTTAGACCACACCACATTTGAAATTGATTTATGACTAGCCAAGTCGAAAATTTACAACACTTCATTTAGAGAAATCAAAATTATCACGACCCAAAAGTTGAGGTCATGACGTCAACTATGTCGACCCAACCTTAGTAGGTAAGCGAAAAGCCTATGAAAGAAAAGAAATTTGAAATATGATAGAAATAAAATAAATATAAGACCTCTAAAATGAAGTCAGGACATAATACATAAATAAAAGAAACATCCAAAAGAAATACATCAATTTCCAAAACCTAGGGTCATAAGTGTAAAGAACATCAAATACAAATCCAAAATTTGAAAAATACATAAGTTTGTCTCTGATAATAAATAAAAACATAAAGATAGAATAAGGCAGGAATAAGGCACCGGATGTGAAGCTTACCAGATCTCTGATATAGCACTCTCAATGTATGAATCAGTTATAAGGAAGCTACTAAGAACAAACATACCATCCAACAACACAAGACAAAGCCGAGAACAACAACAACACAAGCAATGGTAGCAACACCACAAAATTATGAATAACAAGACAAGAAACAAACAAGCAACAATACAATGAAATTAAAGGATAGGTAACATGACATACGATCTTACAAAACAAGAAGAACCAATGCGTGTATTAAATGCAAAAAAACTTAACGTCGTAATAATCAAACACAATCTTCTTATGATGGCCGCTAAGGGAATCAACTCTGCTTTCAACCACTATTTCTAAGCAAAAGATCAATATTGGCTTTTCCAAGCCCTACACTAAACTACTTGGATTTTCCAAGCCCTACACTAAGATACACTCTCAAAGAGAAAAGACTTTCAATGTTCTTCAAATATCCATCATAAACTAAAGAGAAAATGACCTAATAGAAGACTATTTATAGGCTAGCTTATTACATACCAAAATGGCCAAAATACCCATAATGAGAGGGGCGACCTTGGTGTGTAAATTAGGGGCTGCCTTGGATTGTTTTGGAGTGTTTAAAGATCTTGAAAACACTTCAACACTTGTTGTCTCGAATAGTCATCGAGGAAAGCCCCTAAGAAATCCTCCACATACGGAATTGCTCTTTTGAATATCTAAAATGGGTCCTCCATGCATGCTGTTGTGTCCTCGAGGTGACCAAATCTTGAGTCTTTAAGTCTTGGCCTCCAATGATGTCATCAAAAGCTATGATGGCCATTTGTCTCGTATCATCCTCCCTCTCTTGAAAAGGATTTGACCTCGAATCTATACCTTACAAAATCAAAAGGAGGACAAGCAAATGCAACTTTCTCATGCCATGAGGGTTAGGATTAGCATAAACAATTATTAATTCATGCCAAGGTTGCACAAACTTGAAATATAACCAAGGATCCTTTGAATTGAATATTAAAAACTCAATGAAAAATGCACAAAGGATTTTCTTATGGAAATCACCAAGAGGTAAGGAAACTACAAAGGTCCTAATGAAGTCACATGATCCCAAGGGTAAAATTACCTCCATCATATGAGCCATAAGACATAATTGTTTCACTACCTCTTCAAGAGACCACAGTAAGGGTGGTTTTTCAATTGGTTCTAAAGTCCACAAGACCCAATAATATTATCACTCAAACAAGTGTACCAACCAAAATGTACCCTACCTCTATATAAAATAAATCCAAGTTCATCATGGATATCATCATAATCAAAGAGGTAGTATAGAAAGGAATCAAGTGCAAAGGCATACACGGTCGAAGACAAAACATTTAAGAATGTACATATTTTTCTTTCAAACACATAGACAACTTAGCATCCACAATTTGGGATTCACTCAACATTAGAAAAAGTGTGTCAAGCAAGGATACACATTTAGAAGCATACCCTAAGGATTCAATGACACCTTTGTTTGGGTTTTCGAGAATGACTACATATTCCTTAGCTTTAAGAGTACTCTCATCTTTCAAAAAGATATTTTTATTTTTAAGAGGAATGTTTTCACACCATAATGGGTTGGCATATAGGCTATAGCCTTCAAGAACAACTATACCTTCAACACCATTATCACCACTACATTTATTTGGAGTGATTATACCATCTTTAAACAAGACATTATACATAAAGAGAGAAGGATCTATCTCCCAGGAAGAATAGAACAAGAAAGCTCACTCTCTAAAAGTTCATTACCAAGTTTCAAAGATATTGCAAACACATGATTATCCCTGTGAGCCAAGAAATCATTAGCATCTTTACCATAAAACAAGCTCACGGGTTCACTCCTATTCTTTTGATCAACATTTTTAACATCATCACACACTTGAGATTCATTAATTACATCACACACATTCTCAAGTGGTGGGCAATTATTTCATACGAGTTGACAACACAATTTTCATTAGATGATGTATTTTTATTCAACATAATGGCTTGAATAATGCAGACACAAATTGATCTTACAAAAAGAGTTTATTCTATCATCAATAGGATCAACTACTATATCCACACTCACAACTTGTACATCATTATCAAGAGGCAAAGAATCAATAAACTCACATGTACGCAAGCTACTACTCACACTCAATGGGCTACTAGCCACACAATTATGATTCACATGCACAACAGTGTAAGAGTTAGCAATTTTATCTTGAAGTTCTTGAGTATGTTCTTTTTCACCTTGGTGTGAAGGTCCACCACAAACATCGTTAGCAACTTCTCTTTGTCCTTGATCTCCTCCGCTCTCCATGTTTGTACCTACATAAATGTCCTTAGAAATAGAAGGACAAAATATATTAGTATGGTTTGGTGACAACCCCCTCACTTCACTCCTCACAACTTCTCCTTTTTCCACTCTTGAAATGCCACCTTACGCACTCTTACTCCTCTCAATCTTTTGTCTTTAATAATAATTTGGATTGGAATAGGTGAACACTTCTCTTTTGAACTTAGACAGAAGGAATGTCATGAGATGATTTCCCCATCAGTCTCTTACAACATTAGGCCAATTTCTTACAATTGGAACTTTATGTTGTGCAAACCAACCACAACCCAAGATTACATAACCGTATGTATAGGGAAAAATATGGCACCATACCTCCTCATGCTATTCAAATTGGGAGAAGACAACCTTCACCCTCTCGGCAACCTTAAACCCATCCAAGGAATATGGAACAAGTAAAGATTTGCGAAACAACCCTAAATAGTCAACCATGGATAGAAAGATGTAGTTTCTAAACCACCATCATCTAGCACAATGAGGCATACCGGTATCCCATAAATGATCACCTTTCCAGAGTGAACATTCCTTCTTGGATCAACATTGTAAGGCACTTGGGTACTCTCTGTCTTTGGAGAAGCATACCTTTTTCTTCTCATGGGACAACCACTACTATAGCTAGTATAAACATTCACACCACATAGGCCTTGATAAGAAGTAGTACAAGGTAAAGAATATGAATTTTCACACTTCATACGTGCACTCTCACCATAGCTCTCATAATCTTTTCAAATAAAAGGATTATACCTTACACCAATTCTAGTTTTGGTTTGGGAAGTGTAAGACCCCTCCCCATACATCCCAACTTCATAATAAGGACAATCACAAGGCTTTTCATCATCCCCATGTTCACCATAAGAACTAGGCACTTCATTCACCTCATGTTCCCCCTCAAACTCATAACCCTCAAATATATTCGTGCCTTGGTCATGGCTATTTTCATAGCCCCCATAATCTCCCACATCTTTATAGCCATAAAATCCCCTACTACAATCATAGTCTCCCATGTAGTAGTCACAATAATCCGTGACTATCAAAGACATGTTCCCCTTATAACACCCTGTGCCTACAAAATAAACAAACAAAATTAGTGGTAAAAGCTCCTCAGCAACACTCGTATGCATTCACCTTTGTGATCTTGACAATTGGAGTGGCGAATATTGAAAGTTGCTTATACTCCGTTAGTCAATAAGGTGTCAATCACTACTTAGCAACCAGAATAGATTCTTGTTTGATTAACTAAAGACATAAAAATAGAAAAATCTACTTACGAACTAGAAACGAAAAATTACGATGAATTAAAAATGAGAAAAGCACATAAAGAATGAAGACACGACAAAAATAGATTCAAAAACTAATTCACAATCTAGTAGGTAATTACTAGTTGGTAATTAGTACTACAATCAAGAAATGAAACTAATTAAACTAAGAAAAGAAACTTAGAATCTAAATTTGAGCTTCGAGGTTTTTGGAATGTTGATTTCATAGCACTTTGATGAGGTGGCAGTTTGGTGACATGGCAGATTTTATTCTTGTTTGCAATTGGAATTGGTCAAAATTTTAATTTAGAAGATGTGGAAATTCGGTTTGGAGGGAAAAGAACAAGACTTGGAGCCTTTTCAAAATTCAAGAGACATTGGCTTTCTTTGCATTTTTTTGGCAAGACACCTTTTAAAATCCCTTTGTTCTTTTTTCCACTTTTATATGTCATGAAAAGTACCCTTTCTCCTTTTTGGTAGGCAAGACTTTTTGAAAGCTTTTTTTCCCCTTTCTTCTTTTGTACTAGTCTTGAAAATGTTTTTAAGACAAACAAAAACTCACTCTTTTTCCACTTGACTTTTTAGATCAAACCACTATTTTGAATGTTCTTGTTCAACAACTTATGAAGAACATGAAGAACAGTAAGAACATTCAACAATGAGCTCGGAATGGGATGATTTTTGGTTCTTTTTGCCCATGTTAAATTCTATTGTTGAATAATAATGCAATAAAAGTAAAGGACAGGCAAGATGACATAAGATCTTATGAAACAAGGAGAACCAATGTGTGTATCAAATGCAAAGACCCTCAATGTCGTAATAATCAAGCACCAATATTTTTATGGTGACAGCTAAGGGAATCAAGCCCTCTTACAACCACCATTTCTAAGAAAAAGATCAATATTGGCTTTTCCAAGCCCTACACTAAACTACTTCGCTTTTCCAAGACCTAAACTAAAATACACTCTCAAAGAGAAAAGACTTTCAATGTTCTTCGAATATTCATCATAAACTAAAGAGCAAATGACCTAATAGAATTCTATTTATAGGCTAGTTTATTACATAACAAAATGGCCAAAATACCCGTAATGAGAGGGGAGGCTTTGGTATGTAAATTAAGGGATGTATTGGAGTGTTTTGGAGTGTTTAAAGCTCTTCAAAACACTTCAACACTTGTATTCTCGAATAGTCATCAAGGCAAGCCTCCAAGCCACCCTTCATACATGAAATTGCTCTCTTGAATGTCCAAAATGGGTCCTTCATGCATGCTCTTGTTTCCTCCAGGTGACTAAAGATTGAGTCTTTTAGTATTAGCCTCCAATGATGTCATCAAAAGCTATGATGGCCGTTTGGCTCGTATCAATTAGCCATCATAGGTTCCACTCGTACTGGGATCTACACCAAAAGGGAACAAAAGTAAGAGTAAGTATGGTCCACTCGTACTTAGTAGGTATCATTGTATAGCTAAGAAATTTACAAAACTAAACATGTAAGAGATGCTATGAACATGCTTCCACTTACAAACAGAAAAGTTCACAAATGGTAGTTCACACTGTCTCCACTAACAATTCTAGAATATACATTAAAATGAAAAAACTACACATAGATTATAAAGAAACTAAGTACGTGACAATAAACATTTAAGTATAAGTAAAAGGGATGTAATGAAATGCAATGATGGTGTAATAATGATGATATGTACCATCACATAGCTCTCGTATATGACTTATAAACCTTCTCCCTTTTAGTATAGAACCATATACCTTCACAATCTCTATCTCAAGTATTATAGGTTACTTCTGAGCCTACTCGCTTCTAGGGTAGGATCATATACTTTCATAATAACAAATCTCAAGTATCAATCACCTTGTAGGCATATTTCCTGGTTAAGGTTTATGTATAGTGTTTTATTTATTTTTAAATAATAGTGTTTCTCAGGAGTAGCATTTATGAATATATATGGATGAAATGGGGATGTAATGCTCATATCTAATAAGTATAAAGATTATACTCAATTCTATAAATATATAAATCAACTCATAATCAACTCAATATGTAAATAAGTTATGATATATGACCTTGCATGACTCAACTTGAATAAATAGTCATGTGATACATTAATAATATCATTTCAAACCCCTCACTCAAGCATTACTATAAGGAGAGAGACAAATAATTCTCAAATAAAGCCAGTAATATTTATTCAAGTCCCACATAAGCATCACAATGATAATAATGCCATTTAATGCCCAAATAAGTCATATAATATCAAATAAAGCCCACACACATGCAACACGATAATAAAAATAACCTCAAAAATACAATTTCCACATCTAATTCCCTAACCCATAGCATGCTTTATACGGATTGTAAACTACCCAACCCAGTCTGAAGAAAGTTAAGCCGAAACATTCCTCAAAGAATCGAATCCAATCCTAGACCTTTCAACACAGAGACTTTCCTTCATTAGTGATCTCAAAATGGACTTAAACTATCAAAAACAAAATTACACATCAAAAAAGAACAAATGATAACCATATCAACTATATTTAATTCGGGTCCAATAATAATTGGAAAATTTGCTCAAAAACCCAAAATGGTAAATTTAGAATTTATTTAAGAATCATGTTCTCAATAATAAGAGGCTTCTAAATATAAAACCCCAATTAAAAATAAGTTGAAATTGGTCTTTAAATTGAAAAAAAAAAAAAAAAAAAAGCTTACCAGTTAAAAACCCTAAAACCATTTTGAAATAAGTTTTTAAAGTTATCTTGAAGATAGAATAAATGGAAACTGATAAAAATGGTTGTTTAGGGATTACCTAAGCAAGACTGAGTAAGAATCCCCTTTGAAATTAGCTTTTTTGGGGGTTCCTAAACCCAAAAATAGTGAAAAATCATAAAAATTGGAAATTTATAATGTTTAGGTGAACAATACCTTGCCATTGCAGTCCCCATATTGATGTTGGCCAGACATTTAGTTGGTTATTGTGATCGTGAGAGGAGGGCCTCATGACTGTGATGGTCAAACCCAACCTGGTTTACCAAAAGTAACCATAGCGACTGTAGTACCCCTACCATGCATTCAGGATGAAGAAAGTTATCAAGGCCCATAATAGCAATGATGTCCATGCAATCATGATTAAGACACCTGAATACAGAAAAACCAACAATTGTACAAGGTTGAAATTTCTACGAATGAACCCTTGAATTCATTTTGGACCCTACAAAAATAAATATGCTATTGTATGAGGATATTTTAAATATTTTGGACTCAATGAAACCAACTAATTTTTATAAAGATATAATTTACAACAATTTAGCCCGCAGAACCCCTTTAAGCTAATTTTAACTAGTTTTCATTCAAAAGGTAAAAAGAAATATAAAGGTTTGAGGCCTAAACTAAGTATGAAATTTTTGAATCACCATTTGATGCTCGGATCACAAAATTCTAGCCAAAGTCAAATTACTCACTTTGGAAGCCTTTAAGGACCTCAAACTCACCCAAATCATTCCTGAACGTATCGGGGACTGTGCCAACTTGCCCCATAACTCACAAATAACATATAATAACTATGGGAAAGAAAAGGGGCCAAAACATATAAAAAGGTGAAATTTACAACTACAATTGTTATAATAACTCAAATTTTTGCATGCTATGCTATACAATAATGACAGAAAGGGTCATTACACTTTTACATCATTTAAGTGCTTCAAATTTATGATAAGTCACATTGACATAATTAAAGTGCATTAAATAGTTAATAAATATAATGAAATATAATGCACCAGATCTTGCTCTCATATTCATTGGACCAATATTTCATAATGGATTAATTGCAGGGGGAACTCAACTCTTTTAGCCTATCCAAATGGTTCACGTGTAATATTTTTGGCAAGACAATTATGAGATATTAGGAGATAATATGGATAAAGAACCTATATGTCCTTACCTTTTGAAACATATTCCGTTGACCTTGAATTAGGTAACCCTATCTCGTATGTCATGTAAGTTCATTAGCATCATTATTACCATAATAACATGCCATTATGCAACAATTAATATAACAGCCATAAGTTGAAGGATTATAATCTAAAATAATAAAATAATCATAACAAAGGCCAAACTCATAAAAGTGATTGTCTAGAGTTATTATAACATTTTTTCATCTAAAATACAAATCAAAACCAACATTTAAAAGAAAAAACTTGGATACAAAGTTTCATCAAATCTCTGGAGCATATAAAACATCATGAAACATAAAAGATCGGCCTCCATGCAAGCCCACTTTGTAAGTGTCATGTTTGTGAATAAAAGACAATATGCAAGTACATTTGTCAATTATGCATTTGACTTATCCATTTGCACAAATCAATTTACATAAAGGTTTTACATTTAGTGCTAAATCGAAAGGACTCATAAGTTTCCAATTATAATGACACTCTAGGTCATTTCCTTAATTTACATATATTTCTAGAGTTTTGAGCCTTCCCACAGCTGCTGCAAGTCATTTATGACATCAAAACCATCAGTTTGGTTATCAAATAGTTTGTTTGGATTTTAGGCTCATTTTTTTATTTTGGAGCTTTTTTTCACAACCCGATTTATGAGTCATGATGTCACCTACTTTATCCCACCAGTAATTAAGCCAAATTATTGCCTAAATCTGTAAGCAATAAACTAAGTTGGTGAAAAATAGGTTAAAAGCCAGAATTCAATAATTAAAGACTTATAATAATAATAATAATGAAATAACAATTGTCTAAAAGATAGATAAACATCAATTACCATCCTACGACCTAGTAGTATCAGTATAAAAGCTACTACAAAAGAAACATAAGTACTAAAATATTCAAATATATTTTTTCTCAAATAATGAAAGACTAGACATAGATACTAGAAGGAAAAAAGGGGCAACTTCAACTTCGAGAGCTCACTCTATTTCTGAAATCAACTCTGCACGATCGTTATGTCAACAACGGCTACTATTCTCAGATCTACACCATAAAAGTACAAAAGTGTAGTATGAGTACTAAAACCTTAGGTATGATAGGATGCAAGATAAACAAGCTAAGTCAAGGTAAAAGGGCAAGCCTAGAAATAAGATCCGACACTATAAATATATAACCAGAATAGACATAATATGAATGAAATCATAATTTATACTGCAGATTGGCCCACATAAGTTAGGAAGTACGAAAAAGTAAATAACCCGATGCCGCACCTCATAAGCCTAGAGGGTATAATCAAAGGAAAGTAACTAACTGAAATTCCATAAATTTATCGAATATCAAACCATAACCATGAAACCATCCATATTATATCATATTATAATTTACTCTCAATGTCTGACTTAAACAGAAAATCAATCACATTATTATTATTTTATCATTTGGAAAATTTAAATAGGAACTCATGTCATTAATAGCACTATCAATTGTCGAACTTGAATTAAAACTCAATATCAATAAACCATAGGAATTATCGTGGAAATAACACCAACTCCCAAATGCCAAACTCTCATAAGTATCACAAATCTAAACTCCTCAAAGTACAAAATATGTATTTTAAAAGGTATAATATATGTATAGAAGTTTACAAAATCTAACATAAGTCTTGGACTAAGGTGGGCCAAAGGATCCCGCTACTAATCCTCAAAATAAATTCTAAGGCAAATTCTACCACAAAATAGACTAAGGTATCTAAATTCACTTCTAGATTTTAAATAATTCATTATTATTCCTAAGATAGAAATTCTGCCTAAACATAATTAATTAAGTCAATTACACCAATTTTACTATTCTAAGATAGCCTAAATAGTCTAAGTAACACTAATTATACCAATCATACCTCCAGTACCTAAAACCCATCACATATATAGCATAATATGTTAATTATACAATAAATTAGCTCAATCTATGAAGAAACTAAACCTATTCTACCTGGATGATGTAGAAAAGCCTGAAGAATTAATTAAACTAATGATTTCCCTTTTTGAAAAGCTTCCATAAGATGACACGCGATGAAAATAACAATCTACTCCTCAAAACGAGAACAATGGTATCCGTATTGCACTATTGTACTTCAGGTTAAAAATCACGTAAAAATCCCATGTGTGGCCCATTTGCGAAATTGCACTTTTGAAATTAACAACACTTTCTTCTATGCTCAAGAACCATTTACCCTCATGAATGGGTGAATTTTGATATCAAATGTTATAATTAACACACAAATATTTTAAGGATTTTGGAAAAAAATAAAGGATTAAATCATAAAATTAATGGAAGCTTACCCAGAATTCGAAGAACAAATAGATAATTTAAGTTCACAAATGAGCCAAAATCACCGACGAGTGATTCTCCTAAGTTTTCATACTTTTTAGTGTTCTACACTCTTAGAAATAGGTAAAAATGGGAGAAATCGACTAAGTAGGGAATTTATAGCTGCAATGATCCTTCAGAACAATTTCTATATTTTTGCTTATTTCTTCATTAGAGATTTTAGATAGCTTCCCCAAGTCATTTATGACTTCCAGGGACAGAGAGTTCGGTTACTGGGAAATTTGTTAGTTTTTTAAAGCCAATTCCCTGTGTAGAAGTCTTCGATGGTTCCAAATGGCCACCATGAAAAAACTTTAGTAAAATGATCTCATATGTAAATTTTGACTATGTTGATAGCTCCAAAAAATTAATTTTAGGCTAGGTAGACCTTTGGTTTGGGTACCGAGGAACTCGAGCTTATTTTGACCTATTGGTTGGAAAATGGAGAAATTAAAAATATTGGTGTGGGATCCACATTTGTTAAAATCAACCTCATATACAAATTCTGAGTGCACCATCATGTCAAGAACATCAAATTTGGTATGTTTACATAGTTTGTTTATATATATGAGATTTTGGATGAATCTCGAGGGCTTGATGGAAATGTTTAGGAATTTTCAAGTTTCAGTTGTCTTCTAGTGTAGCTGCTATTGCAAGGAAGGGACACGATCGTGGTGGTGTGGTCACATGACATGGGTTGCGATTACAACCATCTTGTGCAGCCAATAAATTAGCGCGATTGCAGGTCCTGCGTGGTGATAACGGGACTTGAGGACTTGGTATGGGTGTAGATAGACACCTAAAAGTTGCAAATTTGGCCATTTCTCACTCTTTTCACGAGATCATAAACCCTAAATAGACTTATTAAGTGAAATTTATGCATATTGGTGATTAGGAAGCTTGATTAACATTTATTTTTATGATTATCTTCCAATTTGAGGTAAGAATTCACCCTTTACTTGGTGAAATTTGTTGATTTATTGTTCAAAACCACAAAACCATTAGTTCTTCATATTAGCCCTAATTTATTTTAGTTTTCACCCTTTTTAAGGGTAATAATCCCTTGAGCTTGATATTATGTTGGGTTAGTTTTGGAAATCAATTTCTATAAGTGGGATTGGTAGGTGCCATCATGACTTATAAATTAGGTCTTGGTAAATTGGTATTAGAGCTTACGTTTTACTGGCATTTTTGATACAAGAGCAAGTGTCTAGAAAAGCCTTACGAATCGAAATGATGACATCTATTTCCCATCTTTGAGAGACTATGGTACATTCTTAGGAGTTCTTAACTTATTTCACTTATATCTTGCTAAGAGTCTAATTTAGTTTGTATAAGTACCCCTTTGACTTTACTCTTTCATAGATGGCCAGTACACATACTACCACTACAGAAGATGAGGGCCCCAAAATTGAGTCTAGGGATCCTACTCTTATTCATGAATGACCTAGAGATCATAGATAGCAGTGTTATGGGTCCCAATAAAGGTCCCAATATAAGACGCCTTCCCTAAGTCCTATTTCAACTCCTAAGCCAAAGATTCTTCCGCCCCAGCCAATAGTTATCTAGGGACCAACCCAGGCTCCATCAGGGTTTATTTATTTTTTAGTTCTCAGGGATGCATTGGTTCAACTTTTGGGTTTAGTTGGTAATGCACCATCTGATGGTGTATAATCTATGATGAAGAATGGTACTGAGGTTGGGGCACAACTTATAGCCACGATTCCCAGAGTTGAGGTCCCTCCTGCACTGATAGTTTCTTAGCTGGTAGTTGCTCAGCCAGTGGTTACTAAGCCTTCTATGTGTTCAGAGGAGCAAAAAATGTTGGATAGATTCTTGAGATTCACTCTGCCTAGGTTTTCTAGGGCTCTAGGTGAAAATGCATATAAGTTCCTGATTTTTTGTGAGGATAGAGTTCATAATTTGGCCCTTAAGGAGACTTATGGTTTGAATTACACCATATTTCAATTGGATTTGGACACTCAAAATTAGTGGAGAGGTTTTATAGATGTTAGACCAGTTGGTTCTTCTCCTTTGTCTTAGACTTAGTTCTCCAATATGTTCTTTGAGAATTACATGCCTCACAGCCTTAGAGATTTTTTGAGGGGTCAATTATCGATATTGGAGCAGGATCCATGATAGTTGTAGAGTAAGGATCATTTTTATGAGTTGTCTAGGAATGGGACTTCTATTTTGTATTGTGAGTATAAGAGAGTTTGCTACTTTTTTGGATGGTTGAAACTTCCCATTCGTATGTTACTCAGAGTTTGTTTGATGTGGGTAGGTCTTTTAATGAGGTTTTGTATCTTTACCATATGGTGGAAGAGATGCATTGTGATGCCCTAAGAGGTAATGATAAGTGGCCTAGATATCTGGGTAGTTTTAGTGGGATCCATAGTAGTTCCCGATTCAGAGGGAGTAGTTCTCATGCTGGCCATTCTTTGTGTCTATCCTATCATCTTTAGAGTTCATCCAGCCGACTGATTTAAGTAGATCTTTAGATTATTAAGGGAGGTCGGTCTAGGTCCAGAGACCGCCCTGGTCATGATGGCTATTAGTCTTCAAACGCTCTATCTTCTGGTCACTCTAGTCGCGGTGGTTACTCTGGGTCAGTCGGATCTGTTGGTTTTGGTTCACTCAGGTGTCATGTTATACTTATCGAGTTCCTAGTCACTATTCTCATGAGTTCTCTAGTTGGGGGCGATTGTTGTTTCAGTACACGGTGCTTCCCCTATTAGAGCAGTTTATATCTCAACTAAAGGTAGTTCTCATGGTCACAGGGGTGGCTTCAAGGGTACTCCAGGAAGTTCTCAGATAGGCAAGATAGGAGGTCATTTCGGTTCCCATCCATATGGCGGGCATGGTCAGTTCTATGCAGTACCTACTAGACCTGAGGCTGAGACTTTAGATGATGTAGTCATAGGTATGTTTTTTATGTGCCTCCAGTTCTCCCTTGCTCTATTTTATCTGAGATCCACTTATTTCTGTATATTTATTTATTATGCACTATGATTGGAGTTGTCTTGGGATCTATTATTAGCTTTATTATGTGTATCTACTCTCATGGGTGATCTTTTTGTAATGGATCGAGTTCTCAGATCATGTGTTGTGATTGTTAGAGATGTTTATACTTATGCTGATCTTTTTATTCTGGATATAGGGTATTTTGATATGATTTTGGGCATGAACTTGTTATCCCAGTATTATGCAGTCATGATTGTTTTACCAAGACCATTACCTCAGCCATGCCTAGTATACCCCCAGTCGTGTGGCAAGGAGTATTTAGTCGTGAGCGGACAGGGATTATTTCTTATGTTCATCCAAGGAGGCTTATTTTGAGGGGTTTTAAATCTTATCTCACTTATATTTTGATACTATCATGGAGAGACCACCGCTTGACCCTGTTCATAATGTTTTTGAGTTTCCTAATTTGTTCCATATAGACTTTCCTGGCATTTCTCCTGTTCGTGAGATTGAGTTTGTTATTGATCTCAAACCAGGCATCCAACCTATTTCTATGGAACCTTACATATGGCTCTTGTTGAGCTTAAGGAGTTGAATTCTCAACTTCAGGATCTTCTAGGTAAGAGTTTTATTTGACCGAGTATGTCACCATGGGGATCTTCTATAATGTTTGTAAAGATAAAAGATGGATCCATGTGTATTAAGTATAGTTATCTTAATAAGGTGACGGTGATGAAGCATTATCCTATGCCTCGTATTGATGATTTGTGTGACTAATTTTAGGTTGCGACTGTATTTTCTAAGATTTATTTGAGATCTGGTTACCATTAGTTGAGGATTCAGGCCGAGGATACCTCAAAGGTAGATTTTAGGACCCGTTGTGGGCATTATGAGTTCTTAGTAATGTCATTTGGGTTGAATAATTCCCCAGCCACATTTAAGGATTTGATGAACTGAGCATTCAGTCTTTATTTGGATTCCTTTGTGATTGTGTTCATCATCGATATCCTTGTGTATTCAAGGAGTAGAGAGGAGTATGCATAACATTTGAGGATCATGGTCCATATTTTGAGAGATCATGTGTGTTTGCCAAATTTTCTAAATATGAGTTTTGGTTTAAGTCGGTGACATTCCTTGGCTAAGTAGTGTCTAAGGATGGGATTATGGCTGACCCAACTAAGATTGAGGTAATTCATGATTGGGCTAGACCTACATTTTTAACTATGGTTTATAACTTCATTGGTTTGATTGGTTATTATAAATGGTTTGGCAAGGGTTTTGCTATTATTTTAGCCTCTATGACCATATCAACTCGAAAGGAGGTTCCTTTCCGATGGATCAAGGAGTGTGACTCAAACTTTGGAAAGCTCAAGGAATTTCTTTCTTTGGTTTTGTTTTATCTCTTGCTATAGAGGGTGAGGGATTCACCATGTTTTGTTATGCTTATGGTGTTGTTTTGGGTTGTGTATTGATGCAGTAGGGTTGTGTTATTTCTTATACTTCTAGATAGCTTAAGGTGAACGAGCCTAATTACCCCACTTATAAGTTGGAGTTGGTGATGGTAGTTTTCATGATTAAGATTTGGAGGCATTATCTTTATTGTGTGCATTGTGAGATTTTTATCTATCATTGTAATCTTCATCATCTTATGACCCAGAGGGAGCTTAATGTTAGGCAACATAGATGGATGGAGATTCTTAAGGATAATAATATTTAGATCTTGTATCATCCAAGAAAGGAAAATGTTATAGCGGATGCCTTGAGTCGAAGGCATTGAGTATGCTTAGTATTTCAGTTTCTCAGAGACCGTTGGCATATAAGACATCATGTCCTTAGCCAACTTGATGGTTCACCTTGATATTTTAGACCCTAGGAGGACTCTTTCTAGTGCTGAGGCGACGTCATCATTATTTGAGCAAATTCAAGATCGTCAATTTAAGAATAGTAAGCTTCGATTCCTTCATGATCAGGTGTGGAGTGGTGAGTCTGAGAGAAACACCATAGATTCTGAGGGTGTTTTAATATTTAATGGTTTCCTTTGTGTTTTAAGGATCGATGAATTGATTATGTTGATTTTCCATGAGGCTCACAACTCTAGATATTTCGTTCATATCGTCATAGCCAAGATGTATAGAGAGTTGAGGAAATATTATTGGTGGAGTGGAATTAAGAGAGAGATGGCAAACTTTGTAGCTCATTGCCTATGTTGTCATTAGGTAAATGCAAATCATTAGTGACCAGGTGGTTTGATTTATAGATTGCCTTTTACCAAATAGAAATGGGGGTGAATTACCATAGATTTTTTTAGTTGTTTGTCTCACACTTCCTGTGGTTATGATGTTATTTGGGTCATTATAGATTATCTAACCAAGTCAACATATTCCATTCTTATTCGGATGTCTTCAGTGCTGAGAGATTAACACATAATGATGTTTGGGAGATAGAACATTTTCATGGTGTTCCCATTTCTATCATTTCAGACTGTGGTTCTGTGTTTACTTTGAGATTTTGGAGAGCATTTCATGAGGAGTTGGGTACTTAGGTAGATTTTAGTACAACCTTTCATCCACAGAAAAATGTTCAGTTAGAGCTGACCATTTAGGTTTTGAGGTTATGCTTTGAGCCTGTGTTAGTGATTTTGGGGGCCAGTGGAGGAGCACTTGGTATTGGCAAAGTTTGTATATAACAACAGTTATCATTTGAGTATTAAGATGGCGCCTTTTGAGGATTTATATGGTAGGAGATGTCGTTCTCCAGTTGGATAGTATGAGACTTCTAAGGTTAGGACCATGGTACTAATTTGTTTCTCGAGTCATTAGATAGAGTTAGGGTGATTCAGGATAGGTTAAGAGTGGCTCAGAGTAGGCAGAAGTCCTATGTAGACTATAGGCTTCGTGCCTTGGGATTTGGAGTTGGTGATCGTGTGTTCCTCCATGTATCATCCATGAAGGGTTTGATGATGTTTAGGTGAAAGGGCAAGCTCAGTCATAGATATATTGGACCTTTTAAGATTCTTCATGATGTTGGTGAGGTATCCTATGAGTTAGCTCTATGTAACGCCCCGAATCTAGTACCCAAAATGCTACACGGTGCCCATGACCCCGAAGGACCACAAGCTAACCCATGACTGATATCTGTAAACTGAGCACTGAATAATAGTAATAATATCATAAATGCGGAAACATGAGCTGAAAGGCCATAAGGTTCAATACTAGTACATAACTGAAAAATATGGTATAACATACTAAAACAACTGAGATAATTGTCCGAACATACTGTAGTCTAAAAGCCTCTAAACTGTCTGAATAAGGAGTTGATGGGACATATCCCCAACTAACTCCATCTAATGAAATAAACTAAAAACTGAAATAGTAATGTAATCATCATGTCCTCGAAGGATGAGAACTCACATCTGACCCTGACTACTGAACCGAGATGTTACTGATGCTCTGGAGATCGTGCTTCTAAACCTATAGCATAAGACACCATAGTGCAAATGCGTCAGTACTTTGAAGGTACTTGTATGTAAGTGAGGTAGGCTTAATACAATATGTTCATATGCATGAACAATACTAACTAACTGACTAACATAAACGTGAGAATACATGCATGCATATGTAACTGTAACTAACATCGTGATAGAACTGAATGCTAAGTTCAGATTATTGAGTTTACTAATAACATGGAATTACTGATATCTGAGGTACTGATACTATGTTATTGATACATGAATAACTATTTTTGACAATTCTGATTATGAAAAATTTGTCTGGTTAACTGTGTCTAACAGTCCTGAAGTTGAATACTGATAACATGAGTTCTAATAACTGATATAACTAATAACATGAGTAACTGTATCTGACCATCCTAAATTTGATGGAACTAGCTGAGTTCTGTACTGTATCTGAGTAACTAAATCTGAGATCCGTCCTATCTAGCGGGTGATCTCTAAATTTGATGATACCATTACTGATTGACCATAGTTGAGATCAGTCTTGTCTAGTGGGTGATCCTAGAGTCTATTTAAATTAATAAAGACTGAGTGTATCTGACAGTCCTAAATCTATACTACTGAGCTGAATTGACTGTATCTGACAGTCCTGATTCTGTAACTGAAACTACGGGACTTATTCGTCTAACCGACATGCCCCATACTAAGCTAACTGGGGTCCAACCTGTAACCCTATCTGGAAGGGTGTCAGTACCGTGCCACTGGTAAAAAAAATTGTTGTGGAGTCAGTCCTAATCTAGTGGGTGACCCCTGGGATCAGTCCTATACATTTAAATATTCTAGCGGGTGATCCCTGAGTATGTCAGTCCTATCTAACGGCTGACATCTCGTACCTACACTGGTTACGTAGTTTTGGAACTTAGGGATTACTTCTAGGGATCTCAGTCCTATCTAGCTGGTGAGTCCCCATCCCTAGGCTTGCTCGGTGCTGAATCCTACTCCCATCACAAAGACACTGAACAAATTATTTGAACTGAGCTGATTAACTGAACTGAACTTATTAACTGAACTGAACTAATTAGCTGAACTGAACTGATACTAGTGGTATTGTCTAGAAGAGCTAAACTGAATTTACTGAGGGCTCTTGACTGACAGAATGTACTGAGCTCTAAGGACTGACTGAGAATACAGAAGTTACTGAGATTACTGAGCTACTGAGGTTACTGAGATTACTAAGAACTAAGATCACTGAGATTACTGAACTACTGAGATTACTGGGATTTTTGAGATTTCCTGAGTCACATGACTGACTGAGTTCTATGGATCATAGCTTGACTGATGAGATCGTGAAAACATGACATGGCTCTAGGAACACAGCTAAATGTTCGGGTACAAGTCCCCCCAGGACTCGATGAGAAGAAACTAACATAGCATGGCTTACTTGAACACATGACCAACAACACAATTCATAATTCATATATTGAAGCACTTCATCAAACATATGATATGCATAAGCTTGTACATACATGGGGGTTTCATGATATCATACTAGTTCGGCATTGTCCCTTCATCTAGGCATTTAATCAAACACATGGTAGGCATAGGACATATAGACAACATTATACAACAATTAATCATCATGATTCATCTCTAATTTCATCATCCTAGGGTTTATTCATAGGTTCACATGAATATACATCTATACAAATCAATTCCACATAAAATTGATCACCCAACATGGATTTGAATTCAATTGATCATTCTCAATATAAACAAAACAAACCCAACATGAAATTCATAAAGAAATCCATAACTTAAACTTAGAGAAGAGATTCATAGGCTTCAGGGATGAAAGGAGTCCATGAATGAACACTACGTGTACCTTATCTTGTGATTCGATGAAGATTGATGGAGAGATTCTTAAAATTTGACGGTGAATTCCCTTGGAATTAAACCTTCTATGAAAACCCTAGGGCTTGTTTCTTGAGAGTTTTTGAGAGTAATTGAGTATAAGTTGCTGAATTATGGCCAAATATCGTGTTATAAGGCTTAAATAGGGTGGGAAATTAACCCTTTTAACCCTAGGACACATATTTAATTTCTGAGAAAATTTCCCAATTTTCATCCTTGGCGCGACACACCACTATTGCGCCAAGTCACTGGAAAGTGACAAATAGTAAATTGCACGGTGGTGAGATGCGGAGCTATTGCGTTGCCACCTTTTCTGTGACTTGGAATTTTGGTGCGACGTACCACTATCATGGAACAACACTGCAAATTGGCAATTGCCATTTGAGCTATCTCTGTGACGCGCTGAAGGCTCAGGTGATACACTGTCTCACTAAAAAGGCTCTAACTCTTTACCCGGGTGTTGGATTAGGGCGAATTTGGTATCGATGAAAAGCTTATTGAATTTTCCAATGAAAAAAAAAGTGAAAACCTTAAAAATACCATATGTACAAGAGTGGATTCATCTTTTAAAGAAAGCTTCTAACATTCTTGGAAAAACATTTCAAGCTAGGAAAAGTATAGGTATTACACTCTACCTCTAGATTTTATCACTGTTTATCCACTTTTCCATGTCTCTATTTTGTGGTGATACATTTCTAATCCGTATGATGTGCTTAGATGGAGCTCAGCCCAGCTGGATGAGCGTTTGACCTTTGTAGAGGAGTAGGTGCTCATTTTGGCTAATAATGTGAGGTGATTGCACAATAGAGAGCTTCCTGAAATTAAGATTTAGTAGAGTCACCTCCCAGTGGAGGAGTGCACATGAGAGATTAAGAGTGAGATGCATACTCAATATCCTCACCTATTTGAGACTTTTGGTTTATCTTAATCTTTAACTTTCGGGGTCAAAAGCTCATTTAGTAGTGAATATTGTAATGACCCTTCAAGCCATTTTCCATAATTCCTCTTATTTTCATCGTTAGAGATTTTACATAGTTTTCCCAAATATTTTAAGAATTGCTTGGACTAACAGTTCAGTTATCAGACAGTTTGTTTCACTTTTAGAGTCAAGTCCCTATTTAGAAGTCCTTGTTGGTTCCAATGGGCATCGGGAGAAAACTTTAGCTAACTGATCTCATATGAAAATTCTGACTTTGCCAGCAGCCATGGAATGTAAATTTTAGGCTAGGCAGACCTTTTATTTGAGTCCCGAGGCAATCGAGCTCATGTCGATCTATTGGTCAAAAAGTTGAGAAATTGGAAATATGGGTGTGGGACCCATATTTGGTTGAAATGATCTCAAATGTAAATTTTGAGTGGGTCATTTTGTTTGAAATGCTGAATTTGGTGTGGTTACATAGTTTGTTTTTCTATATGAGATTCTGGAAGAATCCCGAGGGCTTGATTGAAACTTTCAGCTGTCTTTTTGTACAACTGCTATCGCAAGAAAGGTCTGCAATCGTGGTCGTGCGATCACATATCCTGGGTTGCAATCCCAACCAGCTAGTGTAGTCAGTGGATAGTGCGATCGCAGTCCAAGGCCATGATATCGGGAACTGAGGAGATGGTATGAGTGTAAATAGACCCCAAAGTTGCAAATTCAGCCATTTCTCACTCTTTTCTTGAAGCATAAACCCTAAATAGACAAATTAAGTTGGATTAAAGTTTGTTGGTGATTGGGAAGCTTGGTTAACATTTGTTTTTGCAATTATCTTCCAATTTGAGGTAAGAATTCACCTTTTTCTTGGTGAAATTCTTGATTTATTGCTCAAAACTCCAAAACCTTTACGGAATAATTTCAGCCCCAATTTAGCTTGGTTTTTACCTTGTTTTAAGGGTAATGATTTCTTGAGATTGATATTATGTTGGGTTGATTTTTGATATGCGATTCTCATAAGAGAGACCACACAGGGTTTTGAGGTGATTTTTACACCTGAAGCACAATGGCGCAATATGGGCATCGATAGGTTGGCATCTTACAAAGGCTTCTCAAAAGGAAAAAGTGGTGGTTTAGCAATTCGTTGAGCTTTCCTTAGTGTCGTGGTAATATAGGTTTATCCCTTGTTAGACTGAGATATTTCATAGTATTTTTATAATATTGTGCTAGATTTGGGATGGGTTTAGGTGTTGGATTATTGAAATGCAGGACTTGGGTTAGTTGAACCATTTAATCTATTATGAACCGTAGAGTTGAAACACTTATTTTCTTTCCTTATTCCTTAGGTGTATCAGACCTCGTTCCTCATGTCTTTCATGAGAATGCCTTAGATTACTCAAATTAGACATTATTGACCTAGTTTCTCATATTTAGGTAAATTTTCTACCTTAAGGCCAATTGAGGCTTGTTAACATCAAAAATTGGATATTAGATACCTTAAGCCTAGTTTCAGTAGATTTTTTCCTAAAATGGAACTTGATGATTAGAATTTCACTCTTAACCCTCTTTAGGATATGACACATATTAGATTTGGAAAAAATCTTCATGCTTATTAGACCCTTGAAAATATGCATTATGGTATGTAATGACCCTTTAGGTCATTTTCCATTTTTATGTTAATCTTTACCATTTGAGATTCTCCATAGCTTCCCCAAGTCATTTATGACTTGTTGGGAATGATGGTTCGGTTACGGGCAGTTCGTTTGGTTTTTAAAGTCATTTCCCTATTTAGAAGTCATCATTGGTTCCAAATGGCCAACGAGCAAAAATTTCAGTGAAACAATATCGGATGAAAATTTCAACTATGCCAGTAGATCCAAAACATCTATTTTAGTCTAGGTATACCTGTGGTTCGGGTTCCAATGCACCCGAGCTCATTTTCACATATTTATCAAAAAGTTCAAAATTGGAAAGAATGGGTGTGGGACCCACATTTGGTAGAAATGATCTCGGATTGAAAATCTAACTTCACCATGGTTTCTGAAATGTTTATCTTGGGATAGGGAGACCCTTGGTTTAGGTCCCAAGGCTCCCAAACTTATTTCGTGCTATTGAGCTAAATTTATGAAAAATGATGAAAGTTTAGGTTTGGACCCCAATTTTTACCCAAACGATCTCCTATGAAAGTTTTTGATAATTCCAATGCATTTGAAATGTGGTTTACACTCAAAATTCAATATTGGATCATGTTATTTGGATTCTGTATGAGTTTCGAGGGTTAAAAACACATTTTTTAGTTTGCTATCATCTAGCGCAACTGCGATCATGGACCGTGTGACTGCGATAGCGGCATCTGAGAACTTTTAGGGCCTATATAAAGGCCCCAAGACGCGTTTGGGGAATTTCACCTTCACCATTCAGACCTAGAAGCCCCAAAAAGACTGTAAGAACTCAAAATTGGTCATGGGGTGACTTGGGAGCTTTATTATAATCTTGTATCATGATTAACTTCAAGATTAAGGTAAGAATTCCTTGAATTTATACTTGAATTTCATAGTTTGGACCGAAAATCCCAATTTAGCTTAGGGGTTGATTTTAGGTCAATGTATGCTTAATTTTCACCCATTTTTTTAGGGTTATGATTCTTTGTTCATGTGTGAACATTGGGTTGGTCTCAGAAACTCATTTTTCATATGTGGGACCCACTTAGGATTTTGGTGTCATTTTTGGACCCAAAGCACAATAGTGCAATATGGGTATAGTTAGACTCATATTCATGAGTAGATTATGGTTTTGTTAGTGTGATGACATTTTGAGGATTATAAGGTGAAGATGAGTGTATGGTGTATGATTTAGGATTTTGCGGTTCAGATTGAGGTAGGCTCCTATCTACTCTTATTCATTGATCATGTATGATATATATTGTTTGTGAATGTGAATGTTAAGATTGATATTGGATGGAATGACTTAATATTGAATATACATATAAGTTTGGGGATTAGATAGGGGTTTTGACCTGTAGGTTGAATTACTTAATACCCTTGTAGAATCCTATTGCCTTCTCCCTAGTTTAGGTAAATTTATATCATGGATATGATATAATTCTATGTTTTTAATGGTTTTAGCATATGAAGTATGATTTGTGTATTTAGCTTTATTGGGATAGTGTGATAGTTTTGGAATCGTAAGTTTGGTAGAGTTGACTTGATTACCCTTGTTGCTAGTTGAAGTTACTATCTTAGGCTTGAATAGGGATTTCTTGACATCTAGAAGATGAGCTAGATAACTTAGCCTAGTATGGGAAAAGTATGCCAAATTATGGAAATTGTGGATTAGAAGTGGGATCTCTTGGCCCACTTAGGTCTAAGCTTGTGTTAAGTCTTGTGGACTTAGTTGTGGATGTTAGACATACATAAGGCTAGTAAACCTTGGAATAAGGTTACTTCATAACTTGGTAACTTGTATTAACGTTCCTGAATTATGGTTTTTAAGTTATTGTTATGATAATACTTGTGGAAGTGATATTGGGCATTTAGAGATGATATTCCTCCTAGATACGTTATGTGGCCTATTAAGATGTTATTTTCTCCTAGACTTGATGATTGACTTATATAGACTGATCTTTTTAGATATGTAAATTGGCCTAGAGAAGTAATATGGAAAGTAGGGGAGCAGAACTGCCCTTATTTACAGCGATCACGATCCCCACACACGATCGTGGCCACCCTCACGTCGGCGATCGCGGTAACCTAACTGAAATCGTGGTCACTATATCCACTGAATCCCACGTTTTCCTGACGTATGAACTATCAACATATCATATCCTATAGACAATTACATGTCTATCTATATTATGCCTACTTGATGTGAGATGCCTCTTATGTGAGAGATGATAACATATTTATTGATATTATGCCTCTTATATTTAAGATGCCTCTGATATGTGAGTTGATTAAAAGTATGCTATGTCTTATACATATGATTATTGATATGAATTTTAGAAATATATATGGGCCTAAGGCAATGATTATGATGTTGTGACTATTCTGGATAAATTAATAGGCTAAGGGCCATGTTATGGTATTGATTAAATATCCAAGAAGTGTTTATCATTGTGAATGATATGATAACAATTTATGCATATGAATATATATATATATGTTTGTATACACATCTCTCCGGTATGGGATGGAGGAAGATTCAGTATGATGCTCATTATTCTACTAATTGAATACTGGTGATGGCATGTATAGGTTTCGTACGTTCATGTTATTTACCATTATAAATAATGTTATTATAGCTGAAATATGATCTTATGGTTGTTCTTCTTGTTAGACAGTTAAGCTATGTGGTTTTGTCTATTAGGTGACTATAGCACTTGATGGCTAGGAAGCTGTTGTATTAGTTAATGAATCTTGCTTAGTTGGAACATGGTAGCTAATAATGGTTTGTCAATGAATGATGTCATTTAATAAAAGATGGTTAGGCGACAGGTAGTAATGTGTTGTCTGGTAATTATTAACAAAAACTATTAAATGAATAGTGGTTAGTTGTTATCCCGTGAATAAGGATTATGTGAAGGATAATGTTTAGGCTAATAACTAGAGGTTATGTGATGACAAGCGAACTACTAGTTTAATAATAATAAGTGTTTGTTTGTTAATAACAAGTAGTAGGGATGTATTGAGAAGATAGATATCTTTATGGTTATGAGTATCTCGGCATACGTCAGTGCGCCTATTATATTCCTATATTTATGTGTTGATAGTTATGATGATACATTGATACCCGACAAGTCCGGAGGATAAGGATGGAGGATATTATGATGATATTGATACCCGTTTCCAGTCTGAAAGATACTATTGAGATGATATTGATACCCAACAAGTTCGAAGGATATTATGTTGATATTGATACCCGATTTGAGTTCGGAGGATACTATTGAAATGATATTGATACCCGGCGGTCCAAAGGATATTATGATGATATTGATACTCGGTTCGAGTCCGAAAGATACTATTGAGATGATATTGATACCCGGCAAGACCGGAGGATATTGTGATGATATTGATAACCAGTTCTAGTACGGCGGATACTATTGAGATGATATTGATACTTGATGAGGCCAGAGGTTGAACACGATGATGATGGTCCTGATGAGGACAGTTATGATGTATTGTGATATTGATAGTATTCTTTGCATTCATTCCTGCATGCGCATCGCCTATCACCGGTATGCACCTATGTCTATCAACCAGTATAGGACAATTGTATAGATATGGGTGAAGAATATTCCTTTTATTGTTGTATGTTTATTGAACCTTTTGAGTTTGTGGAGGTGCGGGTACGCATAAGCTCGTCTAGGTATTTGGTTGTATAGAGTAGCTGGTTATTAACACTATTATTGAAATTATTGTTATCATTGTTATATTATTATTATGGCTAGCTTATGACAGATTGGTCATTGATCTGGTATCAGGATTTGAGGTATGTCTTCATCCTCTCCTATCTTATGATTGTATTATTATGCACAATTATTTCATGTCTAGCCATGTGGATTAGAAACCCCGAGTACGAGAATATTAAAATATCAATAAGGGTTATAATAAGGTCTTAAATGAGAATATAATGATATAGGTTACGCTTGAGATGACCTCATGTTTATATGTATATATATCTATATATATAGATATCTATCTATAAAAAATTATGGTACTACTGTATATTCCTTCCTTCATTGTTCATTTTATATAGTCTTTACATCACCTTGTATATTACTATATATCTTTCTTTCGCTCTTTATTTGTATATTGACGTGGGATATATGGTATAGCATTGACGTATGTTGAATGTAGCTAGAATAAGATAGTTCACCCTAATACTTCCTTAGTATTATTATGTTAGACACTTGGATATAAATATGATAGTATTCCCTTATTATTCTTATTGACTTATTATATGATTTATAGACTCTTGGGTGTGGTTTCTATTTTGTTTATATACTGTGTATATCTACTTTATCGTTGGAGTTCCGTTGGCAGTTTCCTACTGAGTACCATTCGTTTGGTAATCATACTAAACTTCTGTAGCCTGTAGATCATAGTACGAGTTATCGCCGTTGATGTGTGCATCGTGCGGAGCAGCCCTAGTTCAGAGACTTTGAGTGAGCTCCTGACATTCGGAGTATTACTTAACTCTCTTTTATGTATTAGACTAGTCTTTAAGTTGTATTTTGAGACAAGTTGTATCATTGTATAATTCTTGATAGATCACTTTTGTACTTTTATGATATTAAAAGCGCTTGTACTGATACCAACGGGTTTTGGGATTGTTCTATGTATTGATCTTTAATCGATATATTCCACATTTTTTCCTTATATTATTAAGTAGTCCGTTACTAGCCTTTCTGGACTGTGGGTTTGCTTGCCTACTGGTGGTTTATGGTAGGCGCCATCATGACTTGAGGAATAGGGTCGTGGCATGGTAATATTGATAAATTTTAGTGCATGATAGTTATATTGGTTAAGTGAGAGTTGATGCTTATTGATTTTGCTATTATTTATACCTTTGATGATACTACCCATGATATTAATTATATATATATATCCGGTTTGAGTCCGAAAGATATTTATGATGTTGATTATATATATATCGAATTTGTGTTTGGCTATTGATTATTTACCGGTTCATGTCCGACTATTGATTATTTACCAGTTTGAGTCCAGCTATTGATTACTTAATGATTTGAGTCCGAATATGAATATAATGCTATGATGGTATACTTTCTATAATTGACAATATCGGGGTATGAGATTGAAGATAGCAATTTGGCTAAGTTGAAAATTGAGGCAATGGATATAATGTAGCTTTACATATATGGACTCTAGTGACAAAATTGTTAGGTGATAGATGATGACTATAGGTTATGTGATGACTAATGATTAAATGAAGTAGTTAATATGAGATTTCTTGCTAATGAATGGTGTTAGTGAGTAACAATAATAAGGTTGTCAAATGTTGGTAATATTATGGAATATGGGTAAGTTGTGGAATGTTGGTTAAATATCGAGTTGTTTAGTTGTAAATGGTGGATGATTGAATTATTCTATCGTGATTGTACTTTCCAGGCGTATGGGAGTCTATGATGATTTATTTAATTTTCTGCACCAAGTGGCGTATGGAAGCCAATTTTGAAGTTTGTGAATGCTTCTGTGATGATATGTTACGTTATCTTATTATTCCGATTTATTTACTTATCATGTACAACGGTATTGGAGATGATTCAATTTCATTTATGTACCTTGACTTAGTTATGTTATCTTGCATTTTATCATACTTATATCATGATTTAGCTCAGTCGGTTGATGATGCCTTTAGAGTACCCATTGTTTTGGTACTAATACTACATCTTTGGTACTTTTTTGGTGTAGACACGAGTACTAGCTACCGCCATTGATCGTCATTCATGCGGTGATTGATTTTTGGAGATAGGGTGAGCTGTTTGATTTCAAGTCACCCATTTCCCCCCATCATTATATTTGGTTTTTTGAGTCGAGATAGATGTATTAACTATCCTTGAACACTTGAGTTGTATCATTATTATTAGATTCTCTTTTATTGGCTATACTAGGTCGTGGGATGGTATCTTATATTGGTTGTTGTGCCTATTTATAACACTTTACTTATTATATATTATGGTTGTGAAATTTGTCTATGTTGAGCATTTTCTACCTAATTAACCTATTGCATTAGCTTTGGGTTAGTCTTTGGCTTACCTAGTGGAGGGTTTAGTAGGTGCCATCATGACTCTTAAATCGGGTCATGACAATAGCAGTTCTAGGTGTATAGGTGCTGCTTAAGGGAACTAGTGATGCTTTAGCAACATCTGACGCCTGCACAATTACTGTTTTAGCAGTCCCTTTGTTGATTAAGAAACCATCACTTAAGCGGTAGGGGCACCGCTTAAGCAACCCCCAATTGGGATAGCCAAATTGCTTAAGCGATTGCTTGGCTGCTTTAGCGGTCCTCCATTTAAGTGACCAAAATAGGCGCTTAAGAGGCACACCTGTTGAAGCTCAAAAATTATTTTAGGTCTCCACCGATCCCTCAAAATTCATCCACAATCCTGTATATGCAAACAAACTATGCTATCTTATCAAATTCGATGTTTCTTACTAAATGGCTAAGTCAAAATTTCCATTCGAGGTCATTTCGGTGAAAAGTGGGTCACACACCAATGTGCCATTTTTCTTAACTTTTGGCCAATAGTTCAAAATGAGTTTGAAAGCCTCGGGACCCAAACCAAGGGTCCAACCAACCTAAAATCGATGCTCTGTAGTTGTTGGAAGTGTCTAAATCGGTATATGAGGTCGTTTGACTGAAGTTTTTGCCCAATTTGAACCAGAGAAGACATCAAAATAGGGAATTGTCTCTAAAATCCAAACAAACTACCTAGTAACAAAACTATTAGCTCCAGCAAGTCATAAATGACTTAGGGCAGCTATAGGAATGCTCTAAATGGTAAAACTCATAGGAAAGACAAAAAATAACCTGGAGGGTCATTACAATATCCATTATTAAAAGAACTTTTGTCCATAAAAGTAAAGGGTTAGGGTGTACCTGAAGCCTCAAATAGGTGAGGAAACTAGGTCTTTATCTCACGCTCAATCTCACAAGTAGCCTCCTTTACTTGGCGGTGAATCCACTGAACTTTAACTACTAGAATCTTTCTAGTGCACAACCACCTTACATCACTAGCTAATATAATCACAAGCTCTTCCACGAAGGCCAATCACTCATCCAACTGAACTGAGTCCCATTTAAGCACATGAGATGAATCAAGAATTTATCAATACATCATAGAGATATACAAAACCGTATAGATAGATGCAAAATTCGGGGGTAAGGATAACTTATAAGACACCTTACCAACTCTGTGAAGAATCTCAAAGGGTCCAATATATCTAGGGCTAAGCTTTCCTTTCCTCCCGAACCTTACTATACTCTTCATGGGCGATATATGGAGAAATACTCAGTTGCTAACTCCAAATATCAAGGCATGAAGTCTAGGATCTGCATAAGCCTTCTATCGACTCTGAGCTACTCTTAACCTATCTGGAATCACCCTGACTCTATCCAATGACTCTTGAAGCAGGTTAATACCACGGGATCTAATATCAGAGGTCTCAAACCATCCAGTAGGAGAATGAAATCGCCAACCATACAAGGCCACAAAAGGTTCCATGTCAATACTCAAATGGTAGCTATTATTTTATGCAAACTCTTCCAAATCTAAGTGATGTTCCCACTGTCCTACGAAAACCAAAACACTATCTTAGAGCATATTTTCAAGAACCTGAATAGTCTGTTCTGACTTCCCATCAGCCTGAGAATAAAAGGTTTTCCTAAAATCAATCTGATAACCTAATTCATCCATAAAAGCTCTGTTAAATCTAGATGTGAACACTAAACCCCTGTCTGAGATAATAAATATAGGCACACCATGTAAATGGACTATCTCATTAACATAGATACGGGACAAACTCTCAGCACTGAAGGACATCTAAATAGGAATGAAATTTGACAACTCGATCAACCGATCCCAATGAACCCAGAACAATCAAAAACACAGGAAATGCAAGCCAAACTACTAACAAAGTCCATGGTAATCTGCTCCCACATCCACTCGGGAATGGACAACCTCTAAACAAGTCAGGTCTTTGATGCTCGATTTTCACCTACTAATAACATAGGCTATGAGCTACAAATTCCAACATATCTCTCTTTATACCACTCCACCAATTATGCTACCTTAAATCCACATAAATCTTAGTTGTATCTGGTTAAATAGAATATCTAGAGCTATGACTCTCATGCAAAATTGACTGAGTAAATTCATCAACCTTTGAAACACAAATGCAGCTATCAAATATTAAAACACCCTCATAATCCATGGTAACTCTCTAGGACTCACTGCACAACACCTGATCACGGATGATGTGAAGTCTCATATCCTCAAACTGACAACGCTGAATCTACTCAAATAGAGAAGACCTCACCTCAATACTAGCAAGAATCCTGATAGGGTTCTAAAATATCAAGTCACATCATTATGATGTATAAGGACTGGACATCACTTGCTAACGTCCTTTGAGAAACTTAGATAGAAGCCAAACTACCCATACTCGCCATCTTTCGACTCAAGGTGTTTGTTACTATATTTGCCTTGCTCAGATGATACAAATTATAGATGTCATAATCCTTAAGAAACTTCATCCATTTAATCTACCTATAATTAAGCTCTTTTTTGTTCATAAGATGTTGAAGACTACGATGATTCATGAAGATCTCATAATGCATGCCATAACGATAATGCCTCCAAATTTTCAATGCGAAAACTATCATCGCCAACTTCGAGTAGTTGCGGCTCATTCACCTTTAGCTACCTCAACAAATAAGCAGCAAAACAAACTACCTAAACTAAAACCATAAGCATCATAAAATATAGTGAATCCCTCACCCTCAACAAGAAGAGCCAAACTAGGAGTTAAAGTAAGAAATTCCTTGAGCTTCCTAAAGCTCTACTTACACTAATCGAACCATAAAAAAGAAACCTCATTCTGAGTTATTCTAGTCATTGGTGCTACAATAGTAGTAAAACTCTCAATGAACCATCTATAGTCATTGACCAAACTAATGAAGCTACAAACCTTAGAGAGAGATGTAGGCCTAGCCGCAACAACGAATAGCAACAATCTTATCGGGTCTACCTTAATCCCATCTTTAGACACGACATGCCAAATCTAGAGTAACATCTTAATTACACTATGAATTATCTCAATCTATGAAGAAGGTAAACCTAGTATACTTGGACACCAAAGAAAATCCTAAAGAAACCACTAAACCAACGATTTTCCTTTTTGAGAAGCTTCTGCAAAATGCCACTCTATCAAAATCATAATATACTCATCAAAAAGTGGACAATGATCCCCATATTGTTGTATTATGCTTGGGGACCAAAATCATATAAAAGTCCCATGTTGGTCCCATTTATTGAATCACACTTTTAAAACTAGAAATACATACCTCTATGATCAAGGAAAATCTACGCTTAAAAATAGGTGAATTCCGAGCTCAAATGGTTCTACAATCAACCTACTGATATTGTAGAGATTTCAGAAAAAGATAAAGAATTGAATCATGAAATTGATGAAAGATTACCCAGAATTCAAAGAAGAAACGCATAATTTTAGTTCACAAATGCTTAAAAAATCACTCACCAATCATTCTCATAAGTTTGCACTCTTTTTAATGTTCTACACTATTAGAAATGGGTAAAAACAAGATTATTCGGGATAAGTGGGTAACTTATAACATTAACAGGCATCCAGGTGCATTTTCGGCGGACACTAGGATGCTTAAGAAGTTATTGGGCCGCTTAAGCAGTTATTTCTTAAGTGAACTATTGTCTCATTAGCAACATCTGATGTCGGCATAATTATCGCTTAAGTGGTCCCTTTGCCACTAAAGCAATGAAGTCGTCCCTTTGCCATTTAAGCAGCCATCAGTTAAATGATAAGGGCACCGCTTAAGAGTACCACTGATACACCATCCTGACCACTTAAGTAGTCAATTAGTCACTTTAGTAGTCTTCGGCTTAAGAAACCCAAAAGGTCTATTAAGAGCTCCACCAATTGAAGTACAAAAATTATTTCGCGTCTCCACCTACCCCTTGAGAATTATCCAAAATCCCATATATGAAAATAAATTGTGATGGCCTAGAGAATTCAATATTCTGGACTAAATGACAGTTGAAATTTAAATTTGAGGTTATTTTGATAAAAAGTGGGTCCCACACCCATGTGGCATTGGCCAATAGCTCGAAATGAGTCTGGAAGCCTCAAGACGTGGATCAAGGATCCTCCTAACCTAAAACTGAAATTCTGGAGATATTGGAACTATCAAAATTTGCATATGATATTGTTTTATTAAAGGTTTTGCTAGGTAGACAATTTGAACTGGCGAAGACTTCAAATCAAGGAATTACCTCTAAAAATCAAACGAACTTCCCAACAACCAAAATTATAGATCTAGAAAGTCATAAATGACTTAAGGAACTGATAGGAAAGCTCTAAACATAAAAATAACTAGAAATATATAAAATGATGGAGGGTTATTACACTTTTGTTGTTAAGGAAATGATCTCAAACTAAAAATCTTAGAAAACAAACTCGGATGAGAATTCCAATAGCACGATTAGCTACAAAACATGGATATTAGTCTAGGGGGATCCTTTTTTTGGGTCGTTTTCTGACTCATTTTGGATAATTGGGTAGATTTTGGTTAAAACGGCCCTTTGGGCGTGGGACTCGTATTTGGTTGAAATGACCTCGGATGGAAATTTCGAGGGTGCCATTGATTCTGAAATGTCAATTTCGGATTTGTGGCATAGTTATTTTAGGTCCTAAGACTTATTATTTCATTATAAGTGTTTAGATAAAAATTAGTTGTAAATTGTAGAAAATTGATCTTAGGGGTTAATTTATTGTAAAAACCTTTTTTCATAAATCTATTGATTACATTGATTCGAAAGATATTTAATGATTAATTTATACTATTAGTTCATGTTCATAGGATTTCAGATGAGTTTCGGGGGTCAAAAATATGTTTTAAGGTTTTTTGTACTAGTGTGGCTGCTTTATCGGTCGTTGACCATTTGACCGACCACTAAAGCGACCATTTAACCTCTTTGGTGGTAAATTTACACTTTGATGAGACCGTTTTAGCTATCAAAGTGCCACTTTAGCGGCCATCGCTGAGTATATGATCTAAATTCATATTTTTGACATTTTAGGAGCTAGTAAGCTCTAGTTTGGATAAATGTTGATGAACATTTTTCTCCTAAAATAATTTTCTATGTGATTATAACTTTATATTTCTAATTTAAAAGATTACCCATTTTTCTTTTCATAATTTCCAACTAAAATTGTGAGTCAAAACCCTTTTTCCGCCATTGTAGGAGCTTTGAGTGTGGAAAATTGTGAAAAATCGTCCATTGAGTCTAAAGTAAGATAATTCAACACCTCTTTATCATTTTCCATTGTGTTTCCCCATAAATTTCCACTCCTTTCCTTGTAAATTCCTAGAAATTAGTTTTTGATTATATTAACTTTGTGGGCTGATTTGGGCCTTAATCCGAGCTTTGTTTATGCTCAAATTTTGAGAATGCATTAATTGTCCTTTAAGGGACCTCATGATGAATTCAATTATGGATTAAATTTATGGTCCTCATGGCCCATTCTTGACCTGAATTGTGACATGATATACAAACAAAGTACGAAATCAAAATCTAAACTACGATATGAAAACAAAAGGTAAAGATAGATAGAGAAAAAATAATAGATAGACACTATGGATGAATGAATAGCAAATAAAGGGTGTATCAAACCCTACACCCTCTATTCAATGTCACACAAATAACCTAATATCTTACGTACACCTCAAGGGAATTGGATTCCCGAGCAACCCACATTTCTAAATGAAAAATCAACACAAGCGATTCCACTGTTGCCATAAGCTAATCCAATCTTGCCTCACACTTTTACAATTTTTAACATTTATAATTCATCAATAACTATCTACAAAATAAAAATAAGTCCAATTTATAGTCTAGGCTAAGTTATTACATCATATGGAGCCAAAAGTGACCCATTTAGGAAAGATAAAACATAAAGGCCCATTAAGCACATACTTGAGCATTTGTAGAAAACATGGGGTGCACGTGGGGCACATACCAAGGTTAGTGTGGGCTGTTTTGACCCTCTCTAGTAGATCTAGAGAGGGTTGGGTGCACCTCCAAAGCGGATGGGGTACATTTCCTCTTCCGGGGATTTTGTAGCCCCATTTTTTCTTCCCTTAGCCTCTCTAACGTCCCTTGAGCCTTCTTGATCATCATAATGATCCAATAGATGCCTTTTTATAGCCTTCAAGAAGTCATCAAGTGTCACTAGACATGTAATCATCCTCTTTAGCAACCAGGAGGCCATTTGGATTGTATTATTCTCTCCTTCTTGAAGAAGATTCATCCTCGAATCTACGACCTTTAAACATAATAAAAGAAAAGATAACAAATATTTCCTCATGGAAAGAGGGTTAGCACACTGGTTAAAATAAAAACATCCATGCCATGGAGGTACACATTTTACATACAACCAACAATCATTTGTTATCAATAAAATGAATTCATCATACTCTACACAAAGGTGTTGGCTATAAGAAGCCTTATGAAACAAAGGAACTACCAAGGTCGTAAGACACAAGTGTTTTGTTATTTCACCATAATACAATATCCAAGAACTCCCACCTCTATCAAAAATAAATTCAACACTAATGTAGATGTCATCAAATGCAATGAGGTAGTAAAGAAAGGTATGAAGAAGATGAGTCCCGTTTAAGGTGTTTCCATACTTAAGAGTAGCAAGGTGCTCAATAAATCTAGTATCCAAGTCACTAGAAGTTGTAATAACCAAGGAATAAGTCAACTCATTAGGATGAACATCACCCTTTCTTCCAAGACAACCCATGTTCACACAAAATGCAGTTTCAACACAAACATGGTCATCATCATAAGCAATAAGATAGAAAAGAAAAGAGTTGCGGACACCATTCTCATAAAAATTAACCTCAATAATGCATTCACAATAAGATGAGACAAGACATTTAAAGCTCATTACATATTTTTTCTTCAAGAAACTTACCTCAAGAAGTGCATTCACCAATGGAATCATGCTATTAGAGGAATTAAAGAATCTATGAGAAACCAATTCACTCAAATCTAAAGGGTATACCCAAGAATTTGGGTGACTTCTTTTTGTGGCACTTTACATTCTCCAAATAGTCCTTCTTATTAGTTTAAATTTTCTAATAACATAAGTGTGACAATGATTAGGAAACCAAAGTTGTACATCAAGTACACACCAAGGACTCTTCTTAAGAAAATAAATAGATTGGGCATTAAGATTGTAAGGCCCACACAATTCAAGAACCAAAGGCAAACACCATAAAGGAATCGTGAATACCTAATACTCTCATGGTGTGACATAATTTCAATCAATTTCAAGGGTCTATTCAATATAAGGAAAATATCATCATGTCTCTAAGGATCAGTAGGAATAGGAGGGGGTAGGTACATACCTTTAAAGAAACACCTTGAGTTTGTTATATTATCCTCAGGTACTTTATAAGGACCTTTCCTTCCATGCATTAACTTGGACCAATAGGTTTGATCCTTTTGCCATTTTGTAGGAATTACTTTGGTAGGTAACTCCTTCCTTCGATCCATGGGGTTAGATGTTTCACACCTTATTATAAAGTACCCATCGACCCATAGGAGTTTGATTAGCTTTATTATTTTGGTCAAGTATTCATCAACCTTAGAGTCCTTGAATAAGAATTCATCTAGACCTTCAAACTTATGATCATAAGAGGTATCATTTGAGTCCTCCTTTGGAAGCATTAGCTCCTGAACCTTCAAGAGGGAAGTATTGGTACTAGGAAAAATTCTAGTTCTATGGTTAGCATGTAATAAAGTCTTAGGCTTGAAAAGTTCCAGAGATAAGTTTTCTATGTCTCCCTCATTAAATTCAACCCCTGGCTCACATAAATATCCTTCTTGAGAAAAGTTATTCTTCTCATTCTTATCTTCCTCTTCATTTTCATCCTTAACTTGATTAGGTTGACCTTGGTTTAGTGGAGTTTGGGGTAGTTTAGGGAAGATATTTTGAGTATGTACACTCAACGAAGATTGAAATATTGGTGGATAGGGAAGGGTGTAGTTAGGGAAGTTTAGATGATCTATCCTATTATACATCCTCCAACTAATGGAATTTATCTTAGTATCCATGGAATCAATTTTACAGTTGAGAGTATCAAGGGGTGCTAAAATAGTACTTGTTGAGTGTTTATGCATGGGTTTCGAAGTTTATCCTTCTGAAACCATTGTAACTACCAAAACAAATGCTAAAACAAAACAAAAAACAACAAACAAGTTAATTTAAGAAATCAACCTCACAAGCTCTCACAAATCACACCTTTAGTTTATCTCTCAATTGGTATCGCAAGTGTTGATAAGTCATTTATATTCCAATTAGAATGCCTAGTACCAATTGTGGCTTGAGTTCTGAATAGATTGTTGTTTGAAAGACTTAAGTAAAAATTGTGTACCGACTTGAATCAAGAACTAACAATGAATTGAAAAAGACAAAAGCTAGAAAGAAATAGGATGATGAAAGAAAAGAACTAAAGGAGTAATCAATCAACTTAGTAGATGAATTACTAGTTGATGAGTAGTTTAAGAATAAAAATAAGAGATTAGGAATCAATAAATTGAAACAAAATAATCAAACCTTGAGAAAAATGAGTAATTGAAGGGTTGAATTGAGTTTGGAGGCTTGAAATTTGCATTTGGAACATGATTTGCGTTGGGGGGTGGTGATCTGTGTTGGCCAGCCTACTCTAGAAGGTGTGGTACATTTCCAAGGAAGATTGTATGTAGCTTAGAAGGACAGCTACTATTTTGATATGCTACAGCACCTTGGGCGGTCCAAGGAACTTCCAAAGTAAGTTGTCCCAAAAAAAAAAACAGCTTGTACCAACACTTGTATTTCCAAATGGTTCCTCCTTTTGTCCTCACCTTGGAATATTCTTGAAATATTCTTGGATACTTTATTACAAACACTTTTTCACCAATTTTCTTTATTCCTTTTGTATCAAACAACTTTTGATGAATATTTGAATATCTTCAAGAACACTAATCTTTCTAACTTTTTCTCCGGAGCTTGGAATGAGTTGAAATTCTGAACCTAGGAACTTCTTAGCCTTCTAAGATCATTCAAAACATAATTTTCCCAAATTCTCAATCAATTTTTCCTGATTTTCGTTCCTCTTCACTTTCTTCAAGTTCAAGCTCTCAACAGCGGTAACTCACTCAAAATGTCTCCAATTAAGCTCAAATTTGAAACCTAGACTTCTATAGTGTTAGAGAACACAAATATTAAATTGAAAATGCAAGAAAAAGACAAAATCAAAAACTCAAATTTTAACCTAGGGTTAAAAACGTGAATAATGACACTTTTGGGGATTTTTTATTTTGATACTTCTTTTTTTTGTGCATTTTAAAGATAAAAAACCCAAGATTGACTTCGTTGGAATGAAATAAATCTTGGATCTAATACCAAATTATATACAAACAAAGTACAAAATCAAAAAATAAACTACGATATGAAAACAAATGGTAATGATAGATAGAAAACAAATAATAGATAGATACAATGGATGAATGAGTAGCATATAAAGGGTGTATCAAAACCTAAACCATCTATTCAATGTCACACAAAGCACCTAATATCCTATGTAGACCTCAAGAAAATTAGTTTCTCGAGTAACCCACGTTTCTAAATAAAAAATCAACACAAGCGATTCCATGCTTACCACAAGCTAATCCAAGATTGCCTCACACTTTCACAAGTGTTTAAATTTATAATTGATCAATAAATATATAATAAATTAAAATAATCCCTATTTATAGTCTAGGCTATGTTATTACATTATATAGGCCCAAAAGTAATCCATTTACGAAAGACAGAACATTGAAGCTCTTTAAGCACATGCTTGAACATTTGTAGAGCACATGGGGAGAGAATGGGGCACATACCATGGATATAGTGGTATATTTTTATCCACTCTAGAAGATGTAGAATGGGTTGGTCACACCTCCAAAGCAGATGGGGAGCATTTCCTCTTTCGGGGGCTTTCTAGCCCTGTTTTGTCTTCCCTTGGCCTCTCTAATGTCCCTTGAGACTTTTTTATCATCAAAATCATCCAATAGAGATCTTTTTATAGCCTTTAAGAAGTCATCAAGTGTCACTTGACCTATAAGCAGCCTCTCTAGCTACCGGGAGGTCATTTGGTTTGTATCATGACTTGACCCTTTATATAGTAATATGGGTCTCGTCTTACTCCTATTAACATGTAGGTTAATATTTTGATAGTGTACCAGTGTTTTAGGATTGTGGAGCAAAGAGATAATTTGTGGATGGTTCAAGGATTTGTTGTTCATCGTGGAGGTAGGCTTAGGTCTACTATTCTTCATGAGATAGTGTATTATATATATTCCATGTTATCTAAGGATGATAAGTTATTATTATTGGCAACATACCTTGACTTATACTAATTTATAAGTTGAGGTTAGAAGGGTGATTCGGTCTTATCACCCTTGATTATAGACATGTTAACCATGGTTAATGTTAATTACCCTTTAGTAAAAGGTTTATTACTTGACTTAGTGGATTATCATAGTTTCTCAAATTATAGTATTACCTTTATATTGATTATGCAGTGTTGGGCCCAGTCCATGGTTGTGATACCAGTTGGACTCCGTGTGAGTATCCTATCTTAATAAAGGAATTAGTTTTAGTCTATATATGCTTAGATTCTTTTGATTTTATATTTTGAATACTGATATGGAATGCATTGATTATGGTACATTCATGCTCACTTAGTGGTACACTTCCAACTAAAATAATGATTTTACTACTGTTTTCCTAAAAAGAATTTATTCCTACTTCTTACTTTTAAAATAAACTCATTGATAAAAAGGGAATACTACAACTATAATGGATAATTTATGAGCTTTAGGAACTAAAAATAATGTTTTAGAACTTTGATCGAGATAGATTCCAATCTACGATTTTACCACTACTATTTACTTTGGTTGTGAGAGATCCCGACCCTTTATACTAAATTATGATAATCTAGTGCCGAAGTTGACCCCAAAATTTTTTTATAAAGACTTACACTCTTTTAGCCACGGTTTGAGACTACGAATTTATTATATATACATCACTCTAGTACTGGATGAAGTATATTAATGATGATGATAATTATTGGAAATCCTAAATTGGGACCAGGTCAATGTATATGAGTACTCCGACCCCTAGGGGGGTCTTCATCTATGATCCATTGTGTCAGAGAAAAAAGGTCACTGTAGGTCATGCCTTTGCCAGTTGTTAATCTAGGGGATCTATGTACACTGGTTTATGTTATGGCTCTTTGATCAATTATGGTATTATAGATTTACTTTTCATTAATTCTTGAATATGCATTTCATATCACCAGTATGCATTTGATTCCTATAGTTATCAACCTTATGTGGGGTTGCATAGGTATAGGTTATAAGTGTTGATTGTTGTGTGTTGTGTTCTAATTGAGCCTTCTGGGTTATGGGGCTCAATTGGGGCATTATTTCTCTGGACTATCCTGTTACTGTATTGTTGTTATTATGGTTAGTTTGATATAGGTTGATTATTAGACTCGTAATTAGATTTGAGGTATAATTTTTATTCCATTGTCTTATGGTTATTTTATTATGGATAATTATGTCATGTTTAAACGTTTGCATTAGTGACCTTGATTATGCCATCATTACTTTCCTAATTAATTATAGTGCCTTAAGATGATACATTGACAACCTTAGATCGTACCCTTTGATTTAGTCTTGTATACCTATATGTGTATACATATATCTAGTTATGATATTATGCATATCCCTCTCTTTCCTTATTTATTCATATTGTCTATGTATCCCTTGTCCTTGTATACTCCTATATATATTCTTCTTTTACCCTTTATTGATTTATTGGCTATTGATATACAGTATATTACTTAGGTTCCTAATTATGGCTAGAATTGGATAGTTCATCCTTGTTGCCTCCTTAGATTTATTATGTTAGCTTCCCTAACATTTGGTTGTAGTTTACATTCCTACTTGCATGTTATTTCTATTTGCATTATCTTTGGAGCTCAGCCGGCAGTTTTCTACTAAGCATCATGCGTTTGGTATTCTTACTACACTTCCAGAGCCTATCGATCATAATACAAGTTCTCGCTATTGTTGTATGCTTCGTGCAAAGCAGCTATGGTCAGAGATTTTGGGTGAGCTCCTAGCGCAGAGTATTACTATTCTCCACCTTATATATTAGATTGATCTCCATGTTGTATTCAGAGATGGGTTGTACCTGTATATCCAATTAGTATTTTTGTTTGTACTCTTAATATATTAGAAGACCTTGTATTGATTGCACTATGTTTTGGGACTGTCTTACATATATAACTCTTTCATTATATTTATTTTTCTATCTTTATCATTTCTCTTCATAGTCCATTAATAGTGGTTCTAGACTATAGATTGGCGTACATACTGGTGGGATTATAGTAGCTGCCATCATAACCTAAGATATTGGCTCGTGACCCTAATAATCATATATGAACTAAATATTTAACCAAAATTACAAATTAATTTCTTAATGTGTATCATAGTATACTAAATACTATAATCACATAGATTTTGAAGTCATAATTTACAATATTCTATTATGTAAACTATTAGAGGAATCAAAATGTGTGCACACACAAACAAACGCACGCGCGCACACACACACATATATATATGAGATAAGATAATTGACATGTGTCTATTCAAGAGTTTGTCTAATTACAAGTTACAAAATCTTGACTATGTTTCTTTGGGGATCTTCATATTATGGTTTGGTTTAGGATCTACAACAACTTTTTTCACATAATTAGCTAGCCTGCCTATGGATAAAAAATAAGAGAGTTTGGTTCTAGAATTCATCGGACTTAATCTGAGTCTAGAATACGTCGTTGATAAACAAGATTACTTAATCTTGATTGCTAGTCTTTTTTCTTTTTCTTTTTCTCCCATTAGGGCAATCTAGCTTCTAAAGCCCTTGTGAATCTCCATAATTGTCAATGAGAACCAAAGTTATGATTAATACTAGCTAATTGATCCTTCCAATAATCTGGTAAGGATCTTTCCAATATTTCTAATCCAAAATACATATATAATATAGATATATATTATATTCATTTTAGTCCAAAATAGATTGAATAAATTTTGTATAGTATGATATTGTTTTTTGATATGGATGGCGGGGGAGATGCTCATACTACTCCAAGGAGGGATAGTAGTACAAAAATGAGCAAAAGAACATCTTAGAAGAGTTATAGCAAGAGAATAAATTTAGTAGTGATTCAGACACAGAACCTGAAGTCATTAGGAATGACTCGTAGATGCAAAAAAAAATTGGAAGTGTAAAATTTATACATTTTGATATTCTTAAATTTCTTAAGTAATATTCTTCCTTTGTTTTTAGAAGTTATTTTCTCTCTATACAAATTGTGCAGCCTCCATCAGTCATTCCATATGAGTTTAGTTTCAGAATATGAATTGTGCATCCATGAGTCATTCCATATGAGTTTGGGTTCATAATATGAATCGTTACTGAATTTATTCCCCTACGAAACACTCTACGACGATTTTTTTTTGCACATCTTTTATTGTCACTCCCACTTAGAGTAATATGAGCATGTCCCTGTCGATCCATTTCTGAAATAAGTGTAAATAAACTAATTGGTTATTACAGTTTAAAGAGAAAACATATATAACAATTTCTTGTGGAGGATAAAATTTGTTTAAGGAATGTTATGACTAAGAAGAAGAGTAATATGATTACCAATTTATACATGCAATAAACTATATCAAAAAAATTAACAATATCTTTTTGAGAAAAATAAAATAAAAAAGGAAAATTATATATTTTTGTGGATAAGAAATTTCACTGGTTTCACTATTCAATTAGCAAAATAAAATAAATAGATAAATAATATTCAAGTAAATGGAAAATGTGTTACTATTAGATTCAACAAAAAACACACACATTACTATTCATAGTGTAACATTTTCACAATCTAAAATTCCTAGTCATAATGGCACTTACCCCAACCACGCTTTGGTAGGAAAGCCAAAATTCCAAATTAGATTTAAAAAAATATGAGGAAAAAAGAAATGAAATGATATGAGACTTCTAGAATGAAGTCAGACCATAGAACTTAAATCCCAAAGTATGAATCCCGAAACCTAATATCATAAGTTAAGAGCATCCAAACAGCTTGAAACTGAAATGCTATAATTTGTCTCCAAATACAAGCAAAGATAATAAATGATAGATGGAGGCTGGAACAAGACTCCCTACCTTCTGACTCAATCACCAGTTCATTTAGAAATTGGAAATTGACCCTTTGGGTTCAAAAATTTAGAGATACATAGCACGAATGGAGCAAATCCATCCCAAGATCACATCAAAGTCTACCATGTCCAACTCTATCAAATCTAGCAAGGTATACCTACCACAGATTGATACCACACAACCCCTATAGACTTTTCTAGCCATTATAGAGTCACCTATTGAGGTAGACACATAAAAGGTATCAGGAATATTCTTAGAACCAAAACCAAAATAAATAGCCACATAAGGGGCCAGATAAGAAAAGGTAGACTAGAGATCAAGCAGACAATATACATCATGAGAGAAAAGTTTTAGTATACCACTAAAAATATCGTGAGATGCCTTAGAATCCTGGTAGGAGGAAATAGCATACAGATAATTTTGACATGTGTGGAAGCCAAAAATAGCACCCTTTGGTGTTGGAGCTGAAGAAGCAGCGACTGGGACCTTATTAGACTAGTAGCAACATCACCTAAAGGCAATTTTTCAGATCTTCCCTCCTCACAAAAGCCACGGTGTAACCGTCCATAAATTATACAAGGGGGATAGGATGGAGCTGGCTAGGCCTCACTGACCTGTGACTAGGCACCTTGTGCCTTAAACCCACTGTTGCTCTAAAAGCGGCAATCACCGGACGACTTATGATAAGGAGAACTAGCCATCGAATAGGAACCCAAATTACCCTACTTCTTCTTAGACCATTTTCCACCATCTCTGCCACCCTTCTGTTGATCTCCACCCTAATTCAAATACCAAAACTTCTTACTCGTCTTCTCTCAATATCGGCTTGCTTCTTCTTTTCTTCTTCAATTTGCTGCATAGACACCACTAGTCTAGAGATTCCATATCCATGTTACACAAGGCAGACTTGCTCTTAAAATTAAATCACGGGACAACCTAGAAGCAAATTTTATCATTTTAGCCTTCATGCTAGACACTAACTCCAAAGCATAATGGGACAACTGATGGAATTTCAAGGCATACTCCTTCACAGTCATTTTGCCATGCTTCAATTTCATAAACCCCCCATCTTTATCCTCCCTCAACTCCAGAGGAATGAAGTGATCGAGAAAAGCACTAGAAAAGTTATCCCATAATGCCACCTCTGCTTCATCACCAATAGACTGGTCCCAGTCTTCACATAATTAATATGCTACATCCTTCAAATGATAAGCAACGAACTACACTCCCTATATATCAGTACCATGTATCACTCAAAATATCCTCCTCAACCCTAGTACTAGTAAAAATCAGAGGATTTAACATTCTAAACTTTGCAACCCGAGTAACCTCAGAAAAACTCATAGAAGTACCAGTAGGACTCAACTGACATGATTGAGATGTCACTAATTGAGTCAACACATGAATAGAACGATGGAACTCAACATCAGTATTATCTCTGGGAGGTGACTGGGCATAAGTGACAACTGCAGGAGAAGGATTTGTAGAGACAGGTGGAACTCTATGGGGTCAATCAGGAGCAGTGACCCTAGACCAGGTATGTACTCCATAAGGATGATGAGTTCTTTCCACATTGTCCTCAAGTGGGATGGAGGAGTTTACATAATTATCGAATCTTATAAGAGGCATGATCTGAAAGGTGAACAAATAGGGATTAGAGAAGTTTTCAACACCCTAGACTCTATAGCCCAAAACTAGATCACAAGAAAAGGAAATATTCCTAAATGTCTTGTATCCCCTTCCTTATATGTGTGGGACTCTACACACCCATAAAATAGGTTATACTCAATATGTCTTTGTGGACAACCAATTCAGCCTAAACCTAGTCTATTATACTAACTTTTTCATAACTTGAACCAGGGCCTAGCCATTACGGGAATCTCAAGTCCAACAAAGACTGGAGACCACCCCCTTTGCCTAGTCAAATGGAACACAATATTAGTGTACATACATAATATATATCATGTTGAGATAGAGAACAAGTCTTAGCATACAATTTAAAAAATTTATCCTAGATATGTAGCTCAACTATCATCAAAGGCTCCCACAGGCTATATGGGTTCATCTTTTCGGCTAAAAGGGCCTGGTGTTTGTTAGCCGCACAAACTGGAGAAATACAAAGAAAAGGTAAAGCTATTAAGGAAACTAGTTATCACAAATATATATATCAAATGTGACCCATGCACATGGTCATTAAGAAAAAACCTCACATCGACAAACATGAGTTTTCAATTTAAGTCATCTAAGACTCACATCTTCACGGAACCCCCACTAAGCCCAATTAAAGCAAGATTCACATAACCCACTTATTAATGTAAGAACCAACCATTAAAGCACACCATGGGTATCATGATACCCTTACACTGGAAAGCTTATCCCTATGCCATAACAATCACATTAACTAGGTGGAATGCCTCGACCCCCATTGCCATTAAATTAACCGTAGCCAACAAGTCCTTCAAAAATCTGAGATCATTGTTTAACCATTTATGCAATGCAATACTATAGGTGAGTAAGTCAAACCAAGTGACAATTTTAACAATTCAAAGATATTTACCCAAATATGTTGATGGAATACGATTATTCAAAACTAATTCCAAGTTTAAAACATCAATTTGGGGGAATAGCACCGACCCCTATTCAGATTCCCACACACATGCACTCCATTAGTTCAAAACATTTAATTGAAAGAATGAACAACTCATAAAAACCATGGAAAAAAGTTCAAGGACCAAACATTCCAAAATCTCTCAACCATATCAAAACCCATATTCAAATCCATACAATTAAACCATTTTAAACAGATATTTTTCATCAAATATGAATTAGGGAAGAGTAACATGCCTTAGATACACGAGAATATGAATGAAATTTACAGATTGGGACACAAAGGATGAATGCATGATGAAACCCTTATGCTTTCTTGAGGTTTTGAGTTTGAGAGTGAAATAATAACTTTTTGTTTCGTGAAAACTAATGAAAATAGGTTCATATAATATTTAAAGGTCGTTCATAGATGAAAAAACCTTACTATCCTTCATCATAGAGGAAATAAAACAAAACAACATTACTTTTATGTAGCGGTGTGGCACGCTGCCTATCGCCGAGGCTAACCTCTGTGCCACGTTACGTATCACGGAGATTATCCCCCATGAAACGATGTTTATCACAGAGATTATCCTACATTACATGCCTAAAATATGGAGGCTCACTACCTTTGAACTCCAAAATAACCCCGAACCTCTTCCGAAAATTATGAAACTCACCCAGATTACCCTTTTATCATTCTTAAGCACATCTCATGTCAAAAATTGATGTTTTAAACACAGGAAGGTCAAAAATAAAATGGACAAAATTTTAAGGGTGTTATACTACATTAACCTATTATTAATGGGTAAGAGAAAGAATCCACTAGAGAAGGAAATATGATAAATAAAGAAAACAAGATATGAGACTTATAGAACGTAGTCAGACCATAGTAACCCTAATCCAAAGTACAAATTAAAATACAACCAAATCCCAAAATACTTGTGTCATAAGTGGAAAAAGCATCTAATACATAATTAAATCCAAAATACATAAGCCTATCTTTGAAGTAAATATAGACAAGATAAAAATACAAAGAGGTCCAAAAGCATGCAAACTCTGGAGTTCACTCGTACCTCAAATATCAACTCATATAGCACAAACTTAGCTATTGTGAGTCATACTCAAACCAACATCTACACCAAAGGGAACAGTAGGAGTGATTATGATCCACTTGTATACATTAGGTATCATGGGCCAACTAAATAAAGTAAAAAACAATACAAGCAAAATATACTATAAATAAATCACATGCAAATAAAAAATTTCCCAAATGGTAGCTCACAGTCTCCACTAACAGTTATAATATATAAGACAACAAGGGAAGATACACATATTATAACTAAGGGAAATTAACTACATAAAAATAAGACACAAGGGTAAAGACAACATTGAATACAATGCAATGCAATCGACTGATGAAGTGATACTGTTAAATATAAGCCATCACATGAATTTTCGTATTCATCGAGACTCAAAGCTTCTAATAGGACCTATGGGATATTCTCCACCCGTATACCTTCACATATATAAATTCATCTCTCTAGATAATGCTCATGGATCAAAGGTTTTATACAGTGTCTGATTTACCTCTCTAACTAATGTTCATGTATTAAGGGTTTTAGAAAGTGTTTCTTAGTGGTACTAATTTCCATTAATATGAATGAACAAGATGAGGATACATTCTCATAACTGAGTTGATATGATGATAATGTTGGTGTAAGTGAGCTTCAAAGCTCCTCAATATGATAATAGTTATGATGTGATCCCTCCCCAGCACCACTAAAGTGAATAATCATATAAATATTAAAAATATCATCTTAAAAATCTCTTTCTCCGGTATTAGTATCATAGTAAAGGCAAATAATGTTCAGCAAGGCCAATATTATCTATTCAAGCCCCTCACGGGCAACATAAAAATAATAAAGGCAATTAAAGTAAGAATAAGGCCTACAATGTAAAATAAATCCCTTACTCGGGCATTACTATAATTATATTCTCTAAAGCACAACAATACACAAATAATACCCCAAATAGGCATACTATAATAATAATAATTCCAAAAATATTGATATCTTGTCTAAATTCTCTAACACATAGCATGCTTTACAAGAAAGTTTATCCTACCCAATCTTAAGAAAGTTAAGTTGTAACATACCTCAAAAAGTCAATAATCCAAGCCTAAGCCTTCAACATGGATCCTTTCCTTCATGAGCACCCTCAACATGAGCTAAAATTTTCAAAAACATAATACACATAAAAAAACACAAATGATACACATATTAGCTATATCTGAATTAAGCCAAAAATTAATTTGAAAATGAAAAGGGTAAAACCATAATTTTATTTTAGAAACATGTTCCAAAAGTCAAAAAGAGTATATTTGAAAAATCGAGTTGAAATGGAGTTCCATTTTGAGAGTTTACCAAATAATCTCCTAATTCTAGTTTGAAAATAAGATTAGATGGTGTTTTTGAATATTTTATTAATGGAAATTAATGGGAATAAGTGTTTAGAGATTACCCAAGCTCAAATGGTGAAGAAAATCCTAGAAATCACCCTTTCCCAAAGCTCTCAAGTCTAAAAATAGTGAAAATTGCAAAAATGGGGGTTTAATACTATTCTGTGAGCAATACCTCACGATAGCAGACTGCACCTTGCATCACTTAGGTCAACATTAACATAGGCTAGATTGTTCATCAAAATTGCTAAAGGTGGGCATTATGACTGCAATGATGAACCTAATCGGATCCACAAGAATACTTATCATGATCACATTCACCCCAATACGTTATTATTCTTTAAAATATCATTGGGGAATATGATGCGACTTGTGTCCACACGATTGCAATGATGGCCTAATGTACCAGATATTAGTTGTTGCACCAACTAAACCTTTAACCTCAAAGTCTCCAAACGGACCCTCAAGATACATTTAGGACCCTATAGAACTAAACTTTATATGTTACTTGTCCATTTTTGATGTTTTAGACTAAATTGCAATGTTAGATTTTTGAAAAGAGGTGGTTTAGAAAAAGTTAGCCCCTAGGACCCTTTAAAGGCTTATTTTGCTAGTTTTTGAATGAAGGGTCAAAATGAAAAATAGGCTTTAAACCTAAACCAACCTCTCTACTCATTCAAAATCAACATTATAAATCTAATGGAATAGTCCAAATCTCCATCTAGCTCTCGAAACTCAATATATTGACCAAAGTCAAACTTATAGCTTTTAAAGTTTAAAATGGTCTCAAACTCTCAAAAATCTCCTCGAAAATCATCAGAGAAAGTGTCAACCATCCCAATAATTGATTAATAACAAGTAACTACTAGGGGGAGTCCAAAATGGTCAAAACATATAAAAAGGAAAAGATCACAACAATGGTTGTTACATTATCTACCACTAAAATCCTATTTCATTATCAAACTAACAAAAATAAATAAAATACCTAAAGTAGAAGAAAGTTTGGTGTATCTACATCTCATATCATACTAGACATTCCAAGTAGCCTCCTAAATAGAGAGATGTCTCCACTAGACTTTCATCGTATTAATATGCTTAGATCTAAACTTCCCTGGTTGCTTGTCTAGGTAGCAATGGACTTATTATTAAAGGATAAATAATGGTCTAGTAAAATAAAATTCCAACGAATCATATGTACATCATCTGAATGATATTTCTTCTACATGGAAATATGGAATATAGGTTGAACAACTAACAGATATGGAAGCAAAGATATCTTATACGCAACCTCATCATACTTCTCAAGGATTTCAAAAAGGCTAATAAATCTTAGAATAAGCTTTCTTTTCTCCCAAACCTCAGAAACCTCCTAATGGGTGAACAAAAACATAATCTCCAACCATGAAAACAATATTACTAGCTTAATGGTCGGGATAAATCTTCTTGCCTACTCTGAAAAGCCACTAGCCTCTATTGAATCAGTCTCACATAATCCATCAAATCACTCAACAAATCTGTGTCCCAAGGTCTCACATCAAAAGAGTTAAACAATCCCAATAGGATAAATATCTCGATCCATATAAAGCCATTAAAGGTACTATCTAATTATTTGAATAATATCTGTTGTTTTAGGAAAACTATGCTAAGGGAAAGAATTGGTCCCAATAACTACCAAAATCGATCACACATGCTCAAAATATGTCCTTAGCACCTGAATAGCCCTTTTTGACTGACCATCAATATAAGGGTGAAAAGTTGTGGTCAAATCAAGTTGAGTACTCAACTAATACTACAAGGTACTCCAAACACCCGATCTAAATTGAGTACCTCTATCGTAAATAATAGGTATCATGACATCATAAAGTCGAACAATGTCCATAGTGTATATATCAACCAACATATCCTCATTATAATCAGTCCTCACAGGTTCAAAATGTTCTTATTCGGTCAACCTATTGAGAATCACCCAAATAAAATCATACTTCCCCAAGGTCAGGGGTATTCCTATATCAAAATCCATGGTGATTCACTCCCACTTTCGCTCGGGAATGGGCATCATCTATATTGTACACCCAGTCATTGATGCATTATACACCCAGTCATTAATGCTCATACTTTAAATATTGTCCATACTATCAAACTAATAATATTTATTTAGGTCATGATACATCCTAGTCTCTCCTGGGTGAATGGAATCCGTAGAACAATGAGCCTTCTCCAACATAAGTTATGCACTGATCCTTGGTACATAAACTCGACAACAAATCCTCAAAATACCATCAGAATCAAGAGATATCACTTTGGCCTCTCCACTGAATACTCTATAATAAATCACCCATAATTTATCATCATCCACTTAATGACCTCAAATTTTCTCAATCAAGTAACATATAGCCTCAGCAAAAGCTAAAACATGCCTAGGTAATGTAATATCAAGCCTAACCAACTAGTTAGATAAAATACTAAACCTCTAAGGGAAAAGGTAGCTCTATGGTCAAAAGATGAACTTAACTCCCCATACTCATCCCTTCCATCTCATGATATATACAACTATATTGACCTTACCCAATTGATAAAGAATAGTGAGATCATAATCCTTAAGCAACTCAAGCCATAAACACTGTGTCATATTAAGATCTTACTAGGTATGGATATACTAGAGGCTATGATGATCAGAAAAAATCTTATATTGTAACCTATACAAGTAATATTTCTACAACTTTTACTCAAAAACCACTATAGCTAACTCTAAAATCCCGAGTAGTGTATTTCTTATCATAAGGCTTCAACTAACTAGAAGCATACATATCACCTTGCCTACCTGAATTAACATGACACCCAAACCAATAATAAAAGCATTACAAAACCTGATAAACCCTATGACCTCTAGGGTAAGGTTAAGATAGGTGTCAAAGTCAATAACAATTTGAGCTTTTGAAAACCTTCTCATAAGTTTTCTACCATTTAAATACAATTTTCTTTTCAATCAACTTTTTCAAAGGATCCATAATAGAAGATAAATTCTATAAGAAATATTTATAATAACCTTCTAAACAAATGAATCTTTGAATCTCTAGATAAGAAGTAGGTCTATCCCAATCATAAATCATCATTATTGTCTAGATCGGCCAGAATGTCCTCGTTGGTCATTATATGACCCAAAAAGGTAATCAAATCCAACCAAGATTTTTCACTTAGAGAACTTGGAAAATAACTTCGCATCTAGCAACCTTTGATGTACCATCCTTAAGTGTTTTACACAGCCAGCCTTATTCTTAGAATAAACTAAAATGTCGTCTATGAACACAATCATGAAGGAATCAAGATACAGTAAAAATATCTAGTTCATCAACTCCATGAACATTATTAGGGCATTGGTCAACCCAAAAAATATGATCTCAACCTTATAATGACCATACTAAATCTAAAAGGTCAACTTTTAAAAAATCCAAAGCAGTAATCCTCAACTGGTGATATCTAAATATCAAATCAATCTTAGAAAACACCAAAGAACCTTGAACGTTGTTGAATAGATCATTAATTCAAGGAAGAGGATACTTATTCTTGTTGATCACCATATTCAATTTCCAATTTTCAATGCTCATATGCGTAGATCCATCATTCTTCTTCACAAATATGATTCAGGAACACCAAGGAGACAAGCTAGATATAATGACCTTTAAGGTTATTTTTCATATTTCTTCTTATGTTTGTTGTTAAGGCTTCTCCATATATTCCCCAAGACATTTATGAATTATTGGTACCAGCGGTTTGGTTACTGGGAAGTTCGTTTGGTTTTTAAAGCCAATTCCCTTTTTTGAAGTCTTCGTTGGTTCCAAATATCCAATGAGAAAAAACTATAGTAAAATGATCTAAGATACGAATTCCAATTGTACCAGAAGATTTGGAATATTTGTTTTTTCTAGGTAAACCTTTGGTTCAAGTCCAATGCACTCGAACTCGTTTTGACCTATTGGTCAAAAGGTGGAAAATAAGTAGATATAGGTGCGGGGCCAAAAATTGGTCTAAAAAACCTTGGATGGAAAATACAACTTTACCAACACATCTATAAAATCAAATGTAGTGGAATTACAAAGTTTATTTGTGAAAAACTGAGTCCAAATGGGTTTTGAGGGTCAAAAATAAGTTTTGACTTTGCTGGTGCTGTTGCATCGCGATCGCACGTGGCCTATTTCAATTGTGATAGTGCAATCATGGTTAGTAGGATTTTTATAGTGACTTCTCTTTACCTGGTATAGGTATATAAGGGTTCTATAGGCCGCATTTTGGCTATTTTGACCCATCTTTGAGACCTGGAACCCTTAATGAGTGTAATAACTCAAAATTAATTATTGTGGGTGACTTGAGATCTTTCTTGAAAACTAATATCATGATTTTCACCTATATTAAGGTAATATTTCATCACTTTATTAATGAATTTCTTGGTTTTTAACCCAAAACTCAAAATTCACTTAGGGCTTGATTTTAGGCCAAAGTTTGCTCTATCTGTATCCATTTTGAGGGTTTTGATTCCATAAACTTTATATCATATTGGGTTGACCTTGGAAACATATTTTAATAAGTGGGACCCAATTGGGGTTTTTGGTGTTATTTTTAGACCCGCAACTCAATAGTGCAATATGGGTATCGCTAGACTCGTATTGATGAGTAGCTTATAAAGTGTATGAACATGGTATTATTTTTGTATGTTGATTATTTTGTGATTGTTTTCATCGATGATATCTTCATTTATTCCAATAATGAGGCTAACTATGTGAGGCACTTGAGGGTCGTATATTAGAGATTAAGAGATAAATTTTTTTATGCTGAGTTCTCCATGTGTGAGTTTTGGTTGGATTATCTTTCTTTCTTGGGTCAAGTAGTGACAAAAAATGGTATTTTGGTTGATCTAACCAAGGTAGCGGTTGTTCATTAATAGGATAGACTTACTTATCCTATCATAATTTAGAGTTTTATTGGGTCAGAAGGCTACTATTAGAGATTTGTGAAGGGTTTCTCTTCTATTGTGGCTCCTTTGACCAAGTTGAATAATAATAAGATAGTTTTCTAGTGGTTGGATGACTATGAGAAGATCTTTTAAAAGCTCAAGAATGTTGATTTCGGCTCTTATTTGTACTTTTCCTAAGGATGGGATGGGTTTCACTATATTTTGTAATTGTTTTAAAGTTAGTTGTAGTGGTGTGTTGATATAAAAGGTTAAGATGATTTCTGATGCTTCTTGATATTTGAAGGTCCATAAGAATAACTACCCTATTAATAATTTGGAGTTAGTTTTGGTTGTGTTTGTGTTGAAACTATGGTGATACTAGTTGTGTGGAGTTCATTGTGAGATTTTTCTGGATCATTGTAGCTTTCACTACTTTTTCATTTAGAATGATATTAATATGAGACAACTTATATGATTAGAGTGTTCAAATAATTATGATTTCACTATGTTTTATTATTCAGTAAAAGCTTATATGGTAGCAGATGCCTTAGCTCGTAAGGCAACAATTTTAGGGAGTTTAACTTATCTTTTTGTGGAGGAGTAAGCTTTAGCCTTAGACATTCAGTCTTTGACTAAATAGTTGGTAAAACTTGATATTTAGATACCTAGGCATATTTTGGCATATGTTGAGCCTAGATCTATCATTGATGGAGCATATTGAGCTCACCAATTTGATGATGAAAAGTTGAGGGTGATTTTTGATAAAATATTGAATGGTGAGGTGAAGATGTCATCTCTTGATCTCGATGGTATTTTCATAATTTGTGGTAGTATTTGTGTGTTAAGAGTTGGTGAATTAATTAGAATAAACTTGGAGAAGGCTCATTGTTCAAAATATTCTTCCATGAAAAAATGGCTAATATGTTCCAAGACTTGAAGCAACACTATCAGTGGTTTGGGATGAAGAAAAACATTGTAGAAATTATGTAAGAGTGTTTGAAGTGCTAGAAAGTTAAGTATGAGCATCAGTGACTAGATTGTATGACGAGGTGGTATGACACAGAGGGTGTTTGTTAACAAGTAAAAGTGGGAGCAGATCACTGTGGGCTTTGTGGTTAGCCTACCCCTAACTTTGGGAAGATTAATTCCATTTGGATCATTATAGATATGTTGACTAAATTAACACACTTTATACATGTGAAGGTGACTTATAATGTATAGAAGTTGGTCATGATCTATATTTAACATATTTTTTGATTGCATAGTGTACATATTTCCATTATTTATGATAGAGGTATGAAGTTTACCTCTAATGTTTTGAGTTTTATATAAACTGAGTTGGGTACTCATCTTGATATAAGCACAGTTTTCACCGCCAGATGGATAACAATTAAGGTATTAGAGGACATGCTTTGAGCATGTTTTATGGATTTTGGTGGACATTGGGATGAGTTCTTTCTCCTAGCAGAGTTTCTTTGCAATAATAGTTACTATTCTATTATTCTAGTGAAACCTTTTAGGGTTCATATATGTGTTGATATATATCCCTCATGGAATTTTTTGATTTGTTTGAGGTTAGTCGTTAGGGCAATACTTTTTTGAGAGACTCGATGGATCGAGTGAGATTAATTTATTAGAGGCTTGTGTCTTCCTAGAGTAGACTTAAAAGTTACACTAATTGATGAGTTCACAATGTGTCATTTATTCTTGGTTAGAGGGTTTTTTGAAGGTATCACCTATGAAGGGTATGATGAGATTTGGGAGAAATGAAAGCTTAGTCTATGATTTATTAGGCATTTTGGGATTCTTGAGAAGTTTGGAGATATAGCCTATTGTTTAGATTTACCTCTAGACCTTTTAATTATTTATCTGGTATTCCACATCTCTATGTTGAAGCGATACTATCCAGATGATACTCTTCCAAACCGATAGGACTTAATTGCATTAGATCATCATTTGTAGTTTTAGGAGGAGCCTATTGCTATCCTAGATAGATAGACTTTAAAGTTTAGGTTCAAGAACTTTTATTCTATGAAGGTTTAGTAGAGACATCGCCCGATTGAGGAGGCTATAAAAGGTTAAGATTGATATGCCGAGTAGATACCCCAACTTTTTATCAATTATGATACTTTCTTTTCTTTATTAGTTCAAGGATGAAGTGTATTTTAGTAGTGGAAAATGTAGCAACCATTGTTTATATTCTTAGTTTTTTTATATTTTGACCATTTTACCTTTCTCCATAGTTGTGATATATCATTTATGAGTTGTGGAGATGGTTGGCACGATCAATAAGGCATTCGATAGTGATTTGAGTGATTTTTTTTGCATTTTGAGTAGCCTTGAAAGTGATTAGTTTGACTTTGGTTTATATTTGTCATCTAAGCATCGAATGGTGATTCTCTCTCTTTCATAAGATCCAAAAATTTTATTTTGGGCTAGTAGCATGATTAGTTAAGGTTATCTATATTTTGAGTTTTATGCAATTAGATGAGAAACTAGTTTAAATGGCTTAAACAGGTCCCAGGGGTTAACTTGTTGAAAGAAACCTCTTTTGATAAATCTAATGGTTCTATTGAGTCTAAAACATTGGAATTAGCTTAGTAGAATTATTGGTTTATTTCTACAGGGTCCTCAAATGCAAGGGTCTATTCGAAGGATTGTAATTATTTTTTTTAGCAGGCTTGATGAATCTAGTGTAGCCCATAATAATTCTTCATGTTTGCTGGGGTCCCTTCATGTTAGTGGCGAAGGAATTCTCTTGTTATATTGAATGTGAGGTGGTGGTCGTATTTGTGAAGAGTAAATTAGGGTCGGGTTAGGTTCTTGGTCATCACATTCGTGATTAGTCCACTGTGATCATGGTATGTATAGGTCATTTGTCTTTCCAAATGCAAGGGTTTAACCGTATTTGTAATTCAGTATTCACAAAAAGGTATATAGACCCCATTTTTAAGTTTTTGTCTACTTTTCTACATTATTGGAATTTAAAACCTTGGTTTGGTGTGATTTCAAGAGTTTCTTCATGAAACTAGTTTATGTAACTTTCAAAACCTCCTTTTTATCTTCAAAAAAACTTTAAAACATTAATTCTATACTTGGAATTGTGGGGTTTTAACAGGTAAAGTAAAAAAAATAGGTTTTCTTTGATTTCAAGCTATATTTCAACTTGTGTTTTTGATGATTTTCATATTTAGAATATTTAATGTAAGAGTAACATAATTCTACATTAGAATTCAAGTTCTGCCCATTTTTCCCTTTGGGGTTGATTGGGTTTGTTCTAAGACCACACAAAGAGGAAAAACTCTTGTTGAAGGGTCCAGGATCATGTTTTGGTTTTTTGAGGTAGGTTATGGCTTAACTTTTTCTAGACTAGGTTGGGTAGTAAATCATTCGTATAATGTTTGCGATGAGTTGAGATTTATCTTTTGAGATTATTATAAGATCATGTTACTTGTGTTAGGCCTTATGTGAATATTATTATTGATCTAAGAGACTATTATAATTGTGATGCTTGTATTGGGGTTACTATTAGTCTTGTTTGAGCATTATTTGCCTTTATTATTATTCTGAAACCAAAGTAGGGGCTTTAATTGATATTATTGATGTCTTACATGATATATTATTATGTTTGCACCATGTAGTGACATATTATAATTTACTGAGGTTTGAGAAGATTTGAGCTTATTTATACCATTATTGAGTTGATTCATTAGATGATATTGTTTGGTTATGAGCATTCATCTTTATTTCATTTATTCATATTAATAGAATTAGTACAATACTAATTTAGAAAGAAAATAAAACACTTAATACAATGAATTGACCAAGGGATGATTAGTAAGGCTGATTATGATATGAGATTGTAAAAGTACATGGGTTGCGATCCCCCCCCTCCCACAGGACCTGTCCTAGAAACTTGTGCTGGGAAGGTATATACAAGGTAATATTGAGACAATCCATTTCTAACTTACCAATGCGCTGCATCATTTGCATTTACCTTATGTGTTGGTATTGTGTAAATTTAGTCATTCTTTATATATTTATGTGTAGTTATTCTTATTGTTATTATACTTGTATAATTGTTAGGAGATGCAACTTGAGACGATTTGGGAACATTTTCTAGATGAAGGTGGAAGTGTACTCATAGTCTCCTTTACATATTTATTTTTCTGCTTTGCTCGGTTGGCCTATGATGTCTACTTAGTACAAGGGGACCACACATACCCCTACTTTCTATACCCTTTCGATGCAAATCCTAATTTGACTGCAGTTCATGAAGTTTGAGTCATGTTGTGATGAGGGTATTTGTAGTATTGATGAGATCCTCGTTTGGGGCATGATTCCATACTTTATCATATCAATCTTGTCTTTATTTTACTTTTGAGTGACAGAGTTGTGTATTTCTTTATTCTATGTTTGTATTAGTGTTCTTTACTTATGACACTAGATTTTGGGATTGGAGTTATATTTATTTCAGTTTTGAAGTAGTTTTATATGTGTTCCAACTTTATATAAAGTCTTGTATTTGGATGTTTTTTATCTTCTTGCTACAGTCCTATCTTTAGGGGGTGTTGGTATTACCTACTAAGGTTGGTTAAGGGTTTGTGTCATCATAAACCCGACTATCGGGTCATGACATAACTCTAAATTTGTAATCAGGGTTTTTCTCTTCAATGACCCTCATATATATTCTCTTAGAGAGACTTATATCTAGATTTTAGAACAAGTCATAACACGGTGTGTAACTCATCTCTTCATATTCCTCAAATGTAATAGACACTTGCTCATATGAGAGATCAAATCTTTCAACTTGTCTGACACAATTTATAAGTAAAATACATTATCACATGCATGTGAGATATGAATATAAATTTAAGATTCTTATATTTATAAGAATATTATAACAACCAAGTCATTTTACAATATAAATATAATATTATATCCTTGAAAATCTAGTGCCATAACATGTTTCTCTAACAAGTCTCTAGATATTGCCTTTGTAAAAGAATCAATTATAATTTCTTGTGCAGGAATGTATTGTAAATTTACTTCTACACCTGCTACTATGTCTATCATAAAGCTATAGTTCATGTCAATGTGTTTGGTCTTGCTGTGATACTTAGGATCCTTTGTATATATGATAGTTGCTTGATTGTAACAGTATAAAATCATGGGACCTAAGGATTCTTTGCAATATTCCAATTCTTAAAGAATCTCTTCAACCAAACCACTTCTTGTACTGTAGATGCATAAGTCAAAAATTTAGATTCCATGGCTGAAAGGGTTGTGTAATTTTTTTTACTTTTCCATCAATAGAACACCATTAATTATGAATTCATAATCAGAGATTGATTTTCTATCATACTAGTGACCATCCCAATCAGTATATGTATAACCTCTTATGAATAAAACTGATCCACTATAGCATAGTGAATAATATGTAGTTCCCTTTAGTAATCACAAAATTCACTTTAGGTCATTACCATGTTATCTTCTAAGATCAAATTGGTACTTGTTAACCAGACCTATGTCATAACAAATATCTAGGTGAGTACATATCATAGTGTGCATCATGCTTCCGACAACACTAGAATATGAAACTCGAGACATGTATTCATTTTCTTGTTCAGTCTTTAGCCTCATTTCACACTTAAAGTTTCCAGTAGTTCTATAGGAGTATCCATGGATTTGCAACTATTTATTCGAAAGTGTTCCAAAAGTTTCTTCATATATGTTTCTTGGGACAGGCTCAAAAACTTCTTCGCACATTCTCTTTGGATCTTAATACTAATATATATAGTCTCCTTTACCCATATATATTGCGTCAATTGACTTTTAAAGTCATAACTTGATAGGTTTTACATACTCCAAATTATTTTTAGCTGATAAACTATCGTCCACATAGAAGGATATAACTACAAATATTTCACATAGATGCAATGATCTTTATCGATCATGGTAAAATTAAATAAAATCTCCTCCTTATAAAAGCTCAAATACCACTACCTTGAAGACAAATTTAAGCCATAAATTAATCTTTTCAATTTACAAACTTTCTTTTCTTGGCCTTTAATAATAAAACCTACAAGTTGTTTCATGTAAATTTCCTTATTAAGTTCTCCATTGAAAAAAATTATCTTCTTGTCCATTTGGTGTCATGTTAAATTTAAACATATAGCAATAACTAAAAGTAAGTGAATTGAGGTAGACTTCACAACTGGTGGAAAACTTTTCTCATAACCTATTCTGGATTCTAGAGTAAAACCTTTTTCTACTAATTGTGATTTTGCATTTCTATTGATTCATCTGATTTTCATGTAATTTGAGAGCCTATTTCTTATCTATATCTTTGCATCCCTGAGGAAGGTCAACTAGATCCCAGATTTTGTTCGTTTTCATGGACTCTGATTCTTCTTTCATTGTCATTATCTACTCATCTATAAAGAGGGCTATAAAGCCTCAATCGTAAAATTAGGTTCATCCAATTCTGTGGGAAATATGAAGAAACATAATCTTCTATCTCATAAGATCATTTAGGTACTCCTTTTCTGGTACGCTTACGTAATTGAAGTTCAGATTCCTCCATGTGATATTTTGATATTAGAAACCATTTCTTGATCTAAGGGATTTTCAAATATATCAAATGGTATTGTCTGATCATCTAAATTTAATATTTTGTAAGGAGGCTCACTATCCTTAATTTCACCCTTTTGGGGAAAATCTTTATCTAGAAATATGACATTACTTGATTTAATTTTAGTATTACTTCAATCCTCCAATTCACTCATGGACACATACCCTTTGTAGTGTTTTTAGTATCTTATAAAGATACAGTTTTTTTCTTTTGAACTCAGTTTAGAAAATTCACCAAAATTATCTTTAATATATGCAGTACAACTTCAAGGTCATAGATCATTAATGTTTTGTTTATGATCAGCCCATAGTTCATAACAAGTGAAATATTCTAATTTAGAAGGCATTTTATTTAATATATAAAATTCAGTCAATAATGCTTCTCCATAGAAAGAGATTAGTAAATTACAATGTTCCATCATGGACCTTGTCATGCTTAATAATGTCCTGTTCCTTCTTTCATCTACACCATTTGTTGAGGCGTATACGAAATAGTAAACTATTTGATAACTCCCTTTTATGTACATAATTCTTCAAACGATTTTTACAAATATTCATGACCTCTATCGGTTTTTAAAGTCTTTATACTTTTATCTAATTGACTCTAACTTCAATCATATATATTTTTTTTCATAACCTTAATCCATCGTGAGTGACACCCACTCTAATCCTCTGATTGGAGAACTATCTAAAAACACAAAATATACAACACTAAAAGACTTAATCATTTTCAAGAGAACAAAACTAGTTCATTTAATGACCAATATCTCTAACAATTCAAAAATCAATGTGAAATAACATCATAAATTTTAAAATAGAAAAGGGCCTAAAATGCACTTCAACTTTGAAAAAAGGTACAAAAATGCCCTTTGTCTACGAATTGGCCCTAAATTACCCTTCTCGTCTACTTATTGGAATTAAAATTCCCTTCCCATCTACCTATTAGGGCTATTTTGTCCTTTTATTTAACAAATCAATTTAGAATGATAAAAATTTGAAATTGTCCACTATGTATTTGGTTAATATAGTCTTCCAAAGAGGAGAAAGGAAAGCCTCAGGTTTATCTGAATCTTAGCTCAATATCATTTGTCTATTTATAATGTAAGAGTTTATTACTGCAGAACAATTGTAGGGGGTCTCATACTACTACACCGTGGTGGTTTTCATTACTTGCACACAAATAAATATTAGTTTAATGAAACTTCAAATCTCAATCTCACTACAAGCTGGTGAGGCATAATTTGAGAATACTGTGAGCTAAGCTTAATTATTAGGTTGATAGTATTATCAGTAGCTGAAAATATTCAATACTTGCTTAAGTATTTTCACAAAAACATATGACAATAAGCAAAACTGAGGTAGGGAAGCTCTCTTGTTCACATCCTGATGTGACTTACAAACAGAATAAAAATAATCAAACAAAGAGACTTATATCAGTCACACACAATATTGCATCAAAAAATACAATGAAATGACAAGCAAAAGACCGCAAATGGAATTATATGTTTTACCTCAAAGGTGAGCCAGAAAGCATAGTTGTGGACTAATACCTGAACTAAGGGGTCATTTGGTAGGAGAGATAAGGATAACTAATCTTTAGATTAATTTAGAAGAGGAGATTATCCAATGTTTGGTTGAGACAAAATGAATGAAATAACTCATCCTGGATTAGTTATTTCGGGATTGTAATGTTTTTCTTATCACTCCTTAAGGGTGAGATTAATAATCCCAGGATATCAGTGGATCAGGTTATTAGGTTTGAGTGGGTTTCAAAATTTTAAGGGAAAATTAACTATTTTAATTAATTATTAGTTGTGAAATTAAAAAATCCATGTCATTAAAGAGTTGGGGATAAATTGATCGGTTAAATAAAAGAGAAAATAGCCCCAATAGACAGGTACGAAGGGCATTTTTCGCCAAATAGTTAGACGAGAATGGTATTTTAGGCCCAATAGGTAGACGGAGGTCATTTTTACACCATTTCACATAGTTGAAGGGCATTTTAGGTCCTTTTCCAATTTTTAAATGACCCTAGAAACTGAAGATCATCGTGCTAGAATATCTAACTAACATAACCATGGGTACAACCCAAAAACAAATCAACAAGATGTAAACATGATAGATCCATAACTTCCCAAAAGATGATTGCTCTTGGATTTGACTGCGATCTACAAATGAGGTCTCATATAATCCACTAGATTATACACTACAATCAATAAAAGAAGAGCACAAGATAGTATTAGTACAAAACCACTATGTACTGGTAGGTCATAGGCCAACTCAATATAATTAATATGAACATGTAAGCAATAGTTTGTAAGCAAGAAGTAAAAACATGTCATCTTTAGCAATTATGTATTTAACCAAACTTTCGACCACTATTACACTTTAGCCAATCAAGTCAAGTAAATGAACCAATTATCTTTAAGAAAATAGTACTCAACTCAAGTCAACGGTAGAAAGATCTCAAAAAAATAATTCAACTTATCAATTTCACATAAAAATACATTATTATTATTGTATATTAAAAAGTATTAACTCATCTCAAGGAAATACCAAACAACTGGATCACACAAGGATCCCAAGTATAATGAAAAATCCAATGTAACTCGGTTTACTCAATGAACTATAAAAGTTTGTTATTTATGGTGTACACACATGCTTTTGGTCAAATAAACGCCTACTAGTCATGGGCTGCAGACAATCCATGTACCATATAACCCAGACAACTAGTATCTACCACCCTTATCACAAAGCAAATGTTATACCACCCTTATTCCAATATTTTTACATGACCCAAACCTGGGCCTAGTTGTGTCGGGTACCTCAAGCCCAACTAGTACTGGAGACCACCCCCAATACCAAAATCATAACTACCCTACTCCCTCTGACATTCCGAGCATATAACAAGATAAAAAAATAATAATTTGAAAACATAAGATGAAGTCTATAACCATAACAAAACTGTAACAACCAAGTATCCAACCAATACAAATCCTAATGTCAATACCAATACCAATTCTAACACTAATACCAACACTGCCCGTGCCCATAGTAATCTAAAAAAGCCTCTAACCAGAATTAAAGAATATCTAGTCGGGACATGCCCCCGACCATCGCCAAAACAAAAACCAAGGAAATAACAACAATGGAAAGAAGTCCATAGCATGAAATGGATCCCTCTGGAGTATGAAAGCTCACCACTTCAATCTAACTCAAAGGTTTCCTCGAATCCAAGTCACTAAGCTTGAAGAAAGGTACTATGGTGGGTCCCTACATCATATGGGGATACATCACACGAAGACGATTAGTCGAGTGAACACTAGCATATTACTCAGGTATAAAGGTAAAATAATGCAATCATTTGACACCAAATCTAATAACCATATGCAATAATATATATATATATATATCATGTCGGGATTGGAAACAAGGTTTAGAATGCATTTAAATCCTTAACCTGGGTTGTTTAGCTTAACCGTCATAAAAATCCACCCACTAGCTAAATGGGTTCAACTCTCCATGCTGAAAGGGCACTAGTTTGTGTTAGCCGCACGAACTAGGGGTATCAAGGAAGACTAGGGAATGCCCTAACCCCATGTCAATCAAGATACAATCATATCCATAGTGTGAACCATGCACACAGGAAATCAAAACCAAACCTCATGAAGACAATCACGAGTTTCCAATGTTCGTCCTTCAGACCTACACCTTGACGACTAACTATCACAACCCCTATTATTGCCCTATTAAAACCTTTAGCACATTACCAAACCACCATCTCAAGGAGCGAATTATAAAGGCATTATAAAGTGGTATCATTATACCGACTATAACTTGCAAGCAATGTCATTAGCCAATACTTAAGGGATTCCCATGTACCCGGCTGACTCCATTATTAAAATCACTTGCGGGATTCCCATATACCCCAAAAGGTTTTTAATTCAATTCAATTTAAGGCCTCGAAGCCCACTTTAAAGTCATCAATCAATCATTAACATTTTTATGCCAAGCCTTAGTTCAAAACAAAATTCAAACTTGTGACAATATCATTCGCATTGACGATTTCACAAACATATTGAGGGCATTTCATTATCAAAGCCAAAATCATCAAATTTAGGGTTCAACCTTAACTCCTTAATTAAATCACTATTCCCATGCACCCACATTTGCAAAACCATAATTAAAAACATGCATAGTTACAATTTAATCCATAGAAAATAATATCTAATGATATGCATTGAAATTCCTTAACTTTGGCTTCAAAACCACTATTAATGATTCATTAACAATGCTTTAAACATATGATTTTAGTAAACTAACAGTGAGGGAAGTGTCACATGCCTAAATTACAAAGATTCACAGAGAAAATTGATCCTCCTTAAGTCCTTAGATGACCACTTTGGAGAACCCTAGCCAATTTTGCTTGAGAGTATTTTGAGAGATTAAAGAGGATGCTTAATCTTGCAAAGTGTGGAATAGATGACAAAAATATGTTATAGGGACATAGGGTCTTAAGTTCTTTACGTAAGAAATGACTACAGTTCCCTCAGATAAAAACTATAAAAACACCGCAGGTGGTTACGAGTAGACACCTTGACTCGTGACCACAACATATAAATCGTACCCATGAGTTATCACCGAGACAGTTAGTTGGACACCCATACATTGTCCACCATACAACTCCATTCCCCACTCATGACCTTACCATACGACTCGTATGGTCTAGTCGTATCCAAAAGAGAACCCAAGGGGTTCGATATTGGACAACATATGAATCAATCCTACCACTCATAACCTATCCTCATGTCTCTTAATGAGCAACTCATACTCAGATCCAAGCCAAGCTACTAAATTTTTGATTTGATAAAGGATCGTCATAATGACTCTTTACCACCTTTAATGACTCATACCACCAAGTCGTTACCACGACCCAAAACATAACCACCACCTACTAGACACCTAGAGACTAGGGTCACCTTACCCGTACCCACACCAAATGACTCATATGATGAGTCGTTACTAGGACAGCGAGCTCAAAGCTCAAGAATTTTCCATGGCCAAAATCCAGGGTGTTTCAATTCACTTGGATCATTTATCCTCGAATGATGGGACAAAGCATTGACTGCCACGATTAAACCCCCAAACACCTCTACTTTTACTTTTAAAACAAAAAATTAGAATACCAAGGGATTCACAATCTATCTTTAACATAGACAGAAAACAAAGATGTTAAGAGCAACACATACTTCAAGCACGATTTTCTATAATGAGAAATAAGAATGGATACTTGGATTTCATGTCCTTTTTAGCTTCCTATGTAGCCTCTTCCACCTTGCGGTTCCTTAATAAAACCTTTACCGAAGATATGTCCTTGGTCCGCAACCTACTAACCCGCCGATCCAAGATCTCAACTGGGACCTCCTCATAAGAAAGGGAATAAAAAATACCAATATCCTTGATAGACATAATTTACGACAAATCACCCACACACATCCTTAACATCAAAACATGGAATGCCGAGTGAATGGAGCTCAAACTAGAAGGCAACTCCAATTCATACGCTACATTGCTAGCACTTCCCAAAAATAAGTATGGACCAATATATCGGGGACTAATCTTCCCCTTCTTGCAAACCACATTATTCCCTCATGGGAGATACCTTTAAGAACACCCTATCCCCAACCTCAAACTCTGAATTTTTATGCCTCACGTCTGCATAGGACTTATGGAAACTTTGGGCATCTTTAAGCCTATCCCGAATCACCTTTACCTGCTTCATGAATTGGTGAACAAAATCCATACCAAATATCTCTGCCTCTCTAACCTCTAACCACCCAATAGGAGACCTACACCTCTTATCATACATGACCTTAAACGAAGCTTTCCCAATGCTAGAGTGCAATAGCAATAATAACAACATAACCAATGTATTCTCATATAGTGGGGTCTGGGAAGGGTAAGTATACACAGACCATACCACTATCGAAGGTGAATTAGAGAGGCTATTTTTTATAGACACCTGGATTAGAACCGATAACAGTATGACTAACACAAAAGATGAGTGTATGTAAAATAGAACGGTATGCAAAAAAAATCTAACACCGCTTGCCAAAAGATAATACTACATCCACAAGATAATACTAAGAACTATCTAAACAAAACCATAGACATCATACAAAACCATGAAAAAGAAACTTTAGACACAAAAGAATGCTCCCCTACTGTTATCGATGCACTCCCACCCCCTAACCCTCTACCCTAATTCACGTTCTCCATACCTTCCTATTGAGGGTTATGTTCTTCGTAAGCTGTAACTACTCCATATCATGCCTAATTACTTTCCTTCAATGTTTTTTCAATCTATATCTACCCCTCCTAACACCAGCCATAGCCAGTGTCTAACACCTCTACACTGAATCATCAGATCCCCTCCTCATCACGTGCCCAAACCAACGTAACCTCACTTCTCACATCTTGTCCTATATCAAAGCAAATCCTACCTTCTCACGAATAATCTCATTCCATACCCTATATTTCCTAGTATGTCCACATATCCATTGCAACATTTTAATATCCACCAACTGTAACTTTTGTAAGTGGGAGTTCTTAACTGAACAACATTCTTCTCCATGCAACATAGCCGATTAGACTACAACTCCGTAGAACTTACCTTTAAGCTTTGGGGGCACCTTCTAATCAAATAAAACTCCTGAAGTAAGCCTCCATTTCAACCACCCTTCCCTAATACAATACATGACATCCTCATCAATCTCACTATTGCCCTAAATCATAGTGGCCCAAACGTCCAACTTCACAACCACTTTAGCCTCCTGTGACATATCACTAAACCTACACTCCAAGTAATCCATCTTGAATTTTCTTAACCAAAATCCTTAATACTCAGGCGTTTGCCTCCAAATCTCCAACTTATCATTAAATCCTCCCTAAGTCTCCTCAATCAGTACTATATAATCTACAAATAACATCCACTAAGGCACCTTCCTCGAATAACCTTCAGCTTCTCCATGGCTTGGTGAACCAAATCAATACCAAACATCTCTGACTCTCCAACCTCAAACCTCCCAATAGGAGACCTACACCTCCTATCATACAAGACCTCAAATGGAGACTTCCCAATGCTAGAGTACAATAACAACATACCCAATGTATTCCCACATAGTAGGGTCTGGGGAGGGTAAGTATACGCAAACCTTAACACTACCTCAAGTGATGTAGAGAGGCTATTTTTGATAGATACCTAGATCAGGACTGATAACAGTATGACAAACACCAAAGATAAGTGAATATAAACTAGCACGGCATACAAACTAAACTAACACCGGTAGCCACAAGATAATACTATATCCACAAGATAATACTAAGAACTATTTAACAGAAACCATAGACGTCACAGAACACAATGAAAAAGAAACTTTAGACATAGAACAACGCTCCCTACTATTATTAACGCACTCTTACCCCCTAAACCTGTACCCTAATTTGCGTCCTCCATACCATTCTATTAAGGGCCATGTCCTCCATAAGCTGTAACTACTCCATATTATTCCTAATCACCTTCATCTAATGTTTCTTCGGTCTATATCTACTCCTCCTAAAACCATCCATAGCTAGTGTCTCACACATCTACACATCCATAGCTAATAATGTTTCTTTAGGTCATAATATATCTTATTGGCTCCTGGGTGAATGGCATCCCTAGAACAATGAGCCTTCTCCAAGATAAGATATGCACTGATTCTTGATATATATACTCGACAACAAATCCTTAAAATACCATTAGAATTAAGAGATGTCACCTTGGCCTCTCCACTGAATACTCTATAATAAATCACACTTAATTTCGCATCATACACTTGATGACCTTAATTTTTCTCCATCAAGAAAGATCTAGCCTTGGCAAAAGCTAAAATATGCCCGGGTAATGTAATATCAAGCCTAACCAAATTGTTAGATAAAATACTAAACCTCTAAGGGAAAAGGCTGGTCTTGGGTCAAAAAATGAACTTAACTCACCATACTCACCCCTTCCCGCTCAAGACATCTACAACCCCATTGACCTTACCCGATTGATATAGAATAGTGAGATCATAATCCTTAAGCAACTCAAGCCATCGACACTGTGTCATATTAATATGTTAATGGGTATGGATATACTAGAGGCTATGATGATCAGAGAAAATCTCACAATGTAACCCATACAAGTAATGTTTCTACAACTTTTACACCAAAACTACTATGGCTAACTCCAAAATTTTGGGTAGTGTATTTCTTCTCATACGGATTTAACTAACCAGAAGCATACACATCACCTTGCCTACCTGTATTAACAAGACACCTAAACCAACACTAAAAGCATTACAAAATTAATTATTGTGGGTGACTTGGGAGCTTTCTAAACATCTAATATCACGATTTTCACCTTGATTAAGGTAATATTTTATCACTTTATTAATGAATTTCTTGGTTTTTAATACAAAACTCAAAATTCACTTAGGGATTGATTTTAGGCCAAAGTTTTCTCGTCTGTACCCATTTTTTTGCGTTTTGATTCCATGAACTTGATATCATGTTGGGTTGACCTCAGAAATGTATTTTTCATAAGTGGGACCCAATTGAAGTTTTTGGTGTCGTTTTTAGATCTGAAGCATAATAGTATAATATGGGTATCGCTAGACTAGGATTAATGAGTAGATTATATTTTTATAGTGTGATGGTATTTTGGGGATTGTAAAGTTAAGATGGGGGCTTGGAGAATGATTTAAGGTTTTGCGGTTCAGCCTTGAGGTAGCCTTCTACCTACTCTTCTTCAAAGATGACGTGTATTATATCTAGCATGTAAGATGAATTTTATGATTGATTATGAGTAGAAAAACTTAGTATTGATTGCTAATTTCTTTAGGATTAGATAAGGGTTTTGGACCCATAAGGTAAAATGCTTAGTACCTTTTAGAATCCTATTACCTTCTCCTTAGATTGGACTAATTGATAGCTTGAATATGATATGATGCTAGGTTTGGGATGTGGTTTAAGTGTTGGAATCATAGCTAGTGTGATTAATCTTAGTTGTTCTAGTCTAGTGGTCTTGGAACCATAATTTGGGTGGAGTTGACTCGAATGCCCATGTTTCTAGATAAAGTTCCTATCTTAGGATTGGTTATGACATACTTGACATCTAGAAGTTGAATAAGATACCTTATCCTAGTTGGGGAATAGTTTGCCTAATTATGAAAATTAAGGATTAAAAGTGTGATCGTCAGACCCAGTTAGGTCAAGACTTGTGTTAGTCATTGGTGACTTAGTTATGGATGTATGGCCTAGTTGAGACTAGTGAGCCTTTAGAATAAGCTTACCTCATGACTTGGTAAATTGTGATGATATTCCCCTGAATTATGACTTATTAATTATGGCTGTGATATTCCTTATGGAATTCATATTGGTCCTTTAGAGATGATATTCCTCTTAGATATGTTATTTGGCTCATAGAGTTGATACTTCCTCTTAGACTTGATATTTGGCCCATAGAGATGTTATTTCCTCGTAGACTTGTTATTTGGCCCATAGAGATGTTATTTCCTCTTAGACATGATATTTGTCCCATAGAGATGCTATTTCCTCTTAGACTTGTTATTTGGCCCATAAAGTTTCTATTTCCTCTTAGACTTGATATTTGGCACATAGAGATGTTATTTCCTCTTAGACTTGATAGTTGGAACACAGAGATGGTATTTCCTCTTACATATGACAAATGATATTTAGAGATGATATTTCTCATAGTCATGATATATGACCTATAGATATGAGATATCTTATAGATATGACATGTTTCATAGTTATAAGTTATGCTTCTTTGATGCATTATGCCTCCTAGAAGTGAGATGCCTCCTATATGCGAGATGATTATAGATATACTTATTAGTTTATAGAGATGTCATGCCTCGTGAATATGCTATGGATTATAAATATGAGATGGTTTATATACATGGTTATTGATATGAGTTCTGGATACGTATGTGGTCCAAAGGCAATGGTTATCATATTGTGATTATTTCGGACATATTATTGGGCCAAAGGTAGTGTTATGATATTGATTGGACCCGGGAAGTAATTATCCTTATGAAGGATATGGTTGTAGTTTATGTGTGTGTATATATATATATATTTATATACAAATCTCTCTGGTATGGGACGGAGGAAGATGCGGTATATTACTTATGACTTTATTGATTTGGATACTAGTTATGACACATATAGATTTGGCACATTCATGATTATTATATGATAACTAATATAATTCTAAATGAAATATGATCTTACTATTGTTCTTCCTAAATAAGCATTAAAACCCATTTTTCACCTTTAAAAATGGATTTTTTTACAAAAATAATAGCCTAACATAATAGATAACTTCAATATATACAAGAGGTTAATAATGATATTTTAAATATTTGACCAAGAAAAATTCTTGCTCATGACTTGACACTAATACTTACCCTAGTCATGAGATATTTCAACCCTTTCTATGCTTTCATAATAATTTAGTCCTGAAGATCACTCCGATCAATAGATTGGAGATTACTGTTATGATGATATTAATACCCGGCAAGACTAGAGGATATGCTATGATGATATGTTTACCCAGTAAGGTCGGAGGATACTATTATGATAATATTGATACCCATTAAAGTCGGATGATACCGTTATGATGATATTGATAATGCAAGGTCGGGGGATACTGTTATGATAATATTGATACCCAACAAGGCTAGAGGACACTATTATGATGATATTGATACAGGACAAGACCAGAGCATATTGTAATGATGATATTGATACCCGGCAAGGCTGGAGGATGTTGTGATGATGATATATATTCATAATTCGAGTTCGGAGGATGGTTGTGATATTAATTGTGTTCCTTGCATTCATTTTTACATGCGTATAGCCTATCACCAGTATGCACCTATGTATATCAGCTAGTATAGGACAGTTGAATAGATATTTGTAATGAATATGCCTTATGTTTTTGTGTACTAATTGAGCCTTCTAAGCCTGGGGCGGTGAGGGATCGTATTGTCTTAGTTAGTTATTTGGTTATCCAAAATAGCTGGTTACTCATGTTATTATTTATATTGTTATTATAATTATTATGATCATTATTATAGCTAGTTTTTGATAGATTGGTCATTGATTCTATAACAATTTAAGGTACGTTTCTGGACCTTTCTATCTTCCAATACCATTACTATGCATGATTAATTCATAATGAGATAAATGGATTAGAAACCTTGAGCATGTCAGTACTAAATCTTAATAGGATTATAATGAGGCCTTAAAATGATGGTTTGATGATCTAGGTTGTGCTTTTAGATGACCTTACATATATTTATACTTATATATATCTAGCTATATCTGACTATGGTATTACCATATATCCCTTTCTTTATTTGTTTAGATTGTATATTCACTCCTTGGCCTTGTATATTATAATATATTCTTCTTTCGCTCTTTCTTTGTATATTGATTGGGGATATATGGTATAGTATTGAGATTTATGCGTATGAATGGAATTGGATAGTTCATCCTTGATACTTAGTCCTATTATGTTAGTCTTTTGGACATGAATAGAATAGGCTATTTTTATTATCTCATTGGATTTGTTATAAGATTGCTGGACATTGAGGTGTAGTTTCTATTTTGTTTATATCATTTGGCTTTGTTATATGATCTGCTTTATCTTTGGAGCTCAGTTGGCAGTTTCCTATTGAATACTATTTTTTTGGTACTCATACTACACTTTTGTAGCATGCAGATCATAGTATGGGTAATTTCATTTAGTATGTGCATCATGCGGATCAACCATGGTTTGGAGACTCGGAGTGAGCTCCTAACATTCGGATAATTACTTATCTCCCCCTTATATATTAGACTAGTCTCTATATTGTATGTAGAGATAAATTGTATCAATGTAATTCTATTGATATTTAACTCTTGTACTCTGATTATATTAGAAGCTCTTGTACTGATACCACCAAGTTTTGGGGCTTTATTATGTATTGATCTTTATTTCATTTATTTCATATTGTTTTCTTTATATTATTGAGTAGTCCGTTACTAGCCATTCCTGATTATGGGTTTAGTTTTCCTACCAGTGCATTATAGTAGGCGCCATCATGACCTAAGAAATTGGGTCGTGACACATGGTCTAATGAAACTCTTACTCAACAAATTGATGTTGGGTGTATTTACACGCCTAAACACCATAATTTACCCATGTTATAGCTAAGTTTTGAGGATAAAATATATAATTCCTGCACTTTTAGTCCATTTTCCTGTAAGTGAGCTAACCTACGTGATTAGCATGTTTTCAGGTATTAATGATGAAGATTTCAGAACTTTGTGGACCTTTGGGCAGCAAAGGAAAACTTCACAGAAGAGGGAAGACAGCTTTTGGAAGCTTATGGACTGAATGTGACGCATGGAGAAATTGTCCCGGGCAAAAGCAGTATTTTTAAATACATAGGGGTGCAACAGTAACTTAATAGGACTAGGACAAGGATCTTATAAAAACCCTATTTGCTGAATTTTTCAGCATTCATTCATTCATTGATTGATTCATTCATTCAGTCGACACTTTTAGTATTATTCACGTTACAATTTCTGTAACTTTAACACCGAGAAACACGCTACATATTTGGGGAAGACGGCTAAGAGGAAAAACGTCATCCCTCTTTGACGTTAAAAGCATCCTCTCGCGAAGATTGTTCTAGTTTCGGTATGATGATGATGATGTCTTCGTTGTTTTCCTTTACAATCATGAGTAGCTAAACTTCTCTATTAGGGTTATGGAAGCCTTTTGATATACTATCTATTACTATGAGTTTGTGAATTCTTGATGCGTATGCTACTTATATCATTACTCTCTTCGTTTTAATTAAATTCTTGTGGTTGCAAACATATAGAATACGCCATTATAGCATTAACTTGTTCGACAGAAAAGTTACATGTTTGGAAAAGAGAGTGTGACAAGGAAATAGGGCTACCAACCCCTATTTACACGTTAGTGCCGTAACTGGGTTAACCTCTTGGAGAGTTCGTACCATTAGTTATACGCTTTAAGCTCGAGAGAGTTAAAGTGAAATAATCCTTGATGGTTGAGAAACACTAGGATTTACCATTAGAATACGAATCTCTATAAGTGCATGTATGTTTGAATTCCGCATTACTCATAGTTAATAGATACGTAGAACTCATAAGGTGGACATAACCCTAACTTATTTTTCTCTGTGATTAAATCTTACTAAATCAAGCATTCTGTTGTTACTTCCATAGTATTAATTCACGCCAAACCCAATCCCCCCTTTTCCGTGGAATTTTCGATCAACAGTCTACTAATAATTGCAACACTTAGTGACCAAGTATTCCCTGTGGGATTTGACACCCAACCCAGTTGGGTTCTCTATTTAACAGCGACCGCTTACACTCTTACGAGAGCTGTAGTTTGGGCGTTATCAAATTTTGGCGCCGTTGCCGGGGAATACGGTTGTCAACTAAGTTTGTGATAGTTACTAGACCCTTTGGTCAAAAATTCTCAGATTTTACTTTTAGTTGTTGTTTTTGTTTTATTCAGGTTTGTTTGAGTGCATGCCAAACACTCGAAGTTCAAGTCAACCGTTATTACCTATCAATCCTGAACCACATCTTATTGGCAGAATGGATGCACAACGTGACATTGAAAGAAGAGTTGCTCAATAGGAGCAGGCTAGATTAGCTGCGTTGGCAGTTGCTCAAGTACATCAACAGAATATTGATAACCCAGGGCGAGCAACAAATCCTGATGATGAGGACCTGGGTGATGATTAGTTACTGAATCCTAGGCGTACTGATGAGGTGGCGGCACCTATGCATAGGAGGGAACGTCAAGCTAGAATGAGACCTGATCACCGAGATGTGCAGGCTCCTTTTGATGATGATGATGACGATCTGGATGGAGTTGGTGCCATAGGGGATATTATTCCTCCACCCTTTGCACCTGGAGCCAAGTTTAATATCACTAGCACCATGATTCAGCTATTGCAGCTTAAAGGTTTATTTGGTGGACTTGCAGGCGATGATCCGAATATGTATCTGGTTAATTTTATTTCAACATGCAAGTCGTTTGACAATCCAGGAGTTAGGAAGAATGCAATTCGGCTGCGCTTATTTCCATTGTCTCTATCTGGGGAGGCAACTCTATGGTTGAACGGGCTAACTCCTGATTCCATTACTAATTGGAGGCAACTAAAAGACGCTTTCCTAGAAAGATTCTTTCCGCCATCCAAGAGATCCCAACTACGGGATGAGATCAGCAATTTTCGACAGCTTCCAACTGAAGCTCTCCACGAAACATGGGAGAGGTTCAAGAAGAAGCTTATACGGTGCCCAAACCATCAGATGACGAATATCCACTTGATGGAAATATTATATAGGGCTCTGAACTCAGTGACAAAGCCAGTGGTTGATAATGCTACAGGTGGGTCATTCATGGACCTTACTTTTATTGAGGCAAGTGATATGCTGGACCGTATGACAAAGCAGAGTAGAGCCTCGCATACCAGGGATGCTGAGGTAGCAAGATCTACTTTATTTATTGGCATGATTGCAGAGCAGAGGCATAGACAAGAGGAACGTGACCAAGATATGGCTCACATGAAAACGCAGATGGATCTTCTTAACAAGCATTTATTATCAGGAAAGACCGAAAAGGTTAAAGCCGTTGTATCACAGGGAAGATATGATTCCGATTCTGAGAGGGAAGCAAATTACTTGAATAATCAGGGGGGTTTCCGAGGCAATGCCCAAGGAAACCAATGTCGGAACTATTATGATAAATCTGGTTACAAGGACCGCGATCAAGGTGGTTGGAAGAATAAGACTGATAGGAGTGGTTTGTATGTTTCTCCTGGAAACCGTGAGGCTGTGGCATCTGGCTCTGGAAAGATGTCCATGGATGATATGATGGCTAATCAATTGAAAGGGATGGAGGCAACCAATATGGGCGTTACTGAGGTAAAGAATAATTTGTCATCAATAAATTAATTGGTTGACTCGCATTCTACTACAATAAAACAGCTGGAGCAACAATTGTGTCAATTATCAGTGGCATTCAACCAAAGAAAGTTTGGCACGCTACCCAGTGACACTATGCAAAACCCAAGGAATGACGGATCGTGTATGGCTATTACTACCCGGAGTGGTAAAGTGTTGGAAAATCCATCCAAAGGCAAGCAGGTGGTTGATGATATAGCAGAGAATGTTGATAAAGCAGAGTTTGAAGATGCCGTACAAGTTGAAGTGAGTGCTCATGATGTTACACCTAGACGTCACCAGCCTGAAAAGAGTGATAATCGGAAGCAAGATAAAAAAGAAGTGGTGGAGAAAACGATTCCTCTTCCACCACCACCTTTTCCTCAGAGATTGAAGAAGAAGACTGATGACACTCCTGAAAAGGTTGATAATCGGAAGAAAGATAATGAGAAAGTGGTGGAGAAAACGATTCCCCTTCCACCACCACCTTTTCCGCAGAGACTGAAGAAGAAAGCTGATGACACCAGGTTCAGTAAATTCATGACCATGTTGAAGCAGCTGACTATTAATGTTCCGTTGGTGGGGGCGCTGGAACAGATGCCTGGGTATGCTAAATTCATGAAGGACCTATTGACAAAGAAGCGGGCAGCAAGTTATGAGCTGGCAGATAATGTTCATCATTGCAGTGCAATCGCTACAAGATCTTTAGTACAGAAGAAGGCAGATCCTGGTGCTTTCACTATTCCTTGCACGGTTGGATCTATGAATTTTGCTAAGGCATTATGCGATCTGGGGGCTAGCATCAATTTGATGCTGTTATCCATTTACAGAAAGTTGGGGTTGGGCGATCCTACACCAACCAATATGCGACTTGTGATGGAAGATAGGTCAGTAAAATGACCTGTTGGTATCTTATATGATGTATTGGTGAAGGTTTCTACATTCATTTTTCCTGCAGACTTTGTTATTTTGGATTGCGAGGTGGATTCTGAAGCTCCCATAATCTTGGGATGCCCTTTCCTCGCAACTGGAAGTGCGCTTATTGATTTAAGAGCTAATGAGCTTTTATTTCGGCTGAATGATGAAGTGGTCCATTTTGATATATGCAAATCAATGAAGCATCCTAGAGATATGGATGTGTTCTCTGTAGATGATGTTTATTATGAGGATGAGAAAGAATTATCTGTAGAGAAGCAGCTTACTGTTGAGCCATTGTCTGCTGTGTTGTTGAATTTTGAGCGTGAGGAGGTTGAAGAATATGAAGAAACCGTTTGTGCTCTAATAGGAATAAGGTCCTATTCTCATGCTCCTAAGAAGCTGAACCCTGATCTTAAGAATCGACCGTCACCAACAGCGAAGACTTCCATTGCAGAGCCACCAGTGCTAGAATTAAAAGAGCTCCCCAGTCATCTAAAGTATGCTTTCTTGGGAAGTGGAACTACACTTCCGGTGATTGTTACGACTGATTTAGGTGAACATCAAGTAGAGGATCTCATCTCTGTTCTGAAGAGGTACAAGAGATCCATTGGTTGGACTATTGATGATATAATTGGTATCCCTCCTGGGATATGTATACACAAGATTCATCTCGAAGAAGATTGTGTACCTACAAGTAAGCATCAGCGTCATCTGAATCCATTCAGAAAATGATGCACAATCTATCTCGATAAAGTCTAAGTAATCGAGATAGCTATGTCGTGCCGCGACAATAAATCAAGCGCTAAATGGGAAGCAACCCATCGTTTTTAGTCGTTTTGTTTTCCTAGGAGTTTGTTTTTGTTAAATAAAAATCCAAAAAAGAAGAGTCGAGCCACGACCAAAACTAAGGCGCTTGATGGGAGGCAACCCATCCTTCTAATCGTTTTTGTTGTTTTTGATTAAGTGTAGGTGCAAGATGTACAAAGGAGAGGATTAATCCCAAAATTTTGATTTGAAAGTGAGCCATGTTAAAGGTGGTAAGTTAGGAATGAAGGAGCAAAGGCTATCGGTTAGGCATTGCCTATGCGAATCTAGGCAACGAACAAGGCAAGACCTATGTCATTGCCTATGCTCACTGCCTCAACTAGGCAATGGACAAGGCAAGGCCTATACAAATCTAGGCAAGGCCTATACAAATCTAGGCAATGGACAAGGCAAGGCCTATGTCATTGCCTATGTTCACTGCCTCAACTAGGCAATGGACAAGGCAAGGCCTATATAAATCTAGGCAATGGACAAGGCAAGGCTTATATAAATCTAGGCAATGGACAAGGCAAGGCCTATGCAAATCTAGGCAATACCATAGGCGCCGCCTATGCCATTGCCTATGCTCACTGTTTCAACTAGGCCATAGCATAGGCGCCGCCTATGCCCAACTAGGCAATACCATAGGCGCCGCCTATGCTAAGTATAGGCAAAGCATTAGGCGCCGCCTACTTATTATTTTTGACTCCTAACCCGATTTTTCATGGATCAAACCCGACCCTAGCCTTGGTCTATAAATAGACCCTCAATCTTAGAACAAAATCTCATTGTTTGCTCAAGATAGGCGCCGCCCAAGCTTCCAAATCCTCTCAAAAAAAATTCTTTTTGCTCATCTAGTCTTGTGAGTTCATCTTCCAGATCCATCACCAAGTCATTATTTTATATTTCGTAGTTGTTGAAATGCTACGTTTATAATGATTTGTTAGATCTTGAAGTGGTGTTGGTGATTTGAATGTGGTTGGTTTGTTATGATACATCTAGTTGAGTGAAAGAATACGTGTAGGTGTTCTTGACTTTGTTCCGACTTGTATTTGATTGTAACACTGTCATCTTTTTGCGGAATCGAAATGGTAAAGTTAATGCATAATCTTGAAAGTTGAAAGCTTGAATGTTTGAATGACTCGTTCATCGAGATACCGATCATGATTGACCACAAGCGTAAAATGGTGTGATTATTCCTATGCAATAACATGATACGATCTCTATATGGTAGTCTTGTTCAAAAAGTGCATTAATCCAAACATAAAAGTATACGCCCAATGGAATAACGTTGGAAAGGATAGTAAAGATTACATAAGAATATGACTGTGCTAAACATGTTGTTGGAACATATCGCCTAAATGTATGTCGATGATGTCTGAGTAATCGACATCACTCACTTAATTAGTCTGTGCCAATAAATTAAGTGTGGGGTGGCACCACTACTGTTTGTTTTTCGATTGAATCTTCCGAGATGAAGCTAACATGACTCTATTTTAATCTCAGGTAGAATGGCCCCAAAAGGACGATAAGGAAGAGAAAAAGCGTCCACCTCACAGAAAGGACAGAAAAGGTCAAGAAAGGAGCAAGCTGAGTCCTCCTCTCTACAAATACCTCAACGCACTTTTGGGATCAAGTGGGGTACATTTTGAGGAAACTCTGAGGATGACAACTCTGATGATGATTCCGACGCAGGGGGTATGACCCCAGACACAGAAGAGGAGTCCGACTAATCTAGTTTTCCTTATTTATTTTCTACTGAGGGCAGTGTGTCCCGTCTAAGTGTGGGGTGCTGGTATTTGTATGCTTCTTGTACTTCTTTGCCTACATTTATTCTAGTTCTTGTTTGTTTTAATTAGTCGTAATTAGTTAGTTTAATTTTAGATTTTTTAAATTTTGCATGAAATTGTTCTGATAGGCGACATGGTATTATGACAAGAGCTTGTGCCAAAATCATTACTATTGAGACGTTTAGGCTCTAAGTGTGACTCACTGTGTGATAAGTGTGTGATTTAATTCATTCATCTGTTGGGTCAAGAGTCTATACTGCTCCCAATAAAGTTGACCATGTGCCTTGTGTGTGTGAGGTTATAGTATATTCTGTGTTGTGACTGATGCTAGAACTTGCCTAGTGTGTGTGTAAAGCGAAATAAAGAGTGTGAGTTTAGGAGATGATTTAGGCATTTCTTTGGCAGCCTGTGATTGTTTACCTTCTTTTTACCTACCCGTGGACATTATCCTAGTTAACCCCCTTTGAGCCTTTAGCTATTTTCTTTGACAGCCTCATATGTAGCCTAATCCATTTTTTTTGAGACCATAATTTGATTCAAATTCCTAAGCGCTTTAAATTGTAGAGTCATGTGACAAAATAAGAGGAAAGTGGGTGAGAGTGATGCGTCAGAGTGTATTGGTAATTGAAATTGTTGTGAATAAGAGTGGCTATCATAGAAGTGTTTTATAAATAAAAAAACAGAAATAGAAAAATAAAAAAAATAAGTTGTATATTCTCATCTTTGTGTTTATAATTGAATAACAAAATAGGTGAAAAAGGTTGTTAGATGAAAAGAAAGGTAGAAGGGTTGTTTAAAAGAGAGTGTTAATGGCATAATGTGATGTATTAAAGCGCTTTGGGAAAATAGTCACTATTTCTGGCCAAAATAGTCCTACCTGTCCCTTAGCCTACATTACAACCTGTAAAAACCTATTTGATCCTAAGCTTAGCATTCTGATATTAGTAGAGCATTACACTAAGGGAAATCCTATGGTCATCAGTTGCAACATAAGAATTCTTTGTGAGAGTGAGAGCAAGGAGAATCTTGTACCCATGTTTCGAAAAATGCAAAACTTGTGAGTGATTATGGGTGATATCTTGTGTGAGACACACATGGTTGATGATTATTGGGTAGTGTTATATGATTCTTTGTGACTTAACTTTTGGATACGAATTATCCATCATCATGAGTCTATGTTGGAGGTTGAATGGTTTCTAGTAGTGATCCAGAAAACTACTCTTTGTTAATAATTGTCGTGCATGTCTTGAGGATAAATTTTGTGCTACTGCTGTGAATTCCTAGTTAGATGTTTGCATGGACGTAATATTTTGTTCGAGGACGAACAAATCTTTAAGTGTGGGGTGTTGATGTTGGGTGTATTTACACGCCTAAACACCATAATTTACCCATGTTATAGCTAAGTTTTGAGGATAAAATATATAATTCCTGCACTTTTAGTCCATTTTCCTGTAAGTGAGCTAACCTACGTGATTAGCATGTTTTTAGGTATTAATGATGAAGATTTCAGCACTTTGTGGACCCTTGGGAAGCAAAGGAAAACTTCATAGAAGAGGGAAGGCAGCTTTTGGAAGCTTATGGACTGAATGTGACGCATGGAGAAATTGTCCCGGGCAAAAGCAGTATTTTTAAATACTTAGGGGTGCAACAGTAACTTAATAGGACTAGGACAAGGATCTTATAAAAACCCTATTTGCTGAATTTTTCAACATTCATTCATTCATTGATTGATTCATTCATTCAGTCGACACTTTTAGTATTATTCACGTTACAATTTCTGTAACTTTAACACAGAGAAACACGCTACATATTTGGGGAAGACGGCTAAGAGGAAAAACGTCATCCCTCTTTGACGTTAAAAGCATCCTCTCGCGAAGATTGTTCTAGTTTCGGTATGATGATGATGATGTCTTCGTTGTTTTCCTTTACAATCATGAGTAGCTAAACTTCTCTGTTAGGGTTATGGAAGCCTTTTGATATACTATCTATTACTATGAGTTTGTGAATTCTTGATGCGTATGCTACTTATATCATTACTCTCTTCATTTTAATTAAATTCTTGTGGTTGCAAACATATAGAATACGCCATTATAGCATTAACTTGTTCGACAGAAAAGTTACATGTTTGGAAAAGAGAGTGTGACAAGGAAATAGGGCTACCAACCACTATTTACACGTTAGTGCCGTAACTGGGTTAACCTCTTAGAGAGTTCGTACCATTAGTTATATGCTTTAAGCTCGAGAGAGTTAAAGTGAAATAATCCTTGATGGTTGAGAAACACTAGGATTTACCATTAGAATACGAATCTCTATAAGTGCATGTATGTCTGAATTCCGCATTACTCATAGTTAATAGATACGTAGAACTCATAAGGTGGACATAACCCTAACTTATTTTTCTCTGTGATTAAATCTTACTAAATCAAGCATTCTGTTGTTACTTCCATAGTATTAATTCACGCCAAACCCAATCCCCCCTTTTCCGTGGAATTTTTGATCAACAGTCTACTAATAATTGCAACACTTAGTGACCAAGTATTCCCTATGGGATTCGACACCCAACCCAGTTGGGTTCTATATTTGACAGCGACCTCTTACACTCTTACGAGAGCTGTAGTTTAGGCGTTATCACAAATCCTATAACTTCTCCTTCAATCATTTCAACTCAGTCAGGGCCATTTTGTAAGAAGGGATAGAAATGGTCTTAGCTTTGCCTTAAGATTAATAGAAAAATAAATATCACAATTCGGAGGAATACCAGACAATTCTATAGAAAACATGTCTTGAAAATCCCTAACAACTCGGACAAAATTCGAAGGAGTCGGTGAAACAACAATAGTGTTGAGCATATAGGCCAAATAAGATAAACAACCCTTCTCTACAATAATATTAGAACATAGAAAAAATATAACCCCATTCATACCCAAACTAGGAGTACATTTCCATGACAATCTTGGCACGCTAGAGTGGATAAGGTCATTGTCTGGGCAAAACAATCCAAAATTACATGATAGGGAGCTAACCAATACATACCAAAATAACATCAAAATCAATAATATTAAGGATAATCATGCCAACCCTGGTCTGAGGCCCGGTACAGGTCACAAAATAAGATTGGTACACCTGATTCACCACTAAAGAATCTCCTCCTAGGGTAGAAACTCGAATAAGCATAGAAAAATACTCATATGCAGCACCAAAACCAATAACAAAATATTTAGAAATATAGGAGAGTGTAGACCCATGGTCAAATAATACTGAAGTAAAATGATGGCAAATTGGGATGATACCTATAATAACTGCATCAAAGGTATATGCCTCGTGTCTCTTAGGTATAGAATAATACTGACCACACTTGCTCCTAAATTGACTAATCCTACATCTAGTACCATGAGCTCCTCGAGATCCACCTTGAGCACCTCTAATACCACCATTGCCACTTTATGAACCACCTCTAATTATAGAAAAAAGTAGGACAAAGCTCTAAAGTTAGAACTCTATTAGGTAGGATCAAACACACACTAAGGATAGTCCTTCGCCAGATGACAAATCTCCTAACATACGTGACACACTCTACTACCTAACTCAAGCTAGGGGCCCCAAAGGAACCAAAATAACCTTTTTGTCTGATGAACCATAACTGGATCCCCTACCTGCATGTCCCAACCTCTGGCTGCTTGAAACCACAGGAAACACAGACCTACTATCCAAACCCTATAAAGTTGCCTAAACCAATCTACCATGATAATTATGAGTACTCCTCTCCGAGAATCCTCTACCTCAAGACATATGTCCATTGAACTCACCTTTACAATGGATCTTCTTAACACTGCCACCATTCAGAGTACTCTAACGAATTGACTCAATAAACTTAGTATGATCTACAATACTCTAGAAATATACTCCTAAGATAACCATCTATATTGGAACAACAAATAATAACCTACCAACCTATTGACAAACTTCCTAATCCTCTCTGACTAGATAGAGATACTACCTGTGGCATATGTATATAGTGTCTAAGAAAGTGACTCATACTATGCAATAGTCATAGAACCCTGCTCTAGGTGATTAAACTCAAATATTATCTAATCCATCAAATCATAAGGCACAAATCTCTATAAAAGACTTAAAATACTAGGTCCATGTTAAGTGAACCCAACAACTACAACTAGCAAGAGACCTCTACCACTTTCTGGCCATATTAGTCAACCGACAAGTAGTATACATAACTCTACAGGACTCAAGAGATCTAAGGTTATGAAACCACTCCTGAAAATAAAGAAAAAACTCATAGGAGTCCTCTCCAACAACACCACTAAACATTGGAGGAGCTAAGCAACTAAATCACTCAAACTGTTTTGTTAGAAGTCATCATAGGACCCAAAGCAACCAAAGAAATGGTGACTCTAGTAGGCAATGAATTAACATAGAGGGTATCATAGAAGATGGTTGTACACCTAATGTTAAAAAACCATATGTATTAGCCTGGGCAGATGGCAGAATATCTCCTAGAGTCTAGCATACCTAGTCGAACACCAGTCTGGGGGGCACCAATCTAAATGACTCTACAAAAATATCAATAAATCCTAACATTGGTGTATTAACCAAATATTGAGGAACTGGAGCTGGCCCATATCATTTGTCATAGATCCTTATTATCATTATACCTCTGGGACTTGGAAGAGGCCATCCTAGTATGTCCTACAGTTGGAGAAACTCCCTATGCCTATACTCTACCTCTAGATCCAGCACAACCCCTACCTCTCACTCTGACTAGGGAACCAACAGTGGGTTCTAGTCAACATCCTCAACATATCTAGAAATAATCCTTACTATTTGCACAAAAAAAGAATAGAATAGAATTTTAGAACATTGGGTACAAAAAGCGTACAATATAAGGAATCAAATTAGGGATGTTTTTCCTAAAGATATCTTTTAGTCTCTTAAAGATTAATATGGATGTCCACGTAATGATCTGTGAGGCTTTACTAGACATTCATCTTTTTCAATTATAAGACTGATGAACCTAGTGCTTTGATACCTTTTTTTCACAAATCTAAATCTGATGTCATAGTTGCACTTACCTTGACCAAGTATTGGTAGGTAAGCCAAGGAACCCACTAGAGAAAGAAATATGATTAATGATGAAAAAAATAAAATTATAAGAATTCCAGGATGAAGTTAGTCCATAGTAATTATAATCTAAGGTACAAATGAAAATGCAACAAATTCCAAAATACAAGTGACACAAGTGGAAAGAGCATCTAATAATAACCAAATCCAAAATACATAAATATTTCTCTAATGTAAATAAGGACAATAACAGTATGAAGAAGTCTTAAAGTAAGCGCTAAATTCTGGAGCTCAATCTTACCTCAAATAGCATGAATTCAGCTGCCATAAGTCATACTCAAGCCAAGATCTACACCTAAAGATCACAGTAGGAGTAAGTATGATCCATTTGATCTAAATAGGTATCATAGGCCAACTAAGAAAACTAGAAAATAATACAAGTAAAATGTACATAATACAAGTAAAATATACTATGAGCATGTCACCTACAAACTGAAAAGTCTCCAAATGGTAGTTCAAACTGTCTTCACTAATAGTTTTAATATAAAAGAGAATAAGGAAAACTACAAACATAATAAAACTAAGAAAATTAACTATACAACAGTGACACATAAGGGAAAATACAATGATGTAATTCTATGCAATGCAGTGGAATAATGATATGATAATAATGAATGTAAGCCATTGCATGGCTTTTCGTATACCCCTTCTGAGCTTCAACATTTCCCGACAGGACCCATGGGGGTTTCATAAATCATATACCTTATCATATCTCAAATCACTTCTCTAGATAATGCTCATTGATCAAGGGTTTTATAAAGTGTCTTATTCACCTCGTCTGTTAATTTTCACGAGTCAAGGGTTTTATAAAGTGTTTCCAGTTGTACCAATTTCCATGAATATGAATAAATAAGATGAGGATGTATGTTTATAACCAAGTCAATATGATGATGATAAATCAATTTAATAATGGTATAAATGAGCTTAAATCTCCTTAATATGATTATAGTCATGATCTAAACCATCCTCGACACCATTAAATTTAATAATCATATAAACATCAACAACATCATCTCAAAAACCCCATTATCAGGTATTACTATCACTATAAAGGCAAATAATATACAGAAAGGCTAAAATATATAACCAAGCCCCTGACGGGTAACATAATAATATTAATGAAAATTTTTGCATAAATAAGACCTACAATGTTAAATAAAGACACTGCTTAGACATCACCACAATTATATTCTCAAGTCAACAATAATATGCAAATAAAACCCACACAGGCACATATTTATAACAACACATGCAACATAGTACTCCCTATACCAAATTACCCAACCGATAGCATGATTTATAAGAAAGTTAACTACCCCACCATGTTTGAAGAAAGTTAAGCCATAACCTACCTTGAAAATCTAAAAGTACAAGCCTCAGCCTTCCACGTGGAGCCTTTCCTTCATGAACGGTCTTGGTACGGGATAAAACTATCAAAATATAATTTACTAGTCAAAAGGACCTAATGATACACATATTAGCTACATTTGAATTGTGTCCAAAATTAGTTGAAAAAATAGGTTAAAAATAAAAAGGGTAAGGCCATAATTTATTTTAGAAACATGTTCTCAAAGTCAAAAGAAGTCTATATTAGAATGCCCAGCAAAAAATATTTGAAATTAGTGTTCAAATTGATGAAAAAATCATTTTAAGAGTGTAATAAAAAAAATTCTCAAATTATAGTTTGAAAATAATATTATAAAGTATTTTTGAAGATATAATCAATGAAAAATAATGGGAATAAGAGTTTGGAGATTGCCCAAGAACAAATGCTGAGAAAACCCTATAAATCACCCTTTCTTGAAGCTCCTGTCATGACCAAATTTCTTAGGACATGATGGCGCTATTATAAGCCACCAGTAGGCAGGCCAAACCCATAGTCCGGAATGACTAGTAATGGACTACTCGAACATACATAGAAAGAAGGCAGAATCGATGTAAATAGAGAATAGGGACATAATATCGCTCAAAAGCTAGTGGTATAAGTACAAGAGCTGCTAGTATATTAAGAATACAAAAGTGGAATATATGAAATAAATTACACTGATACAATTTATCTCTGAATAAATCATAGAGACAAATCTAGTACATAAAAAAGAGGTAAGTAATACTTTGTACATCAGGATCTCACTCTAAGTCTCGAACTATGGCTACTCTACATGATTCACATCAACGGCGATAATCCGTACAATGATCTGCAGGCTGCAGAAGTGTAGTATGAGTACTAAACAAATGGTACTCTATAGGCAACTGTCAACTAAGCTCCAAAGATAAAGCAGATATACATAACATATAAATGAAATAGAAACTACACCAATTATTCAGCAACCACATAAATAGCCAAATGAGATAATTAGGATAACCTATCATATTCATGTCCAAGAGACTAACATAATAACACTAAAGAAGTATGAAGGATGAAAGGGCCACAGTGCATGTAGCTGCACGATCAGGAAATATACCATGGGATGACTAGTACATCCCCTAATATAAAATGTGACACATCCACATGGTCATCAAGACTCCTGATATCGATAACTATGAGATTTTGGGTTTGGGTCCCCCCGGAACCACCACCTTCCACAGCTTAGATACACACCCCGCCATTAATGCCCAATTAAAACCATGTCCAAACAATCTATTTACCATTTATTAACTAAGGCCAATATTAGTTGTATCGTCATACCACCCCATTACTTGCAAGTAATATCCATAGCCAAACCATTTAGGTTACGGGGACCTTAGGTGCCCTTCTAGTTTCCATATTAAATACATTTGGGAGACTTCCATGTTCTCCGCAAGCTTAACAATTTAGCCTTTAGCCTTTTCAAATCATTAAAACCATGTATAAATCTTTTATCTAGTTTAAAACATGCAAGAGTTCCATTAAAAGAAGTCAATGCAATGAACATACCTTTATAAGCATTTTATCAAACACCTTAGGGGCATAATATAACCAAAACCAATTCCAAAGACCATTAAACCATTACCATTCAATCCAATTGTCCAAAACCACCATTAATGCATATACAAAGGATAATTAAAACTATAGGAAACCATAACCTAGCATTTAATATTAAAAACCCCAAATAATAGTTGAAAACCAAAATCATGAAATAGTAAAACCATGAAATAAATCATATAAACCAAGCCTTTAGATGAAATTACAATGAGGGAAGAGAATCATGCCTTATATCAAAGAATTTTCGGAAAGAAACTATAAAAGAAAGCCCAAAAGCAATCTGTAAGATGAAACCCTAGCTTTCTTGCCCCAAAAGCTCTTGAGAGAATTATGAGATGTTTTGGAATAGTTTCTAAGTGTTGATGAATAGAATAATAGGTTAAGTAATATCCTAAGTGTATTAGAAGTTGTGGGTCCCAGTTAGGGTTAGTAGGAAAATGTCAAGAATACCTCTACTTAAATCCCTTGAAAACTCATCATGGGATACGACTGACCCATACGAGTCGTACCCTCCTATACAATCGGTATATACCTCTTGTATCCAAGCCTCAACCCTTGGATCAAACACAGTCTTGTATATGACTCATCCAACCAAGTCGTAACCAAAACATACGCTGTGTACCCATGACTCACCCTGGCAGAATAAAATACCAGGAGGATCAAACACTGCCCACCATACGAGTCCTTGATACAACTTGTACCAAGCCCTAAGACTAATACCCTTAAGTCGTACCCATTCCAGTGATCAAACTAACACTAGTACGCATATGATAGGAACCATACCACTCGTACCCCAACTTATGGCTCATACCCATAAGTCATATTGGTTTCAGAGAATGGTTTTCCAGGAGATTTTCTAAGGGTCAAAACCCAGGATATTTCAGTATCCCCTACTAGGAACATTTGTCCCCGAATGACAGACAAGGTAGGGGTAACCACACAAAGTGTTAGTTGTATTATCAAACATCCCTTCAACAAAGTTTGAAAACAAAGAGGCAAAGATATTAATCTTTTCTTTAACAAACTCGGAAAATGAAAATGTGTTCAAGACACGTACCTTCCGCACAAATCCTAGGAGCAAAAAAAAAATGCGAGTACTTAGACTTTATTTCCTCATCCGCTTCCCAAGTAGCTTCTTCCACCTTATGGTTCTGCCATAGAACCTTTACCAAAGCCACATCCTTGGTCTGTAATCGACGAACTTGCCTATCTAATATCTCAACTGGGACCTTTTCATAAGTCATAGAATCTGAGATACCAAATCCTTCCAAAGGAACAACCTAAGAAGGATCACCAAGACACTTCCTTAACATAGAAACATGAAAGACCGGATGATCCAAATTTAAGCTAGATGGCAACTCCAACTCATAAGAAAAATTTCCAACTATACGCAAAATCACATAAGGACCAACATATCAGGGACTGAGTTTCCCCTTTTTGCCAAACCGCACCACTTCCTTCATGGGAGACACCTTAAGCAACACCATATCCCCAACCTAAAACTCCCAGCCTCTACGCCTAACATCCGTATAGGACTTTTGGCAACTTTTGGTGGCTTTAAGCCTATCCCAAATCACCTTGACCTTCTCTATCGCCTGATAAACCAAATACGGACCAAACATGTCCGTTTTTCCAAGATCAAACCACCCAATAGGAGATCTACATATCCTATAATACAATGCCTCAAAAAGAGCCATACCAATACTCGAATGTTAGTTATTTTTGTAAGCAAACTCGAGCAAAGGTAGATGTTAAACCCAATTTCCACCATAGTCAAACACACAGGCCTGAAGTATATCTTCCAATGTCTAAATAGTTCTCTAAACTTGCCTATCTGACTGTGCATGAAAAGCAATACGCAGACTAACCTTAGTCTCCAATCCTTTCTGGGAACACCTCCAAAAATGAGATGTAAAATGTGTACCATGATGAGAGATAATCAAAACAGGTAAGCCATGAAGCTTCACAATCTCCTAAAGATACAACTGTGTGTAATCCTTCACTAAAAGGGTAGTCTGCACTGGCAAGAAATACGCACACTTGGTCATTCTATCCACGATGACCTAAATCGAATAATACTGATTTCAAGCCCAAGAAAGACCAGTAATGAAGTCCATATTGATCACTTCCCACTTTCATTTAGGAAATTCAATTTCTTATTACAACCTACTAGGCCTCTAGTGCTCAACCTTAACCTGTTGACATAACATACACTTGGCCACAAAATTAGTCACATCCCTCTTTATGCCATTCCATAATAGATCACCTTGAGATCATAAAACATCTTAGTCGAGCCAGGATGGACAACATAGAGTGACTCATGTACCTCAGCCAAAAACCTTTTGTTGCAGCCTATCGATATTAGAAACACAGAATCTCCCTTGGTACCGTAAAGTTCCATCACCACTGATCTCAAACATCAATACCTTTTGCCACCAATGTAACTCTTGATTTTCATACAGCAAGGATCCAACACTTGCTTCTCCTTAATCTCTGTACCAAGAGACGATCAAACCACTTCTTGAACCATTACACCACCATTCTTAGAGTCCAAAAGACGAACTCCAAGATTATCCTTGAGGTGAATATCGTTCATCAATTCTCGCTTGACTTCCTCCACGTGAGTCGAACTTCCCATGGATAACATGCTAAAAGCATCAACAACCACATTAGCCTTACCTTAGTGGTTGTGAAGACTCATATCATAATCTTTGAGAAGATCAAGCCACCTCATCTGCCTAAGATTAAGCTCTTTCTAAGTGAACACATACTGAAGACTCTTGTAATCAAAAAAGATATCCATGTGCACACCATACAATAATGTTGCCATATTTTCAAAGAAAACACAACTGCCAACAACTCCAAATCATGAGTAGGATAATTCCTCTTATGTACTTTCAACTGCTTGGAAGCATAGGCTATCACCTTCCCACGCTGCATCAATACTAACCAGGACCTACCTGAGATGCATCACAATAAACCATAAACCCATCATTTCCTTTTCGAAAGGTTAGGATTGGAGCTGAAGTCAACTTATCCTTCCAATTCTATAAACTCCCTTCCCAAGTATTCGACCAAGAGAACTTAACCTTCTTCTGAGTCAACCTAGTCAAAGGAGTGGCTATCAAAGAAAAGCTTTCCACAAACCGCCTATAACACCCAGTTAAATCAAAAAAGCTCCGAATATTAGATGGAGTCATGGTCCTAGGACGCCTCTTCACCACAAGAACCTTTTGTGGATCCACCATGATCCCTTCACTAGAAATAATATGGCCTAAGAAGGTCATAACGTTCAACTAAAACTCATACTTAGAGAACTTGGCATACAACTATTGTTCCTTATAGGTCTGCAATACCACACGAAGGTGATTAGTATGATTCATCTCACTCTTCAAATAAACTAGAATGTCATCAACACAATGATGAAGAGATCCAAATACTACCTGAATACTCTATTCATCAAGTCCATAAATATTGCTAGAGCATTGGTCAACCCAAATGACATCACCAAGAACTCAAAATGCCCATACCAAGTACGAAAAGATGTCTTTGGGATATCCATCTCCCTAATCTCAAATTGATGGTACCCATACCGAACATCTATCTTAGAGAAGAACTTGGCACCCTGTAACTGGTCAAACGTGTTATTTATATGAGAAAAAGGATATTTGTTCTTGACCATCACCTTGTTCAACTGCCTATAGTCAATGCATATCGGAACGGAACCATCCTTTTTGTGCACAAACAACACCGGTGCACCCCATAGAGAAACACTAGGATGGATAAACCCCTTATCCAAAACATCATTAAGTTGCTCCTTAAGTTCTCACAACTCAGTCGGAGCCATTCTATATGGAGGAATAGAAATTGAACGAGTGTCCAGAAGCAAATCAATACCAAACTCTATTTCCCTATCAGGAGGAACACCAGGAAGATCATTCGAAAAGATCTCTGGAAACTCATTAACAATAGGGACCGAAGACACAGAAGGAACTTCCAAGTTAGAATCTTTAACCTGGACCAAGTGATAAAGACAACACTTAGAGATTAACCTCCAAGCTCTAAGATAAGAAATAAACCTCCCCCTAGGAGCTAAGGAACTACATTCCCATTCTATAACTAGTTCACCAGGAAACTTAAAGATAACCCTACGGGTCCGACAATTCACAGACGCATAACAAGAATGCAACCAATCCATACATAGAATTACATCTAAAACTACCATATTCAACTCAGATATATCTACCAAGTTATGCTTGCTACCAACAGATACCACACACCCCTTTATATACTCTCTTAGCAATAACCGACTACCTATCGGGGTAGAACCAGAAAAAGGATCTAAAATAATTTTTGGATCAAAACCAAAAGACAGCCATATATTGAGTCACATAAGAAAGAGTGGCCCCCCAATCAAGTCAACAATATATGTCATAAGAGAAAAGCTATAACATACTAGTAATGACATTAGGTGATGCCTTAGATTCCTATCAAGACGCCAAAGCATACAACATGTTCTGACCAACACTAGAACCAGGAGAAGTAATAAAAACAAATGCCACCCCACTAGGTAAAGGAAAAGAAGATGAAGCCGTAGGAATCTTATTCGCCCCTATAGCAACCTTATTGATCGGATAATATCTAAGCCGATGGCCTACCCGAACATACTTGAAGCACTTTTCCCTTCCTTTCTCGCAATAACCCAGATAAGGACGACCACAAAATCAACAAAGAAGACAGGAAGAAACTGAATGACCTCCACTTGCCTAAGATTGGGCAACCTGTGCCCGAGAATTATCATCGCCTTGATGCCACCTGTCTCCCGACTGATAAGAAGCATTAGCAAAAAAAGATCCCAAACTCCCCTACTTCTTTTTTTCCCACTTTCCACCATCCCTACCACCCTGAGACTGAGCACCTCCCTGATCAGAAAACCTACTCTTTTTTCCCTTCCTATCCCCAAACTCTGCCTACTTTCTCTTTTTATCCACAACCTGCTACATATGAACTGTCAACCTGGAGACATCCATATCTTTAATAAAAAAGGCAGTCTTGCTCTCCAGAATCAAATCTCTATTCAACCCAAAAGCGAACTTCCTCATTCTATACCTCATATCAGCCACCAAATCAGGAGCATACCTTGATAGCTGATAGAACTTTAAAGCATATTCCTTTATCGACATCCTCCCCTGCCTAAGGTTCACAAACTCCTCCATCTTTGCTTCCCTCAACTCTTGAGGAAAGAACTGATCCATAAAGGCATTAGAAAAGTCTCCCTATAATCCATCCTCTTTTATATCACCTTTATCCCTGTCCCATTCCTCATACCACTAATAAGCAATATCCTTGAGCTTATAAGCTACAAAGTTAACCTTCTCTATATTTGTAGCATGTATCACCTAAAAGGTTTTTTCTATCTCATCCAAAATATCCACTGGATCCTTCTCCACCCTCACCCCCTAAAAGTTAGAGGATCCATCATCATAAATTGACCAACCATTATGGCCTCAATAAACAAAGCACCAATCGCACCTCGCTCAGCCTTAGCAGCAACTAATTGGGAAACGACATGAATCAACTAACGAAATTCTATGTTTGTCACATTGCCTTTAGGGACCTGAGGAGAACTAGAGAGAATAGGAGGAACTCCAGTACTATCAGGAACAAGACCATGATATCAAAGATGTACTCTAGACGTAGGAGGTACCCCTTCAGCATTATCCTCATATGGGATGGAAGAATATTCTTATGTTCCATATCTAGGAGGCATAATCTAAAAGATGAACAAATAAAGATTGAGAAGATTCTAAGATTAAGAAATCAAACTAGAATATAGAATACCAAGAAGGTGAAAGATGTGTAAATGCCTTACAGCCTCTCTTTTATGAGTGTGGCGCACTTCACTCCCCTAAAAGAGATTATAATCGACATGGATTTGTAGACATCCCAGTTGACCATGAACCTAGTTCTCCAATACCAACTTGATATGACCCGTCCTTGGACCTTATCATAATAGGAATCCCAAATCCAACCAAGATTGGGGACCGCCCCCTGTTACCTAACCTCACCACCTATATCAAGCTTTAGATGAGCTGAATTTCAAACATATAACAAGATAGTGTTATTGTCCTCATTAAGACTCTGGGATTGGGTCACAACCATGACCAACCCTACTGAGTCCAACCATACCATAACAACTGCCCAACCATAACAAACCAAACCATAGACCATAAAGCAAAAGGGAATACCAAAACATAATATGAAAATCAATCCAAAAATATAGTATGGTGGAGTGGTGAGAAATCACGTTCGATGATGTCGGGCTCAATATTAATACCAATGCTAAGGCTGATACCTCTATCAATCCCACCCATACCAATCCCCAAAAGTACCACAAAGCATTTGACCAAAAAAATAAATAAATCCAGTTGGTACATGACACCAACCATGGCAAAAACCAACGTCAAAATAAAACATAAGCATCTAAGTAAATCTATAACATGAAATGATACCTTCTAAAAGGATGGAAGCTCACCACTTCAGTCCAAATGCTTATACCAAATATGTATGCTAAATAGGAGGAGTAGAACGTTTGGTTTCTGCATAGCATGGGTACACAACCGTCAGTAGACGGGGTTAGCAAATGACCGCTAGCATGAATCTCAGGATAAACATAAAATAATGCCAGTCATAAAACCAAGTGAAAGCATCCATAATACATAAAACCATACATATATAAGTTTCAAGAAAAGGAACTGGGTTTAGTATGCATTCAAAACCTTTATCTGGGTTGTGTAGCTTTGTCGTCCAAACCACCCACGGGCCATATGGGTTTAGCTCCCTCTGCTGAAAGGGCCCCAGTACGTGTAGCCGTACGACTAGGGAATATCCCATGGGATGACTAGTACACCCCCCAATATAAAATATGATAAATGCTTATGGTCATCAAGACCCCTCATAGAGGCAACTATGAGTTTTTGGTTTTCGTCGCCCTAGGACCGCTACCTTCCACAGCTTAGCTACACACCCCGCCATTAATGCTCAATTAAAACAATATCTAAACAATCCATTTAATATTTATTAACCAAGGAAAATATTAGTTGTATCATCATACCACCCTATTACTTGAAATTAATATCCATAGCCAAACCATTTAGGTTAAGAGGAACTTAGGTGCCCTTCTAATTTCCATAATAATTCCACTTGGGAGCCTTCTATGTTCTCCAAAAGATTAACCATTTAGCCTTTAGCCTTTTCAAACCATTTAAACCACGTATAAATCCTTTATCTAGTTTAAAACATGCAAGAGTTTCGTTAAAAGAAGTCAAGGCAATGAACATACCTTTTTAAACATTTTATCAAACTCCTTGGGGGAATAATATAACCAAAACCAATTCCAAAACCATTACACCATCACCATCCAATCCAATTGTTCAAAACCACCATTAATTCATATAAAAAGCATAATTAAAAAAATAGGAAATATATAACCCATGCCTTTAGTAGAAATTACAATTAGGGAAGAGAATCATGCCTTATACCAAAGAATTGATAGAAAGAAATTACCAAAACAAGACACAAAGCAATTCGTAAGATGAAACACAAACTTATATGCCCCAAAAGCTATTGAGAGAATTATGAGATGTTTTGAAATAGTTTCTAAGTGTTAATGAATAGAATTATAAGGTAAAAACCTCTTAAGTGTACCAAAAGTCGTGGATCCTAGTCAGTGTTAGTAGCAAAATATCCAGAATACCCCCACTTAAATCCCTTAAAAACCCATCACAGGGATACGAGTCATACCCTTCTATACGATCGGTATCCACAACTCGTATCCAAGCCTAAACCCTTGGATCAAACACTATCCAGTATACGACTTATCCAAAATATTTGTAACCACAGCATAGCCTCTGTACCCCTGACTCATATCCCTGGTAGAATGAAATACCAAGAGGATCAAACACTGCCCACCATACTCATACCAGGCCCTGCGATTCATACCTTTAAGTCGTACCCATTTCAGGGACCAAAACCATCCCACCAACTAACACTTGTCAGTATACGATAGGACCATACCACTCATGCCCAGCATACGGCTCATACCCATGAGTCGTATTGGGTCCGGAGAACCGATTTCTAGGAAATTTTCTAAGGGTCAAAACCCAGGATGTTTTAAATTATTACCATAAAAAATGGGTAAAAACTAAGCAAAATTGGTGCTAAAATCATGCCCTAAATTTTTTGTGGTTTTGAGGAAGAAATAACTAAAATCCACACAGGAAATGATGAATTCTTACCTCAAATAAGAAGATAATCGCGAAAATAAATGTTATTCTAGTTTTTCAATCACCAACAAGCTTTTATTATATGTTATCATACTATTTAGAGTTTATAGCTTTTAAGAAATTAATGAATAATTGCTGAAATTGCGGAAAAGAGGTTCTTTTATACCCATTCCAGGTACTTATGAGTCGCTATCGCGATCCCAAGGCTTGCGATTGCGGCATCTCACTTTTGCCATACGAATCACAACCATAATTACCCTTCATGATTGTAGTTTTCCTCTGCTCAAGCGAATTGCGATTGCATTCCAAAGAGCTGGATCATGGTGCACCAGATGACAATAATGGACTTGGAATTTCTAAGTCCTCACCAAGCCCTCGAGATTCATCCAAAATCATGTATACTCAAATGAACTATGTAACTATACCAAATTCAATGTTTCGGAAGCAATGGTGGACACAAATTTTCCATCTGAGGTCATGTAGATCAAATATGGGTCTCACACCCATATTTCATTTTCTTAACCTCCTCACCAATAGGTTGAAATGAGATCAAGTTCCTTGGGACACAAACCAATGGTCCACCTAGCCTAAAAGTGTCATTCTGGAGCTGCTAGTGTAGTGAGAATTTCCATATATGATTGTCTTACTGAAGTTTTTTACCGATGGACATTTGGAACCAATGAGGACTTTTACATTGGGAATTGCCTCTAAAAACCCTGATGAACTATCAGATTACTGAACTGTCAGCTCCAGCAAATCATAAATGACTTGGGAAAGTTATAGAAAATCTCTAACAGTGAAAATAAGTAGAAATATAGAAAATAACCTGAAGGGTCATTACAAAGAGACTACCTCATTAGGTAGTAATTAATTCAGCAGAGGAACATTCCATATATCTTCCAACGTCAAGAGTTTAACATCCATTACTCCTTCTTGTAGCTCATTAATAATAGGTAATACATGAGATAAAGAACAAAATTGAGTCCAATTATCATACAGTGTGCTAGAAATACTACATATTAGTCCCCACCATATCTCTAGCTTAAAATAGTCTTTTGCTTGTACATGTATTTCCATGTTGGTGAACCCCCTTTCAATTCAAAAACTTATGGCATGTGCCTCTTACAATATTTGATCCACGTGAAATTTTCCTGTAATGATCTTTTGGTCCTGAAATACCACAACTTTTAAAAAAGGGCTTTAGAACGTCAAATGAATATTAAAGCTCAATCCACCTACATAATTTAGACAACAAACATTTGGCCAAGCTACCCTATGTTTATTCATTTTTTCCTCCTTGAAATGTCATAAAAACGTGCAAAAACTCTATGAAGATCATGAATAATATATTTAGGAGGAATAACGCATAACAGATAAACAAGAATGCCTTGCAAGACATTACTAATCAGAACATGTTTTGTACCAAAAGACAAAAGGTTACGTTTCCATGCTTGAAGCTTATTATCCACTTTCTTCACTAATTCAGTAAAGTTAGTTTTTATTTTTTTCTATAATGTCCAATTGGTTTCCCAATATACATTAAAGGGAAACTTTCTTTACTAAAACCAGTAACAGTCTCAATTTCATGAACAATCAATTTTGCAATCTTGTGAAAAACAAAGAAAGAGCTTTTATCCTTATTAATTTACTACCCAGACTGATTCTCATTTTCCTTTAGGGTGTATATCACTAGATGTAGGGTTTTTTCTCAACAATACAAAATATGATAGAATCATCAACATATGTTAAGTTATTTATCAAATCACTCCATTAAGGCATCCCCAAATCCTAAAAATATTTGTTCTGAAATAATTCATTTAAAGATCTAGAAAGTACCTCCACAACAATAATAAATTAGGCGGGAAATAATGGATCTTCATAATTTACTCCTCTAGTAAAGTGAATAAAAACATGAGTCTAGAAATTAATAAGCACTGGATACCAATTGTTGGCCACCAATGTCTAAATCTTATCCACTAGCAAATTATCAAAAGCCAATCTTTCAAGCACTTTAATTAGGAATTTCTTTTTTGTCATATCATAAGCCTTTTCCATGTCTAGTTTAATTAAAGTATTTGTAGGTTTTCCTCTAATTCTAATGTCACAAATAATCTTTTGTGCCAAAAACACATTCTCAATAATGCTTCATCCCTTCATAAAACATGATTGTTTTCTATGAAATAAATTAGCGAAAAAGAATCTCCATCATATCATAAATCATCCTACAAACCACTTTATTTAGAAAATTACTTTGATTAATTGATCATAAGTTGGAAAATGTTTGCATATTTTATATTTTTGACGATAAAACCAAATTAGTGTCACGACCCGAGCCAAGGCATGGCCGTGATGGTATCCCAAGTTCACCGAGGACCGAAGACCACCCTCTTTGCCTAGTCAAAGTAGAACACAATACAACTAGTAGCGGATGAATTTAGAACATCTAACAAGATAGGTTAAGTTCTGAACATATAACAAGATAGGATACTCAACTAATACAGAAAAGAATCTAAGAATTTAAACAACCATCCTGATCCACACTTATCAACAAAGCCTCTGAATAAATCAAAACCAACCTAAGTCAGGACATGCCCCCGACCATAGACAAAAGGATCTAATAGAAGTATTCTAAGATGTAAAAGAAACAAGAGTTTAAAATTATATCTCTTCCGAAGAATGGAAGATCACCACTAAAAAGTTGACTACTGACAACCCAAAAATCCTATCACTATGCAGGAAAAGTAGAAGTATCTCCGGTTCCTGGATCGCATAGGGATACAACGTCTGAAAATAGTTAGCAGGTTGAGAGCTAGCATGTAACTCAAGGGGGATAAAGAAATGCCATAATCAATAGTCCAACAATCATTCAAATCCAATGCACATACTCATATACATATATAAAACATGTTGTATTAGGGAACAAGGCTTTGTATGCAAGTAAAATATTAGCCTAGACTATATATCTTAACCGTCATAAAAAGGCACCTACGGGCTATATGGGTTCAGCTTCCCTGCTGAAAAGGCCCTAATGTGTGTTAATTGCAAGAACCAGCGGTATCAATAAAGATAAAAAAATTCCCCAACCTTACATAAGTCCAGAATACAAATAAATATCAATAGTGTAAACCATGAACACAATCATCAAGACCAACCCTCACGCCGACAAACACAAGTTTCCAGTATCGGTCCTGTGGGACCACCACCTTTACGGCTTAGCTACATAACCCTTATTAAGCATAACTAAAACAAGTTTATCAAACCGTCCATTTAACCAAAAAAATTGACCACAAAGTCACGCCATAGGTATCGTCATACCCTTACGCTTGCAAGCTTATAATTATGCCATAACTATTCCATTAACTTGGAGAAATGCCTCGACCCCTTTTGTTCATTAAATCAATATGGGGGAATGCCGTGACCCCCTTTTTTCATTAAATCTTTGTGGGGGAATACCATGACCCCTGTGTTCATTAAATCAAATTTGGTTCTTTAGCCTTTTATGCTATGCAATTGTTCCAAAGATATTTTCAATGCATACATTCTCAAGTTCAAAGCATGTTTCACAAGATTTGGTTGAGGTTATCACCAATTCAATTATTAGAATCTATATAATTGGGGTAAATCCATGACCCCCTAGTTTATTCACCATGTCCATACACCCTACACGTTCCAAACTAACACTAAAGCATGAAAAATTACATATAAACCATGGGACCATTATTTAAGAAAACAATCATTCAAAACCCTCAACCCACAATCTAAAGACAATATTCAAAACCACTTGAATAACAATTTAAAACACATGCTTTAACAAAATAAGATTTGGGGAAGAGTAACATTCCTGAGATATCAATAATTAAGGAGAGAAATTGCCCTTGGAAGCTCTAATTCACCAGCCATGAAAAACCCTAGGTATTCTTGACTTAGGGATTTAAGAGTGTATAAGAGTTGTATTTGATTGAGAAAGGATGTAAATAGGGTCCCCCAAGGGTCTTTATGGTTGATCGTGGGTCTTATTTGAGGAAGGAGGGAAATGAAAACAATGCCCACACTTAAAAGTGCAAAAAAGGATTCCTAGGCATCAGGAGTCACCATACGACTCGTGATGACTCCTTACAAGCCACGTTACCCACTCTCCTTAAAATCAAGTATGGTCCAACATAACGGGAGCTGAGCTTCCTTTTATTTCCGATTCTCATCACTCTTTTCATGGTAGACACCTTCAAGAACACCCTATCACCAACATCAAACTCTAACTCCCTATGCCTCATATTTGTATTGAACTTTTGGCGACTTTTGGTGGTTTTAAGCCAATCCCTAATAACCTTCACCTTTTCCATGGCCTAATGAACTAAGTTAAGACCAAACAATCTAGTCTCACCGACTTCGAACCACCCAATAGAAGAACAACATCTCCTACCATACAAAGTCTCAAAAGGAGCCATCTAAATACTAGAATAATAGATTTTATCATACACAAAGTATGTGAGAGGAAAATGATCAACCAAAATACCACCAAATTCAATCGTACAGGACCTTAGAATATCTTCCAAAGTCTGAATGGTCCACTTTGCTTGTCCATCGTTCTGAGGGTGGAAAGCAGTGCTAAGGTTCACCTTAGTTGCCAAATCACTCTAAAATAACTTTAAAAGTATGACAAGAACCGTGTGCCTCGATCAAATATAATAGAAATAAGCAAACTATGCAACTTGACGATCTAGTAAATAAAAATCTTAGCATAATACTACACAGAATAATTAGTCTTTATGGGCAAGAAATGAGTAGACTTGGTCATCCTATCTACGATAACCCAAATTGAATCAAAATGACTTTGAGACTATAAAAGACCAGTAACAAAGTCTATGTTAATTACTCCCCACTTCCATATGGGAAAATCAATCTCTTGAGAAAAAACACTAGGCCTTAAGTGCTAAACCTTTACTTGCTAATAAACCATACATTATGTTGCATCCTCTTTATGTTATTCCACCAATAGATCTCTTTAAAATCACGGTACATCTTTGTAAAACTAGGATGGACAACGTACCTCGACTCATGAGCCTCAACCAAGATCCTCTCTCGCAGCCCATCAACTTAGGAACACATAATCTACCTTGGTGCCTCAAGATACCATCTCCACCAATCTCAAAGGCCATGACTTTTTGCTTACCCACATCATCCTTAATTTGCATCAAGATAGGATCCAAAACCCACTTATCCTTATCCTCAGCAACAAGATATGACTTTACCACCTCTTTCATAATGATATCTCCACCCTCACAGTCCAAAAAAAGAACTCTAATATTACCCAAATATTGAATAACCTTCACCAAACCTTGCTTCTTCTCATCAACATAAGATAAGCTCCCTATGGACACCCTGCTAAGAGAATCAACAACCATATTAGCTTTACCTTGGAAATAATGAAGACTTATATCATAATCCTTGAGTAACTCGAGCCATCTTCTTTACCTGAGATTCAACTCTTTCTGGGTGAACACATACTGCAAGCTCCTATGGTCTGTAAAGATATCAACATGAACTCCATACAAGTAATGACACCAAATCTTCAAAGAAAAGCCATTAACAACAATTCCAAATCATAATTTGCATAATTTTTTCATGCACCTTAAGCTGACTAGAAGCATACGCCACAACCTTACCATGCAGCATCAAGACACAACCAAGTCCCACACGGGATGCATCATAATAAAAAACAAGGCTATCTGTACCCTCGGTAGGGTTAAAACTGGAACTAAAGTCAACTTATCCATCAACTTCTCAAAACTACCCTTACAAGAATCGAACCATTAAAACATTACCTTTTTATGAGTTAACTTTGTCAATGGAGCAACGATCGATGAGAAACTCTCCACCAACCTCCAATAATACCTGGCTAAACCCAAGAAGCTCTGAATATCGGTGGAGTCATTAACCTAGGCCACTTTTTAGTCACCTTAACCGTCTATGGATCCACCATGATTCTCACACTAGAAATAAAATGACCCAGAAAGGTAACGACATTAATCTAGAACTCCGACTTTGAAAACTTAGCATACAACTATTGATCCTTAGGAGTTTGCAATACTGTATGGAGGTGATCGGCATGATCCTCCTTACTCTTAGAATATACAAAGATGTCATCAATAAACAGAATGATGAATAAATCCAAAAAATACCTAGAAACCCAGCTTATAAGATCCATTAATGCCTTCGGAAAATTCGTCAACCCAAAAGACATGACTAAGAACTCGGAGTGAGCATGATAGGTACATAAAGTAGTCTTACGGATATCCACCTCCCTAATCTTTAATTGATGATAACGCGACTGAAGGTTGATCTTAGAAAATTAATTATTACCCTAAAGTTGGTCAAACAGGTCCTCTATCCTAGAAAGAGAATATTTATTCTTCACTATCACCTTATTCAATGGCCGATAATCTATAAACATTACAAGGGAACCACCCTTCTTATGCACAAAAAGCACAGGAACACCCCACAGAGAAATACTAGGTCAAATAAAAACTTTATCAAGAAGATCTTTTAACTGATACTTAAGTTTCTTCAATTTAGCTGGAGCCATTATATAAGGAAGGATAGAGATAGGGTGGGTATCCATTAGAAGGTCAATCCCAAAGTCTATTTTCCTGTCACAAGAAATACCAGAAAGATCATGGGAAAACACTTCAGGAAATTCATAAACTACAGGGATAGATTATAAAGTGGGAACCTTAGAACTATAATCCTTAGCCAAAATCAGATGGTATAGACACACCTTGGAAATCAACTTCCAAGATCTAAGGTAAGAATTGAACCTTTTCTTAGGCACTAGGGAACTACCTTCCCACTCAATCAATGGTTCATTCGGGAATTGGAAACTGACCCTTCGGGTACCACAATCAAGAGACATAGCATGAGTGGAGCCAATCCATCCCTATAATAATATCAAAGACTAACATATCCAACTCTATCAGATCCACTAATGTATCCTTGCCATAAATAGATACCAAAAAACCCCTATAGACTTTTTTATCCACAACAAAGTCACCCACTGAGGTAGTCACAGAAAAAGGGATCAGAAATTTATTCAAGATCAAAACCAAAATAAATAGCCACATAAGGGTTGACATAAGAAAGAGTAGACCTCAAATCAAGTAAGAAATACATGTCACAAGAGAAGAGTTGTAACTTACCAGTAACAATATCAGGAGATGCCTTAGATTCCTGATGGGTTGCAAGAGCATATAGAAATTGATCAGTGTTTCTACCAGAAGTAGCACCCTTTGGTGTTGAGCGGAAGACGTAGCAACCTAAAGTTTATTATATCTAATAGTGACATCACTTATAGGATAGTTCCTCTGAATATGGCCAGGCTAGCCATCTCTAAAGAACGTATTTCTCCCCTAGTAACAAAAAACATGGTGCAACTGTCCACAATCTACAAAGAGGATATAATGGAGCTGACTAGGACCCACTGGGCTAAGATTGGGTGCCTTGTACCTTAAACCCATTGTCAGTCTAAATGAGATAATCACCAGATGGATTCATATATGAAGAACTAGTTAAAGAGTAAGAACCAAAAATTTTCCACTTCTTCTGACCACCGCCTACTATCTCTACCATTATTCTGTGGCCTCTACCCAACTCAAAATACTTGAATTTGTTACGTTGACTCTCTCTCTCATTTTTTGTTGATTCTTCTACTCATCGCTGACCTATTTCATATACACCACAAGCCTAGAGATATCCATGTCCTTATTTGACAAGGCAGCCTTGCAATCCAATACCAACTCCCGAGATAAACCCAAACCAAACTTCCTTATTTTAGACCTCATAGAAGATACCAACTTTAGCGCATAACGAGAAAGATAATTAAATTTCAAGGCGTACTCCATCACAGTCATTCTACCCTGCTTCGAATTCACAAACTCCTCAGCCTTCGTCTCTCTCAACTCTTAAGAAAAGAAGAGACCAAGAAAGCACCAGAGAAGTCATTCCATGTAGTTGGCTTAACATCATCTTCTCTAACCTCTTCACACTTCTCATACCACTAATAAGCCATATTCTTTAACTGATATACAGAAAACTCCAAACCTTCAGAGTCTAAAGCATATATCACTTGGAAATATTTTCCATCTCATCTATGAACCCTTGAGGTTCCTCCTCAAACTTAGAGCCTGTGAAGTTCAAAAGACTCAACCTCATGAACTTGCCAACCCTTGTGGACTCAGAAAAAGGAGTAATAGAAGCAATATTCTCAAACTAGCATGACTGAGAGGGCACTAAGTAAGAAAAAGAATAAAGTGGTGAAACTCAGCATTAGACACATCACCCTTAGGCATTAGGGAATGAGTATTATAATCTTGAGTAACCTTAGAAAGATTAGTAGAGACCAGTGAAACTCCACGTGGGTAGTTAGGAGTAAAAATCCTAGACCGGGTCTGTACCACATAAGTAGGATGACTTCCATCCATAATCTCCTTAAGTAGGACAAAGGAGTTTCCATGAGCATTAGATATTTTGGGAGAATGATCTAAAATATGAACAAATGGAATTAGAGGAGATTCAAGACCTTAGACTCTAAAGCCCAAAAAGAGAACACAAGAAAGGAAAACATTCCTAAATTCCCTATAGCCTCTCCCTTATAAGTGTGGCACGCTATACAACCATACAAGAAAATCTACTTAACACGTCTTAGTGGACATCCAATGACCATGAACCTAGAGATCTGATACCATTAGTGTCACGACCTAAACTAGGGCCTAGCCGTGATAGGTATCCTAAGTCTATCGAGGATTGGATACCACCCCCTTTTCCTAGTCAATAAAGAATACGATACACCTAGAAGTAGATTAATTCCAAATATATAACAAGATTGGTTGAGTTTCAAACATATAACAAGATAGGAAAATCAACTAACATAGAAAAGAATATAAAACCAACCTAAGTCGGGACATACCCCCGATGATAGCAAAAAAGATCATATAAAAGTAGTCTAAGGCCTAAATGAAACACGACTTTAAAATGATATCCCTTCCACAGAATGAAAGATCACCACTTCAAAGGTGACTGCTGACAACCCATAAATTCTATCACTACACTGGAAAAAAAGTAGAAGTATCTTCAGTTCCTTTATTGCATGGGGATACAACATTCAAAGACAGTTAGTGATTTGAGTTCTAGCATGTAACTTAAGAGGGGGATAAAGTAATGTCATTATCAATAGTCCAAAAATCATTCAAAAACAATGCACAAAATTATATATATATATATAAAAATTATTATGGGATAGGGAACAAGGCTTAGTATGCAACTAAAACATTGGCCTAGACTATGTAGCTTAACTATTATAAAATGGTACCCATGGGTTATATGGGTTCAGCTTTCCCTATTAAAAGGGTCCCGGTATGTTTTAGTCGTACAAACCAAAGGTATAAAGGAAGACCAAGTAATTCTCCAAACCCAAGTCAATCCAGGATACAAATAAATATCAATAGTGCAAACCATGCACAAGGTCATTAAGACCAACCCTCACACCGGCAAATGCATATTTCTAGTATCGGTCCTTCAGTACCTCCTCTTTCAAGGCTTAGATAAATAATTCCCACTAAGCCCAATTTAAAAAAGTTTCACATAACCCATCCATTTAACTAAGGAATTGACCACTACGGCATAACATAGGTATTATTACACTTGTAATGCCCCAGGTTTTTGGTCCTTGGGAGTTTTTGAAAATTTATTCCTACTATCATGACTATGACTTCCCCAATGAGTCATAGGGAGTCATGAAAGGTCAAAGGGACTCGATCGCAGCTTAATTAGAACAAGTGGCTTAGTATTCTACTCTGAGTACTAGTGTCTCTCAACTAGTTGTCAAGCTTCATATGGTCGTAAGGACTAAGTTTTAAGGTTTCCAAAAAGTTTGGATCAAAACACTATTTTCTTAATGAATTAAGTCCATGCGGCATAAAGACTCTTGATGAGTTGTTATTTCCTAATCATAGGGTGTCTAGCATATTATCCCAAATCATTGTTGTCTTGAATATGAAAAGTGGTTACAAGTCCTTAAGTGTGGTTACGAGTTGGCAGTATGAATCATAGCTAGACTAGTATGGGGTCTTGGTGGTTGTGTATTAACTACGACTCTTTGTGATAAGTCGTAATGTGTCTATACAAGTCGTATAGTGACATGTAGTCACTTGCAATAATTTCCAGTCTTTTCATTAAGGGCACTTTGGATATTTTCCCTCTACCCCAATTATAACCTACGACCAAAAACCCTATTGGGGAATCCATTAGCATTGTTAACTCACTAAAACACTTTCAAAAACTCTCTTAAATTATCTCAAGCATCCATACTTAGGGTTTCTGATAAGTAGGTCATCCAAGGGCTTAAGGGTTGAATTCCTTTCATGAAACTTGTTATTTCAGGCATGTTACTCTTCTCTCATTGTTAATTTGTTCAAATCATATGTTTTAAAGTATTGTTCATGAGATATTGATGATTGGTTTGAAACAAGGGTTGAGGGTTTTGAATATTTATGGATTGAACAGTGTTTCTCATGCTTTATATGTGATTAACCATGCCTTAATTATGGTTTTAAGCTTATGGGTACATGGTTATGGTTTATGAACTAGAGAATTATGAATTTCCCAAACTTATGACTTTCAAAGTTGTTCTGACCCTACCCCATATTGTGAAATTGGTTTTTAATTATGAGAAATATAGGAATTTATAAAATTGAACTAGGAGGGTTATGAATTCCCTCAAGTGAAGATAATTGATGTGGCATATTAATGTGACCTTGTAGGTGTATTTTGTATAATTGTACCTATAATGTATACCTAAATGTGTATTGTTGTTTAATGAATGGGATTGTGGGATAAATATTTTTATTTAGGCTCTAATGAGGGCTATGTAGCTGAGTCATGAAAATGGTGATCTTGAGGGACCCATATTGGAAACTGTGGTTTCCAATGCGAGGGTCTATATGATGATTATTAATTGGGAGGTTCGAGTCCCAATTAATAATCATCATTTGAGTCACCTTAATATGCTGAGAGGTTTGAGTCCCCCATAATGCATATATATATATACCATCTGGTTCATACAGCCACACGCACTGGGGCCCTACCAACCGAGGGAGAGTATGGCCTATATAGCTCATGGGTTCCTTGTATGTTATGATGGTTGAGCTACACAACCAAGGCTAAAGTTTTAAAGCACATGTTAAGCCTTATTCCCTATCTCATCATGTGATATAAATATATGTATTTGATTATGTGCATTAGTTTTGAATGACTTTGAACTATTGATTATGGAATTATGTTATCCTTATCCCTGAGTTACATACTAGTGTTTACCCTACTAACTATCTCAAGACACGGTATCCCCATACGATGCAGACATTGGAGCTACATCTACTTTTACTACATAGAGTAAGTTCGGTCGGATCGGTTTGTCAGCATGTTATGTTGTGGTAATGTGATGAGCTTCCATCCACAGAAAGCTTAGGAATTTCACCAGCTTTCTGATGTGTGAGAAAATGCTAACACATTTTATGCTTTTATCCATGAATAATTGTGAAGTCTTAAGCAAATTTTGTCATATTTCATTAGTTTTACTTTACTTTTGCTGTAAAAGATGAGGTGCAGGGGAGCCAATAATAATGGAAGCAAAAAGGTTAAATTCTAAAGCAAATAAAGGACAAGTGTGGCTGATGAAATTCATGATAAGTCGTCATCCTGGTAATAATCTATCAAGGCCACCGTTAGACTTAATCATAGAATGGGAGTTAAAGAGAAGTTGTGACGATATTTTGTGACAAGGCGTCAGAGTTATGATAAGGCGTCAGACTCCTGATACGTCGCCATCCACATCGTCAACCTTAGGAGGAGCTTGTCAACATTGAAGAAAATCTTACGCCATTCCTGATAAGGCGTCAGACCCTTGAAAAGGCGTCACCTGTCTGAGAAATTTACTTGAGTTGTTATTTTATTTCCTTAATTAGACTCAAGTATAAATAGCATCTTTTAGGGTTTTCTAATTATCATTGACATATATTTCAATATACATTGTGCACGATTTTTCTCTCTCTCGAGTTCCAATACGCTCTAGAACATTATTGTTGAGAGAAATTGTCGTCAATTTTTTGGGAGTTTTGTATTGAGATTCAGTTCAAGTTACACTTCTTGATTTTCATCATCATTGTAAGTTAATCTACCCAACTATGAATTCAACTTGTGTACTTGTTTATTGCATCATGAGTGGCTAAACTCCATTAACCTGAATTATGGGATCTAGGGTTAGGTCTTGATAAGGTGGTAAGTATTCAATATTCAATAGGTGGTTGGATTTCTTGATAATTCTAAAGCTTTAATTAACATCTGTTGGTTGCAAATAGTAGACACACCTGCTTTGATTTGCTTGAGAAAGAAATCAAATATAGTAGGAAGTGAATTATCAACAGGGACTCAAAAAAACTTCATTTCATAATCAGCGTTGTAACAAGGTTGGTTAACCTAAGGTAAAATCTTGGTATGAGTAGTAATTCCCTAAGTCCGAGAGGATTAGGAAATTAAATGCTTAAGTAAGTCGAGAGACATTTGAGCATAACATCGATAAAGATAGCTTGTTATCCCACCCACCATGAAAATCTTGAATCACCTTTAGCATCTGTCATGTACCGTAAGCCCCTGTTAACATAATTCTAGTTATTTCATAAGCTCTTGATTACAAACATCGAAATTAAAGTGACAAACTATTATTCATGAAACTTAAACCCCCCCATTTTAGGAAACATTAAACTATCAGTGAATTAAATCGCAAACAACTTGGGTTCACACCTTATTCCATGTAGGTTCGACCCCAACCTATTTGGGTTTTATATTGACAACGATCACTTACACCCATTCAAGAGTGTAATTTGAGTGTTATCAAAAATGGAGTCGTTGCCGGGGATTACGATTGTAAACTGAAAGTTTGTGTGCGCTAATTGACTGTTAGTTAAGTTTCCTAGATTTACGTTTGTTTTTTGTTTTTGTTTAATTGCAGGATCCTTGTTGTTTATGCCAAAATCAAGAAGTTCTTGAGAACCATTATTACCAATTAATCTGGAACCGTAGCTGATTGGGAGAATGGCAGAATAGAAAGAGGCTGACAGACTGGCAGCCTTGGCCAGGGCTCAGGTGAACTTACAGAATGAGGGTCAACAAGTACGTCATCCGAACCCTGATAATAAAGACTTGGGTGATGAGGAATTGCTGAATCCTCAAAATCCAAGGCGAGTAGAGCAAAATGTTGCACCTGTGCAGCAAAATTTCAATAGAAACCATCCCGTCAGAGGAAGGTATGGTCAAAAACCTATCCAATACGAGATTGATGACAATGATGAAGGAATGGATGGAGCAGGTGAAATGGGTGCTATCATTACTCCACCGTTGGCACCTGGTACAAAATTTAGCATAACAAGTACCATGATTCAACTCCTGAATCTGAAGGGATTGTTCGGTGGCCTGCCTGGTGATGATCCGAACATGCACTTAGTGAACTTTATCACCATCAACCAATCTTTTGATAATCCGGGAGTGAGCCATAATGCGATCCGGTTGAGATTGTTTCCATTGTCTCTGTATGGAGAGGCAACAATATGGTTAAATGAGCTTATTCTTGATTCCATCACCCACTGGAGGGAGTTGAAAGAAGTGTTCCTAGAATGGTTTTTTCCACCCTCTAGGAGGGTACAGTTGAGAGACGAGATCAGTAACTTTAGACAGCTCCCTACCAAAGCTTTGTATGAGACATAGGAGAGGTTCAAGAAGAAGCTGACACTGTGTTCGAACCACAATATGATAGATCTACACTTGGTGGAGACTTTGTACAGGGCTCTCAACTCTGTAACAAAGACGATTGTAGATAATGCTGCTGGTGGTTCGTTTGTTGATCTGTCTTTTCAAGATGCCTCAGATATGTTAAATAGGATGACCAAACAGAGTCGGGCTTAGCATACAAGGGATTTTGTGATATCTAGCCCGACTGTTTTTGTTGGTATAACTACGGAGCAACGTAGAAGAGATGAGGAGCGAGACCAAGACATGGCCCACCTAAAGACACAAATGGACTTGCTGGCCAAGAACTTGCTGTCAGGAAAGACTGAAAAGGTCAAAGCTGTGGAATTTCAGTGCAATGCAGCTACTAATACAGATAAGGAGGCAAACTATGTGAGTAATCAGGGGGGTTTCCGAGGAAGTAGCCAAGGAAATCAAGGCCAAAACTTTTATGAAAAGCCTGATTATAAAGATAGGAAGCAAGGAAATTGGAGAAGCAATAATGATAGGAGTGGTTTATATGTTCCTCCTGGAAGTCAGGATGTTTCACCAACTAGCTCTGGCAAGATGTCCATGGAGGACATGATGGAAAAATTGTTGAAGGGAGTAGAGGCTACCAACTCTGGGCTAACTACTATGAAGAGTGAATTCTCTACCCTGAGTTAGTTGGTTAGTTCATACTCTACTTCTATCAAGCAGTTCGAGCAGTAGATGAGTCAACTTTCCACAAAACTAAACCAGAGAAAAAGTGGTACTTTACCTAGTGATACGGTTCAGAATCCGTGGAATGATGGATCTTGCATGGTGATTACCACTAGGAGTGGCAAGATGTTACTTGGCTCATCTATGGGCAAATATGTAGATATGACGTAGTTGTAGATGAATCCGGATAAAGAAATCCAGTGGAGTCTGGGAAGCTGGATAGTTCTATTGATACTTCAGATAAGGAAAAAGAGAAAGAAGAGGAAGTGGTGTTAAAAACTATCCCAAGACCACCACCTCCCTTTTTTCAATAATTGAAGAAGAATGTTGATGATGCAAAATTTGGCAAATTCATGGCAATGCTCAAGCAATTGACAATAAATGTGCCTCTGGTTGAAGCACTTGAGCAAATGCCAGGATACGCAAAATTTATGAAGGACCTTATGACTAAGAATCAGAAGGTTAGACATGAGCCAGAGGACAATCTTCTCCAAAGTGGTTCTATCTCTACAAGGTCTTTAGTGCAAAAAAAGGCAGTTCCAGGAGCATTTACCATCCCGTATACTCTTGGTTCCCTGAAATTCATAAAAGCACTATGTGATTTGGGAGCTAGTATAAATCTAATTCCATTGGATGTGTACAAGAAATTGGGTTTGGGGGATCCTACCCCAATAAATGTACGGTTGGTAATGGAAGATAGGTCTGTGAAGTGGCCTGTGGGCATACTACACAATGTTTTGGTAAAGGTAGCTAATTTTATTCTGCCTGCTGACTTTGTGGTCCTAGATTGCGAGGTGGATTTTGAACTGCCCATCATCTTGGGTAGGCCATTACTTGCAATTGGGAGAGTGCTAGTAGACATGGAGTTTAACGAGCTAAAGTTCAGGTTTAATGACAAAGAAGCACGCTTCAAAATACACTCATCCATGATTCAGCAAAAAAATATGAGTGATTTCTCAATCGTTGATGTCTTCTATGATTATGGTAAAAGGGTATCATTAGGTTGTCTTGGCGAAGTCTGAGTAGTCAAGATAACCAAGTCGTGTCGTGACAGTAAATCAAGCTCTATTGGGAGGCAACCCAAATTTTTTATGTTTAAGAAAGTGTTTTTACTTTTATAATTAGGATTTAGTACAGATAAGGTGAAAAATGAGGAGGTCAGCTGAAAGGTCATGACGGCATCTCTGATAAGCTATCACAACTGTGATAAGCTATCAAAAATATCATCAGATAGCCCAAACTTGAGGCAGCCTCTGTGAAGGGTGACGATGTTTGTGATAGGCTATCACACTTGTGATAAGCCGCCACAAGTCATCGATAGCCCAAAGCCATAAAAACTGAATTCTGGGGCCAGTTTAAAGAAAATCCAACCCCGCCCGGTAGTGGAACCTTTTCAGATTTCCGTTAGTTTTATTGTTCTTTTTAGCTTATTTCTTTCCTTAGTTAATTTATTTCCTACTCTTTTCAAAACACTTCAAGAAAGCATCTTCCTTGTGAATGTGGTTTTGAAGCTAAGGCCAAAAAAAAACCAAAGTGTTCTCTCTTACATTTTCATCTGCTCTAATCTACTCAAGAAGCTAAGTCGCCTACCAGTTATGATCGAAGTTTAGCTCATCTCTTTTCATGGGTTAAGTGGTAAGCTTGTGAAAACATTGGGTGACAAATAAGATGAATCATGTTGGTGTTACCATTGCTGTTAAAAGTTGAAACCTAGGGTTTACAACTATGCATGACTTGCGAAAAGCTAAAACCCTAGTTCAAGAATAAAAAAATCCCTGTGATTCTAAGAAAAATTTGGGTTGCTAATCAAGAATGAAAGTCACGAGTGGGGTTCTAATAAGAGCTGATGACATACATGATAAGCTATCACAATTATGATGTCTTATCAGGAATGTCATCAAAGGATGATAAGAATGAAGTGGTTTCTGTTTAGATCTGATGACATTGTTGATAGGCTATCATAATTGTGATGGCTTATCAAAAACATCATTAAAAGTGAATAAAGTTTCGTAGGTTCTATCTAAGGTTAATGAAAATTGTGATACGTTATCACAGTCGTGACGGCTTATCAAGAAATGTCGTCACACCTGAAACCTGGAGCATGAATGAGCCTTCTCAAAGGATATGAAGCTTAAATGATTAATGCGTTTGTGTTTATGCTCTTGAGGATTGATGAATGTTTTTATATTTCTACAGGAACCTTATAATGGCACCTAAAGGAAAGAGTTCTTATCTTATCAAGAAGAATAATAGAAAAGTGTATACCGGAAACTAATCAATGAGGAGTCTGATTATAAAGAGAAAGAACCTCTTCTCAGGAAACGAAAGAAGAAGAAAAGCCCTACAAAACCTCCACCACCCCCACCAGTTGAGGTGGAGGATAGTTAGGACACTGAAATAACAACATCTTCTGAGAAAGAGGTATCTGAACATTCTGAACATGAGCAGCATGAGTCTAAACACGCTGAATCAAAAAAGAGGAACATGAAGGGTCTGAGAAGTCTGAGTCTGAGGGAACAACATCCGTCTCCCCGTCCAATGAACAACAAGATGATGAAGAGTCTTCATCTCGGGGAAAACTTATCAAATGTAAGAAGCCTAAAGTTCAAGACAATACTAGATGGCAAATACCCAAAGCAGAGGGCATCTTCACTGTTGGGCTTCGCAGAACTGATAGAAGAAGAGTTAAAAGGTTGATTAAGGAAAAAAAATAGATTATTATCCAAGGGTTGAGCAGGTACCCTGAAGTGGAACAGAAGTTCCAAGAGTACGTCTTGGGATGGACCGAAAAAGGGGGTGGATCATTTTTCCCTACACTGGTCTAGGAGTTTTACGCAAACTACCAAGCTCAGTTAGAAAACATGTGCAGACCAGGGGAAAGAGTTGTAGACCAACCCCTGTTGGATAGAGTTCAGGTAAGGGGCGTAAGGGTTGATGTCTTAATTAGAATAATCTACAGGTTCTTGCATGGCCCCAACTTCACTCCTCAGGCTACTGCACCATTAGTTTATGCCCGAATGAAGAATTGAGCAAAACAACGGTCGTGGTTAGTCAACATCATAACCGAAGGAGAACCATCATAGGTGACCAACCCAAATGAGAGAATCTGTAAGTCCTCTTTGACTCAAGAGGCAAAGTTTTTGTGGGGTATAGTGCATATCTGTCTAATGCCCACTGATGGAAAAAACATTCTGGGTGATGACTTAGCTATCCTAGTAGCAAGCATGGTACAGAAGATCCCCCTAAATTTTAGGGAAATCATTGCTGATGAGATGAAGATTAGAATGTCGAGAACTGATACTGCTTATCCTTTTCCTTATCTTATCACAGAGTTGTGCCGAGCTGCTAATGTGCCAAAGATTGTAGGGGTTGATAATAATATTCCTGCCCGACAGACTCACAACCCCATACGGTATAATAAAAATCAACCAGGACTGAGACTTGATAGAGGTGCTGGGATAGAAGCAGACCCTCCAGTTATAGATGGCGGTTTAGCACCTAATGTAGAGGTGCAAGATTCTGAGACAGCGCACCTAACTTTTTCAGCACATGCAGGTTCAGTGCCTGAGAATAAACCCAACCCCTCAGCTTCTACAGTGCAGCAGGATTTGCAGTTCATCCAATTGATATTAGAAAAGTGGCTAAACAAGCCAAATGGTGCGAGGCACAGCTACATGCCTTTGCCAAATAGTTCGTTTCTGCAGTAGATGAAAGAATCAGGGCTGCCCTTGATCCTTTTGTGACTTTTCCTGAAAAGGTTATAGATTTGGAGAACTAATTCGATGCACGGGTAAAAGAAATGTCAGGGGCTGATTTTGCTAAATTCATAGCGGCATTGGTCAAGGTAAATGCAGATGTTGGGGTGTTGCAGCAACACCAATTTATGGTGCCTACAGGTCCGGCTGCAGATGAATCTGAGGAAGAAATTCTAATACTTGACCTCACTAGAGATTCACCAAAGAAAAACAAGAAAAAGGGAGAGAAGAAGGGCAAAGATAAGAGAGAAAAATCAGACAGCGAGGAAGAAAGAAGAGTGAAAAATAAGGTGAAAAAGAAGGCCAAAAAAGAGGAATTAAAGAAACCAAGAATAGAGTCCCTAACGGACAACGAGAAATGGGAGGCAGCCATCCGACCTAGGGCTGCGGGTGCCTCATCTAGCAGGGCTCCAACCACTACAAGGCTAGGTGCTCTCGATGGAGAGAAAATAGCAGATGATGCAGTAGAAGGGTTAGAAACCCATATCATGCTTGATTCACTCCAGGTATTCCCTAAACCCTGAATTCATTTTACTTTCAATTTTAAGTTGAAGGTGTAGGGAAGAATGTTATTTTAAAAAAATTTGACAGATAATTAGGAGTAATACAGGTACTTGATGCAGTTAGCTTGTTTTGTGATTTTTGAGTACCTCTCCATTGGCCTGATATATTGTTTACTGTGTGAATTACATCCATTTATGACCACGGTGTATCTTTTTGTGGCATTAGTCTGGCAACTGAATAACCATTGTTAAACAAGTGCATGAACCAGATAAGTAGTTATATGCAAGATACTTGTGTGCCAAGTGTGTGTAAGGTCTTACTTAGTTCCCATTGTGTGTTGTATCTAGAACTTGCCCTGTTAGTCTTGCCATGGTCATAGGATAGGAGTTAGGAAAGGATCATAGGCCATTTTTTATTTTATCCCACTTTAGCCAAAATGACCTTCCCTGTGTGCATAATATCTCTTGATCCCTATTTTAAGCCTAATTTTCCTATTTCTTTCTATGTCACCTCTCACCTTCCCGTCTACATCACAATGAACTTGTTTTGGCCTTGTTCCTCCTTGGACACTGTACACCTAGACTTAGGAAAACAACCTAAGTTGAGGGTGGCTATCATAGGGGTGTGTGATGCAAAATAAGTATGACGAGAGGAAGAATAAAAGAAAAAAATAAAAAGTTGGGTGCGGTGAAAAATGAATAAGAAAAGAGAAAGCTGCATAAATGATAATATGATCATTGAAAAGACCGCATCCATCTTGAGCATATGTGATCAATAAAAGAGAAGGAGAAAAGAAGGTTGGGATTTGAAACCCCAAGAGTTTAGTGTAGTGTCAAGGATTCATAGTCACTCTAAAATATCCATGAATATCATACCAACCCCTAACCTACGTTACAAGCTTAAGAAAAGCCCTATAGTGATCCTAACTGACCTGTCTGAAGAATTGGGTACCGACTATAAGGGCAAGCCTATGGCATTTGATATGCAATGTTTGGAACTTCATTCTGAGAGTGAGTCTTGTGATTATCCCTATGTTATGTATGTGAATTCTGATATGAGTGAAAAGGGGATTTCTTTGTTGTGAGGGTACACCGGGTATGATGCTAGTTACTAACTTGTTCGGATAGTGTAATGTGGGTATATGCTTGGTTGTTATTGCTAAATTTTTGCCATATCTCGATCCTTGTGAGTTGCATGGTTGTTTTCAATAATAGAAACAGTGGTTTTTACTTTGACTGACCTTGGAGATGGTCAATATGGTTTGAGCTTAAGTGAATAATTGACTGCTAAAAGTGCTCTGTATCATCTTGGTTGTATTTAGTTGCTTGAGGATAAGAAATTGTTCTAAGTTGAGGTTGTTGATGTGTGAGAAAATGCTAACACATTTTATGCTTTTATCCATGAATAATTGTGAAGTGTTAAGCAACTTTTGTCATATTTGATTAGTTTTACTTTAATTTTGCAGTAAAAGATGAGTTGCAGGGGAACCAATAATAATGGAAGCAAGAAGGTTGAATTCTGAAGTAAATAAAGGACAAGTGTGGGAGACGACATTCATGATAAGTCATCAACCTGGTGATAAGCTATCAAGGCCACAGTCAGACTTAACCAAAGAATGGGAGTTGAAGAGAAGTTGTGATGACATTTTGTGACAAGGCGTCAGAGATGTGATAAGGCATCAGGATCATTGTCAGCCTTAGGCAAAAATTATCAAAAGGTAAGAGGAGATGATGATATCCATGATACGTTATTAGACTCTTGATACATCATCATCCACATTATCAGCCATAGGTGGAGCTTGTCAATATTGAAGGAAATCTGACGCCATTCATGATAAGGCATCAGACCCTTGATAAGGCTTCACCTAATGGCGTCACCTATCTGAGAAATTTACTTAAGTTGTTATTTTATTTCCTTAATTAGACTCAAGTATAAATAGCAACTTTTAGGGTTTTCTAATTATCATTGGCATATCTTTCATTATACGTTGTACACGATTTTTCTCTTTCTTAAGTTCTAATACGCTCTAGAACATTATTGTTGAGAGAAGATTATCGTCAATTTTTTGGTAGTTTTGTATTGAGATTCAGTTTAAGTTACACTTCTTAATTTTTATCATCGTTGTAAGTTAATCTTCCCAACTATGAATTCAACTTGTGTACTTGTTTATTGCATCGTGAGTGGATAAACTCCATTAACCTAAATTATGGGATCTAGGGTTAGGTCTTGATAAGGTGCTAAGTATTCAAGATTCAATAGGTGGTAGGATTTCCTGATAATTCTGAAACTTTAATTAACGTCTGTTGGTTGCAAACAGTAGACACACCTGCTTTGATTTACTTGAGAAAGAAATCAAATATTGTAGGAAGTGAATTATCAACAGGGACTCAGAAATACTTCATTTCATAATCAGCATTGTAACAAAGTTAGTTAACCTAAGGTAAAATCTGGGCAGTGAATAGAAATTCCCTAAGTCCGAGAGGATTAGGAAATTAAATGCTTAAGTAGGTCAAGAGATATTTGAGCATAACATCAGTAAAGATAGCTTGTTATCCCACCTACCATGAGAATCTTGAATCACCTTTAGCATCTGTCATGTACCATAAGCCCTAGTGAACATAATTTTGGTTATTTCATAAACTCTTGATTACAAACATTGAAATTAAAGTGATAAACAATTATTCGTGAAACTTAAACTACCTATTTCTGGAAACATTAAACTATTAGTGAATTAAATCGCAAGCAACTTAGGTTCACACCTTATTCCCGATGGGATTCGACCCCAACCCTGTTGGATTTTATATGGACAACAATTGGGTTTTGAGTTTTGAGTTGACATTACTCTCTTTATCATTAGCATTATCATTTTCATTCTTATTATCATCTGTCAGAATTGAGGACATGTCCTAACAGAGATTGGGTTTGGTTCTTTGTTTAGAAGGCTTTGTTTGGATTACTGTGGATATTGGGTTATGTTGTTATGTTGTTTGGCTGGTCATCATTTGTCGGTTATAGACATGTTTTGATTTTCTTTAAGTTTGTTTTATGTTATCTTGTAATATGTTCAGAATTCATCCAACTTTGGGGGATATTGTGTTTGGTTTGGTTAGGTGCAAGGGGTGATCTCTGATCTATATGGGACTTGAGATAATCATCATGGACATTCCCTAGTTTGTGTCATGTCAAAGATGGTATCAGAGTTGGGTTTAGTGTCGTTGGGTGTCCAACAAAGTCATGTAAAGTAGAGTCCTATTTATGGGTGTGCAGCGCGCCACACTTATAAGAGAAAGGCTACCCAAAATTTAGGAATATTTCCATTTCTTTTTGTTCTATTTCAAGCTATTAAGTCTAAGGTCTCAGATCTCCTCTAATTTTCATATGTTTGCTTTTCAAATCATGCCTTCCAGAAGATCTGATATTCTTGGAAACTCTTTTGTCTTGTCTAAGGATAATGTGGACATAGCTCATCCTACTCTAAGAGTTCATACTCGATCTAGGGTCACTACTTTGGATTTCCTTAAGGGAGCTCCACCAGTTCCCTATATCCCTCCTCACGCACCCCAGGCTAAAGTGTCTAATGTTGAGTTTTTCTAGTTGATTCATTTTCTTACCTAGTTGGTAGCCTTCCACACTGAGTGTATTGCTTCTGTTTCTCCATTATCTGAGGTCACTAGTGTTGGACAATTTATGAGGTTGAGTCATCTTATTTACTAATTCTAAAGTTAAGAAAGATCCTTAAAACTTTATTAATGAGATGGAAAGATCTTCTGCGTAATGCATGCTAGTGATGTGGAAGGTGTAGAGTTTGCTTCTTATCAATTGAAGGATGTAGTACCAATGGTATGAGGAGTGGGAATAGTCTAGAGGTGACAATATTGAGTCTTCTTTGTGGGGTGATTTCTCTAGTGCTTTCTTTGATCGCTTCTTTCCTCAAGAGTTAATAGAGGCGAAGGCTGAGAAGTTTGTGAATCTAAAGAAAGGAAGGATGTCAGTAAAGTAATTTGCCTTAACTATCAATTATTTATCACAATATGCTCTAGAATTGGTGTCTATCATAAGGGCTGGTTTGAGGAATTTTGCCTATGAGTCATCCCATAAATTAATCTTAGAGAGCAAGGCTACCATGTTAAATAGGGATATGGATATATATAGACTTGTGTTTTATATACAACGAGTGGATGAAAAATAGAATAAATAAGTGGAGATGAGTGAAAGACAGAGTAAGAAGTTTTTCTATTAGGATCAAGGTAGAGGTCAGTAGTATAGGGGTAAAGATGGTGGAAAATGGTCTTAGAAAAAGTTGGGCAATTCTTGTTCCAACTTTACAGCTAGTTTACTTTATCCAAAGTCATTTGGTGATATTGTTCTTAGTATGATAGTGGGTTTAGATCACCAGGATCCTTGTCGCTGAGTAGTGGGGCTCAGTCGGCCCCATCATATCCTTCTTATAGATTTTATGGTCAGGTGCACAGTGGTTTTTGTGAAGATGGGAGGAACAACTGGTTTAAATATGGTAAGATTGGTCATATATTGAGGGATTGTCCTTCTAAGGTTCCTCTAGGACAAATAAGATTCCTATTGCTACTTTATCAGCTCACGTATCTGGTTATAGCTTTTACACTAGACAAAACCGTTAATACGCTCATTCCACTCGCTAAGATTTTGAGGCATCCCTTGATGTTGTTACTAGTAAACTTAAACTCTTCTCTTATTATATATATTTTCTACTTGATTCTAGGTCTACTCTCTCTTATGTGACCCCTTATATTTCTATAAATTTTGGTTTTAATCCTAAGTGTATTTTGAATCCCTACTTGGTTTCCACCCCGGTGGGTGACTCCATCGTGGATAGAAGGGTCTATAGGGGTTCTACAATGTCATTCCATGGTAGGAAGATCTTGGTGGATCTAATAGAGTTGGACATTTTAGAATTTTATATGATTTTGGGGATGAATTAGTTGCATTTGTGCTATTCGTCTCTTGATTGTCATACCCGAAGGTTCAGTTTCCATTTCCCAAATAAGCTAGTTATCGAATGGGAAGCTAGTTCCCTAGTACCTATGCCAAGGTTTATTTTGTATATTGGAGCCCAAAAATTGGTTTTTAAAGGGTGCCTCTATAACTTAATGTATTCTAAGGATTCTAGATCCAAAGATCCTTTCTTATAGATTGTCCTTGCATTCTGTAAATTTCTTGAATTGTTCCCTAATGATCTTCCTGGTGTACCTCCCTATAGGGAAATTTATTTTTAGATTGATCTTCTTTTAGACATTTATCCTATTTCTATCCCTCTTTATAGAATGGCTCTGGCTGAGTATAAACAACTCAAGAAGCAGTTAAAACACCTTATGGATAAGGGTTTAATCTACCCTAGTGTGTCTTTATGGGGTGCTCCTATTCTTTTCATGGGTAAGAAGGATGGTTTCTTTTAGATATGTATTGATGACCGACCATTGAATAAGGTGACCATGACGAATAAGTATCCTCTTTTAAGGATCGAGGATCTATTCGATCAGTTTTAGGGTGCTAAGTTTTTTCTAAGATTGATTTTCATTAGGGTTATCATCAGTTAATGAAGAAGGAGATGGATATCCCTAACACTTCTTTCCGTATGAGGTATGGTCAATTCGAGTTTTTGGTGATGTCATTTGGTTTTACCAATGCCCCTGTATCATTTATGGACCTTATCAATTGAGTTTTCTATCAGTTTTGGATTTTATCGTGATTGTCTTTATCAATGATATTTTGGTATATTTTATGAGTGATATGGATCATGCCGACTACCTCCACCTTGTGTTGTAGATCATAAAGAATCACGTTTGTATGCAAACTTTTATAAGTGTGAGTTTTGGTTAAAAATTATGACTTATCTGGGTCATGTTGTTTATGGTGAAGGAATCATGGTGGATACATAGAAGGTTGTGTTGGTTAAGAAGTGGCCTATACCCATGACTCCATTCGACATTTAGAGCATCTTGGGTTTAGCAGGCTACTATAGAAGGTTTGTGGAAAGTTTCTCTTCTATTGCTGCCCCGTTAACTAAGTGGACTTAGAAGAAGGTGAAGTTCTTTTGGTCTGATGTTTGTAAGGGTAGTTTTGAGAAGCTGAAAGATTAGTTGACTTCAGCCCCGGTCTTGATTATACCTGAGAGCAGTGATGGTTTTGTTGTCTATTATTTTACATTCTGGGTGGGACTGTGTTTTGTGTTGATGCAGCATGGCAAGGTGGTTGCTTATGCTTCTAGACAGTTTAAAGTTCATGAGAAGAATTATCCAACCCAAGATTTGGAATTGTTAGCCATGGTATTTGCATTAAAGATTTGGTAGCATTATTTGTATGGGGTCCATGTTGATATTTATTCTGATCATATGATCCTGCAATATATGTTCACCCAAAAAGAATTAAATCTCAGGCAAAGGAGATGGCTTGAGTTGCTCAAGGACTATGATATGAGTAATTATTATCATCCAGGTAAAGCTAACGTGGTTGTTGATGTTATTAGCATGTTGTCTATGGGAAGCTTGTCTTATGTGGATAAGGAGAAGCAAGATTTGGTGAAGGATACTCACTAGCTAATCTCAGAGTTCATCTCCTAGATTCTGACAATAGTGGTGTGATTGTTCAAGAGGTGACAAGGTCATCTCTTGGTGCTAAAGTAAAAAGAAGCAAGTGGTGGATCCTATTCTGATGCAAATCAAGAATGATATAGGAAGGCAGAAAGTAATGGTTTTTGAGATTAGAGGTGATGGTATCTTGAGGTACCAAGGTAGATTATGTGTTCCCGATGTTGATGGGTTGTGAATACGAATTTTTGTCAAAGCTCATAAGTCACATTATACTATTTATACTAGTTCGATAAAAATGTATCATAATCTTAAGGAAATTTATTGATGGAATAATATGAAGCGGGATATGGCCAATTTTTTTTCGAAAGTGCATAGTGTGTCTTCAAGTAAATGTAGAACACTTGAGGCCCGGTTGGTTGACTCAGGAGATTGAACAACCAGTATGGAAATGGGAGATAATTAATATGGATTTTATTGTGGGTCTTATGAGGTCTCACCAACAGTTTAATTCAATTTGGTTCATCGTGGATAGGCTACTAATATACTTACTCCTTTCCAGTAAGGACTAATATCTCTTCTGTAGATTATGCTAGGTTATTGATCGAGAAGATCATGAAGTTGCATGGTACTCTAGTCTCCATCATATCTAATCGAGGTGCCCAATTCTTATTTCGCTTTTGGAGATCACTCCAATGAGGTTTGGAGACTAAGGTAGCCCTTAGTACTGCTTTCCGCCCATAGACGGATGGGCAAGCAAAAAGGACAATTCAGGCATTAGAAGATATGCTTCAAGCTTGTGTTTTTTATTTTTGTGGTAGTTGGGTTTACCACTTGTCTCTTGTAGAATTTTCCTACAACAACAGTTATCACTCTAACATTATTATGGCTCCATTTGAGGCCTTATATGGTAGGAGGTGTAGATGACCTATTGGGTGGTTTGAGGTTGGTGAAAATAATTTCTTTGGTCCGAATCTGGTTCACCAATCCATGAAGAAGGTGAAGATGATTCGAGATAGACTTAAGGTAGCCCAAAGTTACCCAAATTCCTATGTAGATTTAAGGTGAAAGGAGTTGAAGTTTAGTGTTGGTGATTGGGTGTTTCTGAAGCTGTCTCCCATAAAGGAAATGACACGGTTTATTAAGAATGAAAATCTCAATACCCATTATATTGGTCCATACTTAGTTTTAAAGAGAGTTGGTAATGTCGCTTATGAGTTGGAGTTGCCTTCTAGTTTGAGCTCCATTCATCAAGTGTTTTTTTTATACTGAGGAAGTGTGTGGGTGATCCTTCGATGGATATTCCTTTAGAGGAGGCGGATATTTCGAATTCCTTGTCCTATGAGGAGGTCTCGGTTAAGATTATGGATTGTAAAGTTTGTCGATTGTGGACTAAAGACGTGGCTTCGTTAAAGGATCTTTGGAGGAACCAAAAGGTTGAGGAAGTTACTTGGGAAGCCGAAGAGGAAATGAAGTCCAAGTATCCATTCTTTTTTTCCATTTTGAATAACCATGATTGAGGTATGTATATTCCTTAACATCTTTGTTTTCTGTCTTTGTTAAAGGAAATGGTAATTTCCTTGGAATCTTTGATTTCTGTCTTTGTTAAAGGTAAGAGTTGTGGTATGTCGAGTCAAATCGTGCTAATAAATTCCTTGTCCTGTCATTCAAATATTAATGATCCTAAGGAGGAGTATGTAATGCTTGGGTTTTTGGTCCTTGAGAATTTCTAAAATTATTTCTTCATTGTCCTGACTACGACTCCCCTAATGAGTCGTAGGGAGCCATGATGGGTCATATAGACACGATCGTAACTTAATCAAAAGATATGGCTTAGTATTTTTCTCTGTGTATGAGTGGCTCTCAACTAGTTATACTGGTCGTAAGGACCATGTCGTAAGATGTTCAAAAAGTTTGGCCCAAGACACTATATTCATTATGACTTGATTTCACAAGTCATTAAGACTCATGACTAGTCCTTATGTCCAAATAGTAGGGTGTCTATTGTGTTGTCACAAATTGTTCTTGTCTTGAGTAGAAGAAGTGGTAAAAACTCATTAAGTATGGTTACGAGTTGGTGCTAAGAATCATAGCCAGACTAGTATAGGGTTTTGGCGGTTCTGTCTTAACTATGAATCCATGTTATTAGTCGTAATTTGTCTATACGCGTCATATAGTGGCCCGTAGTCAGTTACAAAAATTTTAGTCTTTTCATTAAGGGTACTTTGGACATTTCCCCTTTACCCCAATTCTAACCCAGGACCAAAAATCGCATTATAGACCCCATCATCATTGTTAACTCACTAAAACACTTTCAAAAGCTCTCTTAAATTCACTCAATTATCCATACTTAGAATTTCCAAGAAGTTGGACATTAAGGGATTAAGGGTTGAATTGCTTTCGTAAAACTTGTTATTTTAGGCATGTTACGCTTCCCTCATTGTTAATTTTTTAAAATCATATGTTTTAAAGTATTGTTCATGAGATATTGATAATTGATTTGAAACAAGGGTTAGGGTTTTTGAATGTTTATGGATTGAACAATGTTTCTCATGGTTTACATGTGATAATCATGCTTTAATTATGGTTTTGAACTTATAGGTTCCAAGGTATGGTGAATGAACTAGGGAATTTTGATTTTCCCAAGCTTGTGCCTTTTGAAGTGGTTATTACCCCAACCCAATATTGAGAAATTGGTTTTTAATTATGATAAATGTGGGATTTGTAAAATTAAACTAAGGGGGTTGTGAATTCCCCTAAGTGAAGATAATTGGTTTGGTATGTTGATGTTACCTTGCAAGTGTAGTTGGTATGATGATACCAACACTGTATGCCTAAATGTGTATTGTGGTTCAATGAACGGGATTGTGTGATAAATGTATATAATTGGGCTTTAATGAGGGTTGTGTTGCTGATTCGTGAAAGTGGTGGGCCCGAGGGGCCCACACTGGAAACTGCAGTTGACAATGCGGGGGTCTATATGAATGGGTGGTTCGATTCTCCCTTATTACTAACATTGATTGGGAAGTTTGACTCCCCCACATGTTATTACTTGATTTGGTACTCATGCCACCTTGATATGCAAGGAGGTTCCAATCCCCTAAAGTGTATATGTATATACCCTCTAGTTCGTGCGGCCACACGTATTAGGGCCCTATCAGCTGAGGGAGAGCTGGCCCCATAAATCCCATGGGTGAATTTTATGTTATGATGGTTTAGCTACACAACCCACGCTAAAGTTTTAAAGAACATCTTAAGCTTTGTTCCTATCCCGGCTAGTGATATATATATGTATATGCACTTGATTATGTGCATTGGTTTTGAATGATTATGGACTATTATTGACCATGGAACTATGTTATCCTTATCCCTGAGTTACATGCTAGTGTTCACCCCACTAACCGTCTTCAAATATTGTATCTCAATGCGATGCAGGCACCGAAGCTACTTCTACTTTTTCTGTGCAAAGTTAGGTCGGTTGGCTCGGTTCGTCGACTTGTTATGTTGTGGTGAAGTGGTGATCTTCCATCACCAAGAAGGATTAGGCATTTCACCATCTTTTATTCTTTGTTTTGAGTTGACAGTACTTTTGTTATCATTAAAATTATCATTTTCATTCCCATTGTTATCTGTCAAAGTCGGAGACATGTCCCGACCAAGACTAGCTTTGGTTCTTTATTTAGAAGACTTTAGTTGGATATTGGGTGATTTTGGTAGATTGTTTGGCGGGTTATCTGTCGTCGATAATAAACATGTTTTGATTCTCTTTTGTCTTGTTATATGTTCATAATTTATTTGTCTTTGGGGTATGTTGTGTTAGGTTTGGTTAGGCGTAGGGGTGATTTTTGATCCACGTGGGACTTGAGATACCCGTCATGGCTAGGCCCTGGTTCGGGTCGCGACAATACCATTATGCTTGCAAGATTATAATTATGCCATCACAATTCCATTAACTTGGAGTAATGTTTCTACCCCCCTTTGTTCATTAAATCAATGTGGGGTAATGCCACGACTGCCTGTGTTTATTAAATAAAATTTGGTTCTTTAGCCGTTTATATTACGCAATAGTTCCAAAGATATTTTCAATGCGTACATTCTCAGGTTCGAAGCAAGTTTCACAAGATTGGGTTGAGGTTATCACTATTCAATTATCAGAATCCATATAATTGGAGGAAATCCATGAACCCCTAGTTTATTCACCATTCCCACTCACCCTACACATTCAAAACCATCACTAAAGCATGAAAAATTACATATAATCCAGGGACAAATATTTAAGAAAACAATCACTCAAAACCCTCAGCCCACATTCCAAAGCCAATAGTAAAAACAACTTGAATAACAATTTAAAACACATGCATTAAAAATAAGATTTAGGAAAGAGTAACATGCCTGAGATATCAAGAATTATAGAGAGAAATCATCCATAGAAGTTCAAATTTATCAGCCTTGAGAAACCCTAGGTATTCTTGACTTACGGATTTAAGAGTATTTAAGAGTTGTATTTGATTGGTGATGGATAGAGATAGGGTCCCCGAAGGTGCTTTATGGTTGGTCGTGTGTCTTATTTAGGGAAGGGGGAAATAACAAGAAGGTCCGCACTTAAAAGAGCAACTCGGGTCACCATACATCTCGTGATGACTCCTTATGCATCATCACCACAACTCATAGTCTGGGCAGTGTCTTAGGCTCAACTTACTATTGACCCTATGAGTCATACCCTTCAACTCGTAGTCGTTCCTTACAACTCGTGGGATCCAGTTGTAGACAGTAGAGAGACATTTGGACACTACACTGGTTCTACTATTAAAGGGACACTACGGCTCATGAAGAGTGTTTTACCAACAAGATCCATCAACGAACTGTTGACTGAACTCTCAGCATCGGTAAATTTATTGCGAGTACAACAAGATCAAACGAGAAACTGCTTTTTTTTTACCCTTTATGATGCCAGTTGATGTCAAGAAAATAAATTGGACCTAGTTCAAGTGGGAAAGTAGATCCATAGGTTCAAAATTGAAGTTTATGGATTATGGATTCTAATATTTTTAAAGTAACACAGTTTCATCTAAGCAGTCCCACTTTAACCAGTCAACTAACTCCCCTCTTTTTACCCACAATAAAATACTATTTTAAGCTAAGAAGTAATCAAATTTCATCTCAACATCTCCACACTTTCGATCATAAAGAGGAAAAAATTCATTGAAAACAGCAAAATGAACTCCAAAAAATAATGAATTTCCTTTTTACACAACTCCTAAATCCTAATTCTACATAATCTAACTACAATTCATGTTGAAAAATAACAAAAATTAAATAGAACAACAAAAAACCTCAAATTCAGCTAAGATGTAGAGTTGTATGTCATAAACCACAAAGAGGAAATAAAAGTAGGTACGGAAAGACAATTGTAGCGGACCAATTTCATATGAGAAGAACTTTTGAGAAGAGGCGGTGTATAAACCAAAAATCAAACAACGGGAACTAAAAACTTCCAAAAATACAAAAACAACAAAATTTTAACAATATGAAAAGGCAATACAAACCCAAAGTGAAGATTCCAGAGCTAAAATCCATGATTTAGCAGCTAAACAAAAAAAATTATACCTTTGAACCTCATATTTGTTAAATTGATGTTGTAAGAAGAAACAATAGAAGGTGATGGTAAACAGTACCTTAAGCACTCAAAATCCAATCTTTCTCTAATTAGAAGACTCTCAAAATCAATCATCAAACTCCTAAATACATAACACACAAAAAATTTCTCTCTTTCTCTTCAGCACAACACCAAACCATACATTCCTAGAGCTAAAAACCAAGATTTAGCAGCTAAAAAAAAATATTATACCCGTGAACCTCAAAATTTGTGAAATTGATATTGTAAGATAAAATCCAAGTTGCAATTGAAGAAACAAAGTTGAAGAACCAACAGTAAAGCAAGAAAGAAGAAGAAAAATAAGGTGATGGTGGAGCAGTGAAGACTTTTTTGGGTGTAAAGAATAAGGAATCCTTTGAGAAAAGGTTTTAATGAGAGGTGGTGTAATAAACAATAGAGGAAAAATATGAATACACCTATTTTCCCTTGTAAGCAGACATGACAACCCTGACCTGCTTCCACGGCTACTTATAACTCATTGGTGAGTCATAGTTTAGGTAAAAAGCTCAAATCAAGAAATTTCCCAAGGACCAAAATCTGGGGTGCTACAATTAGTGTGAGTAATTAACTTTGGAAGTGTACAACATACAAAGATATTATTCACCACATTAATAATATCCTCACCAACTATATTGTAGCACACTTGGTAAAAATGCCCAGTGAAACCATCAGAGCCACTGACACTATAACCATTTAACATAAATGCCACCCTTTTAATTTCTTTCTCTATTGTCATAGAATTCAACATTTGATTAACCTCTACAATAATAAAATAAATCATATTATTAAGAAATTTCAACTCCATTTTTTATGCTTCAGGCAATCATATTATTAAGCAATGTCAACTCCATTTTTGATGTTTCAGAGGTGAACTACTTTTGATAAAATTGTATAGCTTCTATTGCTACCTCATCCTGACCTACAACCCACTCCCTATTATCTTTCCCAATTCGGTTAGTTTGTAATCTCTTCCTTCTTCTACTTACTATGTTATGAAAAGACTTAGCATTTTTGTCACCCTCTGAATATCAACAATTCCTACTTTTTTTCTTTCAATATTCTTCTTTAAAGTATTAGTACCTCTTTAATTCAACATATGATTAATTTAGCACCATCATATTTTCTCCAGAAGAATTATGTTAGAAAAATCTTCTTTGATTCTCATAATGTCTTCCCTAATCTTCAATTGATCAAAAATGTCTCCAAATTCCTCTCTGCTCTATTTTGTTAGATCAATTTATGTATTTTCACCTTATGTTCCAAACTAATGAACTCGTCATGAGTTTTAGCAGCCATCCAATTTGTTCTTACATCTTTAAAATTGGTAAAATTTGTTCAAAACTTCAACAATTTGAAAAGTCTAACAACTAGGGAAACATGTCTCCCAGAAGTTTACAATAAAGAAGCATGGTCTAAATCAGTTCTGGCGATGTGTTCTACCTTAACATTCAAAAACAACCTAACCAGTTTGATTCATCAAAAGTCAAGCTTCTAAAATTATAATCTTCAGTTGCCTCCATGTTCCACCATGTAAAAGGGCTTCTCTTAAATTTGATATCAAACAACTCATAGGAATTCATATAGAAAGCAAAGCCTTTATATTCTCATGTGTAATAAATTTAAAGTCCCTTCCTATCACCCAAGGCATAGTCATGTCCTGACTCGGTGAATAAATGTCATTCCAAAATCTTAACCTCTCAACAACATCATACTTGTCATACACATCAGTAATTACAATTATTTTCCCATCTAGCAAAGTTAATTATGTATACAATTGTTGATTAGAATTAACCAGAATAGTAACTTTAATATCATCAAGAACAAGTATCCAAATTTTCCCATTCTAATTAATCTAGAATAATTCATACATAATCTTCTCTTATACCTCTAAATTGAGACTGGCTCTTGAAAAGGTTCGATCAATGCATTGAAGAAAAACTTATGATATTTCTACAATATTAGAACTCTGTGAAAAACATGGTAAGTTCTCACATATCTTATAGCATCGATCAATACATAAAATAAAAACTTATGATGTTTTTGCAATATTATAACTCTATGAAAATCATGATGAGTTCTCATATATCTTATATTCTATAAGAGGGCCTTCTAACTTATTTGCAGACATCTTTCACCCCACTCACAGGTAATACCCGAGTAGGTTTATTACTATCGGTATTCTAACTACCTTTCCCTTCTTTATTATGTGTTGAAGATGAAAAACCTTCTTCTTTGTATACTTGCTACATATTTACATGATTTTTATCTTCCTCACAATCTTTGACTAAATCAGGTTACTCTTTTGCATCAATATCATTATTGGATTTGTTAGAGCTAACTCCTTTACATTATGTGAAACTACATCATGCACGGCCTGTGATGGAAAAGCTTTATTTTCTTGGTTCCACACTTGTTTACCATAATTTTCAACACAAAGTTTATACCAAGTTCTCCTAAATGAGTTAATAGAGGGACTTTTTGTTGCATGTTCAGTGAACTCATTTCTAGTACTATATACCGGCAGAGGTTGATAGAATCCTACTTTTGATAAGGCTTGCAAAATCTTGGATTCTGTAAGGTTCCTTTCTTCATAATTTACTAATTCCATATCCTAGACCCTATTATGTTGTAACACCCCGTAAAATTATCCATGCATTAGCTCGTGGTAATATACTCTTAGAGTTAAATGACTTCAATAGTGTCAAAGAGACTTAGTCTCATTTTTGGCTTCTAAAATGAGTAAATCTTAAACCATATATAATTTCTATAATTTTGAATTTTTATCATGTGGAAAATTGAATGAGATTTCCGTCGATATAAGATTCGCCAAAATTCGATACCCGGGCAAGAAGTTATGGCTAATTAAAGTCCTAATCATAAAACAATGTCATTTTGGTGCTTGGCACGTTACGGAGTAGACCTATTTAGAAATTTTCAAATTCCAGTATCACAGCGCGAATGTGGCACATCACGCTGAAGTTCTAGGTCCCAATCAGTGGGACAACACAATGGCTCCGCATCACGGTGACCTTAAAAATCCCATTCATTAATTTTCAGTGAGCCACCACAATCGTGGCGCATTGCGGTGGTCCATAAAATTGGGATCTCAGTTATATTTTTATTTTATCTCATTAAGGGTATATTGGTTATTTTTCACCCCCTTATTAGCTTAAACATGGGATTTTAATCCCAAATGATCTCATTATTAATATTTTCATCAAAAACCATCAAGAACACTCCTTAGGGTTTCAAATAAGAAAACCCAAACAACTCAAGATTCAACCGTGGGTTTTAGAAATTGATTGAAGATTTGGAATCTCCAAGTCGTGGGCATCAAGAATCATCCTTTAATTTCCTAAATAGAGGTATGTGGGGTTTATCCTAAAAACTACATGGGCTTATCAACACTAGAATGTGATTTAAAGATTATCAAGCATGAATTTTAAAGGGGTTTTGGAACTTATGATTTAAATTTCGCATTTTGGGTGTGTTGATGATATTATTGTTTTGGTCTTTAGGTCTTTCTCCCTTAAATTGATTTAAACCTATATGAATATGTATGATGTTGAAGATTTGATAGAGAACATTATTATTGAAATCCCTCACTTTGGTGATTTAGAGTTGATGAACTTGTTGGAAATGATTTAAGATGCTTGTTTAATGTTTTGAAGGGGATCTTTTCAATGTTTAAGTATTTAACATGATTTGATAATGATGAGAGGGAGTTTCTTATTATGATTTCGTCTTTTTCTTAAAAAGAAAGAATTGCATATGATTGATATCTTTGACATGACCACCTTGTGTATTTGAAATGGTGAAAAAGAGAGTTTCTTGCATATGTTTACATTAGTTTTAAGAAAGAGTTTCTTGAAATGATTTATTGATATGTTGGTCCCAGATTTACCTTTTGGAACATAGATTATTATATGTTAATAATGGCTCAGATATATGACTTGCAATTCAATGGTATGACGATACCATATAAATGTATGCCATAACAGAGTTAGAGTTTTCAGGGTATATTTTTAGAGAATGCATGTCTTAAAGAGTTAAAAATAGGCATAAAGAGTGTTAAGTGGTTGCCTAAAGAGGGATAGAGTTCAAGTAACTCTTAGTCTAAAACCGTGATTTACCGATTCAGGTATTTTATTTTTACACTGGCGACGGTCGTGTAGCGTAGCAGAGTCAGAGGCTCCAACCCTTGCAAAACACTTGGGTTGAAGGATTCCCCACCGAGTCAATGGAGGATTCCATATGGCCCATGGAATTTCAAAGTTGTAGGGTATACCACCTAGCGCAGAAGTAAAACAAAGAATGTCTCAGAGTTCAAATGATTTTCTTTCAACGTCTTTCAGAAATGCCCATGAGATTTCTTACTATATGATATATTTATGAACTATTTTTAAATTACTCTAATATATGTTGAATATAAATTATTATTTTTTATTTGCTCTGCGTACCAGTACATCTTTATTAACCCCCTACCTCCCAGGTTAAGAGGCTCAGTCTAAGGGTCTGGCTATTCAGTAGAGTATCCCAGAGAGAAGTGATTTGTGCAGTGGTGAGCCTTCTTTGTTCCAGAAGGCCTATTATTTGTGATTATGTTATTCCGTTGTTTCGGTCTACTGGGGGCCTTGTCCCAGCTTTTAGATAGTTATCAAATTTTCATGGAGTAGAGATTTCGCAGACTGTTCCAGATGTTGTTTAGTTGAGTTCGGATTTCAATCCTTATTGTTAAACTAAATCCAGAGTATGACCATGTTTCCGTATCAGATTATATTTCCGTATCTCCTTTGATTATGTGAATATGGTACATGATTACCAGATAGAGTAGGACGCCCGGGCCTTTATGGTTCGGGATGTATGTCACGTCCAGGCCCTAGTTTGGTTCGTGACATATGTTTACTTTGTTGCTACATAAACTCAAAGTTAGATTCAGGACCCTCTTCTACACCCTTCACTACTTCTTAATTAATATGTTGTTGTTGTCACTTATTACTAGTAATCTCATCATCTTTCACAGCTCCTTCTTTGTTAACATATTGGTGTTGTAGCTTTTTATTAACAATATCATCACCTTTTTTTGCCCCTTTTACTAATCGTTCTTTCTTAACCTATTTTTTTGTGTTTTGTTACTGGTAGTCTCATCACCCTCTTCTTTCTTCTTCCTTCTAATTGACAATTTTTCATAATTTTCTTCTAAAGTTGATCTATAAAATCATGTTCCTCTTGCTCTTCTATTTCTTTCTCAACCCTGTCACCCCATTTTAGACTACTGTGGAAAATTTTTTATATCCAACTCCTAGTGGTGCTGACTGCTAAAAATAACTCTTTGTGGTTCAATGCATACATAACTTGATTTTATTTTTCTGGTTTGTATATCCAAATAAAGCCATATTTAGGCAGTATCTTCTGCCATTGTCCTTCTTTGGACTCAATTTTTGTCGAGTTTTGAAGTAAAAATTAGTCACATTGTTTGTCTTAACAACAAACTTCATTCCCAGTAAATACACCCGCTAGATTTGAAAATAATGCAGGATTGAAACCCTCTTCTTTTAATGAGTATAATACCTTTGCTCTACAGGATTTAATTTTCTAATTTCAAACACAACCTGATGACTTGCACCAGCGCACTATTGATGACATAATTAGAAGCAACAGTTTGAGCATCAAATAGTAAATTAAAATCAGGCAATAGTAATATTGGTTCAGAAGTAATGACCCTCTTCAATGACTTGAATTCCTTGTCACTTTCTTTGGACCAAAACTGCTTAAATTCCTCTTCAACAAATCTGTTAATGGGGAAACCTTCCTTGAATAACCAACAATGAACTTTCAATAATAGTTTGCTAAGCCTAAAATAATCTCAATTCTTTAACCCCCTTAGTGTCTGTCAATCCACAATAACCTACACTTTCTTAGCTCCCATTCATACCTGGTTTCCACTAACCAAATGGCCCAAAAATTTGATCACGTGACAAGCAAACTCATATGTTTCTATCTTGATATAAAGTTGATACTCTCTAAGTCATTGCATCACCATTTTCTTAAATTCAACAAATGATCTTATTGTGTTCTAATATAAAAAGAATATAAAATTTAAGTAAACAATTATAAAGTCATCAAGGTACTCATAAAGAATATTATTCATTAATTTATAGAAAGTATCCAGGGCATTAATCCCAAATGGAATTACAAAAATCATAGCTACCATATCTAGTTACAAGTGGTCTTTGAGGCATCCCCCATAGCTATGCGCACTTGCCAATAGCCATACCTTAAGTCTAACTTAGAAAATTAAATAATCTTAGATAGTCTATCTATTAAGTCTTAAACCAACGGCACCAGATAGTTGAAATTCATGATTACTTTGTTCAGTGCATGATAGTCAATACACATTCATGGACTTTCATCCTTCTTATTTTGTAAAAGTATTATAGCACTATAGGGAAACTTAGAAAACTGGATTAGTACGTATTCAAGCAATATTAGATGACTACTTCCTTAATTATGACAACTTCAACAAAATACATACAATAAGTAAGTCATGTCGGTGGCACTAATCTTGGAATCACATCAATACTGTGATAAATTCCGTTCTGTAGAGACAACTTTTAAGTAATTCTGGTGGCATCACATCCTTGAATTTTATCAACAACTTTGAAACACTTTTTGGGACTTCAATCTACACGTCAAGCTTAAGTTCAACCAAGGTAGTAAGATAAACAGTCTCACCCTTCTTCAAAATCCATGGCAGACAACAGAGTAGCAATTGTGGAGTGTTTTCTCTTTTTTCTCTTATCTAAGGGTTGAATATTGTTCATGAATATGGGGTTATTTTCCCCATGAACATCAAACCATCTAATTGAGTAATTAGAGAAACCTTGAATTTTTTCATAAAATCAATCCCAAGTAGAATATTAAAGTTATCAAGCGGTACCATAGTCAAGTTCTATATTCCGGTCCAATGACCTATGCTCAATGGAATATTAAGAGTCATGTCTGTCTTATCTATGCTTCGAAATTTATAGCTTTATTCTCTTCATAAAAGTAGACACCTTCATTCCATATGTTTGCACAATTTTGGAGATCACAAAGTGTAAGTAGCGTTAGTATCTAGCATTATCACTAAACTTTTATCCCCAATTTTCTTGTCAACATAATCAAAGTACCATAGGCAACTGATAGATCTTCCACACCTTTAGTAGTATTGATTAAGGAAATCTTTCTAATAATATTATCTTTCTCTATTTCCACCCATTCATGCTAGATAACATATTCAGTAAATGTAGTGGATTAACATTGGAAACAAATTACTGTCCTTTGCCTTGTTCCTTCTCTTCATCAAGAAGAGAATTAATCTTCCCTATCTTTGGATAGTTTTGTGACTTATTCCCTAGTTTTGAAAAATCCAATATACCTTTTCACCAACCTGTTTGTTTTGATTAGATAGAGCAACATCCATTTTACCCTTGCCTTTGTAGTTTTTGTCTATCCTTTGGTTATTCTTCGTCTAATATTTGCCCTTTTCCTTATTCTTTAACTTAGAATGTATAGGATTAGGTGTAGCACTATTAGATTAAAATTCAATCTATGCATCTACTACTGCAATAACACTGGGAAGAACATGAACTTTCTACCTATGCAGTTAGTTTTGTGCCTAACCTTACATTTCAAAAATGATGTTGTGCAACTTATCTTCATCAAACCATTATGAATATTAAGCATCAAATACAAGAGTTCCTTCATACCGTCTCGAGTGGAAACAACATGTTTTAAATACATCAATCTATGTCTAGCAACCCAATATAAATTATAGGTAGAAACTTTTCACGAAGTACATCAATAAGTTTATTTCATATATCACACTTGGGTCTGCCAACACATTCATCATCACCATTCTTTGTATTCCACCACAACACTACATCATTTATAAAATAGCATACTTTTATGGTCACTTTGTTATTTTTAGGAACATGAGTAGTACCAATGAAGGACCATGAATACTATTAAAGTACTTTTGTTCTGGGTCTTACTTTTGGCATGTTCTTTTCCACCATGAGCGAACATGTAATATCCCAATGAAGGACCACCAGTTTTGCCTTAAGATCTTTATTTTCCCTCAATAGGACTTCAATTCCTGTACTCACAGTCTTATTAAAAGCGATAAGACCAACAAACTATCTGTCAATAATAACACAGTAGATGAGTAGTTCTATGTTAATTCCAAGAATTTGAGCCATAACATCAACCAGTTTGTTTACATTATCTATAAAGACAACAAGTGTTTCCTACCTTACAACTTTTTTCCCACAACTTAGTATAGTTACTATTGAAAGTCGTCGCAACACAACACTTTGATACAAATTGTGTAATGATCCTTCAGGTCATTTTTTGCATTTTCACTTATTTTTTCCATTTAGAGCTTTAACAGCTTCCCAAGTCATTTATGACTTACTAGAGCTAACATTTAAGTCTTTCCAGTTAGATTTTGTAGTTCAACATTGGTGGAGATTTTATCTTGATTCTAGGCTTGTCGGATCTCTCTCTTTGAAATAGACCCAGTTATCTAAGGTTTTCTTAGAGAATTGCATGCCTCATAGACTTAGAGATTATCTGAGGGATGAGTTTTAGAGATTGGAGCAAGTATCCATGCCTATCTTTAAGTATGAAGCTCAATTTCATGAGTTATATAGGCATGCTACTTCTATTTTGCCGACAGATCATGAGAAGATTTGGTGTTTTGTTTGGGGATTGATACTTCGTCTTTGCATGGCTACTCAAAGTTTGATTGTAGATGGTAGGTCTTTTATTTAAGTTTCTAATCATGCCTAAATTATGGAAGAGATGCATTATGAGTCCTAAGCGTGAACGAATAAGAGGTCGCTATACCAAAGTAGTTTCAGTATGAGTTAGAGCATCTTATGATTCAGAAATAAGTAGTTCTCAGGTAATTACCTCTCATGCAAGTCTTATAAAAATTAGGGTTAATCTAGTAGTCTCGTTCATGATTCACTTTAAATTACTACTATATGCCAGTCTAGCTACTATAATCATCCAGGCTAGAGTAGTGGTTAGCTTTCCAAAGGGTCATCTTCTGGGTATTCTAGCCAAGATGGTTATTTTTATGCCAACCAGATCTTCTATTACCATATAGTATGTGGGGCATGTTATAATTATAGGGCCTTTTGATATTTCTCTAGAGAGTGTACCAGCATGGGGCAGTTGTTCCGGTAGCACAAAAGTGTTTTATCGATTAAGGCAGTGCCCCTTCAATATAAAGATGGTATGTAGGGTCTTCAAGGTGGTCCCTAGGATTTTTATGGAGGTCCTCGGGTAGATAAGACAGGATATCAGTCAGGCACCCAACCACGTGGTAGTTGAGGTCATTTATATGCCACACGTAATAGACTGGAGGTAGAGACTTTAGATGCTATTATAACAGGTATAATCTTAGTATTCCATTAGTTGAGTTTCACTTTATTTGATCCAAGATCCAGTTATTCTTATGTATCTACTTATTTTTCACTATGGTTAGAGTCTTCTTGGGATTCTTTATCCATGTCATTTTATATATATACTCTTGTGGATGATTCTTTAATGGTGGATTGGGTTTATAGATCATGTGTTGTGACTGCTTAAGAGTTTGATACTCCGGATAATCTTATTATATTTGATATTGTTGATTTTGATGTTATTCGAGGCATGGACTGGTTATCCCCATCATTTGGTCTCGAATTATTTTCCCAAGACTGTTACTTTGCCATACTCGACATACCCCTATTTTTGTGGTAGGGATATATTACACATAAGTTGATGGGGATTATTTCTTATGTTTTGTCTAGGAGACTTATATCTGGGGGTTTCTAATCGTATCTTGATTATATTTGTGGTGTCAGTATGGAGAGTCCCTCACTTGTCTCTTTCTTATAGTCCATGATTTTCCTGATGTTTTCTTACTGATCTACCTGGTTTTCCTCCTGAGCATGATATCGAGTTTATTATTGATTTTGAGCTGGGAACCTAACCTATTTCTATATAACCTTACCATATGGCTCCTATCAAGATTAAGGATCTAAATTCTTAGATTCAGGATCTTTTGGGTAAGGGTCTTATTAGACCGAGTGTGTCACCATTGAGTGATCATGTCTTGTTCGTGAAGAAGAAATATAGTTCTATGCTTATGTGTATTGACTACAGGCAGCTTAATCAGGTGGTGATGAAGAATAGGTATCTTATTCCTAGCATTCATGATTTATTTGACTACCTTCAAAAAGCAGCGGTATTCTCTAAGATTAATTTGAGGTTCGGTTACCATCAGTTGCGAATTTGGGTTGAAGACATCCCAAAGATAGCCTTGAAGACTTGTTATGGAATTTATAAGTTCCTGGTGATGTCTTTGGGGTTGACCAATGCCCCAGCAGCTGATAACGTTCATCTATACTCTCTAAACTAGCAGAGGAAGGTCATTGTCAATAGCTCAACTTTTGTTGAGGTCAAATCCACGAGGAGTGAGATTTAGATTTTTAGTTCTATGTGTGTCAAAATTACAAAAAGATACCAAATGTGTATGCAATGTAAAACACATAATATAAAGTGAGGGTTTAGTTTGGGATAGAAACTTATAAATATCAAGTCAATCAACACATTATGATAACAATTTTTGTTTTAGAATTTAGTTTTGGAGAGATCTTGGGATTATGTCTACCTAAGGGCAGGTTGTGTATGCGATCATGATGGTTTTGTGTAAGTTCTAACCATTGATGACATGGTAGGCTAGGTTTAATGCCCTTGAAACTATTTTGTTAACAAAGACTCAAGGATGTCACTCCTTGACTCTTTCGAGTACCTAATGAGTGTATCATTAAAAGTCACCTAAGACCTCCATTGGGAATCCCTATTTCTCGGAAGATGCCCATAACATAACCTACTCTCCATTTACCCTTATTTCTAAGATGGAAAAACATGGTAAGCTACATCTTCAATTGTCCACTATTTCTTTGTCTCCCTATATCCCTCTTTTAAGGAAGCTATGGGCTCCCAAGAGTTCACCTACATCCCTCTTTCGAGGATGATCAGAGCTTTCAAGAGTGGGGTTTTCACCCAACAAACCCATTTTGTATATTTGGGGTTTTCACCCAAAAATCCCAACTATTTAAACCAAACAATAGTGGAATCCATAACAACAACTAAGAATTACACAAACACATCAGCACCCAAACACAATTGCACCATAGTTCAACATAATCCCAAGACTAAAAGATTTAGCTACTCATGAAGAAAAGGGAGAAAAATATACCATAGGGATTGTTAAAAGCATCCATTCTTCACAACTAAATTCAAAGTCTCCAAATCAAAATTACAATGCTTGCCCAATTTAGGATTTAAACTTCAAATTCAAAAATGTCTCAATAGTGTGCAATGCCCCAAAGAAAAAGGGTTTAATCCTAAAAGAGGAATTGGGTTCGGCTGGGTGAAATGAAAAAACTGCCCATGGGCAAAATTTCTGCTTAGTCACAATCGTAGAAGGTTGTCCACGATTGCGGCTACCGCGACTGCAGAAAGGACACCATGATCACGGTCTTTTGACTTACTTGAATGACCGTGATCGCGGCCCACAAAATGCAATCGCAGTAACTGGGGCTTGTTCCTACTCCAGGTCAATTGGACTTTTTTCCTTTTTTTGGTCCCTTTCATCACAAATCCACATCTTTCATTCTCCTACCTTGTATGCCTGCAAAATGTGAAAATTAGTGCATTTAATCACTAATTTGTCTCACTTATATCTTTAAATCATAGTAGTGTGCACGATTGTTGAGTGCAATTGAGTAGTAAATTCACCACTCATCAACACCCCCAACTTAAAACTTTGCTTGTCCTCAAGTAACACTACTTCTTACCATGAGCCAATTAAAATGTATGCCCAAATTTTATTACCCAATGATCACATTGACTTCAACACATGGGAAAAACTATTTTAACGAGACCCACCAACATAAAATGCAATTTTCAAGGATGTAAACTACTCCAAAGAGAAACCATGCAACAATCACTAATACTCTAGAAATGACTCACTTTTGACCTCAACTACATTATACTTATTTTGCCTCATTTTTTGGGAGATGACAAAATCATCCACCTCAACTTGTTAACATGCCTCGTCACAAGAATAAAAATTCTACACATCAAGTTATCAAATATACAACAAGGAATTTAATTACGGAACACTCTCTCTCTCTCAAGAACTCTCGATGATAACAAGTACCATGCCATAGGCTTGCCCCTATTTTCAATTGCCACTACAATGAATATACTTGATTGGAAATCACAAAGGGTTTTTTGATCTTGTAATGTAGGTTTGGGGTAGGGTAGGATATTATTTAGGAAAAACATGTCTACCCTCCTTGAACATCTAAATCACACACTTCCATCCAACATTTGAACATCTAAATCACACACTTCCATCCAACATTTGACCATGTGCCACTTCTTTTCCTTACAAATGTGCCTACTTTTATTTCCTTGGGTCACCCATTTTTGTTTCATTTCATTCTCTTCCATATTTCATGCATTTATTTTCTATGTTGGGTTTTTTCTTTTCCTTACTCATTTTTTTCAATGCTTAAGATCTTAGACACTCACTTACAACTTTGTGGCCCAAAGTAACCTCTTCCAATATTTACCACCCCCCAACATAGGATTTTAGCCTTAATTTGCATTTTTTTAGTTCAAGAAGGATAGGGTTCAAAAGAAGAAGAAGAATTAAAAGGCTCATGGCTTGCAATGAGTTTACATAAGAAAGGTCCAAAGGAACAAATTGGGTGACTAGAGATAACGTCTATGCAAGGGTAGGATTTTTAGGCTAAAGTAGACTTCCAATGACACAAAGATGGCCTAGTATCATCTTACCAACCAAATACAATATAAATTATCCTTGAGAGACTAATGGGGAAAGTTCTAGATGGTACAAGTACACCTGAGATTTAGACTAATAAGCTCAGACCACATGGCATGGAAATTCACCAAGGGGACTCAAATGCTCCTCACGCTAAAGACAAAAAATGGAGTATCTACCAATTTTCACAAGCCAAAATTTATGGAGTCATAAAAAGAGAAAAAGTTTTGTTACAAGGTCACTCACATCCATGCCCTTGATTTTTGAAAAAATTTGGACGGGGGGGGGGGGTGTTTTCTTTGCATTTACACCACACACAATTTGCTAATTAAGGAACCAACCCAAGAATTTGTCTCACATTGTGGCTTTCATACGGTCAAATCCACCAAATAGCTACTCAATTTTATCCATAGGTATAAATGCGATCCCTAAACCGAAATTCCATAGGTACTTAGACTTCCCTTGCATTTGTGACCTTGATTCCACAGGTACTAAGACTTCCCCTATATGTATGGCTCAAAACCCAATCATAATGTTTTTTCCTTAAGAATGTTGTCACTCAATCGATCATAGGGAAAAGCTTATCCGATATTTCCATAGTAAAATAAAGATAAATTAGAAATCTAAGAACAAAATAACTAATCCATGCAAATGCGGGCACCATTAAAATGCTCAAATATTACAAACCAAATAAAAATAAAAATCATCTAAAAGAACAAAAAGTCATCCAAAATATCAATAATACAAGCCCAAATCAAATTAATACCCAGACAGGAACCCCCGACTAAAACGGTAGCAGTGTCCTCACTACATAAATAATCAAGAAAAAAATAAGGGTGCTCCCTAAAATCACATCAAGAGTTGCTATCACTCTTGGTCTCTACATCATCATCAGTATCCCAGGGCTATACCACTCAACTGGTGCCTCATCATCACTTTCCACAGGGAGTAAGGCAGTCTATCAAGAGGTTTTAAGACCTTTTATAGGCCCTTCACCCCCGTTCATATCTTGCTAAAGAACTTATCTCTCTTCTTCTCCCTTTTTACCATCTTCTCATATGAGACCTAGAGATCATGATGTGATGTATCCAAGGATAAGTATGCTCTCTCAAGCCTAGCAATATTAGATCCCTACTTATTCTGGTCCTCATTATACTTCTCATTATAAGATCAGGACACATATATGTAGGGAGTGGTGGAAGGCTCTCCAGACCCCTAGGGCAAACCTGACACAAGATCTGTAATGGCAGTAATTTCAACTATAATATCCTCAAGACGCCTGATGGTTGAAGGCCTACAAAACTCAGGCTCCTCACATGTCAACTTTCCCAAGTTGATATTCCTCTTCTTACTTTTACCTGGTGTGCCCTCACCTTAAATATTCAGTAGATAGATAGGGGTGCTAGGGTACACCCAAGTGTCTCTAGGGTACTCCTAAACCCTGGCTTTCCTTCAAAGTTCAATAATCAAAGAGGGAAAAAATAGATGCGTACCACCCTGGTTCTTGAAGAATTTTATGTCAGAAACCATGAGTTGACCAACATACAGAGGAATTCAATCTAGAATGCAAGTAAACATCCGAGCCTACAAATTTAAGACTACTGTCATGTAGGAGCAAGGGTAGACTCAGCTACATATGATGTTCAACCAAATACGAACCTCGGCATTGAAGTCATTTATGGAGATATTTCTCTTAGTTGTCACCCAAGAGACTTCCTTTCCAAGTCAAAGTATTTCTGCAACTTCCCAGTTCATACCCTTTTTCATCAAACTCACCTATATTTACATTTTGGAGCCCGTTGATATCATTGATTTTCTCTACCCCAAAGTCCACCTCTTTTCCCCGAATCCTGATAATCATGTTGGATGGGTCCGAAAAAAATACTATGCTAATGTTAGCATAAAACTCACAGACCCATTGCTCATTATCCTTGCAAGGATCTGGGGCAAAACATTGTCGCCCCATGGCCATAATCCTGTCATAAAATGCCGGAAGCTTTTCTGGCACCTTCTCTAAGTAAATTCCTCTCTCCAAGAGCATGTTTGTCCTCAAATTATCACCATAGTAGAGTCTGTGGCACTCAGGTACTGTGAATCTTACTTGGTCATAGTCCTCCATGATATGATCCTGAAAAATGAAAGACAACATAACAACATCAATCATCCATCTTTAAGTGCACAAAGTATGCTCTGTTGTCCAATAAAGCTCATGGGTGGGTACTTGGTGGTGTTTGAACAAAAGTTTGAAGTGCAGAATTTTTGGCCCGGGAAGAAAATTAGCCTCTGTTACTATGATCGCAAGCAATGGAGCCGCGATTGAATTCCCACGATCATGTCCCGATGGCTGCGATTGCGGTATTTGAGACCAATTTTAAACCAATTTTCCAATGTCCAAAAATTCAAATTTTAAGCCCAAAGCATGTTCTATAGAAGGAATCTACACTAAAACTGCTGAATAAGACTAGTAGGTACGCTATTATGCCCTTAGAATGTAAAAATCATTAGTGAATACTCATTTGGGAAATTTATCGATCATTTGGTGTACACTCTTCATTTTTCTCAATTTCATACACAATCTGGGTACTCAAGACTTCCCCACTTATGTAGACACTATATTCTAGCAGCTAAACACCCCACAAGTATAATTGACTAAGTATTTAAGCACGAAAATCATAATGTTAGGCCTTCTCTATAACATGCATTCTATGGCATGTTCTCAATAATTGAAGCATGGATTTGAGACACCTACTAGATAACTGATGCAAGAGGGATGCAAAGATGTTGTTGGAATACTAAAACATTTGGCCAGAAATGGGTCCAATTAGAGAGAAAAGTTGAGAAGGGAGTGCAGGGGAAATAAGGATTTAGAAGGTCATATAACTAATGTGACCGCGATTGTGGTCAGAGTTCCACGATCACAGACATGGAGGTGAATGCGATCGCTGCCAAGGTCTCATGATCGTGGTAACTGGGGGCATTTCTGCACCTCTGGTTTCCCCTGTTCAGCTTAATTCACATTTGGATAGATTTTCCCCTATTCAGTTCATCATGCCAAAATTTCACACTTTCAACTTTTCAAACTCATCCAATACACTCTATAGCGCCATAAATTTATGGGTTATTCAATTGACAAAACTAAATCTACACTATAAAAATAAAAATAAAGGATGCGAGCCACTTTTGTGGCATTTTTGGGTTGCCTCCCACATAGCACCTTAGTTTACATTGTGGCACGATGTTTTCCTTCTTTCTCAAGTTTGGTCCTCAAGGGCCAAAGTCCCTTTCATTCACCTTCTCGAATTCAACATCAATCACCAATATAACTTGACGTTCCACGGGTATTTTTGTCATGTACATACGAAAGGCGACCTCATCCTCATGAACTCAAAATCTTATTTCACCCAACTCTAAGTTAAAAATGGCTCTTTCAGTGTATAATAAAGATCATCCAAGAATGATGGGCACCTCTTGGTCTATTTCATAATCTAGAATGACAATGTTTGCTGAAAGTTTGAATTTTTCCACTTTGACTAATTTATCCATTTTGACTAAAACATCAAATAATATCCCGACCAGTCTTTTGATGGACTGATCCATTATTAAAAGTGTCATAGATGTTGGAGTCGGGGTGTCTAATCCAATATTTTTATAAATTACAAAAGACATGAGGTTTACACTCACACCGAGGTCGCATAGAGTTTAGCAAACTTATATGTTCCAATGGGGCAAAGGATGGTAAAAGAATTAGGGTCTTTCTTTTTCTCTGAAATTGTGCTACTCGTGATAGCACTACAATCATGGGTGACTTCAATGGTATCACCTTCAATAATCTTCTTCTTTTACATCAACTTCCTCATGAGCTTAGTTTATCCCGGAATCTCTTGAATTGCTTCAAGCAATGAGATATTGATCGAGAGGTTGATAAGATTGGCCATAAATATCTTCAGTTTATCATACTCCTCTTGTTTTTGAAGCCTTTGAGTAAATGGGGAAGGGACTTGTAATGTAGGCATCACATCACTTTGTGGTTTCTCATTTTCAACCACCTCTTCATCAACTTCCATTGGTTCCATTTCATCTTCTTCCTCTTCTTGAGATTTTTAGGGTCCTTATTTTGACTTAATCTAGGGCACATTTTCACCCAATCTTGCTTCAATTACCAAGGGTCTTCCGACTCCTAGTGACTATTGCCAAAACTTGAGCATCATTTTTTGGGTTTACAATAGTGTAACTAGGAAGACCACCCTTCGGCCTAGCATTTATTTGAGTGGAAATTTTCCTGATTTGGGTTTCCCATTATTTGATAGAATAGGAGTGGGACACCACGGTTTGATTAAGTTGCAAAAAATCTCCTTTTAGCTTATGAACCATCTTGTCCATACCTTCCACTCTCATTAAGATTCTCGCTAAGACATCTTCATTTTAGAATTTATTGGGGTCGATGGAGCTTGGGTCTTTGTTCTTTTCCCGATCATGAGGGTCATATAGTCATGCTCTTTATCACTTAATCCATATCAAAATCATGATCCACCTAACCTTAACTCACACCTTGCCTTTTATAGGCAGGGTGGGAACCCCTTGAATAATTTTCCAAGTAACAAATCTCCTCATTGAGCTTTTTAGTAGCCTCATCATCTTCATAATCTTTCGATGCCACGACATTCAACACTTTTGTGGGTGCATCCATCACATGTTTTGTCAAAAGCTCTAGTTGAGTCATCATTTTTGCCATATTTTTCTCTCTTTATTCATCTTGTTTTCTTTGTTCCTTGCCAACAAAGGATGTAGAGGGAGAAATTTTAGGCACCTCGGTATCTCGGGTATGCCATACCCAATTTTTCTTGGTAACCTCCTTAAGAAAATTCATACTCATATGATAACGCAACTTCACAAGAGAGCCTCGTGCCGCATTATCCACCACGGTTTTATTGAGTGGATCAAGGGCCTGGCTGAAGATTTGGAGAAGCACCTTCTCCTGATTGGACATTGCGTTATTTTTCTATTAATCTTTCTCACACTTCATAAAAGGGTTCTTTATTCAATTACCTAAAGTTAATGATCTCATCCCTCAATTAGAGCATTTTTTAAGGTGGGAAATACCGGTCAAGGAAGGCCACAGTGAGTTTATCCCAAGAAGTAATTGAACCAACCAGAAGAGATTGGAGCCATAATACTGCCTCACCTATTAGAGAGAATGGGAAATGGAGAAGATGGATAAACTCATAGGTTATGTGTGAAATATGGTGCACACACCTCTACAAAATTCTTCAAATAAAGGTGGGGATCCTCATAATCTTTCCCCCTAAAAAGTCCCTTCATTTGTAACATGTGCAATATGACACGTAATAAGAAAGACACCATTCCCAAGAGTCGGTGGGATACGGATGGCATTTGAACGACCAACGTCATTGAGTTGCCCCTTATCATCAAGAAGAACATCGAAAGACCCAGCGTGACTAGCATTGTCACTCATTGTTTCATGGACACTACGATCACCTATACAAAAACAAAACAACAACCAATATAAATAAAAACCACTACGATATGTCCTAAGTAAAAATAAACACCACACAAGTGAAATATAGATTTCACTCCCTGACAACAATACCATATTATTAATTCTCACCTATACCATATAAAGTGGTAGAGGATGGTTGTTGTCAATAGCTCAACTTTCATTGAGGTCGAATCCACGAGAAGCGAGATTTAGATTTTGAGTCCTATGGGAGTCAAAATTACTTAAAAGACTCCCAAAATGTACACAACGTAAAACATATAATGTAAATAGAGGTTGTTTCTGAATAAATTCTTATCAATATCAGGTCAAGCAACATACTACGATAACACTTTTTGTTTTAGAATTCAATTTTGGAGATATCTTGGGATTACTTCTATTTAAGGGCAGGTTGTGCATGGGATCATGATGGGTTGGTGTAATTTCTAACCGTTGAAGATATGGTAGGCTAGGTTGAAATTCCTTCAAGCTAGTTTGTCAACAAAGCCTTAAGGATTTCACTCCTTGACTCTTTCGAGTACCTAATCAGTGTATCAATAAAAGCCACCCACGACCTCAATTGGGCATCACTATTTTTAGGAAGATGTCCATGACATAACCTACTCTCTAGTTACCCTTATTTTTAAGATAGAAAAAGATGGTAAGCTACATCTTTAATTTTCCACTATTGCTTTGTCTGCCGATGACCCTATTTCAAGGAAGCTATGGGTTCTGAAAAGTTCACCCCTATCCCTCTTTCGAGGATGGTAAGAGCTTTCATGATTTTGGGTTTTTCACTCAACAAACCCATTTTGGATATTTGGGGTTTTCACCCACAAATCCCAACAATTTAAACAAAACAATAGTGGAATTCATAATCAACTACTAAGAATTACACAAACACATCATCACCCAAACATAATTGCACCTTAGTTCAACATAATCCCAAGACTAAAAGATTTAGCTACTCACGAATAAAAGGGATAAAATTATACCATAGGGATTGTTCAAAGCATCCATTCTTCACAAATACTAAATTCAAAGTCTCCAAATAAAAATTACAATATTTGCTAAATATAGGGTTTAAACTTCAAATTAAAAAATGTATCAATAGTGTGAAATGCCCAACAGATAAAGGTATTAATACTATAAGAGAAATTGGGTTCGACTGGGTGAAATGACAAAACTGCCTATGGGCAAAATTCTCGCTTAGTCACGATTACAGAAAGTTATCCGCTAATGCGGCTACTATGACCGCAGTAAGGACATCATGATCACGATCTTTTGACCTACTTGACTGACTGCGATCGCATCCCATATACCGTATCATGATAACTAAGGCTTGTTTCTGCTCCAGGTCCTCCAGCTACACTTTTTTTCTTTTTTTGGTCCATTTTAGCTCAAATCCACATCATTCATTCTCCTAACTTGTATGCCTACAAAATGTGGAAATTAGTGCATTTAATCACCAATTTGTCTCACATATATCTTTAAATCATAGTAGTGTGCACGATTTTTTAAAGTAATTGAGTGGTAAAGTCACAACTCATCAACAACATTCATAGATTTGATGACCGCATGTTCAGGGCTTATTTGGAATCTTTTCTAATTATGTTAATCAACGACATTCTTTTATATTTGAGGAGTAGGGAGGAGAATATATATCATATGAGGATTTTGATCAAGACTTAGAGAGATCATAGTCTTTTTGCTAAGTTTTCAAAGTGTGAGTTCTGGCTTGAGTCACTAATATTCCTAGGATATGTGGTGTCTAAGGATGGGATTATGGTAGACCTAGTTAATAATGAGGATATTTGTGATTGGACCATGCCAACATCACCATTTAAGGTTTGTAAGTTCATTGGTTTGGTTGGTTACTACTGGAGATTCGTTGAGGGTTTTGCTACTATTGCAGCGACAATAACTAGATTGACCTAGAAAGAGTTTTTTTTTCCAGTGGTTTGAGGAGTGTGAGTTGAGATTTGTAGAAGCTTAAGGGTTTACTCACTTTAGTTCCTATATTAGATTTTTTTGTTGAGGGTGAGGGATTCACTATATATTGTGATGCATTTGGTGTTAGTCTAGGTTGTGTTCTTATGCAGTAGGATTGAGTTATTGATTTTGCATCAAGGCAACCGAAGGTTAACCAGTGCAACTACCCCACTCATGACTTGGAGTTGGCTACAGATTTTTTTTGCTTTAGATTTAGAGGCATTATATATAGGGCATACATTGTGATAGCTACACCGATCATCATAGTCTCCAGCATCTTATGACCCAGAGAGAGCTTAATTATTAATAGGATAGAGGGATAGAGTTTCTTAAGGATTATGACTTTTCTATTCTATACATTAGGGTAAAGCAAAACTGGTAGAGGGTGCCATGAGCTGAAACATGATAAGTACAATTAACTAGGCTTATATCTTAGCTTCTCGAAGGCTGTTGGCATGGGACATTCAATACTTATCCAACTTGATGGAGTGACTTGATAGTTCTAATTCCAGTAGTATTCTTGCTAGCATCTAGGCGAGGTCTATCTTACTTAAAAAGATTCAAAGTCATCAGTTCAATGATATAAGACTGTCTATCATCTGTGATCAGGTGTTGAGTGGTGATCCAAGAGGGCTACCATCAATTCGGAGGGTATTTTGAACGATGTTGATGACCTTTGTATTCCAAGGGTTAAAGACTTGATTCAGTCGATATTGCGTGAGGCTCATTACTCCAGATATTCTATTCACCCAGGTACAACTATGACGTATAGAGATTTGAGGAAACATTATTAGTGAAGTGGCATGAAGAGAGATATGGAAAAATTTAAAGTTCATTGTTTATGTTAGAAGTAGGTGAAGTCTGAGCATCAAAGGCCTAGTGGCATGATTCAAAGGTTTCCCATTCCTGGGTGAAAGTTGGAGTAGATCACCATGGATTTTTCTACTAGTTTGCCTCGCACCTCCACGAGTTCCAATGGTATATTTGGTTATTAAATATTGGTTGACCAAATCAGCATATTTCATTCCTATTCAGATGTCTTTCAGCGCCAAGAGGTTAGCCCATATTTATGTTCGTGAGATAGTATGCTTGCATGGAGTGCCAATGTCTATCATTTCAGATCGGGGCTTGATATTCACTTTTAGCTTCTAGAGAGCTTATCAGGAGACGTTGGGTACTCAGGTGGATCTTATCACTATTTTTAACCCTTAGACCAACGATCAGTCAAAGCAAACTATTCAGGTTCTTGGGGATATTTTTCAAGCTTGTGCTATGGATTTTGGAGGTTAGTGAGAGCAGCACTTAGCTTTGGCAGAGTCCACGTATAATAATAACTACTATTCAGGTATTGAGATAGCACCTTTTAAGGAACTAGATGGTAGATGTTATCAATATTCAATTGGATATTTTGAGATATTTGAGATTAGACACTATGGTACTAACCTGCTCCAGGAGTCGTTGGATAGAGTCAAGATGATTTAGGATAGGCTGAGGCTAGCCTAAAGTAGACAGAAGGCTTATGTAGATCATACACTTTTTGCCTTAAGATTTGGAGTTGGAGACTGGATATTCCTATGGGTATCTCCTATGAAAGGTATGATGAGGTTTGGGAGAAAAGTCATACTCCAACACTAGATATATTAGACCATTTGAGATTATTTGCACAGTTAGAGAGGTGGATTATGAGTTAGCATTACTTCCATATTTTGTTGTTATTCATCCAGTTTTAAATGTTTCTATGTTATAGTGGTAAATTGTCGATGAGTCTTATGTTCTTTGGGAGAACTTGTTTCATTTGGATGACAGATCGACCTTCATATAAGAGTTGGTTTCATATTGGCCTAGGATGTTAGGCGGTTGAGCTCAAGATATATTCTAGTAGTTGAGGTTCAGTAGAGACACCACCTAGCAAAGGAGGCTACTTAGGAGATTGAGAGTGAGATATGGACCCAGTATCCTCACTTATTCGAGCTTTTAGGTACATCCTAACCTTTACTTTCATGGACCAAATTTCTTTTAGTAGTGGATATTGTAATGACCCTCTAGATTATTTTCTTCTTTTCCATGCAGTTTTGCTAATTAGAGCTTTCCTATAGCTACCCAAAGACATTTATGACTTGATGGAGATGACAGTTCAGTTACCGAGTGGTTTATTTGTTTTTTTTAGAGTGAATTCCCTGTTTTGAAGTCTTCACTGGTAAGGATTGTCTATTGGGCATAAACTTTGAATTAACTAACTCGTATACCAATTCTTACAGTTCCATTAGCTTTAGAACATCGATTTAAGTCTAAGGGGACCTTCTGTTTGAGTCCCAAGGCTTCCAGACTCATTTTGGGCAATTGGTCGAAATTTGAAAAAAATTGGCCATGGGTGTGGGGCCCATATTTCATTGAAACGACCCCAAATGTAAATTTTGATGGCTCCATTAAGTTTAAAATATTGAATTTTGTAAGGTTCATAGTTCATTTTTGTTCATAGGATTCCGAATAAATCCCGAGGGTCAGTGGAAACTTGAAATTTTCTAAGTTTCAATTGGTGCATCCGCTTAAGAGACCTTTTAGTCTCTTAAGTGGAGGCCGGTTTAGTGGACAAGTGTCCCTTTAAGAAGCCTAGGCCAGCCCAGCCAGACTAAATTCAATGTTGCTTAAGCTACATCCTAACCACTTAAGTGGAGGTCTAGCCCAAGACGGGGATTACTTAAGCGATCCATTGACCGTTTTTGTGTTGACCGCTTGAGAGGCACCTAGAGGGCATTGAATTTTATCTTACCCAATTTTCTCCCTATTTTTCACAAGTCTCAAGATCCAAAATCCCTAAAAAGAATGGAAAATTAGGAGAGTGATAAGTGAGAGATCATGGGGTGTTTCTGGGCTTGGATTAGTTATTTCTTCATCGAAATCTTGGTAAGTTTTCACCAAATTATTAGTTTAGTTCTTCTGTTTTGGACCCAAATCCTAAGAATATTGTTGGGTTGATTTTAGTATTATTTGAGAACAAAACATACCCATTCTATAGAGTAAATTATCCTTAAGCATATAGGGACACATTAACGATTTTAGAAGTGTTATTCTGCAAGCGGGCCCCTCGTGGTATTTTGATTCAATTTTGGAACCAAAGTATAAAAATGCAATATGGGTACTGTTTTTCTTGTATTGATGAATATATTACTATTTTGATAGTGTGGCATCATGCAGAAGCTTCTAGAAAGGGGAAATCATCAATTTTGTGGACTTCACTAGGCTTTCTTTGGTGTCCAGGTTGGATAGGCTTACTTTTATCTTAGATTGATCTTTATTGTAGTATAGATATTATGATATGCTAGTCTCGGGTTAAGAACTAGGTCTTGGAGATACTTGTAGCATAAATTGAATTATTAAGTTGATTAAGGGACCGTAATTAGGTGTGATTGACTTAACTACTCATTCTTAGGGTAGAATTGCTATCTTAGGACTCAAGTGGCTTATTCAAGATCTACTAGTTAATTTTGATACCTTAACCTAGTTTAGGGTATAATTTGACTTTAAATGGATTTTGGGGTTAGAAGTGGGCCCCTCTAGCCCACCTTAAGAAAATATTGCTATTATCTTATTATAGACTCAATAGATATGTTACATTATCTTATTTACTACTCATTCGAAGAGATTTTAGATATATGATGGTTCATTCAAGATTGAGGCTTGGGAAATGATAAGACCGGTTTTATTTATGATGATATAATTGGATCGATACTTGTGGGATAAAGTAGGTGTCATCATAACTCGTGAAATCAGGTCATGACAGGGTAGAAATTGTGTTAGAATGGACTTTTGAGGTTAGAGGCGAAGTCCCTTAGGCCCATTTTAGGTCATTATTATAATTAGCTCTTTGTATACCTAAGAGGACCTTTTTTGTCACCCTATTTATATTCTTGAGCCTTAGGAAGGATTTTGACATTTTCTGGCTCTTAAGTAAACTTGTAGCATAGATTTAAATTAAGATCGGTTTGAGTCTGATAATTATGATATTAATATCGGTTTGAGGCGGGAATCTATGATACTAATTTTGGTTCAAGTCTGCTATATATGATTCTACTTCTAGTTCGAGTCCGGCATTGAGGGGTTGCCTATTAATATTAAGGAATCGTTTTGAGTGCAGTGTTTATGGTATGGGGGAAATCCATTGTTATGAATTTGAGATTTGGTTACTTTTGGATAATAATTGTCAGTACTTCTCTCTTGATTGCATCCATTGGGCTTATAGGGGCTCGAGTGGATTATTTAGTCTTGTTTGCATCTTTTGGGATTATGGGGGTATAGTTAGGCAATAGTTAGTCACATTAGTAGTAGTGTTCGTTAGCTTTTTGAGATAGGGTGAGCTTTCAAAGCCAGAGCTGACTTTCTCTCCTCTATTTTTGGATGGTCTTTCTATTTAAGACTATTGTATTTTCAATACTACTAGTACTCTTATTGTTTTGCTAAAGGCTCTTTTACTGACCTTACTAGGTTGTGGGATACTTTTACTCTTTTTCTTATTTATCTCTAGTTGTGTTATCGTTCTTACATTTTTTGCCTATAATCTAATTATTTATGTAATCTCGGTATTTACTTGAGTTTCCAGAAACTAGCCCATTACTTGTCATTTTAGTCTACTAGTGGATTAAAGTAGGTTTCATAATGTCATGTCCCAAACCATAGCCTAGTCATGATGGGTATCTCAAGACCACCGCGAGTCGGAGACCACCACCTCAACCTTACCTCAATGGAACATAAATATAAACAGTAAAAGTCAACCAAAATAGCAATGAGAAGGATAGATAAGTCAAATGACAATTCTAAGAATTCAAATAAACAACCAACCTATACTTGTCCACAGAAGCCTCTAAAACCAGAATCCCAAAATAAGTTGGTACATGCCCTCGACTATGACAAAAGAATCGAAAATGAAATACTAAAACAATAAAGAAACTAGAAAAATGATGAGGCCTTCCAAAATAATGGAGGTCACCACTTCACAACAGGTCCACAAGAAAATTAAATCACCTAACGTTGGTCCAGGGTCGATCAGTGGGGCGAACACTGGCATGTAACTCAAGGAAAGGGATAAAATAATACCACTGCCAAAAGCCATTCAAAACCACATGCACAATATTTATATATACATATATAGGATGATGGGATAGGGACAAGGGCCATGAACATAAGGGTTTAAGGATTTAACATGAACTGTGTAGCTTGCTCCGTCCTAAAGGCACCCATGGACTATATGGATCCAGCTTTCCCTACTAGAAGGGCCCAATGTGTGTTAGGCGCATAAATTGAGGAAAACCAAGGAAAGGTTAAATACACTAAGATATAGCCCTTCCAATATATATATATATATATTTAAAGTGTACACCAAACACACGATCACATAGACCCCCAACACTGACAAACTTGGTTTCCAGTGTTGTTCCTCCTGAGATCTACACCTTCACAGTGAGCTACACAATTTCATTCAATCCAAAATTAAAATAGTTGCACACAAACCAACCATTAACCCAGGAGTCATTCATTAAGGAATTTACCAACATGGTATCGTCACACCAATATGCTTGCAAGATTGCAGAATTATGCCAAACCAATCCATATAACCAAATTGACACCCAATTTCCATTTAAAATCCAATACCAAGGCCACCAAGTCCATTCCAAAACCATATTCATTCATTTATCCTTTAATACAATGTTGTGGATTCAAAAGACAAGTTAAACCATGCAATTATCCATATTCATAATCAAGTTTAGAAGGTGAGTTGAGGTTAATGCAATTAGCAGGACAAAATTCCATCAATTTGGGGAAGCCCATGTCCTTCATTCCAACCATTAAAACAATTCACTAATTCAATCCTCATAACCATAAATTAAAGCATGAATAAATAATTTAAACCATGAGACAAGTAATTAAATTAATAACAATCAAATCCCCTCAACCTAATTTTCAAACCCAATAATTAAAACACATGAATATTGATTAAATAATTGCCACAATGTAAGAATACAAGTTAGGGATGAGCAACATACCTAAAATATAGAACAATTTGAAGAGAATTTGAAGTTAATTTTATGTTTAAAAGTCTTACAAGGGCTAAAATGGCCAAAAGCCCTCACCCCAAGAAAAAAAATTTAAAACATGGTTTTTAAACACAGCAACATTGCATGCCAATATCACAGAGGCTAGTGATTGTGCCACACTGCTATCAAGGAGCTCCAATGGCGTGGCATACCACTATCATGAAGGCACACTACCATGGAGTTCCAAATCAACCCTAAATCTCATTTGAAAATTCCAAAACTTTAAAAAAAACACTCTTTTAACAGCCCTAAAAATAATTAAAGTCAAAAATTGAAATTTACGCATATGGGAGGTCAAAAATAAAATGTCAAAATTTTATGGGGTCTTATATTCCCCCCCCCCCCCTCCCCCCTTAGGATCATTCATCCCCGAATAATGAGTTGGGATACTTTTAGCATGAGAATAGCCAGAATACATCAGAATTAAATGACAAATTTGATATGCTACAAGAGGGAAATGAAACCCATACCTTAAGAACTTTCATCTAACACGGGTAATAAGAACGGATACTTGGCTTTCATATCTTCTTTGGCTTCTCATGTAGCTCTTCCACCTTTTGATTCCTCCAAAGAACCTTCACTAATGCTATGTGTTTTGTCCTTAATCTACAAACTTGCCTATCTAATATCTCCACTGGAACCTCCTCATAAAACAACGAATCTAAAACATCAATATCCTCAGCAGGAACTATCAAAGAAGGATCGCCCACACACTTTTTCAGTATAGACACATGATACACGGTATGAATCAATGTCAAACTCTCAGGTAAATCTAACTCATAAGTGACATTCCAAATCCTTCTCAAAATCTGATATGGACCAACATAATGAGGATTGAGTTTCCTTTTCTTCAAATAATCTCATGACTCCCTTGATAGGAGAAACCTTCAAGAATACCCAATCACTAACCTTAAACTCCAACTCCCTCTACCTCAGATCCATAGAATAAGACTTTTGGAAACTTTGAGTAGTCTTAAGTCTTTATATAATCACCTTCACCTTCTCCATGTCTTAGTGAATTAAGTCGGGGCCAAACAACCTTGTCTCATTAGCCTCAAACCATCCAATATAAAATATGCACCTTCTACCATAAAAATCATTAAAAGGGGCTATTTGTATACTAGAACGATACTTATTATTGTATGTGAACTCACTAAGAGGCAAATGGTCAACCCAACTACCTTTAAAGTCAATCACATAGGCCCTTAGAATATCCTCTAAAGTTTGAATAGTCTATTCCACTTGCCTATACATTTGAGGGTAGAAAGCAGTGCTAAGGTTCACCTGAGTACCCAAAATTTTCTTAAATGAATGCCACATATGAGAACAAACTGCGTACCTTGGTTTAAACTGATAGAAATCGATGGTCCGTGTAATTTGACTATCTCCTAAATGAACAACTTAGCATAATCCTCTTCTCAATAGTTAGTCACCATAGGCAAGAAATGAGCAGACTTAGTCAGCCTATCCACAATGATCCAAATGGAATTAAACTAATTGTGAGATCACAGAGACTAGTAATGAAATACATGTTGATCATCCCCCGTTTCTGCATGGGCAACTCTATTTCTTGGGGCATGCCACCAAGACTTAAATGTTCCACCTTGACTTACTGACAATCCATATACTTAGCCATAAAGTTTTCCACATCTTTTTCCATGTTATTTCATCAGTAGATTTTTCTTTCAAATCATGGTACATCTTTGTCAAACCGTGATAAACTGTATATCTAGACTTATGTGCCTCAGTCAAAATCCTTTTTTGCAGCCCATCAACACCTGGAACACATAACCTTCCTTAATACCTCAGAATGCAATCTCCCCCAATCTCGAAAGCCATAACCTTTTGCTGACCCACAACATTCTTAATCTGTAAAAGTATGGGATCCAAAACCTATTTCCTTTCATCGCCATCCCAAGAGATAACCACTTCTTGAACAATCACTCCTCTATCCTTAAAGTCCAAAATATAAACTCCTAAGTTAGCCAATCCATGACTAGCCTTCACCAACCCTCTTTTATCCATATCCATATGAGCTAAGATTCCTATGGACAACCTGCTAAGAGCATCAACAACAGTGTAGACTCATGTTATAATCCTTAAGTAATTTAAACCACTGCCTCTGTTTGAGGTTTAATTCCTTCTATTTAAACACATACTGTTAGCTCTTATGGTTTGAGTAAATATCCACATGTATCTCATAGAGATAATGCTGCTAGATATTCAAAAGCAAAAACCATATCTGCCAACTCTAGATCATGAGTTAGGTAATTTCTCTCATCAACTTTAAGTTGCCTGGAAGCATATAGGCCACATCCTTTCTATGCTATATCAAAATAAAACCCATTCCCACATAAGACGTATCACAATACACCACAAAACTAGTAGTACCCTCGTGTAGGGTCAAGACTGGTGCAGAAGTCAACTTATCCTTCAACTCCTCAAAACTACCCTCACAAGTATTGGACCATAAAAACATAACCTTTTTCTGAGTCAACCTTGTTAGTGAAGCAGCAATAGATTAGAAACTCTCCACAAACCTCCTATAATACCCAGCCAAGCCCAAAAAGCTCCTAATGTCAGTTGGAGTCATGGGTCTAGGCGGCCTTTTAACTCTCTTAACTTTTTGTGAATCTACCTTGATCCCCTCATTAGAAATAACTTTTTGTGGATCCAACTTTTTATGCCTAAGAAAGGTCACAGTACTTAACCAAACACACACTTAGAAAATTTTGCATACAATTGGTCCTTTAGGGTCTGCATCACAATTTAGAGGTGATTTGCCTAATCCTTCTCACACTTACAGTAAACCAAGTGTCATCAATGAAGACTATAACAAACAAATCAAGAAATGCCTAGACACCCAATTCATAAGATCCATGAAAGAAGCAAGGGCCTTAATCAACCCAAATAACATAATCAAGAATTCATAATGGTTGTATCAGGTTTGTAAAGCAGTCTTGGGAATATCAACCTCCCTAATTTTAAATTGGTGGTGGCTCGAACAAAGATCAATATTAGAGAAACATCTAGCACCTTTAAGCTGGTCAAATAGGTCATCTATACTAGGGAGAGGGTACTTATTCTTCACAGTAACCTTGTTCAACTGACAATAGTCTATACACATCCAAAGAGACCCATCTTTATTTCGTACGAAAAGTACAAGAGCCCCCATGGATAGACACTAGGATGAATAAAACCCTTATAAAAAAAATCCTTCAATTGCTTCTTTAGATCATTTAGTTTAGCCTGAGTCATCCTATAAGAAGGAATGCAAATAGGACTAGTATCTGGTTGATGATCAATCCCAAAGTCTATTCACTATCGAGAGAAATTCTAGGAAGATCCTCGGGAAAAACTTTAGGAAACTCATTACCACGAGGATGGATTTCAAAAGAGGACTTTCAGAATTAAAATCCTAAACCTAAACTAGATGATATAGACACCCCTTGGAAATTATTTTCTAAGCTCTAAGATAGGAGATAAATCTCCCTTTAGGTACTAAAGAACTCCCATCCCACTCAATCACCAGTTTATTAGGAAAAATAAAAACTGACCTTTTGGTACCTATAATCCATAGAAGCATAGCACAAATGGAGCCAATCCTTCTCGAAGATAACATAAAAGTCTATAATATTAAGTTCTATCAAATACACCAATGTCACTCTATTAAGAATGTACACCACACAACCCCTATATAGTTTTCTAGAAACAATGGAATCACCTATCAGAGTAAACACAAAAAAGGTGTCAGAAATATTTTCATAATCAAAACCAAAGTGTACCACCATAAATGAGGTCACATAAAATAGGGTGGAGCTCGGATCAAGCAAGTAATAAACACCGTGAGAGAAAAGTTATAACATATTAGTGACAACATCGGGGGATGCCTCAGACTCGTAATGAGTATCAAGAAGATAGAGATGATTTCGGTCATTGTTCGTACCAGAAGTAGTGCCTTTAGGTAGAAGAGCCGAAGAAGTAGCAATTGGGACTTTAATAGACCCAGTGAAAACTCTGGCCTAAGGACAATACCGTTGTATATGACAAAGCTAATCATAATTATAGCACTGATTTCTCCCCTCTTCAAAATTCCATGATGAAGCTGCCCATAAAAATGGCAAAGAGGATAAGGTGGAGCTGATTGAGGTCCACTAGCCTGAGACTAGACACCCTGTGCCTTAGGACCACTGCTAGCCTGAAAATAATGATCACCCCAAGGATTTGGATTGGGAGCACTAGCTGTTGAATAAGAATTTCTACAATTCTCTCTTAATCCACTGTCTACCATCTCTCCCATCATTTTGCTGACTCGCACTCTGCTCTGAATATCTAAACTTCTTGCTCTACCTATCTCCCATCTTTTCCTGATTCTTTTTCTCATCCTCCACCTACTACATACCATAACGCCCCGAGTCTAGTAACTCGAACGCTACATGGTGCTCATAATCCCGAAGGACCACAAGCTAACCCATGACTAGTACCTACTACAATAACTATATAATAACACTGAAATATATGAAATAATGGGATGAAGTGCCATAAGGTTCAAACTGAGCAATACTAAAAAAATAATGTCTGAATAAGGTATGACAGTACCCAAAACTAAAATAGTTGTCTGAACATGCTATAGTCTAAAAAAACCTCTAAATTGTCTGAATAAGGAGTTGATGGGACATGTCCCCAACTAACTTCAACTGCTAAAATAAACTAAGTACTAAAGTACTAAAATAATGAAATAATAGAATAATCATGTCCTCGAACTATGAGGACTCACCACTGACTCTAACCGCTGAAACCTGAACTGCTAAGTGTGAATAGGAACCTAAGCGTCCAAACATATGGTATAAAACACCATAGCACAAGAGAAAAATATGTGTCAGTACATGAGAATATACTGGTATGCAAAGTGAGGTAGGCTGTGTGCAAGGGTTCATATGCATGAACTATAACTGACTGAACAACATGAACATGACTGCGTGAGAATACATGCATAATACACAACTATAACTGGAATCATGAGGATTCTGAATACTGAGTTTACTAACAACATGGATTACTGATAACTAATATGCTATCTACTGAGTGACTGTGTCTGGCAGTTCTAAATCTAATGGAACTAGCTGATTTCCGTACTAAGCTGAGAGACTACTTCTGACAGTCCTAAAATCTATAGAACTATATGATTTCTTTACTGAAGACTGAGACTGAGACCATAGAAGGTATTCATCTAACCGATATGCCCCAAATAAGATCATATAGCTGAGTTGGGGTCTAATCTGTACCCCCAATTGGATGGGTGTCAATACCGCGCCACTATTAAAGACAAGTTGTGAGTGACCCTCATTTATTAGGTACTCTAACAAGAATGGTGGGACCCTTATCTACCAGGTTAAGCCACATCATCAACCCTCATCTAGCATATTTGATGTCTTAACCTACGCTGGCTACGTAGTTCTGGAATGCAAGGATTGCTTCTAAGAATCATACCCTTTGCTAGTAGGTGAGTTCCCATCCTTGGGTTCACTCGATGTTGAATCCTACTCCCATCTGAATAGACATTAAACTGATTATACTGAGTTGAACTGGACTGAGTTTGCTGAGTTCCATTGACTGATGGAATACTACTAAATTCTGATAACTAACTAAATTTACTGAGGATTTAACTTAATACTGAATGGGACTGGACTGACACTGAGATTACTGAGTTTTCCTGAGTTCTATAACTAACTGAATTATACTAATCATGACTTGCTTGAGAGTATCTTAAAAACTGACAGTGGCTCTAGGCACACAGCTAAATTATCGGGTATTAAATACCCCCAAGACTCAATAGCATGAAAATAAAAAGACATGACCATTCTTGAACACATGACCATAGTCATCAATTCACAATACAATCATTAAGGGATTTCACAAGCACTTGAAGGTCATAAACTTATACATGGATAGGGAAAGCATGCAATATATCATAAATTCACAATTTCAATCTCGTGAACATTTTCTCAAATCATTTCAAGACATATCTTTAGCATGGAAGTCATTTTGAACATATGGGTACATCATGAGTTCATCACTTGGATCACAAATGGGTAATAATACACAATTCTTATTCACTTAGGCATTTTGACAAATACATGGAAGGCATAACCTTTTCTAGGGCCTGAATCAATAACTAATACATCATGGCTATAGCAAGCACTTAAAATTTAAGGATTTCAATCCACCTACTATCATAAAGTCATGAAAATTCAATAAAGATTCAATCTTGGAAATCATAACACAACATTTACATGTGTATAATCAAACCCACAATATGGAATTCAAAACTCATATTTTCAAAAGGGTTTCTTGAGCTCCAAGGGTGGAAGGGACCCTTGGATGAACACTTTACATACCTTTGTTGAAGATTTTTGGGAAGTTAATGGAGAAATCTTGAGTTCTTGAAATTAAACTAATCACCTTGGGTTATTTTGTTCTTGAGAAATTATGAAATAATGAGTATCTTTAGCCAAAAGAGGGTAAATTTCATGTTATGAGGGCTGAAGGTTGGGGGAAAAAATCTAATTACCCTTAAAGATGCAAGTTTAAAAAATAGAAAAACGTGCCCAGCGACGCTGCATCCAACGCAGCGCATCGAGGGTACTACCGCGATAACCGACGTGATGTGCTAATATCGCATCGGTACACTGGAAATCACCTTAAACTGAAAAACATTTTATCTGTCGACATAATTGGCAACACGATGCACCAACATCACCTCGACTCACTATTTTGGGATTTCAAACAAGGTCTAAATAAGGTTCGAAAAATTTGAAACTCGTCCAGGAACCCCTATAGAAATTTCTGATTATGAGTTAACTTAAATATCGACTTTTAACGGACATAAAGGTCGCAAAATAAGATTGTCAACCTTTAAAGGCTAAAATAAAACTAAGTCAGATACTTAGCTAGAATATGCTAAGTGTGGGACCCCTTGACAAGCATTAATGGACTGAATTAAGCTTAGAGTTTTACAGGGACTTACAACATCTCCCCTTTGATAACATTTATCCTCGAATGAGATTGACTAAGAGGGAAGAACTGAAGACTGAGAGTGAATACTGGACATGCATATCTGATACATGGTTTATGGATGAAGCTGCTAATAACTGGATTTTTTATACTAGACATACATATCTGATGCATTAATAATTAACTCATGAATGCATGACTGGGATTACTGATAAGCTGAGTTTTCTCATGATGAGAATGCATATTTGATGCATAAATACATAACTAATCTGACCTATGAACATATGATTTAACATGAAATGGTATTTGATACCAAGTTTGTAACTGAAATCTGAATATAAAACTGAATAAACTTAAGGAAAGCTATTACCTTGGGCTAAATCTGAGTTTACGGAGAAGAGGTGAGGGTACTTGGTCCGCATATCTTCTTCTTCTTCCCAAGTAGCTCCCTTAGTGGACTGCTAACTTTGACTAGAGGGACTTTTTTGTTCCTCTGTCTGTGAGTCTAATAGTCAAGGATTTTGACTGGAATCCCTTCGAAAGAGAGGTTGTTCTGAACGTCTATGCCCTCTATTGGGACTATAACTGTTGGGTCACCTATGCACTTATTTAGAAAGGAGACATGGAATACCGGATGAACTGAAGCTAGATCTGAAGGCAATTCAAGCTCATAAGCTACCTTGCCGAAGCAACTGAGAATTTTGAAGGGACCGACATATCGGGGACTAAGCTTTCCCTTCCTAATGAACCTCTTCACTCCCTTTATGGGAGAGATTTTCAAGTACACATAGTCAGATATCTCAAACTCGATATCCTTTCTGCACACATCTGCATACTATTTCTATCATCTCTAAGCTGTCTTGAGCCTTTCTCTGATCAACTAAACTTTTTCTAAGGCATCGAATACCAAGTTAGGCCCTACAATTGCGACCTCACCAATTTCAAACCAACCAATTAGACATCTGCATCTCCTTCCATAAAGAGCTTCAAATGGAGTCATCTGAATACTGGAATGATAGATGTTGTTGTATGCAAACTCGATCAAAGGAAAGTGGCCATCCCAACTACCCTTGAAATCAATTGCACGTGCCCTTAGCATATCTTCGAAGGTCTGAATGGTCCTTTTTGCTTGACCATCCGTCTGAGGATAAATAGTTGTATTGAGGTGGACTTGAGTACCAAGACCCTTTTGGAATGCTTTCCAGAACTGAGAGGTGAACTGGGTACCTCTATCTGAGATAATGGACAACAGAACACCATGTAATATGACCAAGTCTCTAACATAGAGCTTGGCATAATCCTTAGCTAAATAAGAGGTATGGACTGGAAAGAAATGAGTTGATTCGGTCATTCTGTCTATAATAACCCAAACTGAATCATACTGGTGATAGGTACGAGACAAACCTGTCACGAAGTCTATGTTCACTTCTTCTCACTTCCAAGTAGAAATACTAAACTCCTGCATGGACCCACTAGGCTTCTGATACTCAATCTTAACCTACTGACATGTTGGGCACTTAGCCATAAACTTTGCAATGTCTCTCTACATCCCACTCCACTAATAGATCTCCTACAAGTCGCGGTATATCTTTGTGGCCCCTGGATAAATAGAGTAGCGCATACCATGCGCTTTTGCAAGAATACGTTGCCTCAATTCATCTACTCCTGGCACACACAGAAAACCATAAAAATGTAACACACCATCTCCCTCTTAGGAGAAAACCTCTACCTTCTGATCTCTGACTGACTCTTTCAACTTGACTAGACTGGGATCTCTATCCTACTTTTCCTTCACCTCGAAAACTAGAGATGATTCTAAACTACTCTGCACCCATATAATACCTTCTACTGAATCGAAAAAATGGATACCTAGTCTAGCAAGCTAATGGACTGCTTGAGCTAGCTTCTTCTTACTATCCTCAACATGATCAACACTACCCATAGAAAGTCTACTGAGAGCGTTGATCACTACATTAGCCTTGCCCGGGTGATAAAGGACACTCATGTCATAATTTTTTAAGAGATCTAACCACCTTCTCTGGTGAAGGTTTAAGTCTTTTTGACAGAATACGTACTGAAGGATTTTGTGATCTGTGAACACATCTACATATACCCCATACAAGTAATGCCTTCAAATCTTTAAGGCAAATACTACTATTGCTAACTCAAGATCATGAATCGGATAGTTCTTCTCATAGGTCTTAAGTTGTCTAGAGGTGTAGGATATGACCTTACCATGCTGCATGAGGACACAACCCAAACCTACTCTAGATATATCACAGTACACGACAAACTCATTTGAACCATCTAGAAGAGTTAGAACTGGGGCCGAGGTGAGTCGAGTCTTCAACTCTTGAAAACTCTTCTCACATGAATCTGACCACTGAAACTTGATTTTCTTCTAAGTCAATCTGGACATAGGTGATGTAATAGAAGAAAACCCTTCAATAAATAGTCTATAATAGCCATCCAAACTTAAGAAACTCCTGATATCTGATGGAGATATGGGTCTAGGCCAGTTTCTCAATGCTTCGGTCTTTTGGGGATCAACTCCAATGACATCGCTGAAAATGATATGACCAAGGAACACTACTGACCTTAGCCATAATTTGCACTTACTGAATTTGGAAAATAACTAATGATTTCTAAGAGTCTGCAATACTATTCTGAGATGATCTACATGATTAGGTTCACTGTGGGAATAGAAAAGTATGTCATCTATGAAGACTATAACGAACATGTCCAAGTATTGCTTGAACACATGGTTCATCAAGTCCATGAAAGATGTTGGGGAATTGGTATGACCAAAGGACATGACTAAGTATTCGAAATGACTGAGTTCTCAAGGCTATTTTTGAAATGTCACATTCTCTAACTCTGAGTTGATGATAGCCTGATTTGAGGTTTATCTCAGAGAAATAACTGGCACCCTGAAGTTGGTCAAATAAGTCATCGATTCTGGGAAGTAGATACTTGTTCTTGACCATGACTTTATTGAACTGACGGTAGTCTATGAACATTCTGAGAAAACCGTCTTTCTTACACACGAATAAAATTAGTGCACCCAATGGGGACACATTGAGTCTAATGAATCCCTTATATAGGATATCCTTCAACTGATCTTTCAATTCTTTAAGCTCGGCTAGTGCCATTCTATATGGAGGAATATATATGGGTTGAGTATCTAAGAGAAGGTCAATGCCAAAGTCTATTTCCCTTTCGGGGAGAGTTCTGGGAAGATCTTCTGGAAAGAAATTTAAGTATTCATTTACAACTGGGATTGATTCAAGACTGGGAGTTTTAGAACTAGAGTCCTTAACTCAAGGAAGATGATAGGCACATCCCCTATATATCATCTTTCTTTCCCTTAGATAGGAAATAAGCTAACCCCTGAATACTAAAGTACTACCCCTCCACTCTAGGACAGGCTCATTTGGAAACTAAAATTGGCCAACTCATTTTCTGTAGTCGAATGTGGCATAGCAGGAATGAATCTAATCCATGCCGAGAATGACATCAAAATCAATCATCTCTACTTTGACTAAGTCTGCAGAAGTGACTTTCTGAGATACTATAACCAGACAGTTCCTATTTACCCGTCGGGTTATGATAGATTTACCCATTGGGGTAGTTACTAAAAAGGGCTTTGCTAGAATTTTGAGACTGACTCTGAAATCAACTACTATATAAGGAGTAACAAAAGACAAAGACGTTGTTAGATCTAGCAAAGAGTAAACATCCAAATGAAAGATCTATAATGTAACAGTGACCACATCAGAAGAATTTTCCTAATCATGTCGGGACTAAAGAGCATAGAGTCTATTTGGGTGTTTCCCACTGGTGGCGCTGGAGGTGGCACCCTATTGATTTGAGCGATCAAAATAGGCTGAGGAATGGTTATGTTGACCCTGAAAACCTGACTAAGGACAATCTCTGACTTTGTTTCCAGGCTTGCCACATCTGAAACAAACATCACTGCCATCTCTAAAAATACCTTGATGGTACTTGCCATAAGTCTGACAAAGAGGATGGGTTCAGGCTCTACAGATACAACCCTGAGACTTAAAGCCTGGCGCCTTATCTTTGTTACTTTAACACACCAATTTTCTAAACTAGAATGCTACACGGTGCTCAGACCCCAAAGGACCACAAGTTAACCCATAACTGATATCTGTACCTGTAGCTGCATAATATACATATAAAATATGGAAACATGAACAAAGAGGGTGTAAGGTTCAATCTGGAATAATAAAATATCTAAAATAAGGTGGTATCACAGTACCAAAACAAAACTGAAAATACTAAAGTCTAAATATGAAAACTCTATAATCGTCTGCAAGCCACTAAACTGTCTGAATAAGGAGTTGAAGGAACATGTCTCCAACTAACTCCCTAAACTGAAAATAAATAGAAATACTAGAGTAATAAATGTAACGATCATGTCCTCGAAAGATGAGGACTCACTTCTTACTGAATTGCTACCGCTGATCTGGAATCTGCACCTTAGAACCTATGGTGTAACATAAAAAGAAAGCACCTTAGCGCAAATGCGTCAGTACAACTAAAGTACTGAGTATACGTGGGGGTAGGCTAAATGCATGGGGTTTATATGCATGAACATGATGACTAATATGAACATAAGAATACATACATACATGCATACGTAACTGCTACTGAACTCGTGGAGATACTGACTACTTGAGTTTGAACTCTGAAAATATGAGTTTCGTGATACTGAGATACTGAATGACTGATAGCATGGATGACTGTATCTAACAGTCCTAATTTGGGGGAAAACTATCTAAGTTCCAAACTGTATATGAACATCTAAGTCTGAGATCAGTCCTAGCTAACGAGTGATCTCTGAAACTGGTAATGAGAATACTCGGCTAAATCTGAGATTGAGATCAAGCCTGTCTGTCGGGTGACCTCTAGATCTAATAATAAGCATCTGAATATGGGACTAAGCCTATCTGATGGTATGGTTCGGGAATCAATGGAACTATCTGAGTTTCTTACTGAGATCGATGACAGTATCTGACAGTCCTGATTCCTTATTTCTACTCTGAAGACTGATACTGAGACTGTAACTGTAACTGTGGCTGTGGGAGGTAGTAACCTAACTGACATGCCCCGATACTGTACTGGTGGGGTCCAATCTTTTCCCTGATTAGAAGGGTGTCAATATCATTCCACGGGTAGAGACCTCTACTATAGTCAAGCCTCTCTGACGGGTGACCCTGAACAAGAAATCAAACCTAAGGCAATATAATAGTCAAGTATAGCCTTAATCTGACGGGTGACTCCTGTCCTGCGCTGGCTACGCAGTTCTAGAGTATAGAGATTGTTGCTAATGGATATACCTTTATAACAAGAAAACTATCATCCCTGTACTCACTCGGTGCTAGTCCCTACTCCCAACTAAAAGACTCTAGAAAGATTAACTGCGCTGAACTGACTAACTGAACTTAACTAATTTATAAACTGATTAACTGAGCTGATAATATTTTCTTAGCTGAACTAAGCTGAATTCACTGAGTTTCGTTGACTGACAGAAAAGCTACTTGAGATCTGAGGTCTGACTGAGAGTACTGAAACTACTAGGACTACTAAACTACTGAGATTTATGAGTTCTTCTGAGTCACGTGGCTAACTAAAATCTATGGAGCATAGCTTGACTGAGGATGTCTTGAAACACAACACTAGCTCTAGGCACACAGCTATAGTTTTTGGGTACAAGTACCCCCAGGACTCGATGGAAGGAAACTGACATACATGACTGACTTGATCATAAGAGTAGAGTCCATAATTCACAATATCATAAGTAAGGATTTCATAAAAAAAATGATTCTCAACAAACTATCACATGATCGGGAATGCACACAACATGTATATACTTGCATGGCTTCAATAAAATGGTCATTCCATATCACAACAATATCATGAGCATCTCATACAATATCTTCAATTCAAGACAATAGCATAGGGATCACGTTGAACATAAACTTAGAACATGGAATAGTCATTTAGGACCTATTAAATCATAAAAGCATGATTTCTATTCCCTTAGGTATTTTCACAAACACATTACATGCATATCTTAGGCATAGGTGGATTCATCAAGATTATAAATATTCAACCACCAATTTCATATATTTATACATTAAATACCACCATATCCTTACACAAAACATACAAAGATTCCATCTTAGGCATCATAAAACTCCAACCACATGAATATCAACCACCAACAACATAAACATCATAATACATAATTTAGAAGATGGTTCTTGAGCTTCATGGATGAAAGGAGTCCATGAATCAACTCACTCATACCTTAGAAAGAAGATCTTGATGATTGACGGAGGAATTTCCTTGAAATCAGACCATCAAGCTTAATTATGCAACCCTAGTTGTTTTTCTCTTTTAGTGCTCTTGGATGATTAGCTTTGAGATGTTAATAGGGTGGTAATATGTGTAGAAGCTATATATTTCATAGGGTTAAGTTTAGGGACGTGTAAGGAGTGTTAAAAGACTTAGTTACCCTTAAAATAACTTAAAACGGAGTGTTTTTGGCACTTGGAACTGACTTAGGCAGAGCCCAAGTAATTGCACAAGTCAGGTTGGGTGGTGCCTAACCAATTACCTAAGTTTGGTTGGGCGGCGCCTAACCAATCGCCTATCCTTACTGTCTCTCACGAAAATAGGCATAACTTTTCGCTCGGGTATTGGATTAAGGCGGAATTGGTATCGTTGGAAAGATAATTCGATTCTCTATAATTTGGTGGGTATAAATCAGAAAAAATACCACATTAACATTGAGTTATACTTGTTCAAATATGACCCTTACAAAATCGAACACTAAAACTTGATAGATTTAAAAACTCTAAGCTTGTATTACCTTAAGTGACTCATATGAACATGCTTAACGCATCATAAGCTATCCTAAGCTAGGATATTCATTGTACGTCATGAACTAAAATTCTACTCATAGGATAGGAGGTTTCATATGTAGGAAAACTTATTCACTTCCTAGCTTAGAAACATGCAGGGTATTACAGTTACCACTCCTGAACTTAGGAACTGGAGCACTGGATGAGGAAAGAGCTGGAACTGAAGACTTCGGGTGGAACTGAGAACGATTACCACCCTCTAACTTAGGCTGAGCAAAGTTAAAACTACCTGTCCTTGCTCTCTTATTTTGTTTTTCTCTCTCCTTAATCCTCTGCCCCTCTATCTATTGTGCATGGACCATAAGCCTGGTTATGTCTATCTCACTAATCAGCATTGTGGTCCTGCACTCCTTAACCATACTATCATTCACCCTAGAAAAAAACTTACTCATCTTAGATCTACTATCGTCCACTACATGAGGAGCATATCTAGCTAATTAAGTAAACTTGGGAGAATACTCTTTTACTGTCATGTTGCCCTAACTGAGGTTGATAAACTCTAACACCTTAGTTTCTCTTAGCTCTAGGGAAAAGAATATATCTAAGAAGATAGTGGAAAACTCCTCCCACTCAACAGCCCCTACATCTGCGGCCCTCTCTGCTTTCCACTTCTTTAACCATGTGTGAGCCACATCCTGCAACTGATATGCATCTAGCTCAGCACTCTCACTAGAGTTACCCCTACGATATTTGTAACCTTCTGCACTTGATCAAGGAATTCTTGAGGTTTTTCATCTATCATAGACACGGTGAAATATGGAGGATTCATTCGGGTGAAGTCCTGAATCCTGGCTGCAGCAGAACTGACCACTGGGTTGGCCAAAACGGCAGCTGGGCGTTCATTCTGAGCAGCAACTGAATTAGTAAGAGTAGTGAATGCAGCTCGGAACTCCGCATAAGAAACGGGTTCATCCAATGATAGCCCAATGACTACCAAACACATGAAATTGGCTACTAAGATGCAAATTCCAGCAACCAAATAAAGAGAAAACAACACATAGAATGGAGATGAAGAAGAAGAATTACATGAAATTAAAGATAGATAGAGAGACCCTCACGCCACCAATGAATAGCACTAAAAGGTGTATCTAACCTTCAAACACACATCACCAATGTAAGATCAAACCACTCTCTTATCAGACCCAAAGGAAACACTCTTCCTCAAGCACACCTTTCTTTCCAAATTTCCCAATACAAGTGAAACCCTAACTTCAAATGCATTCAAGGAACCAATTTCGGGTTTGAGAGATAAAACTACAAGACTAAAGCTACAATCTAAGAATAATATCCAATTTCATCAAAGTCTAATGAAAATACAAGCTAAAGGGTCTATTTATACTATTACATGCCAAAGGACAAAAATGCCCTTAATGAGGACTTAAAAGGAGGCGCCTATAGAGTGCTCTTTTGGAGTATAAAAAGTCTTTATTATCCTTCCTTTGAGGCGCCTATGGAGTGTATAAATTCCCCTCCTTACTTCTCTTGACCAAGGCTTCAAAATACTTCAAAAAGTCTTTAATTGCTTGCCGATTCCGAAGCCTTGACCCTTAGACAATATCTTGTGCTCTTGAGGCTCATTGTGCTTGTATCATCCTCTCCATCTTTAAGGAATTTGTCCTCAAATACAGATCTTTCAAAAAACAAAGAGAGAGCAAAAACAAACACAAAATCCTCTTGGTAGGAGGGTTAGTATTAGCACCACACTTATATCATCAACCTATGGTTGTTCGCACTTGACATACATCTACATATCCTTGGTTTTTGACATAAAAAGCTTAGCATAAAGTATAACAAAGACATGAATAGCATCAATATAAAAAATAAGTGAGCACGACCAGCAACTATATCCTTCACATCTCAAGAGTATTTCGGGGTCAAATGGGAGAAAATAATGAAGGTTTAAGTCTAGATGGCCCACTCCTTTCACTAGGTTATCAAGTTCACAATCATTCAAGGCATTACCCACCACTAGGACAAACACAAGGTCATTATGAACAAGATTAACAGAAGGGCTTTCATTACACACGTTCAAAGGAACATATACTTTATCAAGATCAACAATACAATTAGGCCAAGGGGGTACACTTTTGGAATATACCCAACCATCCTTTGTTACAATCATGAAATACTTACTACAAGCATCAGAAAGGACATGGTTAAGAGAGATATCAAGGAAAAAGGAATGCAATCTGAAACACATCCTTCCCCACCCTAATAGTATACCAGGATCAAATGGATGAAATAGACAAAAATCTAAGCCGAGGTTAGCCATTCCTTTTACTAGAGAATCAAACTCACAATCATATTCATTCAAGAAAGGAAAACAGCCACCAAGCTTAATACCTCTACATAATATCAATTCAAAATTAACATGGTTATCATCATAGGCAAAGAGGTAGTATAGAAAGGAATCCAGTGTGAATACATCAACCAAGGTACTATCATATACAAGAGGGTCATGTAGTTTGTGAATAATATTGTCACATGATAATGGAACCTTATTCAAGTTATAAGTGCTAGCACTAGATGGACACAAATCATTCTTACGAAAAGAATTGATTTTGTCATCTAAAGGATCAACTAGTGCTTGCATACTCACAACAAGAGTTTGGTACTTATACAACCTATCAACACCAAGAGTATCACAAAAGGGAGATTCATACACTTCTTGACTAATCCAATCCGAAACTACACCACTTTGGCTACTACGAGCCACATCACAACAATTCAAGTTTTTAGGAGTGTAGAAAATAGCTTGGTTACCTTGTGGATTATAAGAAGTGTTTTCTTAACTTTGTTTTGCATCATGGAAGCCCTCATGCTCCACATTACAAGGGAATATGTCAAGGTTTCCCTTTGTATTCACTTCTTCCTCGCTTGTCCCACAATGGGGACTTTCGGCCAAGGGCTTGAAGGAAACTTCCTTGGGATTCTCCTCGGTACTTCTAGGGTCTTGAACCTGCACATGAGAAGATAAAATACTAGGCAAAATTCTAGTATTTGGGTTAGTGAATAAAAAGGGTCCTTTGTGGACAAGATCCACAATCAAGCATTTTTTTCCCTTCCAACTTCACTACCTATGGTTTTCCCTTCCTTTTCCCTTCCTTTTCCCTTCTTTGTTCACATTCTTCTTGTACCTCACTAATAATTTTCTCTCCATCTTGAGGCTTGGCCTCACTCTCTTTGGTTTCTAACTCATGGAGAGGAGTCATTGGATTTTGTGAAGTATAGGATCTTTGGACTTGAGGTGTTTGGAATTGTGGAGATTTTGGTGGACATAGTCTATCAACCCTCGCTCTAATTCTAATCATGTCACCCCTTATTGAATTCATATCACTACTTATAGCATTATTTCCGCTCTTCATTTCTCGACTCAAGGCCTCCATTTGGGCCATCAAATCTCCCATAACATCACTTCCACTTCCCAAAGGTTGGGAAGTAGTACCTTCGGTTTCCATGGAAAATGTGCCTACGAAGTGCAAAAAATATAAAGCAAAATAACCTACAAAATGAGCAAACGAGTTAGTTCAAAAGCCTTACTTCACTCACACTCAACCTCACCTCACACTTGGCTTCACAAGTGTTAGAGAACCGGCAATACTTGGCAAGTTACTTGAGAGGTGAGAAGCTTTGAATCGGAATGGATCTTTGTTTGAAACGACTCAAAATAAGTGATGCACAAACTTGAACCAACAAAAATACTACGACTTAAAAACGAGAAAAGCACACAAAAATCGAAGACGCAAAACAACGGACTCTAATCTAATTACCAAACTAGTAGGTAATTACTAGATTACTAATTAGTAATAGAATCAACACAAAAGAAACTAGAAACAACAAATAGAAACTAGAAAATCTAATTTTAGAACTCAATTTGGCCGATTAGCTAGTGATGATGTGGCAGCTTGTGATTGGACGTTGAGTTTTCAAATTTTTCAACCCTAATTCTCAAGTCTCGGCCTAGAAACCCTTTGGTGAAGAAGAATTTCATTTGGGAGAGAAAAATGAAGGTTTGAAAGCCTTTTTGGAGCTTCAAATGAATTCAAAAACAAATGGTCCCCCCCCATTTGTACTTGGAATGTACTTGATATTGTACTTTGATTATTCCTTTGTCTCTTCTTTCTTTGGATGACAATGAATATGCCAAGGAATATTCTTTCACAAACACAAAGTACACTCTATTTCTTCCCCTTTTTTGGATCAAACACACTCTTTGAATATTATTCCTTAGCAAGACTTGATGAACATGGAAGAACAAGATGAATATTTAAGAGTTGACCAAAGTTTGACCCCTAACCAAATGAACTCCAAATCTGATTTTTTTTTTGTAGATCTAGGTTCCTTAGGCCAATGTGAGCTCAAATAACAATAAATCACAACCAACCAAGGTCCACAACACAAAAAAACACATGGATCTAGATTCTTGAAGCTTCAAAACGCCATAACCATGGTGGATCTAGCTCAAAATCAACCAAACTTCACTTTAAAAGTAGATCTAAACTTCCTAGGTGCTAGGGAACAAGAATCTAGCACTTGAAACCAACAAAACAACACAAAAACATGTAGATCTAAGATCTAAAATTCTGTCAAAACACAAAGACGTGAAATATCTATTTTTTTTTATTTTCTTGACTTTTGACTCTTTTTTTATGCGATTTTCTATATAAGAACACTAAAACCTAGATTTAGGGATGTTGGAACAACCCTAAACAAGGCTTTGATACCAAATGATAGCCCAATGACTACCAAACACATAAAATTGGCTACTAATATGCAAATTCCAGCAACCAAATAAAGAGAAAACAACACATAGAATGGAGATGAAGAAGAAGAATTGCATGAAATTAAGGATAGATAGAGAGACCCTCACTTCCACCAATGAATAGCACTAGAAGGTGTATCAAACCTTCAAACACACATCACCAATGTAAGATAAAACCACTCTCTTAGGTGACCCAAAGGAAACACTCTTCCTCAAGCACACCTTTCTTGCCAAATTTCTCAATACAAGTGAAACCCTAACTTCAATTGTATTGAAGGAACCAATTTCGGGTTTGAGAGCTAAAACTACAAGACTAAAGCTACAATCAAAGAATAATATCCAATTTCTTCAAAGTCTAATGAAAATACAAGATAAAGGTTCTATTTATACTATTACATGCCAAAGGACAAAAATGCCCTTAATGAGGACTTAAAAGGAGGCGCCTATAGAGTGCTATTTTGGAGTGTAAAAAGTCTTCATTATCCTTCCATTGAGGAGCCTATGGAGTGTATAAATTCGCCTCCTTCCTTCTCTTGACCAAGGCTTCAAAATACTTCAAAAAGTCTTTAATTGTTTGCCGATTCTAAAGCCTTGACCCTTAGACAATATCTTGTTCTCTTGAGGCTCATTGTGCTTGTATAGTCCAAGGGATCTTCCTAAACGGGCTGAGTTATTGACTGATTCTCATTTCTCCTTTCGTTAGTCTTTTTGGGAGGCATATTCTATTAATGAAAGGGAAAAATGGATTAGACTGAAGGTTAAATTTGAGCTTATGCTCACTCGCATGATATACATAATAAAAAAAAGGAAACTGTTCCTAAAATATCTCATAGCCTTCTGTAAATAAATATGGCGCGCAAATCACCCATGCGCAAGACTCTACTAGATGCGGCTTTTCATACTTCCTATGACACTGTTGAACCTTAGGCTCTGATACCAAGTTTGTAACGCCCTGAGTCTGGTACCCCAGATGCTACACGGTGCTCATAATCTCGCTGGACCATAAGCTAACCTATAACTGGTACCTGCTTTAATAACTGTATAGTAACACTAAAATATGCGGAATGATGGGTTGAAGTGCCATAAGGTTCAAACTGAACAATACTAAATAAAACACTGTCTGAATAAGGTATAACAGTACCCAAAATTGAAATAACTATTTGAACATGCTATAGTCTAAAAAAGCCTCTAAATTGTCTGAATAAGGAGTTGATGGGACATGTCCCTAACTAACTCCAACTACTAAAATAAACTAAGTATTGAAGTACTGAAATAATGAAATAATAGAATAATCATGTCCTCGAACTATGAGGACTCACCACAAACTCTAACTGCTGAAACCTGAACTGCTAAGTGTGATCGGGAACATGAGCATCCGAACCTATGGTATAAAACATCATAGAGAAAGAGAAAAGTATGCATCATTACATGAGAATGTACTGTTATGTAAAGTGAGGTTGGATGAGTTAAAGGGTTCATATGCATGAACTATAACTGATTGAACAACATGAACATGACTGCGTTAGAATACATGCATAAATACACAACTGTAACTATAATCACGAGGATTCTGAATACTGAGTTTACTGACAACATGGATTACTGATAACTGATAGGCTGTCTACTGAGTGATTAAGTCTAACAGTCCTGATTCTGATGGAACTAGTTGAGAGACTGCATCTGATAGTCCTAAAATTTGTAGAACTATCTGAGCTCTTTACTGATTACTGCGACTGAGACCGTAGGAGGTAGTCATCTAACTGACATACCCCAAATAAAATAATATAGCTGAGTTGGGGTCCAATCTATAACCCCAATTAGAAGGGTGACAATACCACGCCACTGGTAAGGATAAGCTGTGAGTGACCCTCATCTATCAGGTACTTTAACGAGAATAGTGGGACCCTCATCTACCAGGTTAAGCCACCTCATCAACCCTTATCTAGTAGATTTGATGTCTCAACCTACGCTGGCTACGTAGTTCTAGAAAGCAAGGATTGCTTCTAAGAATCACACCATTTGCTAGTAGGTAAGTTTCCATCCTTGGGTTCACTCCATGTTGAATCCTACTTCCATCTGAATAGATACTAAACTGATTATACTGAGCTAAACTGGACTGAGTTCACTGATTTTTATTGACTGACGGAAATACTACTGAATTCTGATAACTGACTGAGTTTACTGAGGATTTAACTGAATACTGAATGGGACTGGACTAACACTGAGATTACTAAGTTTTCCTGAGTTCTGTAACTGACTGAATTATACTGATCATGGCTTGACTGAGAGTATCTTGAAAACTGACATTGGCTCTAGGCATACAGCTAAATTGTCGGGTATTAAATACCCTCAGGACTTGTTATCATGAAAATAATAAGAAATGACCATTCTTTAACACGTTACCATAGTTATCATTTCAAAGTACAATCATTGATGGATTTCATAAGCACTTGAAGGTCATAAACTTATACATGGATAGGGAAAGCATGCAATATATCATAAATTCACAATTTCAATCTCATGAACATTTCTTCAAATCATTTCAAGACATAGCTTTAGTATGGAAGTCATTTTGAACCTGTGGGTACATCATGAGTTCATCACTTGGATCACAAATGGGTCATAATACACAATTCTTATTCACTTAGTCATTTTGACAAACACATGGAAGGCATAACCTTTTCTAGGGCCTAAGTCAGCAACTAATACATCATGGCTATTTCAAGCACTTCAAATTTAAGGATTTCAATCCACCTACTATCATAAAGTCATGAAAATTCAATAAAGATTCAATCTTGGAAATCATTACACAACATTTACATGTGTACAATCAAACCCACAACATGGAATTCAAAACTCATATTTTGAAAAGGGTTTCTTTTGCTCCATGGGTGGAAGGGACCCTTGGATGAACACTTTACATACCTTTGTTGAAGAGTTCTGGGAAGTTAACAGAGAAATCTTGAGTTTTTTTATTTGAAATTAATCACCTAGGGTTTTCTTGCTCTTGAGCAATTGTGAAATAATGAGTATCTTTAGCCAAAAGAGGGCTAAATTTTGTGTTATGGGGCTGAAGGTCAGGGGAAAAGACCTAATTACCCTTAAAGACGTGAGTTTAAAAGATAGAAAAACATGCCCAGTGATACTGCATCCAACACAGTGCATTGAGGGTACCAATGTGATAACCGAGGCAATACGCCGATATCGCATTGGTTCACTGGAAATTTCCTTAAATTGAGAAACATTTTATCTGTCGACGCGATTGGCAATGCGACGCGCCAACATTGCGCTGACTAACTGTTTTGGGATTTCAAACAAGGTCTAAACGAGGTCTGAAAAATCCGAAACTCGTCTGGGAGTCCCTATAGACATTTCTGATTATGAGTTAACTTAAATATCGACCTTCAACGGACATTAAGGTCGCAAAATAAGATTGTCAACCTTCAAAGGCTAAAATAAAACTAAGTCTGGATACTTAGCCAAAATATTCTAAGTCTAGGACCCCTTGGCAAGCATTAATGGACTGAATTAAGCTTAGAGTTTTATGGGGTCTTACACATACAAACCACTAACCTAGAGATGTCTATGTCATTATTCAACATAGAAGCCTTACATTCCAACACCAAATCACTAGACAACCCAAAAGCAAACTTTCTCATTTGGGATCTCATATTAGGCACCAACTCTGAAGCATAACGGGCTAACTACTGAAACTTTAGAGCATACTTTTTAACACTTATCTTACCCTATTTAAAGTTCACAAACTCTTCAGTCTTAGTTTCCTCAACTCTCGAGGAAAGAAGTGGTCAAAAAAAGTACCTAAAAAGTCATCCCACACTACATGTTCAACATCATCACCCCGCATCACTTCCCACTCCTCATACCATTGATAAGCCATATCATTCAACTAATAGGCAGCAAACTCCACACCCTCCAAATCAGTAGCATGCATAACCCTGAAAAACTTCTTTTTCTCATCAATAAACCCCTGAGGATCCTCCTCAACCATAGAGCCAGTAAAGTTTAGGGGATTCAACCAAAATTGGCCAACATAAGTAACCTCAGATGAACTAGAATTAAGACCAACATTATCAGGTTGATGAAACTATGAGGCCACTAGTTGTGCAAGTATATAAATAGACTAACCAAATTCCACATTAAAGATATATCCTGAGGTGACTAGGTATAAGTAACACTAACTCAAGAAGCCCGAGGATGACTAGTTGGGACTAATAAAACCCCATATCTAGCAGTACTATCAAGATCAAGGACCTTAGACCAGGTCTACACTCCATAAACAGGGCAAGTTCCCTCCACATTTTTCTAAGGTGGGATAGAGTTTCTACGATCATGAAATTTTTGGGGAGGGTTGATCTGCAATACGATCAAGCCAGGAGCTAGAGAAGATTGAAGGTAACTAGACTCTATAGCCCAAAATAGAGCATAAGAAAGGGAAATATTCCTAATTCCTTGTAGCCTCCCCTTATAAGTGTAGCGGGCTACACACCCATAAAAGGGAATCTACTTTATACGACATTGTGGACATCCAATGACCCTAAACCATGCTCTGATACCAAGCTTGTCATGGCCCAAACTAAGGCCTAGTCATGATGGGTATCTCAAAACCCACCATGGGCCGGAGACTACCCCCTTAGTCTTACCTTAAGAGAACATAAATATAAACAACAAAAGTCAACAAAAATAGTAATCATAAGGATAGATAAGTCAAATGACAATTCTAAGAATTCAAATAAACAACCAACCCACAGTTGAACACAAAATCCTCTAAAACCAGAATACCAAACTAAGTCGATACATGCCCCCAACTATCACAAAAGAATTAAAAATAAAATACTAATATAATAAGAAAACTAGTGAAATAACAAGGCCTTTCAAAAGAATGGAGGCTTACCACTTTACAGCAAATCCACAGGAATACTGAATCACCTAAAATTGCACATAAGCAATAGAAAAAACCTTTGGACCCTATATAATAAAATGATGTAGCATCTAGGATAGTCAGTGGGGCGAGCACTGGCATATAACTCAGGAAAAGGGATAAAATAATGCCATTGTAAAAAATCACTCAAAACCATATGCACAATATTTATATATACATATATAGGATGTCGAGATAAGGTACAAGGGACATGAACAAGAGAATTTAAAGATTTAACCTGAAATGTGTAGCTCGCTCCATCCTAAAGGTACCTATGGGCAATATAGGTTAAGCTCTCCCTTCTGGAAGGTCCTAGTGCATGTTATCTGCACGAATTGAGAAAAACCTAGGAAATTCTAAAGACATCAAGGCTATAGCACTCCCAAAATATATATATAAAGTGTGCTCCAAGCACATGATCACATAGACTCCCAACACTGGGGAACGTGTTTTATAGTGTTAATCCCCTGGGATCTACACCATAACGGTGAGCTACACAATTTTCTTTAAGCCCAAATTAAAATAGTTGTATATAAATAAACTATTAACACAAGAGTCATTCATTAAGGAATTTACTATCAAGACCCAAATCAGGGCCTAGTCATGATGGGTGTCTTAGGCCGCCAAGGACTGGAGACCACCCCCATTAACCTAGCCAACCAGAACACAATACAAGTAGTAATGGATGAATTCTGAATATATAACAAGATAGAGCTGAGTTTCAAACATATAACAAGTTAGAATTGAGCTTTAAACATATAACAAGATAGATAAATCAACTGAAGAGGATCTAAGAATCAAAAATTCCAAATCCACCCACATCTTGTCCATAAAAGCCTCTGAGAAACAAACATCAACCAAAGTCGGGACATGCCCCAGACCATAGATAAATAATCACTTAAATAGTCTAAGACATAAATAAAGACAAGACCATGAAATGAAGGCCTTCTAGAGAATAAAAGCTCAACACTTCAAAGCTGACTCTCAGACAATCCAGACATCATCTATTACTGCATAAGAAAATGAAAGTGTCTTCAAACCCTGCATTGCATGGGGATACAGCATTCAGGGATAGCTAGCAGGGTGAGAACTAAAATGTAACTTAGGTTTCCTCACCTGAGGTTACCCCCTAATTTTGATAATGGTTCTTACGATCACAAGTGACCACAAGCTAACTCATGAGCTGGTACCTACTGTAAGTACTAAGTAAACTAATAAATAAGGACATATGAGGAGATAAATAATAATTCCATAAGGTTTTAAATACAGAAAATACAACTGTGTTCACAATATTAAAAGATCTGCGAAAATACTGAAATCCAACTTATAAGTTGATAAACTAACTAACTATCTGAATATCTGAAAAGCCTCTAAATGACTGAGTGTGGAGTTTATGGGACAAACCCCCAACTAGCCCAACCTGACTGTAATAAATAGATACTAAAATAATTGAATAAAATATAAACTTTTCCTCAAATGATAAGGACTCACCACTATTATTACTGTTGTAACCCTAAACTTATCTAAGCGTGGTCAGGAAACTGAGCATTCGAACCTATGATATAAGACATCATAGTGCAAAGAACATTATGCGGTCAGTACTTTGAATGTACTGGTATATGAGATGAGGTTAGGCTATAATACAAGGGTTAATTGTGCATGAAGTAATGACTGACTAAATAGCATGAAATAACGAAGTATGCATGCATGAAATAGCTGAGCAGAACATATAAGAACTATAAAATCTGAGAATGCATGACCAAGCATATATTATTTCTGAGATAATCTATAATTTGATAAAATGAAATCTGATAACTGAATAACTAGTTATTTGTATGCTTTGGTCAAGCAAACCTGAACTAAATTTTTTACTGAATGCTGAACTGAGACTGTGGGAGCTAGCTATAACCGATATGCCCCAAATTTATTATTAGGGTCTAACCTATATCCCCAGTTGGAATGGTGTCAGTACCGTGCCATACGTACTAACACTGGCTATGTGAATCCATTAATCTAATGTCTCGAAGGACTAGGGTGTCATACTTAATTGAAGGGGGACCCCTGAAAGTCTACGGTGACATCGTAGGTCTTGAACTTAGGGACTTCTACTAACGTCTCATACCTAACTGATGGGGGAGACAATTGCCTCATGCCTAACTGATGGGGGATACGACATCCCTACGTTCACTCGGTGCTAAGTTTTACTCTCAACTGAACTAACACTGATTACTGGACTGAATTAAGCTTAACTGAACAAACAACTGATAATAAGAACTTACTGTATGATAATTCTCATGGTATATCTGAAATTATTTTGAAGATACTGAAATTATGTAAACAACTAGGTATCGGGTGTTCATGACCCACCAACACTGAATGGAAACAACCATAAGGATATATAAATGCTTTAAAACTATAGTAGGGGATCATTGTTCATAATCAAACACTTAAGCATTTCATCAAACACATGGGTGTCATGAATTTAAACATGGAAATAGGTAAAGCATATGATTGGAAATATAGTTACAATACTAAAACCATGAATTAGGGATTTAACATGAGGATTTCCATTATTCAAATCATATAAGGGATCATTCCATCAAAAAAAACACTTGTAGCATAACTTGTAATCAAAATCAATAACAACTTCATGAAGAGAATTCATCATAAACATGTAAAAACTCATATTTTGATATCAAAATGGGATTCATGGACTCCATGGGTGGAAAGGGCCCATGGATGAACATCAAACATACCTTAAATCTAAAATCTTGAAAGAGAAATACAAATCTTTAAGCTTTCTTGAAGGTTCTTGGATTTGGGAACTTGATTTCATGGTTTTCTTTAAGAGAAGGGAATTGAATTTGATGAACTTGAAGAATGATTAGGGTTTCTTTGAGAGGAGAATTAGGGAAAATGGGTATATAATACCCTAACCAATGTTTTAATTCATGTTTTTATGAATGGGTAAAGGGAAAAGACTCAATTGCCCCTAAATTTGCAATAGAACATGGTTTAAGAGATTACCGCGATGCGATGAGGCCTTCACCGCAATAACCACCATGATGCGTCACTATCGCGGTGAGCTGCTAGAATCAAAATCCAAACATGACCCAATCCTCATTCAAAAAATCCAAAACTTCCCCGAGACATGCTCCTTACATCCCTGAACATGAATTAACTCAAAAACTAACATCTTAGGGTCAGGAAGACTCATTTAAAATTCCTCAAAGTTAAGAGGCCAAAAATAAGACTAAGTCCCCAACACTTGGTGAAATTTTTAGGCTTTAAGCCTCTTATACATGCAACTAGGAGCTGAACTGAGCTAAGAAAAGTATAGGGTATAAAAATATCTCCCCCATGGGAACATTCGTCCTTGAATAAGACTGATTAAGCTGAGAGTTCTGAAGAAACTGAGATCATATACTTAACATGCATAACTGAAAGCATGATTACATAACTAAGTCTAAAACATAATGTGTGAACTGAATATCATGAACTGAACTAATTCCTTGAATGCATCCAATGACATGAGAATGGTTATAACATTGAGATAGAAATAAGAGAGTCATCTTATGACTAACCATTGCCTCAAACTAGTTGTAGTTTCGTGAAGAAAAGTTGAGAGGTGTAAGGCATTAAAACTCGAGGTATTACAACATCTCCCCCTTGGATATTCATCCCCCAAGTGATACTGACATGGATAAAATACTAAGAAAAGACTGAGATAATGCACAAGACACTTATGAACTGAATCATGACTAAATATCTAAATCTAAATCATAATTCATGAACTAAATTGAATTCACAATTTACATGGATACGAACAAACTATCTCTTGGAATGGCAATATTCATAAAACTTCTGATAGTAAGAATAGATTGGAAGATGAAAAAACCATAGAAACTCTTTTGTATGACTGTTAAACTGAATTGTTGGCTATGCAGATTGAATTACACTTAAAGCTTATACTCAACTAGAGTATTTCTTCAACACTCTTTCTAAGAAGTTATAATAATAGTAGGAAGCATCGAACTTGGTCATGATCTGAATAAGATATATGAGTAGGGACTCTTAATATGGAAATAACTCTATAACATGGCACATAGTCCTATGAAACATAGCAAGGATAAAAAATTTATTCCTTAGGCAAGGCATTTGCTACTCTCAATCTTAGACATACTCCTCAAATACTGCCTCAACTATACATTCTGCTTCAATACCGCACCACTTAAGGCTACTGAAAATGTTCAAATAGGCACTAATTACTCTATCTACTGAAGTCTTAGCTGAACTAAATTCTTTCACTATGTTCAAGCCTACTCGAATCTACAAAGTGCACCCATAACACTATAATACTCGTTGAAATCACGAATTCAATACACCCTGCATTTTCATAACTTCTCATCTCATGAATAATTATTATTACCACTTCAACAACTACATTCACCCTCTTACTAGACATTTATTTCAAGTCTATCATCATAACCACACATGAACTTCTAGGCAAACAACCCATCAAAGCATCATTTATGTACTCTCTAGAACTTCTATCATTAATAACTTTTATGCGTTATTCTTAAGAAAATCACACACAAAATTTCAACTAATCATGACATATATCAAAAAATTGGCCTCAATCTTACTTCACACTTCTAATCTTAGATCTTACAAGCATACAACAATCTTTCCCCAAACTTAAAACATTTACTCTCTCCCATCTAAACAACTATTCATCACCACTACCATTTTCTAAGGAGAGGTCACTGAAAGATTAGAGCATGAGGACCTGAAGCATGAAAGAGTACTATGCATAACTTGGACGCTTAATTGAGGCCTGAGAAATAGAGTATCCACGACATGGATTCACCACAGAGATAAAAACTGAGGATATACATGACATAATCTAAATTTCATTGATCATTAAAGTGTAGCATGCATACTGGAACTGAACATACCGTAAAGCATGAGTGCATGAGTCATGAGTTGCATGACTTGAGTTTGAAGTTTTAAAATTTCACGAAAATGATTCATACAGCTGAACAAACTGGAACTCCTTATACTAGGAACTGGAAGCTTGCATGGTTCTATGGAAAGTGCATAAATATAAGTTATGATCATGGGGATGACATGTAAGGCATGAGTATATATCGTGAGGACTAAAGTACAAAATTTGCATTGAGATAAGAATGGGTTGGGCACCTTCCTCCCCGATTGATGTTCTACAACATACTGGCATCACTACTGGAATCTGAGAGCCTAACTTAGTTACTTATTCTATCATCTCTCCTTTATCTATAATCCATCACTCGAAGTCTGCGGGACCTCATTTGATAAACTCTTAACTGAACTGCAACCACTTGACTCTAATTTTGGAATATTACAATACTTATCAGTAACAATTTTACCCTGAAAGACTACACTTGAAAGTGCAAAACACACTTCTAATACTTTCTTCTAAGATATAACTCTTAACTTTCTATAGCCCCAATAGTCATCACATAATAACTTAAACACTGACTAACTTAGAATCTTCATGAGTATTACCATACCATGAGTTCACACTATCAAGAATTTCAAAACTAGATGGGTTTTGATGAACACTTAATATGGATTTTCCCTAACCTTTAATGAACCACACTAACTCCTTTTATAGACTACTAATATCACGTCTCTAAATCACACCCACATCATCATATTTAATTTTGAATCAATTTACATAAATTCTTGCATACACTATTTCAAGCCTTCTGGTTCACCTATCATACAACTAACCCCATGGATACAAAATCTACTAAATTCAGATAACACTATTCCCACTTTACTACTGCTAAACTTCTAGGTTCATGCTTCTAACTCTAGATCATATTTTTCATAGGATTTTGAGAAGAGATCTGAAAACACATATGACCCCTAAGCACTAAGGTACTACCCCTCCATTCAATGAATTTTTCAATAGGAAACTGAAACCAAATGACTCTATTCCTGCAATCAATTAAAGCATGACTTGAATGGATCCAATCCATATCGAGAATAACATCAAAATCAGTCATCTCTACCTCCTCAAGGTCAACTGAGGTGACTTTCTGGGATCTTATGATCGGAAAGTTTCTATATACCTAGCTGGCTACAATAGAGATACCTACTGCAGTGGAAACTGAGAAGGGTTCTGCTAAATATTTAGGATTGATACCAAAATCTACTGCTATATAGGGGTTACAAAGAAGATCGAAGCTCCGGGGTCTAATAAAGCATAAACATGAAGGTAAAAAAATTATAACGTACCCGTAACCATATCAGGAGGACTTTCCTGATCATATTGGGACTGGAGTGCATACAACATATTCTAATGCTGGCCACTTGTTGTGTTGGAGGTGGCACCATGCTGAGTCGGGAGACCGAATGGAGCTGGAGACCGACTGTGCTGACTATTCTGACCCACTTGTGGGCAGTATTTGACTCTGTGTCCTAGATTGCCACACCTAAAACACACCTCACTTCCATCTCTACACACACCCTTATGATTCCTACCACATTCTCCACAAAGTGGGTTAGTATGACCACTGATCACACTAACTTGGGACTTAGAGCCTGGCGTTATATCCCAACTGTCATTCCTGAACTTTTGCACTGGCGCATTATCTAAAAAAAGAGCTAGGGCTAATAATTTTTGGTGGAACTTGGAATGGTTACCACTCTCTAACTTTGAATTAAAAAAGCCTATTTTGGCCCTCTTATTCTCTCTCCCTTTCTCCCTATGCTTATTTTCCTCACTCTGCTAAGCATGAACCATAAACCTAGATAGGACAACAACCTGCCAATCATTCTGAACAACTACTGAATAATCTAAGGTAGTAAAAGTAGCTCTGAATTTGGCACGAGAGACCTGCTCATTTAGGGGATCCTCCTGAGCAGGCGGATATGTGGGCTTCTTCCCGTTCCTTCTTTTGTGAGGAATTTTCTATAAATGGAAAGAAAAATAAGTAAGAAAAATCTTTTTAAATATATCTTATTTTTATTTTCATGACATGAATACTTAAAGAAGGGAAACTTTCCTAAAATGTCTTGTAGCTGCTTGTCCATAAGTATGGTATGCTTCACACCCATGTACAAGACTCTACTCATCGTAACTTTTAAGACTCGTTAGGACTCCCTAAAAATTAAGGCTCTGATACCAGGTTTTTTCATGACCCAAGGCTACCCCTAGTTGCGACAATTGTGCTTATAGTCACAAGTGACCAAAGTTACCCATGAGTTGGTACTTGTGTAAGCATTGATTAAACTAATAAATAAAGACATATGCAGAGACACCTAAAAATGCCATACAATTTTAAATAATAAAAATACAACTGAGTTTGCAAGAATAATACATCTGCAAAAATACTAAAATCCAACTAATAAGTCTGATAAACTAACTAACTTCCTGAATGTCTAAAAAGACTCTAACTAATTGACTGTGGAGTTGATGGGACAGACCCCCAACTAACCCCAACTGACTATAGTAAAGAGATAATAAAATAACTGAATAAAATATAAACTTATCCTCGAAGGATGAGGATTCACCACTGCTACTAATGTTGTAACCCTAAACTTATCTAAGTGTGGTCAAGATACTGATCGTCCAAACCTATGATATAAGACATCATAGCACAAAGAAAAGTATGCGGTCAGTACTTTGAATGTACTGGTATGTAAGATGAGGTTAGGCTATAATGCAAGGGTTAACTATGCATGAAGTAATGATGGAATGAATAGCATAAAATAACAAAGTATGAATACATAAAATAGCTGAGCAAAATGCATAAGAACTATAAAATCTGAGATTGCATGACCAAGCATATAATATTTCTGAGATAATCTATAATATGAAATACTAAAATTTGATAACTAAATAACTTGTAATCTGTATACTTTGGTCAACCAAACCTGAATTAAATTTTGTACTATACTGAACTAAGACTGTATGAGCAAGCTATAATTTACATGCCCCAAATCTATTGTTGGGGTACAACCTGTAACCCCAGTTGGAAGGGTGTCAATACCATGACACGGGTACTAAAGCTAGTTGTGTGGATCCACTAATCTGATGTCTCAAAGGACTAGTGTCTCTTTCCTAACTGATGGGGGACCCTTCAAAGTCTACAGCGGCACTATAGGTCTGGAATATAGGGAGTGCTACTGACGTCTTATGCCTAACTAACAAGGGAGAAAAGTGCCTCATGCCTAACTGACGGGGGAGACGCCATCCCTACGTTCACTCGGTGATAAGTTTTATTGCCAACTAAAATGACACTTATTACTGGACTGAACTAAGCTTAACTGAACAAACAACTGATCATAATAATTGACTGAATGATAATGCTCATGGTATGTATATCTAAAATTATTTTAAGGCTATGGAAATTATGTAAACAACTAGGTATCGGGTGTTGATAACACTCAACTTACACGTCAATCTAGTGCAAGACGGTCGTCGTCAATATATTTACCCAACTTTTGGAGTCGGGGTCAAATCCACAGGGAACAATGTAAGTGGAGATTAAACTAATTTGAAACTATAGCTACAAGTTGAATTCAAACAGATGATATGAAAAGAAAAAATGGGGGTTTTAGAGATTAGAAAATAATTGTTGGTCACTCTAGTTTCAGTGATTGTAATCAAGAGTTTATGGAAAACTAGAATTATGTTCACTATGGGTTTTAGTACTTGACAGATGCTAATAGTGATTCAAGATTCTCACAGTAGGTAGGACAACAAATTATCTTTATCGAAGTTATGCCTAAATGTCTCTCGACCTACTTAAGTATTTAATTACCTAATCCTCTCAGACTTAGGGAATTTATATTTACTAACCAGCCTTCACCTCAGGTTAATCGACCTTGTTACAATGTCAATTATTAAATAGAAGTTTAGTGCTTCCAAGTCCCTGTCAATAATTCACTTCCTACTATATTTGATTTCTTATCTCAAGTAAATCAAAGCAGGTGTTATCTATCATTTTCAACCAATAGACAATAATTAAAATCTTGGAATTATCAAGGAGCCCTATTACCTTTAGAATCTTAAACACTTAGCATCTTACCAAAACCTAACCCATAGATCCCATAGTTCGGGTTAAAGAGATTTAGCCACTCATAATATAATAAGCAAAAAAACTAGATGTATTCATAATTTGGAATATGAACTTACCACAAGATGAATAGTAACTCGTGATTCTTAGATTAGATCACAATAAAAATCCCAAAATATTGATGAAAATCTCTTCAAAGTTAATTGTTTTTCAAGCCAAGAAACTAGAAAGGAAAGTAACAATATACGTATGTCCCAAAATAGGTTCCCTTTGTTAGAAAACCCAAAACTATGCTTTAAATAGTTCACCCTAATTATGGAAGCAAAATCACACAGTTCAGCAATTTCTAGGATTAGATGAAGACATTCTAGAACGCCCCGAAATCGGGTCCCGAGACATCACACTGTGCTTAAGGTCACAAGTGACCCCAAGTTAACCCCTCTACTAGCATAACTCATAAGCAACTGAATAAAAATACAAATCCATACAAATCAGCATAAATTAACTCTTTTCTGAATCTGATCGATACAAAAATGGAATTTTACAAGATTACAATTCTGCCATTACAACCAAAATAGAACAAAATACATCAACTTCTACTGACTGTCTATGAAGCCTCTACTAGTACTGACTGTAGGTAGCCGGGTCATGAATCCCGACTACCCCAACTCAATACGACTGAATAAAGAAAATACAACACTACAACTCTGCATAACTAACCCAAGCCCTTGAATCAAAAAGACTCATCACCTGCTGACTGGATACCACGAACTAACTGGATCCAAAGGTGCAACTATACCTTGTACCTACATTCTGAGAAAATATAGCCCACATACGAATATGTGGGTCTGTACCATGGAAAGATACCGAGGATATGGGGGTGCAATGCATATATAAAATAATATCTTAATATCATCACAGGTTATAAAATTATGCATGTTGATATAGATGACTCACTTAGCTCGAATTAAATCATCAAAATCATGGATGAATAATACATGTAAAGTAAAACAAGTGAGTCATTACAATACGTTCTCAATTCACTTTCATCTCAATTTCAAATCATCAAAACAATCAAATCTCATGTCAATTCGCATTAGAATATATTCCTTAAATCTTTTAAGAATAATGACTTTCTCAAACTCAGCCTTTTAAGCAAATATATTTTCATCTCAGATAGAATAGTACACACACACACATTGGGAGATCCTATAACCGACATAAACCATGTGAGCCACATGGAGTCCAACGTACAACCCACGTTGGGGAGAGCCATCCTATCCTTGCCATCGAAGTAGGACTTTCAGTATCAATTCAAAAACACTAGTGATCACTATATAAATCAGCCTCAGGCTCACATCCTATGGGGGCACGTAGTTTTAGAAAAGTAAGGTCACTTTATACCTCCCACTCGGTGCTAAATATTACTTACAGACTTAGCTCAGAAATTTAAATCAGCCTCAGGCTTACATTAAAGAAAATCCACAATAAACACTTCAACAATTTTCATCGGGAGCCAATTTGCTACCCCTTTATCATAATCAATAAAAACGTGAATTTCTTTCACAGTCGAGTTCAAAATAACTCATTCACGACCAGAAGGTCAAATCATTCAAAACATCTCAAATATTCAACATCAACGTGCTTATAACACACATTTTCTCAAAAATACAATTTCAAATGGAGTTCGCGACCCAAATATCAAAATAATGATAAATATCGTTCAAGATTCATGCTTTATATCACCACACATGTAAATTCATCTTTCAAAATCATAAACATCAATATTTCATAATAATCATCATAAGATATGGGTTCATGCTTCAAATTCATAAAAAAATCAAATAAAAATCATGCCTTTGTAAGGAAAATTACTTTTGGGCACAAGAACGAAAGAGAGTTCTTGTTGAAAAACCCCACATACCTTGAATGATGAACTTTAGATAGATACTCGTTTTTTGAGATATTAATCGTGCCTTTGAATGATGGTTCTTGGAGTTCTTGAACTAGGAACTTGGAATCATGAATAAATTTGCAGAATTAATGGTGAACTTTGGAGGTTCTTGAAGTTGGATGTATATCACCCAGATCATTGTGTATGAGGAGTTATGATTGTTTGAAGTTGACACAAAAATTCACTTTTGATAGGCTGAAGTAGATCGACCATAACTTTTTGCTCCAATAGAAAAATTGGATGAAACCAATTTCATCGGAAAGAGGACTCGCAAATATTTCTGTTGATATATATTAGATCACCCAAATCATTATGTACAAGGAGTTATGATCATTTAAATTTGGAGCAAAAATACGCCAGGCCTCAGTACTTTTTTTTCCTGCACGTTTTACTGTTCACTACTATTCACGATTCGATCAGAATGTTCATAACTCGTCGCTCGGGTGTCCATTTTGGATGATCAACATATCGTTGGAAAGCTTATTCAATAATCTACGCAATGGTGGGTCATAATATAAGACATTCCGCATGGAACATTTATGATTCATTCTAGAAGATAGAACCCAACACGTTTACGCACAAAATTTCAATGAAAAATTTTTTGGGGTATTACATCATCTCCCCCTTGGAAACATTCATCCTCGAATGTAGATGAATAAGTACAAAATACCATGGAAATGAGGACAAAAGGCTGGGATAACGAAATCAATCCACTTACTTCACTCCAAACTTTCGAATACTTCATAGAACATGCGATTCCTAATGAGAATGGTCACATAGTTGGATCTTAAACAAAGGAGACTGATTGTAACGAATCGATATCTTTGATTTATTCAGATACTGAGAATCAAAGGTCTCGAAGGGGATCTCATCAAAAGAAGGACCACTTACGCCCAAATGAGACGTCCCTCAACACTCCCTCCAAAAGATTCAAATGACATTGTTCGGGGAGAAAATGAACCATAATTTGATACAATCCTATCGTATGGGAACAAGGACCCATATGACTTAAATTAAGATAGGAATTTCTAGATATTGGGAAACATAACTCCTTGCTTCCAAACTTAGCAACACTTTCCAACTACTCCCTCGACTATGTTCAAGCCTAACTCCAACTACTCATGAGATACGCCACATAACACTATAATATTAATCTATATCATGAACCTCAATACACACTGAGCCTCACAACTCCTCACTTTAAACATAACTCTTATTGCTACTCCGACAACCACATACAATCTTATACTAGGGATCCGCTAACTTGCGGTGCATTCTTTTAGATATACAACCATAACATTCAAGCCTATACTCATAACCACATACGCACTTTGCACATGCACCTCTAAACGAACACTCATAAAGCATCTTCCTCGCTTTCTCTAAGATTCCATCAACTACATCATTCACACATACTGGTCAATTCTTTAAATGGCACACATAACATTTTCTCAACCAATTGAACTATACACAAAAACTCTGTATTACTATTCCTACAACCTCATAGAAGTGCATAAAACCAATGCACAACAATCTTTCTAAATAAACATTTAAAACTTCAACTAACCACGTCATGTAACAAGGACTTAGCCTCAATCTAACTTCACTTCACCGCCGTGAGCACACCACCTTCTATCATATATAAGGAAGTATCTTCTCTCCCTTCTAGACAACTGCTCAACACCATTAGCTTGACTTAATGAAAAGGTCACAAAATTTTAAAACATTAAGACCTGAAACATGAAGGGATAATGTAAATAACTTGACTCTCTCTATTGAGGCCTTAAGAATAAAATATCAAATACAATGGGTTCATTAAGGTATCAAAACTGAAGACACCCTTAACGGAAACTGAATCTCACTGATCAATAAGAGTATTTCCTGAGTACTGGAACTGAACATACTGTAAAACTTGAGTATATGAGTCATGGGCGGCATGCCCTGAATTTAGAGCTCATAACTTATGGAATGTGATTCCAACTGCTAGAAGAACTGGAATTTCTCATTTTTGGAAACTAGAAGAGTATGTAATTCTCCATCACGTGTATGAACATGAATTAAGATCATGAAACTGAAATGTAAAGCATAAGTAGGTTTTGGGACAGTTGAAAATACTGAAATAACATTGGGTCAAGCACTGATCTTTCTCACAGCAAATTTACAACTTACTTGTACTTCTACTAAAATGTAAAAGCTTGACTTGACTACTTGTTCTATCATCTCCCCCTTAGCTTTAAGCCACCACTCAAATTCTCAAATGCTTACTAATTTTGAATCTCCACGAACATCTCTATTGCCGAAATGTACACCATTTAGTGCTTTGACTCTTATTTCTATTAGCTCAACTTGAATACTTTCTAACCTTTTAATAGACCATGCTACTTTTGTCTTCTCCCTGTAATACCATGCCTATGAACTTATGTTTCTAACCCATAAGAATCAAAATCACACTTAAGAGGCTCAACATTTCCAATCATAGGCCTCGCCTTAACTTAGCCATCAAAACATCATCCATCGTCTAACTAGTATTTATCCATCTAACAATCCCATGGCACGACTCACTACACCACATACACTAATCCTCGAAATTAAAGCAGTCCCATAATATCTTGGGTGAACTTTCTCATCATAATATACTACTAAACTTAATTACAAGTCAACTACACTTAAACTCTTGCGTACACTGTTCAAGCCTATTAGGTCATTTCCGGCAACTAATACCATTAATCCAGAAACCGCCACATTCGGCTTCATGATCACCAATCATTCAAACTTAAGGTCTCACACTTCACATAATTTACAACTCCATCTCACGCATAACTCCCACGTGAAGATTTTAAAACAACACATCCATGAACACTAGCCCACTTAAACTTCATAATAATAATAATTGGTCCTAATCATATAGCCTATCTTATTCACAATCCATTAACACATCCTTCTTTCACCCGTCACTACTATCTATCCTTCATACACAACTTAACATAGTTCATAGCTCTCTACGTCTTAACTTAACTTCCTCTTGCAATCTGGAGAGCGCCTAGATTAACAACACTTACCCACTAAGTACTTTCATCACTAACCTATACTCTCTGTCATACAAATACCGTCAACACCCATTTCATACCTCGAACAAACTATATCACTTCCTATTAACCCAATTACATGCAAAAAGGTATTTCGCTATACTTATGCTCAACAAATCACACTTACCATCCTTCTTAGTACTACACCTCCACATCCTACATTTTTAGCCAGCACAAGGAACAAGATGAACTACAAGTTGCTAATGGATTGAAATAGGCCTCACACGACTTCACTAGACTTTGGTTTTGTGTTTTGATCAAGAAAGTTATATGAATAACAAAGTAACTATGCTAGTGAATCGAAAGAGCCCCACACGGCTTCACTAGACTTTGATTTTTCACAAACATAATGATAACAAGATTACATAATAAAAGAGATAGAAACTTGGCACACAACATTCAACAATCTAAGAATACACCTTACTCTGTCTTAATTAAATAACTCATAAGAATGAGGGCATAACTTTCAACTTAAGGAACTTAACACACTAGAGAGCTCCTCTCAAGCCCTTTGTGCAACTTTTGAAATTTCTTCTAGAAAATATAGAAGCATTACCTGGGGAAGAACTGGATCTTGCGAATCATGTTATCTCAAAAATAATACATAGAGGGAGAAGTATAGATTAACAATGTAGATTCTGAGGAGGAATCTGAAAGCACATCTAACCTAGGCTTATTTCACGACTTTTATGAACATGAATAAAGTACTTCAATCTTTGGAACTAAAAAGCACTGACAAGATACTTTCTAGCTCTCTTACAATCCCATAACTATCTACGAAGAATTAAGCTTAACTGTTTCTGATACCTTGAAAATGAGGCAGAGTTGGCGAGAATAGAGTAAGATGAGAATCTATATAAGCTTCTTGGAGAACCTTTATATAGCAAGATCTTAGACTTGAAAGAAGGGAAACATTTCCTAAATGCCCTGTAGCCTCTCGAAGAAAAGTACAGACATCTCCATACGTTCCGCCAGAATCTACTAGACACGACTTCATAGACACCCTAGGACACTTGAACTCAATGCTCTGATACCAAGTTTGTAACGCCCCAAAATCGGGTTCCGAGACGTCACACGGTGCTTAGGGTCACAAGTGACCCCAATCTAACCCTTCTACTAGCATAACTCATAAGCAACTGAATAAAAATACAAATCCATACAAATCAGCATAAATTAACTCTTTTCTGGATCTGATCGATACAAAAATGGAATTTTACAAGATTACAATTCTACCTTTACAACCAAAATTGAAAAAAAATACATCAACTTCTACTGACTACCTAAGAAGCCTCTACTAGTACTGATGTAGGTAGCCGGTCATGACTCCCGACTATCCCAACTCAATATGACTGAATAAAGAAAATACAACACTATAACTCTGCATAACTAACCCAAGCCCTTGAATCAAAAGAACTCATCACCTGCTGACTGGATACCATGAACTAACTGGATCCAAAGGTGCAACTATATCTCATACCTACATTTTGAGAAAATGTAGCCCACATACGAATATGTGGGTCAGTACCATGGAAAGATACCGAGCATATGGGGGTGCAATGCATATATAAAATAATATCTTAATATCATCACAGTTTATAAAATTATGCATGTTGATATAGATGACTCACTTAGCTCGAATTAAATCATCAAAATCATGGATGAATAATACATGTAAAGTAAAACAAGTGAGTCATTACAATACGTTCTCAATTCACTTTCATCTCAATTTCAAATCATCAAAACAATCAAATCTCATGTCAATTCTCATTAGAATATATTCCTTAAATCTTTTAAGAATAATGACTTTCTCAAACTCAGCCTTTTAAGCAAATATGTTTTTATCTCAGATAAAAGAGTACACACACACACACATTGGGAGATCCTATAACCGACATAAACTATGTGAGACACATGGAGTCCAACGTACAACCCAAATTGGGGAGAGCTGTCCTATCCTTGCCATCGGAGTAGTGATCTCTATATAAATCAGTCTCAGGCTCACATCCTATGAGGGCACGTAGTTCTAGAAAAGTAAGGTCACTTTATACCTCCCACTCGGTGCTAAAGATTACTTCCAGACTTAGCTCAGAAATTTAAATCAGCCTCAGGCTTACATTAAAGAAAATCCACAATAAATACTTCAACAATTTTCATCGGGAGCCAATTTGCTACCCCTTTATCATAATCAATAAAAACGTGAATTTCTTTCACAGTCGAGTTCAAAATAACTCATTCACGACCAAAAGGTCAAATCATTCAAAACATCTCAAATATTCAACATCAACGTGCTTATAACACACATTTTCTCAAAAACACAATTTCAAATGGGGTTCGCGACCCAAATATCAAAATAATGATAAATATCGTTCAAGATTCATGCTTTATATCACCACACATGTAAATTCATCTTTCAAAATCATAAACATCAATATTTCATAATAATCATCATAAGATATGGGTTCATGCTTCAAATTCATAAAAAAATCAAATAAAAATCATGCCTTTGTAAGGAAAATTACTTTTGGGCACAAGAATGAAAGAGAGTTCTTGTTGAAAAAGCCCACATACCTTGAATGATGAACTTTAGATAGATACTCGTTTTTTGAGATGTTAATCGTGCCTTTGAATGATGGTTCTTGGAGTTCTTGAACTAGGAACTTGGAATCTTGAATAAATTTGCAGAATTAATGGTGAACTTTGGAGGTTCTTGAAGTTGGATGTAGGAGCTTAGGGTTTTCTTTTTGAGGGAATTTAATGAAATATAACATATAATGCTTCTAATAGGCTTTAATAGAGGGTTTGGACAGATTTTGGTTAAGGGGGATTGACCAAAACACCCCTAAAAATCAAATAATTCTCGAATCTGTCCTTTGATGGACTGTTTTGATAGTCTGAAGTAGATCAACCATAACGTTTTACTCCGATATTCAAATTCGATGAAACCTATTTCATTAGAAAGAGGACTCTCATATCTTTCCGTTTATATATAGTATATCACCCAGATCATTGTGTATGAGGAGTTATGATCGGTTGAAGTTGACCCAAAAATTCACTTTTGATAGGCTGAAGTAGATCGGCCATAACTTTTTGCTCCAATAGAAAAATTGGATGAAACCAATTTCATCGGAAAGAGGACTCACAAATATTTCCGTTGATATATATTAGATCACCTAGATCATTATGTACAAGGAGTTATGATCATTTAAATTTGGAGAAAAAATACGCCAGGCCTCAGTACTTTTTTTTCCTGCACGTTTTACTGTTCACTACTATTCACGATTCGATCGGAATGTTCATAACTCGTCGCTCGGGTGTCCGTTTTGGATGATCCACATATAGTTGGAAAGCTTATTCGATACTCTACGTAATGGTGGGTCATAATCTAAGGCATTTCTCATGAAAAATTTATGATTCATTCTAGAAGATAGAACCCAACACGTTTACGCATAAAATTTCAACGAAAAATTTCCTGGGGTATTACACATTCGTGACACCTTATCAGGAGTCTGATGACTTATCATAAATATCGTGAGCTCCTTCTTCAGTTTTAGCACTTACTGCTTAAAGTTGACGATGAAACCTAATGATTTATCAACTCTTTGACGACTTATCAAGGAATATGATCACAACTTTCAGCTGAGGTTCATCTCTGTCTAAGGCTGACGGTATCTCTGATAACTTATCACATGGCTGATGACTTATCAGGAATGTCATCAGACACACTTCTCTTCTATTTGCTTCAGATTTCAACTCTTTTGTTTCCATCCTTGTTGGTTCTCTTTCATCTTGGCTTTCACTGCAAAATCAAAGATAAAACAATCAAAAATGACAAAAGTTGCTTAAGACCTTGCAATTATTCTAAGTTAAAAGCCTCAAATGTGTTAGCATCTGCTCACACATCAACACCCTCAACTTAAAAGAATTGCTTGTCCCCAAGCAACTCAAACACAACGAAGAGGATACAAAGTACATTCGGCAGTCAATCATTCATATTATCTCAAAACATCTTCACCATCTCCAAGGTCAATTAATTTAAAAACAACAACTTTGCATATTTTTGAAGAACAATAATACGACACATAGGAATCAAGATATTGCATCAATTCAGCAACAACAAACATGCATGTACCAAGATTACACTACCCAAACAAGTTAGTAACTAGCAACGTAACCAATGTTCCCTCACTACAAAGAAGTCCCTCCTCACTCATATGTGAACTCAAGCATGTCAATGTGGGGACGGTCAAGAGACACTCACTCTCAAAAAGAAGTTCCAGTCAATGTATGCCAAATACTCAAGCTTGCCCTTATTTTCATTACCGAAGCTTTCAGACAATTAAGTTAGGATCACTATAGGTCTTCTCTTTGATTTTTAATGTAGACTAGGGGCTGGTATGATACTCGATGATATTTAAAGTGACTAAGCCTCCTTGACACTACACTAGCTTCTGGGGTATCACTTATTAACCTTTTTCTATTCTTCTCTTTTCTTGATCACACATATTCAGGATGGGTGCGGTCTTTTCTACAAGCACTTCCTCTTTTTCACAACTTTTATTTTCTTGTTCTCTTCCACCGCACCTAGTTTTTTATTCTTTTATTTTATTCTACCTTTCTTCATACTCATTTTATATCACGCACCCCTATGATAGCCACATTCAACTTAGGCCATTTGCCTAAGTCAAGGCGCACAGTGTCCAAGGAGGACTAGGGTCAAAACAAATTCATTATGATAAAAATGGAAGGTGATAGGTATAATAAAAAGAATAGGCATTCAGGCTCAAAATCAGGATCAAGGGATATTATTCACACATGGAAGGTCATTTAGGCTAAAAGTGGACTAATATCAACAATGGACTATGATCCTTTTCTAACCGCTATCCTATAACCAAGGCAAGACCAACCAGAAAGTTTTGGATTTAACACACAATGGGAACTAGGTAGTATCTCACATACACACGGCACAAAGGTACATCACAAGATACTACCCATTCGGTTCATGCAATTGTTTAGCAATATTTATCATGTCACTAGTACTTATGCTATAACAAGATGCACAATGGTCACACATAAATGCATATCACATAGTTATAAAACAGACCTTTGGAGAGGTGTTCAAAAATCAACAAAAACATGTTAACTACCTAAGTTACTTGTATTTCTCCTAGTCAACTACAATATTTTACAAAAAATCACAATACGCCTAAACATGCCGGCTCTACTAGGAACAAGACTCCAGGGAAAAGAGGCATGCAACCAAAAATCCAAGAGTACATCAACACCTACAAAGGATGAGTAAACAAATAGTGATTAAATTTACCATGAAAGCCCAAGGAAAGTCGTATCATATGATCGTCTTTGGGGATAGATTTATCAGTAAATATTTAACAGTTAAGTTATAGCTATCATATCCCCAGGGATAATTGTTGAATTTCTTAAAATCTTCAGCAAGCACCAACAAATCATCTTCTATGACTTTGTTGACGTCTCTTGCCAATATAACGGAATGGGCAAACCAAACTAAGCACAATTGCTCTCTCTACTACTTTGGTATGTTTTTATCCTTGAGATCTTCTATTAAATCCACTACTTTGTAGCTAGTCCCTTAATATCAAACAACCTATCTATTTTTTCCTTGCGTTTGTTGGTTTTGGTGGGTGGTCACCTGGACAATGCCTTCCCTTTATTTAATGATGGTGGTTTGGTTGTCCTGCTTGCCTTGGACTTTTTGCGTGGTGTTTCCTTGATGAGAAGTTCTTTTGGATGATCGCATCTCAAGCTTTTCACTATGGCAAACTCTTTCATGCCAAAACAAACCGGCATGCCACAATAGTTGATCCAAATTTCTTTCATCTTTTTGCCCCTCTTCGTCGAATATTTATCATCCCCAACGTACTTGATCCTGCGCTTGAGAATACCATATACCATGCTCATTTGGAAACGAGCAGTGTGGTCCTCAGGCAGCTCAAGAAGCTTCCAAAGCAAATCTTATTAAAAAGTCCGTCTATGTTTTCATTCCTCATAATATTCCTAAATTCATCAAAAGGTTTCCCCAATTGACATTTAAGTACAAGATCATCCGTTAGTTCTGTAGGGTCATCTATCGGCATCGCAACTTAAAACCCGTCAATACTAATAGTTTTGACAGGATCATGCTGGGATTTTGATCTTAATTCACGCCCAATTGGTGATGCATTATCATCATGTTGATCATTATCCTCTCTCTTACTTTCTACTTCTTCCTATTCTTGTTTATCATTATGTTGATCAACATCCTCTTTCTCACTTTCTACTTCTTCCCCTTCTCTTTTATCTTCTTCTTTCTCCTCACTTTTATTTTCCTCACCAGCCTCTATATACCCTTCACCACCTCCCTTTTCATAACTTTTCTCAGCTTTATTTTCCCCTGTCAGAGATTGTTCAAGAAGTTCCTCCGAATCCATCTGCGCTCTAGCCTTTTTGGTTAGGTGGTCAGAAGTTGATCCGTTTTTAGTTTCTTTTCTTTTGGGAGGCATTTTTTAACTTCAAACAATAGAAAAAAAAATACATTACATTTAATGTCTGCATAATTTTTAAAAAAAGGTAAGACAAATTTCAATAAATTATTAATATCTCCCAACAGATGTTCCACTTATTGCAACAGATGGACCACCAAGACCACCACCACCACAGCCAAGACCACCACCAATGCCACTAAGACCACCAATAATGCCACCAAGACCACCAATACCACCACCACCACCAGTAATGCCACCAATACCCATGCCAAGACTACTAAGACTGCCAACACCACCACCAATGACACCAATACCAATACCAACACCACCACCAATGACACCAATACCAATACCAATACCAAGACCACCGACACTACCACCAAGACCACCAATACCTACACCACCACCAACAGCCACCAATAACACCACAAACACCATCCAATAATACCATGACAGTCAACAAAATAGTGCGACAAAAACTAGGGTTTTCTCGAGTTCTTCCTATATTTTTAGCATAAAAAATTAAAATTATTAACCCATTCTCGAAGGTAATATAACTAAAAGTCTTCTTTTTCATCATTAAATAAAAAACCCCAAAAACCCTAATTTTTAAATAAAGAACAAATGTACAACTCTTCTCAAACTCTGTTACCTACAAAGATAGAGAAAATGACCGATACAAGGGAGAATGAAGTTGAAAATAATAACTATGTGGTCGGAAATGGAAAGAAAATAGATCTGTTTTGAAGGGTTGAGCAATATGTTGAGTAGTTGTTGTCTATATTGATGAGAGGGAATGAAAAGAGTGAGAACTCAAGATCTGAAATGATGAAACATTTTTCCCATAAAGGGATGATTTGTATGGGCTAATTTGTATTTTTGGAAAAGAATGACCAGTTTTAAAATTGTTAACTTAGTCTGAATTGATCTTAATTATTTTTTTAAAATTTTAAAAGATGTAATTTTTAACCGTCTCATCATAATAAAGTGCATTAAGTTCAACTGGAACACTGATGATTTTAGGTGTTAGCTTAATAATAAATTAACATGAATCATTTCAACTCAGAGTGATCGATTGACGACTCAGGTCGGGAGAAACGCAATACCAATATCATGCAACTACAAAGACTCAATTGAACTTGTAGTTGACCTTATGGACTCATCCATAGTTCTATCTAAATTAATTTAGGTATTAGCTTAATAATAAGTTAATAAGAATCATTTCAACTCAGATTGATCGATTGACAACTCAGATCGTGAGGAACACAATACCAATATCATGCAATTACAAAGATCAATTGAAGTTGTAGTTGACCCTATGTAATCATACATAGTTATAGATAAATCAATATATGTATTAGATTAATAATAAGTTAATAACAATTGTTTCAACTTAGATTGATCGATTGACGACTCGGGTCAGGAGGAATGTAATACCAACATCATACAATTGCAAAGACTCAATTGAAGTTGTAGTTGGACCTATATACTCATCCCTAGTTCTAGACAAATAAATTTAGGTATTATCTTAATAATAAGTTGATAAAAATTATTTCAACTCATATTGATCGATTGACGACTCTGATCGGGAGAAATGCAATACCAACATCATGCAATTACAAAAACTCAATTAAAGTTGTAGTTGACCCTATGAACTCATCCCTAGTTCTAGATAAATCAATTTAGGTATTAGATTAATAATAATTTAATAAGAATAGTTTCATCTTAGACTGATCGATTGACAAATCAGGTCGGGAGGACGCAATACCAAAGTCATGCAATTGCAAAGACTTAATTGAAGTTGTAGTTGACCCTATGAACTCATCCCTATTTATAGATAAATCAATTTAGATATTATCTTAATAATAAGTTAATAAGAATTGCTTCAACTCAGACTGATCGATTGACGACTCAAGTCGAGAGGAACACAAAATCAACATCATGCAATTGCAAAAACTCAATTGAAATTGTAGTTGACCCTATGTACTCATCCCTAGTTCTAGCTAAATAAATTTTGGTATTATCTTAATAATAAGTTAATAACAATTATTTCAACTCAGATTGATCGATTGATGACTCGGGTCGGGAGAAACGCAATACCAATATTATGCAATTACAAAGACTCAATTGAAGTTGTAGTTGACCCTATGTACTCATCCCTAGTTCTAGATAAAAAAATTTAGGTATTATCTTAATAATAAGTTAATAATAATCATTTCAACTTAGATTGATCGATTGATGACTCGGGTTGGGAGAAACTTAATACCAACATCATGCAATTACGAAGACTCAATTGAAGTTGTAGTTGACCCTATGTACTCATGCCTAGTTATTTCTAAATCAATTTAGGTATTATCTTAATAATAAGTTAATAACAATCATTTCAACTCAGATTGATCGATTGATGACTCGGGTCGGGAGGAATGCAATACCAACATCATGCAATTGCAAAAACTCAATTGAAGTTGTAGTGGACCCTATGAACTCATCCCTAGTTCTAGCTAACTCAATTGTAAAGAAATCTGTAGAACAGACGATTGAGATGTTGGAAATTTTCAAACAGATATTGAGATATGTTGCAACAGATTACCTATCTGTTTTAATTATCAAATAGACATTTGCATCTGTTGCGACAGATGACTGAGTTGTTGGAAATTTTCAAACAGATATTGATATCTATTGCAATAGATGACATATTTATTTTCTTAAAAAAAAATTAAAGTTATTTTCTATCCAAAATAAAAAAGATAAAATACTAAGGTGGTAAAAAATATTTCTTGGATAACTCAAAAATTACCTCATTGAGTAGTCTTTTCTTGCCTTTTTAATGTCACCCATCTCCTCGTTCCCCTCAAAGTTATTAATGAATATTTAAATCCATCTCTAGAATTATCTCTTCTTCAGCCATAAATTTATTCAGATCTCTTTTTTATCTTTTTCTCCTCTTTAGGGTTATCATAACCATCTCTTTTTTCTATATTTTATCTCCTCTTTATCACAAGGATCCTTTTGAATTTCAATCGATCTATGTACTTTCTCGATTAAAATTGTTGTTTTGATCTCCTTGCTTTTGACATTGCAGGTATGATTCACTATTGCTCTTTCATTCTCATCTTCTTCTTTGCAAGTTATTTCAATTAGATATTTACATCTATTTTTTTTATTTAATTACCCTTTACCCATATCTATTTATTTAAAAAATTTGAAGGAAAGGTGACTTTGAAGTATTGAATAAACGGACCGTTGTTTATATTAAAATATGAGAAAAAGTCATCTGTTGGGAGAAGTTTAAAAGCCTTGTTGGCAGTATTATTTTATTGTTTGTATTTTGTTTATTTTTTTGTTGTTGATGCTATTATTGATGTTGTTAGAACGTGTGTTGTGGTGTTGGAACGAATCGTGTTGTTTCTTTGTTGTTGATGTTGCAACAGATGGAGCAACTTTTTGAACAAATCAAACCACTAGCAAGGCCGGTTTGATGTATTCCAATAGATTACACATCTTTTGTAACATATGCGTAGCCTCTTACAATAGATTGCCCATCTATTTTTGCAGATAGGGAATCTGTTGCAACAGATGTGGAGTCTGTTACAACAGATGGATAATTTTTTTTATTCTTCTCTTATTTGATATCAATTATTTTTCTCTTATTTGTAGATATAAGAAAATGAAGATTGATCAACTTTTTCCCAACCAACACAAAAGGTTACAGTAAAGATGGGTTCAGAGGAATAAGCTGCTTGCAGATGGAACCACTTCATATGTGGGAGGTATGTTATACTGATCATGTTATCATGAAAACACACATAGAGTACATTGATTTTGTGAATGTTGTTTTTTTCGATTAGGCATTGATCATTCAAATAAGATATCTGCAATTTTATAGTTAAGTTTGATAGGTTCGAACTGATAAGGATGAGGGACTATGAATATGGTTTTGATACCCTATTAAGATTTAATAACGGTTGTTGCTCATGTTTATATGTCAAGCTTTGTGAATGGATCATGTTGTGGTGGCATTATAAGAAGATTCAATAGAGATTGGACTAACTTTTAGGGTGCATTGAACTCTGAGAAGGCCTTAGAAGCCTCCCACTACTTCAACCAAGAATGGAAATCAATACAGTTATTGCCCTAGCCCAAATTTATATGGTTGGGTTACTCAGGGTGATGATTATACGCCAGAAGGTGCGGTAGGAGAATGCCTGTGAGAGAAAAGGGGAGTTGATGAAGATTATATCATCTGAGAACTAATTGAAGAAGAAACATAGGATAAGAGGGAATTTGTAGCAAATTTGGCCGATGAAATTGACTTAGAACATGAGGAATCTGAATCAAGTACAAATAAGAAAGTGTATCTAAAAATGAAAATTTATCTGTCGTCTCTCTCAAAGAAAAATAGTGCAGCTGGGCACTTTGTTAGGGAGCTGCGACTAGCTAGCATAGTCAGAATAATTACCTACATAGAAAATAGTAGAACACCAAGAAAGCAACTTTGCAAGTACCAAGGGTTGAAATAATGTACAGTAAGTCAAGAAAACTTGCGCCAAGAATAACTGAAGTTAAATAAAGAAACTAAGCGAAGGCGACAATTTTTGAATTTTAAATTACATCCCATGCCTTCTTGTTTATGTTTTCGATTAGGTCCACTGCTTTTGACCTGATTGGAACCATAAACAAGAATGAAAAGCAGATTAAGTATCATTAATTCCTTAGAAATATGGATATAATTGATTGTGTTTTCTTGCCTTGGCATGCTTTCAACATATCTTGGAGAATATTAGAGGCTTACTATAGTATGTGAATCTCAATAATTTTCAAGCTTGCCAATTTAGTCTTCAAGTTTTTCATTGTCGTCTTTGAGGTCAGTATAGAGTTCTTGGTCTTTTGTGATCTCTTCCATGAGGAACACTTTCTTCGAAGTTGTGGCATTGTAAAAGTCCTTCAGAAGGCTTCTAAAACACTTTCTTTATAAGGCTTAAATGATACATGGAGGGTCGCTATGTTTGTTTTATGTCAAAACATGTTGATGTACACTCAAGCAGTGGTCCCAACAGTTGAACAACTCACTTTCTTAATCGTTTACAGTTGAAAAACTCACTTTCTTAATCGTTTTTCAATGCATCTTGTTTCACTAACCTTCAAAGATTACATAATTCCAGGCTCATTATCCTATCAAATCCTTTGAAGTTTGGTTGAACAAGCTGTATTGAACAACACTCGAGAAAGTGAGTTGTTCAACTTTTGGGACCACTGCTTGAGTGTGCATCAACACGTTGACCTAAAACAAACATATCGACCCTCCATGTATCATTTAAGCCTTCTGAAGAAAGTGATTTGGTAGCCTTCTGAAGGCCTTTTACAATGCCACAACTTTGAAGAAAGTGTTCCTCATCGACGATCTCACAAAAGACCAAGAAATCTATACTGACCTTAAAGACGGTAATGACAAACTTGAAGACCAAATAGAAAGCTGGAGGCAAGCTTAAAAATTATCGAGATTCACATACTACAGCGAGCCTCTAATCTTTTCCAATATATGTTGAAAGCATGCTAAGACAAGAAAACACAATCAATTATATCTATATTGCTAAGTAAGTAATGATACTCAATCTGCGTTTCATTATTTTTTGTGGTTTCAATCAGGTTTATAGCAGTGGACCTAATTAGACTCACAAACAAGAAGGCATAGGATGCAATTTAAAATTCAAAAATTGCTGCCTTGGATTGATTCATTATTTTAACTTCATCTGTTCTCGGTGCTAGTTTTCTTGACTTACTATACATCATTATAACCCTCGGTGCCCGCACAACTGCTTTCTTGGTGTTCTGTTATTTTCTATGTAGGTGATCATTCCAACCACACTAACTAGTCACAGATCCCTAGCAAAGTGTCCACCTGCACTATTTTTTTTTAGAGAGATGATAGTCATATTTTCATTACTGGATACAATTTCATATTTGCACTTGATTCAGATTTCTCATGTTCTAATTCAGTTTCATTGGCCAGATTCGCTAGAAGTTCCTTACTACCCTATGTTTTCTCTTTAATTAGCTCTCAGATGATATAGTCTTTCATCAACTCTCCTTTCCCTCACAGGTATTCTCCTACGAATCCTTCTGGTGTATAATCATCTTCTCAAACAACCCTTCCATATAAATTTGGGCCAGGAGAATTTCTATTGATTTTTCATTCTTGTTTGATGTAGTGCGAGGCTTCGAAGGCCTTCTCAGAGTCCAATGCACACTTAAAGTTAAGTCCAATCGCTATTGGATCTCTGCAATGACACCAAATATTGATCCCTTGTTAAAACTTAACACGCATAAACATGAGAAACAACCGTTATTAATTCGTAACAAGGTATCAATACCATCTTCATGGGCCCCTCGGCCATATCAATTCGAACCTATCAAGCTTAACTGTACAATGTAGGATCTTGTTTGAATGATCAATGCCTAATTGGTTAAAAACTGAATTCACAAAATCATTGTACTTTATATGTGTTGTCCCGATGACCTTATTAGTAAAACATAACCCCCACACATGAAAGTGGATTCATCCATTTGTACGCACCTTATTCTTCCTAGCCAATCCATGACTTAATTTGAATAAACAGATGACTAAGTTGTTGCAATAGATGACACATCTGTTAAAATTATCAAACAATTATAGATATCTATTACGATAGATGATCAATCTGTTACAACATATGACTTATCTGTTGGAAATAATCAAACAGATATATACATATGTTGCAACATATTGTCATATATTGTAAATTGTCAAATAGGTAGAATATATTTAGCAACAAATTACCCATTTGTTAGATTTATTTTAAAGCAATTTTCTTTTTTTCCGAAATATAATAAAGATAAAATATTGTATTTCGATCCATTTTTTAATTTACATATTTGAAAAGTCACCAGTTTTATTTAATTAAGGGATGTAATTATTAAAAAATAGGTGAACTGTCGGGGCTTTTTGACTAACCCATTCAAATTCAACCCTTTATAAATAGGTCCCTCCTTATTCGTTCAGTCTACCCACTTCTAGATATGTTTGATCCGGATTTGGACAATGTGATTCTGTGCAACTCCTTGTGGAAAATTAAAATACAGATTCATGAACTCCGGTGGGAATTGGGCGACATGAGAGTAAGGCTGAGGAGGGCCCTACAGCTGCCGGATGACAATCGACCGGTTCACAATAATATTAATAATAATAATAATAATAATGATAATAATAATAATAATAATAATAGTAATAGTAATAGTAATAATTGGGTTATGTTTTTTCTTTTAGCATATGTATTTTATTTTATTATATCGGTTCTACCTAAGGGTGGAACCTAATGTATGTTTTATTTTTTTATTGTATATTTGTATATAATGGATTCAAAAATCTATGTTTGATCGACTTTAGATTTTTAATTCTTATTTAATATTTAATTTTCATCTTGTCTATTTCTTATTCTCAATATGTCAACGATTGAAGGTAAGGATTGGGCATTTGTGGCAATGAAAGGACCATATGTTGCAACAGATGGTTAATCTATTGCGACAGATGGATCATATAATGCAACAGATGGTTATTAATAAAAAAAAGGGTTATTGTTATTTAGAGGGTGAAAGGTCATGACTTTTTGATTATTTAATATGAAAAATAGTTCGTAAATAAATTAAAAAAAATTAATGATAAAAACAATTTATAATCGCAAAAAAAATAGTTATTAAATTTTAATAAGTGATGTTAATATTAAATAGGTGACAAGTCGTGACTTTTCACCATTTTTATTTTTAAATCTGTCTTTTAATTTATTTATTATATAATAAAAAAGTCACCACTTTGGATTAATTAACGTATATGATGATTGTTAAAAAAGAGGTGAATAGTCATGACTTTTTGTCTAACACATTCAAAACAGATGATGAATCAAATTCCCCATCTGTTGCGATTAATGAATCAGCTGTTAGAAGAAATAAAAAAAGCTCCTTCAACAGATGGTCGATTTGTTGCAATAGATGGTATATCTGTTGCCACAAGTGGGTTATTTGATGCAACAAATATACAATTTGTTGCTACAATACAATAAAAATAATTATTATTTTATTAAAAGAAACGGTTATTGAAAAGGTGAGAAGTCTTTGATTATTTAATTGAGAAAAAAATTATTTAAATTTAAGAACTAATTAATAATAATAAGTTGAAAAGTCATGACTTGTCACAATAATAAAAAACTCACTAGCTTGATTTTATTAAGTCATTTCTTTTCACAGAAAACAATAAGGAAACAAATGATAAACACAATTTATAACCGTAAAAAAATAATTATTTAATTTGAATAATTGATGTTAATATTAAATAGGCGACAAGTAGTGACTTTTCACCATTTTTGTTTTTAAATCTATTTTTTTAATTTATATAATGAAAAAGTCACCAATTTGGATTAATGAAAGTATATGATGATTATTAAAAAGATAGACTATATGTTGCAACAGATAGATTATATGTTGCAACCGATAGATTATATATTGAAATAAATAGATTATCTGTTGCAACAGATGGTCGAATTGTCGCGACATATGGTATATCTGTTGCCACAACTCAATAAAAATAATTATTATTGAAAGAAACAGTTATTGAAAAAGTGAGAAGACTTTGATTATTTAATTGACAAAAAAATTATTTAAATTTAAGAACTAATTAACAATAATAAGCTAAAAAGTCATGACTTATCACAACAATCAAAAAGTCAGCAACTTGATTTAATTAAGCCATAATTTTTCACAGTAATAAAAAAGTCACCAGTTTGAATATAATTAATAAAAAGGAGGTGAACAGTCGCGCCTTTTTGCCTAACTCATTCAAATTCAATCCTCTATAAATACGTCCCTCCTTATTCGCTCATTTTACTACATTCTATTTATTTCTTGCATCTTGTCTTTCATATTACATCTTCAACCACTTTCTCTTCGAAGACCAGATACTTTTTCCATGACTCAGATAAGTTTTTTCTTTCTTATTGTGTAAATCTACCAAATTGGTAGTATACGTTATATTACATTCAGACTCTTTTCTTTACTTGTGTTTTTATATTTTTTGTCAATTAATGCGTGTTCTAGATACGGTTGATCCGCTTTGAGATATTTCTATTCTGTGCGACACCGTCCGAGAACTTCAGAGACAAGTTAATGACCTGCACTGAGAGTTGGGCGTTGTGACAGCAAGGATGCCCCGAGAGATTCGCAGGCTGAGGAGGGCCTTACTGTTGCCGGTTGACGATTGGCCGACTGATAATAAGAATAATGATAATGATAATAATAATTAGGTTATGTTATTTCTTTTAGCGTATGTATTTTTATTTTTATTTATATTAATGTATTTTGTTTTTGTTTAATGAAAAAATTATTCTGTCCATTTCTTCGTCTAAACAAATATGTCGACGATTGGACATAAGAAATAATTTATAATCCAGTAGCAATAGCAAGAGTTTTGAGTTCTTTCAACTGATGGACCATCCGTTGAAACATATTGGTTATCTGTTGGGTTTATGGCAGGAGTTGTTTTGTGTTTTTCCAAATAGAGTACTCATCTGTTGCAACAGATTACTCTTCTATTACAATAGATAGCGCATATGTTACAACAGATAACTAGTCTGATGCAATAGATAACCAGTCTGTTGCAACAGATAACTCGTATGTTACAATAGATAACTCTTCTGTTGCAACAGATGATCCATCTGTTCGATTCATATTACGGGCACTATATGGAACCATAAACATGAATCCAACATATGAGTCTTCCATTGCAACAGATGAGGGATCTGTTTAAAGAGATGACTCTTATGTTGGATTCATGAATGGGTTCTATCCATTGTTGAAAAAACAGCAGTAGCAGTGTACCCAGATGACAAATTCAACTAAAAATCATAATTTTACTTACCAAAGTTACCTATGAAGTAATGCCAAAGTGATGTAGAAACAAAATTTGACCTAAAAATTGTTCAAGTAGCAACAGTAGCGGTAAAAACAACAACAATGGTCGACCAGAAGAAGATGAAGATGATAATGAAATAGAAGATGATTATAATGAAGCATAAAATGATTAACAAAACAGCAGCAACAATGAACAACAAAAATCGCGAATAAAGAAAAAACAACAACGGATGAGAAGAGAGAGAAACACACCTTTTTTCCCTCTGTTTCCTTTCATATTAACTAATATTTGGATCAAAGTGTAAATTTAAAAACTTGTTGGCTATTTTCAAACTTTCTCAATTTTCTTAATCCATAATAAAACAATTGTCACCTTCACTCAATTATTAAAACTTGAATCACCTACACCTCATTTTCAAACTCTTTTGTTACTTTTAACTAAATGCCCCAACTAACTTGACATTATGTTATTTTTGAGTAGTGACATGAAATATTTTTATTTTTGCAAAAATAAATGAATGGAAAATGATATAGTTTTTTATTGCAATGAGCTCATCTGTCAACAGACAATTGGAACAAAAGCAACAAAACAATATCATATTAATAATATATTGAGAGAAATAAAATAAAATACTACTATTAATAATATATAGAGAAAAAAGTACTGATGATTCATTAGTGGTCGGTTTGTAATTGAGAAAGAGTACTAAAAATTTGTTGAATTTTCTATATTATTTATTGTAGTATCATTATCTTCGAGCACAATGATATTTATCTTACTAATTACAATATCTAATTCTTTTACTTTTTATTCAAGGTATGATGGTGCATATTATTGCATATGATACAATATTGCATTAAATTTAACATTTGAAAAACTAACTTTTCTTAACGTAGATTATTAGCCCCGGGACATCTATACCAAAAGTTCAGTGTGCAATTTGCATGAAATCTATTTTTCAACTTCAAACTAGTAAGTGAGGTTCCATAAATTCGTAGCCAGAAAAATAAATTATTTTTTTATTTTTTCTGGAAAGTATTTCTTCTGGAAAGTATTTTCTTATATTCAATTTTATATTGAACAAGAAAAGAATTTTCTTTGTGTATGCGTGCCTCAAAAAGGTATAGTACCCGATTCCATTACTAAGGGCATATTTGAATTGACTCATTTTAAGTGTTTTTAACTCAACATAATTTTTAAATACTTTTGAAGTGTTAGGATAAAAAGGACAAAAATAAATCAAAAATCATAAGTTTTGAATCAAAAGTCATCAGTTAAAATTAACTTATGGCTTTTATTTTATAACCCAAAAAGTGTTACCTATCCAAACATTCACTAATTATACTATGATAAGTTCTAAAAGTCCAATAGAATTACTAAGTTGAGACAATATCGAGAAAAAATATTCACGAATTAACGGGTGAAGCAATAAGGCTAATTCCACCAGCTCAAGGTTTTAGTTACTTTGTCGATTTTGATTCACTCTCTTGACAATGTCTTTCATGCTCCAAAACTATAGCAGATTCACATAATAAATCACGTACTTGATTTGACCATCAATCTAAACTTTTCTCTCAAATTCTAATACAAATCGCTAAAATAACTAATGTGCCTCTATTTTTCTGCTCAAAGCAATTTATCCCGCATGTTTGAGGTAAAAACTAATGACTCAATATCAAATTTATGATTTTTAGCACTAATAAGTCCTTCGATCGTACGATCCTTCTTTTGAGGCCTCACTAAATTGCAGCCAATGCTTAATTACTAATTTAAACAGATTCATATGAGGACTAGCTTCATTTAGCATATGAATGACAAGATTCAAGATCTTCTCACACTTGAGGAACTCATTGTTATTTACAATATAAAATTGTATAAAATTATTGAATGATATTCGAAATTCAACTATCTGCTTATTAATACAAGCTTTGATATAAAGTCATATTAAGGATCAAATGTTAGTGGCAATGATAATTATTGAGTTTAGTCAATTTTGGTATTTCGTAAGACCTAGAGAAAACCTAAAGGTTTGGTGCTTTACGATTCCACTTAGACTAATGATAAATTATGCAGTAAAAGGGAGCATTGATACTATGCATCTTACATCTTTTGTTGCAATTGTCCATGGTTTATTTGGTTAATCAATTTTGGGTCATGTTCTAGTCGTTGTAAGTATAGACATCATCTCCAAGACGTTAGTAGCGCTTAAGTTTTAACTTCTTTTTTTAAACGCTTCTCCTATATATATTTATATGTATTGTTTTTCATTATTAGAATTGAAGAAAAAGAATGTATATTTTGTTTCAAGCCAATTGCTATATTTCAACAAATTTTTCTTCTTTTATATAGTTTATATTGATTAACGGCTTGACAATAAGCACACATGCAATGCACGTACACTTAGATTAGTTATTTTAAAAGTGCAAAAAGTTATTTACAAGTGCAAAAGATTAGTTTAAAAGTACAGAAACTTATTTAAAACCTGAAAATTAACTTAGAAATGGTAAAAAATAATTTATTGTGCTAAAAAAGAGATAAAACATGCGGAAAATTAAACAAACAAGCTGAAAAATAAAATAAATGCTGAGGATTAGTTATAACATGCTGAAAAATTTGATGAACATGCTAAAAATGGTTAAACATGTTACAAATTAAGTTGATATGTTTGAAATTAGTTTAATATGTTGAAAGTTAATTAATAATCCTAAAACATGATTTCCAAGTGCTAAAATAATTTATTAATAATTCTAGAACGTTTTGCCTACGTGATAAGATAATTGTGTTAAAGATATTGAAGTCTCATAATCCCCGTCCTCATAAGTAGTCTCGTACTTTTTATTATACATTGAGCGTTTATATGATAAATGACTCCTTCCGTTCAAAAAAAGAATGAACTAGTTTGACTTGACATGGAGTTTAAGAAAATAAAAAAACTTTTGAATCTTTGTGGTATTAAATTAAAAATATGTCAAATGTACCAATATGCTCTTCAATCTTGTGGTCTTAAACATGCACGTGAAACATTAAAATTAAAAAGTTGCTAAAAAAGGAAAGAGGTCATTTTTTTTTAAACAAACTAAAAAGAAAAGTAGGTCATTTTCCTTTTAAAACGGAGGGAATATTACAGACCGATGAAAGTAAAACAAAATGACATCTTAAACGAAGACATAGAAACAGTCCCACTATGAAGCTCCTAAACCCAAACAATTCTTCAGCAAGTTCTAATCGAAGTTGAAGTTCCTATTGAACACAACTATTCCCAAACACACATGCAATCAACTTTAAACAATTCAAGATATAAACAGGCCAAACATTCCCATAAAAACATGATATCTAGGGCTAAAAGAAAAATGCATTTTTCACTGAAATTGCATACAGAATACCTTTAGATTGCAAATAAAGTAGCATACCAACAAACCACCATTTGAAAGTGAACGTCATAGCAAAACAAAAGTGAGAATATTAAAGACTCTACTTCCACAGGCAAACACTTAAGGCATACAAAAATAACATTCATATGTTTAAGAGGACATGCTTGGTAGCTTCCATAAAATTTCATCCAACATATACCATAATATTGCGATAAGCTAATTTAGAAATTGAAACTACTCAGAGGACTAACCAGTTAGCTAACAACCAATAAGTAATAAGAATGTCCAGAAAATCAGTGCTCCAAACCACAATATGAAAGTTTTAATATACAAAATAGAGAGAGGAGAAAATGAAAGCCGAAAAACGTGCAAAAGTATGTGTACATGCCCGTGTAAAAGAGAAGTGGGAGTATGAATAAAGTTTGAGCCAATAGTGAAAGGAAAGTCTTGTTTATATAGTAGGAATAATCAAGCCCATATAATAAAAAGAAAAAGAATATTCTCCAAATTAAATCACGACAGTTTTTTCTCTTTTAGGGGAAGTGATGAATCAGTTGGGGCAAAATCATGCAATTACCATAATTAGATAAGTAAAAAATTTGCCCAGACCAAATAAGTTTAGGAGAATAAGTAAGGAGATCATACAACTATTAAATTTACCAAAATAAATGAAGAAGAAAGTTATCACACAATCATACACCAACCAACCAAATATTATCCTCAGTCAGATGTAACCAAATCAAATCTACCATAACCAGCTGTCAATTTAAACACTAAGAGAGGTTATTTGATTTATAATTTGACAGGAAAAAAAGATTGTCACAAGTTCAAATTCAAAAAGATAGGAAATAAACATATCAAAATTACAAATTATAATAAGAATTCTTCAGCTTGAAATGAAAATCAATCAGACGAATAGAACAAAGATTCCAATTTAGGACGATTCACATATAGCAAAACACAAAGCATGAATAGAAAAATAATAATCAAGTTTAATCTGAATTCACAATAATACCAAATCACAGGAAAACAAATCATGTCTTAATATAGATGGTCAATCGATTGAGGATAAGATGGTTACTAAAGGACCATACCTGGACGAATTCATAAGAACCTATCTTAAAATTTGAACTTTGAAGTTTCAATAGAGACCGAGATGGGACGGGTGTCTGAAAACCTTTGAATCCTCTAGTAATTTAATCATGAGAAATTATGGGCGCCCTATTCATGGTGCTCTCTTCATCAAGGCTTTTTGAAATTCACCAGAGAAGTGAGATTTTTGGAGGTTTGAGGAAGAAGAAGTAAAAAACGAAGGGACTATGGAGATCCATCATCTAGTGGGTCACCAGAGTCGTGGAGATGGTGGTGGTGCAGCTTGGTGGTGAAAAGATATATTCAGGGGTTCACCAGCTGATGGTGGCCGGCGGTGATGGAGGCAGAGTAAAAATTGAAGAGGGGCATCGAGTTGTGTCGGTGGTGGTTGATGTCGCTAAAAAACTAACCTCCAAAGAAGTATGTTGCGGCCCATGTCAAATATAGTAATCGAATCAAGGTTGGGATTAAACCCACAGGGAATACGTGAAACAGTATCGCAAACTTGATAAAATCCACGAGCAATGCTTAAAAGTAAATGGGGGGGATTTGAAAATCAACAGTAATAAGTAGACAAACTTGAATGCTTGAGTTTGTAAACAATAGAAGACAAACAATAGGATTGTGTTCCTCCTGGCTTCTCAATTTCGTAAGTTTCTCATGTTTAATTCACCTAACCCACTGCTCTGCATGCAAAGTTGATAAGTTTTGTTTTATCAACCGTCTTGTGAACGTGTTCATAAATCTCACCCTTCACCTTGTGAGTCTTAGGGTTTTGCCTTACTGTCCCTTGTCTATAACCTCAGTACAAATCTCACCTTTTGAGTCTTGAGTTGATTAGATGAGTGTTGATAGCCTCGAATCACTATCGTACTTTCTTTTCCCAATCTCAAACTTCCTTGTGAGGACATTCTCCAATACCGATAATTTTCAAGCTTCTGCAGTAGCTTGGGATACGATTAATGCGAAGAAGATTGTGACACATGGAGATACAATAGAATAGATGAATCTCCTACATCCCTTACGTAGCTAATCCACAAGGGTTCCTGCAACCCTAGTCAAGAAAATTAATCGTTCATGATTATGCAACAATCCATGATAATCAAAGAAGAAGACATGTAATTAATTGCACAATAATAAAAAAATAAAGTCTGAATTCTTCAATTGAATACAAAATAAAAAATTGAGGAATAATTGTATCAATGATCAAAGTATGTGAAAGTAAGTATATAATTATCAAAAGTGTGTAACATCATAAAGAAATAACCTTAGTGTATTTATAGTGTCTCAAAATAATAAAGGAATCCTAATTAAAACGGAATAGGAAAACTAGGTCGGCAGTGGTTATGCCTCTGGCACCAAGTTGTTAGGTCTCCATACGACTCGCTGCCTGCAATTATAGCTCTCTTTCTGTCTTCAGTGTTTATGACTCATATAGTCACATTATGAGTCGTATACTTCTAGTCGTAGTCACTCCAACAACTCTTCTTTCTCAGGGCACTTGGGTATGTTGTCTTTACCACTCCTCACCACGAGTCATCATCAGACTTTATAATTTATGGTCTTTACTCGTAAGCACTGAAACATCTATCTTTAAGAATTTTAAACACTAGTCTCCTTACAACTTGTTGCTACGAGTCATAGTTTGTCTTCACGTAGCCTTCCATTACTTGGTTCCTCAGATATGCCTTAGCCACTGTTGTCATTGCGAGTTGGGCTATGAGTCGTAAGGCGACTTAACGACTCGTAGCCAAAATAATACTTCACTTCTTGAGAGTTTTTTCTTTTACTTTTCAGTCCACGCCGCTTTTTTAAGCATCGAATATACCATGCTTCTACAAAACATCAACACCCTCAACTTAGAATGTTTGCATGTCCTCAGGCAAAAATACAATACAAAAAAAATGATGCTTAAATAGGAAGATCATAAGATACCTTTGACAGTCAATTTTCAAAGTTAGTTTACAACGCATTACCCTTTCCTATTTTAAGACTTTTCAAAACCCAACCGTGTGAAAAGATGCAACATAAGATATGACACAATGAAATCAAGGGATGACATTGCATTAGCAATGAATAACTAGGCATATACACAGATACACTACCGGAATAGATAAGTATTTTAACAACGTGACCCATGTACCCTTACAATCAAATAAATCACGTTCACTCACATAGATAGAACATGATAATACCAAGATGGTCAAGAAACTCTCTCTCTCATAAAGAAGTTCCACAGTGCACACAGAATGCCATAGGCTTTCCCTTAGTTTCTTTACCTTAGTTTTCAGACAGTCGAGTTAGCATCACTATAGGACTTTATTTGGCTTGTAACATAGGATTGAGGCTATAAGAGATATTTTGGGACATTTTTGAGTGACTTAGCCTCCTTGACACTACGATTTCTTTGGGGTCCATTTATTTTCCAACTTTTCTTCCAGTTCACCCTTTTTTCTCTCTTTTTATTTTTTTCTACCCATTCAGGTTGGATGTGGTCATCTATTCTTTTCTTTTTTTAAATTTTTCACAAATTTCTTTTCTTGTTCTTTTTTTATTTTTCATAAATTTTCAATTTTTCTATTTCTACCACACCCAACCCTACTTTCTTTTCTATTCACACTCCTTCTTTATACCCACTATTCTTTGCGCTCCCTTATAATAGCCATCCTCAACTTAGCCGACTTACATGAGTTGAGGTGCACGGTGTCCAAGGAGTACTAGGGCCAAGATAGGTTCATTACAATTAAAAATAGGAAGGTGAATCGGTGTAAACAAAAATTAAGTTTATTAAGGCTCAAATTTGGGATAAGGGATTTTTATTCATATTTGGTTGTTTTTTTTAGGCTAAAATGGACTATTTCAATAATGGCCTATGATCCTTTCCTAACTAACGGTCCTATAACCTAGGCAAGACTAATCGGGCAAGTTCTAGTTTCTGCACACAAAGGGATCTAGATAACGCCTCACACACACATTGTACAGGGTCACATTGTTAATTACTTCCTATCCAATTAATGCAAATGTTTGCCACAATTATTACGTTCCTAATTCTAATGCCATTACAAGATTCACAGTGGTCACGGACATGCACACATCATACAGTTATCAAAATTTTAGGAAGGGTCCCATTTAAACAAATAATTTTAGTACCAAACATCACCCAAAACATATTCACTGCTTCATATACAAACTTTCTTCCTTGTTAAACATCATACACATAAAACGAAACATAAAAATAGAATATAACACATATATTTAAACTAGACATGTTGGTTTCTCATTCAAACCTCAGCCGATGGGAAAAGAAACACGACAACAACAACCCATGGCGACTATGCGGTACACCTCTACCCCAACTAAATACTTATGTACTGTACCAGTGCATCTAGAAATACAAAATAAGAGGTGAAGGCATACATGGATGCCTTAGGCACTGGATCAAACATCATCAGCACATGGGACCTCAGGCCTAGTCCCATCCTCAATATCAATGGTCTCAACAGTCATTGAGATACTCCCAGCAATAGTGGAATATGTGTTGGCCAATGCAATCACAGGTGGCTCAGGTGGCGGGCATGTACTACTACTTATCCCAACAGCATCAACGGTTGTCAAACTACAAGTCCCAGTCGCGATCTCTTAGACCCTAGTCCACCGGTCCAATTCATTCTGTACACTTTTTATTTTCGCTGCCTCAATGTTATCTTCCTTTATGCTTTGTCTCTTTCTTTTCTTGTTCTTTTTTCTCTTCCTTCCTCCTTAAAAATTTCCCACAGTGGTCAAATCATCAACTGACCAAATTTTTTCAACCACAGGCTCTCTGGAAATCTCCTCAATAATCAATATTGAGAGGATTAGCCTCTCATGCAACTCCTCTACTAATTTTTGTAGCTCGCCAACTTAGCCTGTACTCCTGCTAGATCTGGGGATTGGGTCCCCTCAAATTTCCAGGTAATCCTCATCTCAAACTCGCCAAAACTAGATTGCATCATTTTTATTTCTTCACCAAGCCTTCTCTCAATCCATATCTTTACTCTTCTCTCCATTAATCACATATTTGTCTCCACAGTACTCAACCTCATTATTATCTCAGTAAAAAATGACTGTGACACCATCACGTAGCCAGCTTGGATGGACCGACCTGGCTATGGCTAGTCATGGTGTTGTAGTAGATGGTAGAGTAGGAGTATTGGAGGTACCTACTATATCTGAGGCCTAAGGGTCAGACTGGCCAGTCTCAGTAGGGGTATCACCTCTCTTAGTGTCTTCTCTCTACCCTTAGGCATCATAAGCATCACTAACTATAGAAGCCGCCAGTTTGGCCATCTTAGAGATTAAGTTGGTGATGTCTCTGAGCAACCCTAAGTCTGTAGTGGTCCTTGGCCTCAAGAATCAATTGACGCCTGAGAGCTCCTGCACTCTCATAACCAGATAAATCTATGTTAACAAACTAAATAAGGAAAACACTGTATCATTACTAGTTGCTCTAACCGTAATATCTCAAGCTTTTCACTTGGCTACATCAATTTTGTAGTGCGACATTATTCTTGCTATCAGTGCAACCTTATCTGAACCCACAACATTGTCTGATAAATTCCGACTCAACCTATGTTAAACCAGGGTCCACCAAGTCTTTTCTTGAAAGTTAAAGCAACCTTTCTTGATGGATAAAGAATTTATGCTACCACCAACTGCCCATAGAGCCTCTTCCCAAGCTGAAGCAATAATTTTGGCCATTCACCAAAACTGAACAAGATTATTCTCTAAACCTAACTATTTTTCCTTTACCTTCTTCATCTCCTCCACTCAGAAGTCTAATTTTATGGTGTTGGCCAAAAGTAAAAATTCTGGCCCATGCAATACCCGAGAGACTATTTGAGCTGATATCTTAACCCAGACACCTTAAATCACCAAGTATGATATCAACTTCACACCTCTCTATAATTTTTCTTATAGATTTTGTCTTTTTAATTCCATCTGATATGTAGTATAAAACTCATGTACCAATGCTTCGCTAAACTAGCTTGGTGCTCTAGCTATCTACTCGAACTTGTATTGCTTAAATCGTGCCTCAAATGAGGGGATCTCAAACTTACTTGTTATGGTTAACCTTCTCTCAACATAAACACCTCTCAGGGGCTTTCTGTTTTAAGGGTTTATGGCACTGTGGTGTTCATATAAGGCCTCCATTTTGGAGTACCTTTACTATTTAAAGATGGGCACCAGAGTCAGCTTAATGGAGAGTAGAGTGGGTGGTATTTGTGGTGGCGGTACCTCTCTAACAAGAATTTTACTCTCTTCACTCTCCATCTTTTTTTATATCCAAACCCCTCTTCATTATTATTCTCCTTCTTCGACCCTGATTCTCTCTTAACTTGATCCTTCCTCACCAACATTATCTTTTTCATCATCATCTTCTTCATCTGAGGATGATGGTGAATGGGGTGGTGAGGTGCTGGGGTTATTTATCCTTGGTGTGGACCTGGGATGTGTGTCTTCCTCTATAAGTTCTTTCTTTCCCCGAGATTTCCTTCCCCTTGGCTCCACCTGCCCCTTTAATGGATATTCTTTGACGTCACCACTTGACTCATTGATGTCCTTATTTCTTAGTTGAAGAGTAGACTTTGGGGTAGGTTTTTTTTTGGTATTCTTCTTTGGTGTAAGTTTCTTTGATGAATCACCTTTGGGTGCCATTCATACCTGTTGAAATAACACCATTAGTGATAACTAAGAAAAATAAAGAAAAAAAAAGAAAACAAGGTGTCATTGTGGCAGGGTATGGGCACACTACGACTCATGGATGCGAGTTGTTATCTTTGGTTACAAGTCGTAGTAAGACTCGTAAGGTGAAAGGCTGCCTATTCAGTATTTACTGGTCAGGTAATAAGTCCTCCTAAAGAGTTGTAATGTTAGACTATGACTCATTACCAAAACTTATTGTCTGAACAGAAATACATTCCTGATGTAATATCTTTCCCAGTCATTACGACTCATGACTATTAGTCATATAGTATGAGTGTGACTCATTAGAAGAAGTCATAATGACAACAGAACCTACACACTTCTAATCAATCATGTTACCAGTGGTTACGAGTAACGTAACAACTCGTTAAGTGACCTTACGAGTTGTTAAGAGACCCGTAGCCAATGTAACATGACTAATTAGATAAGTTGGTTTTGAGTTACAACCCAACGCAATAATATTCATAGTTATCAACATCAACCATCCCTAATTCATCCGATGTAACTAAAACTAGTCTACATTAGGTCATTAACTCCCATTATCAATGTTATTTTACAAGTTTCTCGAGATTAGGGCTCGTCTACTATTATGCTCATAGCTTTTAAATAAGAATTTCAAGCAACCATTCACATTGAAGCATCACTTTAATAATATATCATTAAAACACAAAATACTTACTTGGTTACTTGTCTTGGATTCTTTTTTAGCTTAACTTTTAAGGAATTTTGAGCCCTACCTTTTGTTCTTGTTCGATTCTTGGGAGTATTTTGATGTAATTAGAGCTGGGATGAATTTGGGGTTTTGTTGAGTTTGGTCACCTAAGAGAATGGAGGGAGTCAACAATTTGAATGATTGGAATGCCAATCATTCGACCCTTGGGTATATTAATTTTAATCATTTGAATTGGACTGGGTCGACCCGATGGGTCTGAGCTTTCAAACCTGGTTATAAGTTGTCTTAATATTTTGTCACTAGTGACTTAGAGTCTTAGACTCTATTTGTAATTTCTAGAACCTTACCTGGGTCTCCAGTCATTACGACTCAAGGTGATGAGTCATAGTCACTGACTACGACTCGTTTTGAGAGTTGTAATAACTCCAGAGACCAAATACCTGAAAGTGGTCTGAGTTTTGGTCACCCTGCGACTCCTGAATATGATCTATAAGGTCCTTTTGTGACTCGTAAAGTAGGTCTTATACCTGATACTAGAAAAAAATTCTAGTTTATTCTTGCAATCTCCAGCCCTACACATTGAACAAACAAATTACCCTATACTTAAATAAGTACAAAACATGGGTTGTCTTCTACACAATGCTTGATTTAATGTCGCTAGCTTGGATACTCAGATTTCACCAACCAGTCCCATGGGTTGCCTCCTATGTAATGCTTGATTTAACGTCATGGCACGACATAGTTGTCTTGGTTACTCAGACTTCACCAAGGTCCATATCAACAACCAAATTGACTTCTTCAGCGCTTCCCATGTGCTTCACTTTTAGCCCATTCATCTTAAATGGGGCTTCACCATCACGCTTCAATTCTATAGAACCATATGGGAACACCCTCACCACAGTGAATGGCCCATACCACCTTGACTTCAACTTATTTGGAAACAAGTAAAGTCTTGAATTATACAGTAACACCTAATCACCTGGCTCAAATACATTTTAAATTTTTGATCATGATGCAACTTTATTTTCTCTTTGTATAGTGTAGAACTCTCATAAGATCAGAGTTGAAATTCATCCAACCCATTCACTTTGCTCATTCTCATCTTTCCTACATCATTCCACTCATAATTCAGCTTTTTCAACGCCCATAGTGCTTTGTGCTCAAGTTCAATAAGCAAGTGACATGCCTTATCATAAACCAACTGATATGGAGAAACACCTATGGGGTTTTTAAAAGTTGTTCGATAGGACCATAACATATCATCTAGCTTTTTTGACCAATTAGTCTTATTGGCATTCACAGTCTTTGCCAAAATGAACTTTATCACTCTGTTGGACACCTCGACCTATCTACTAGTTTGAGGATGATAAGGTATTGCCACCTTATACTTCACGTCATACTTCTTAAGTAAACTTTTGAACAGGTGGTTGTAGAAATACGACCCATCATCACTAATTATTGCACGTGGGGTTCCAAATCTAGAAAAGATATGATTTTTTAGGAATGCAGTGACATTTCTTCCTTCATTATTAGGGAGCGCTGCCCCTTCCACCCATTTGGACACATATTCAACTACAACTAAATATACCTCATGCCATAAGAGCTCACAAATGGCCTCATAAAGTCCACTCCCCATACATCAAACAGATCCAGCTCTAAAATAGTCTCCATAGAGAGTGCATGATGCCTTGAAATATTTTCTTGACGCTGGCATTAGTCACAGGCTTTAGCAATTCATGACCATCTTTGTAAATTAACATCCAGTGGTACCCACACTAGAAGATCTTGTGGGCTATTTCGGTTCTTCCATGGTGACCCCCAACTGGTAAAGCATGACAAGCCTCAAGAATGCTAATCATATCCACTTTGGGGATGCATGTACAAATCATACCATCCACATAAATTCTGAATAGATAAGGTTTATCCCAGAAGAACTTCCTTACCTCATGCATAAACCTCTTTCTTTGCTGGAAGGACAGATCTTCTGGAACAAGATCACTTGCCAAGTAATTTGCAAAATACGCAAACCAGGGAATTAGGTCTTGTGATGATTCCAAAATCTGCTTGTGTAGAAAAGTATCATCGATTTCAAGCCCATTCCCAACTTTTTGCATTTCTTCCTCCTCATGTCTAGATAAATGATCAACAACTTGGTTTTCTGTACCCTTTTGATCTTTCACCTCAAAATAAAACTCTTGTGGAAAGAGAACCCAATAGATCAATTTGGGATTTGTATATTTCGTTGCTATCAAGTATCTCAAGGCTGCATGATCTATATCAACAACAACCTTAGTGCTAATCAGATAAGACCAAAATTTCACAAAGTCAAAAATTATTGCTAGTAACTCTTGTTCTGTAATAGTATAATTTGTCTAAGCAGGGTTTAATACCTTACTGGCATAGTAGATAGGCTTCAGAATCTCTTCTTGCCTTTGGTCTAGAACAACACCTAGGGCCACACTTCTCGCATCACATATGGTTTGAAATGGCAAGGACTAGTTAGGAGACACTATGATAGGGGCTATCACCAACCTCTCCTTTAGCCACTCAAAAGCCTTAAGACATGCCTCACTAAAATCAAACTTCACCTTTTTCTTAAGAAGCTTGCAAAGAGGATTAGAAATTCTTAAGTAATCCTTGATGACTCACCGGTAAAACTGACATGACCTAGAAAACTTTGAATTTCCTTCACTGAAATTACAGGAGGTAACTTTTGATTGCTTTAATTTTCACCTTGTCCACCTCCATTTCCCTTTTTGAGATCTTATGCCCAAGAACAATTCCTTCTTTAACCATAAAATGACAATTCTCCCAGTTGAGTACCAAGTTATATTCTTCACATTGACGTAGAGCATTGGCCAAATGGATTAAAAAATCAGCAAAAAAATCACCAACCACAGAAAAATCATCCATAAACACCTCGATAGTGTCTTCCACCATATCATAGAATATTGATATCATGCATCTCTGAAATATGGTTGTAGAGTTGCACAACCTAAATGGCATTCTCTTGAAAGAAAAGGTCCCATATAGGCAAGTAAAGGTTGTCTTCTCCTGATCTTTAGGATCAATCATGATCTGATTGTAACCCGAATAGCCATATATAAAACAAAACCAGCCCTTTCCTGCAAGTCTATATAACATCTGGTCCATGAAGGGCATTAGGAAGTGGTCTTTTTGGGTCCATGTGTTCAGTTTTCTGTAGTCCATGCACACAATCCAACTTGTGGCTGGTCTCATTGGCATGAACTCATTTTTCTCATTTGGTATGATAGTAATTCTACCTTTCTTTAAGATGCATTGTGCATGACTGCCCCACTTGCTATCGACAATGAAGTAAACTACACCTATGTCCTACCACTTGATGATTTCTTTCTTTACCACCTCCTGCATAGGAGAATTTAGCTGGCACTGATGCTCAATACTTGGGATGTAGTCCAGTTCAAGATGGATTTTATGGTTACAGATGCCTGGTGGAATGCCTACAATATCTGCAATGGTTTACCCTATAGCTTTCTTGAACCTCTGCAACACTGATAGTAATGTCTCTACCTCTGCCTCAATCAGGTCAGCTGCAATAATCACTGGCAAGGTATTGTCATCCCTCTAAAGTGCATAGCACAAGTGAGATAGGAAAGGCTTCACCTCTAAAGTTGGTGGTTGTTCAATTGATGGACGAACGGGAGGAGTGGTTCTATTTTTCAGATCTAGATCAAACTTCCTTAAAGCATAGTGTAAGAACCTCTCCCATATAGAGAACCTACCATCTCATCATAATCCTTAATTCTATCGCGGTTGAAATTTATAATCACTGTTGCTAGTTTTTCAATACCCAACCTTTATTTAATTGGCACAGTCACTGCATCAACTTCATCATAAATGGTGTCTATCATAGACACGACTCTCATATCATCTGGTTGATGCATCAAATGGCATACGTTAAAGATTACATATTCATCATTGATTCTGAACTTCATATGTCTTAATTTTATATCAACTAACGTTGTACATGTAGCTAGGAAGGGTCTGCACAAGATGATAGGGACTTGGACGTCCACCTTATAATCAAGTATCACAAAATCAGCTGGAAGATAAAGAATTCCACCTTCACTAACACATTACAAATAATATCGACCATCTTTTACATGGTCTAGTCAGCCATTAATAATCTCATCGATGTCGGTTTGGGTGCCTCTAACCCCAACTTCTTAAATACAACCAGTGGCATAAGATTGATACTGGCTCATAGATCACATAAAGCCCGAGCAAAGTTGAATGACCCAATAGTACATGGAATGGTGAAAGCTCCTGGATCCTTCTTCTCAACAAATGATCTAGAGGCAAGAACACTGCAATAATGGATATTGTACGTAGGCTCATAACTCATTGTCCGCTTTTTAGTGACCAAATCTTTCATGAATTTTGACTAACCAGGCATCGGTTCCAATTCCTTTACAAGTGGTATGTTTACAGACAGCTCCTTCAACATAGATAGAAACTTCTGATATTTGCCCTCCTCTACTTCTTTTTCAACCACTGAGAAAAAGGAGGGTGAGGTCTTGGAATAGTCTTCAAAAAAGGATCATCAACCTTACCTTTACCTTTATCCTACTTATTAATTCTCTCTATATCTGATGATTTTATAACTTCAACTTTAGGTGCTTCTACAACATCAATAGGATCAACATTATTCTTTGATTCACTCACTATAGGTAAGGGAAGATCCATGGTGGTCTTACCACTCTGAGTGGTAATGGCATGGAAATGAATTTCATTCTTAGGGTTTTGTACTGTATTACTAGGAAGAGTGCTAGGTTGGATTTGATTCAACATGGTCGACATTTAGCCAAGCTGTTGCTCTAGTTATTTAATTGTGGCTGCATGTGACTCAACTTTCTGATTCAGCCCTAATATGTCTGTCTTAATCTCCTTAAGGTCGCTTTCCTAACTTTCTTGGCCTTTTAATAACTTCGATAACATTGCTTTCATTCTCGACTCAGTATCTCAGCTGCTCAGTGGGACATATCTTTCACTCTTCTCTTTGTAATCATCTTTGTGCCTTTAATCACCATCTTACTCCCTACTTCTATCTCATTACCTGTCACTATAGTAGTTTTAATCTTGATTTCCTTACCCTTTGGCTCGTAAAACCCACCACTTCTTAATCCAAATACTTATCTTCCTTATCTGCATCAGACTCATATTCCCAGGAAGTAGTCCCCTACGCTCCAACTGTATTCATCTTTTCAGCCATCATTGATTCAAATTATTTTATAAGTAGCCCAATGTCAGTTCTGAGCTATGCGACTTCTTATGCTACCGTATCATCACCAGCTCTATAGTCACTCATAGCTCTAATAAAATATATACCAACTCTTCTACCAGCCTCCTGAGTATGCCATCTTTGGTTAGTAACAGAGCTTTCATCTAACATTTCATGCGCCATATCCCAATGAAGATGCATAAGTGTGCCTCTAGATATGGTGTCTACCATTACCCTAGATCTAACATTCATGGATCTATAGAATATTTCCAACAGGTTGGATCCAAGAATACAGTGATAAGGTACCATGCTTAACTTCTTTTTAAACTGAAACCATTCTTCATACATAGACTCTGCAGGTAACTGTTGGAAGTTGTAAATCTCATCTTTAGCTATAGAATCCTGGCAGGAGGAAAGAATCGATTCAAAAATTGTTTAAGAATATCATTCTATGTTATGATTGAGCCTCTAGGAAGTTCCCCTAGCCATAACAATGCTTTTTCTATCAGCAAAAAAGGGAAACCTCAAAGCTTTCTGGTCTACCCATGGTATGGTGTATGAAGTACACATCCCAATAAAATTGGCAAGATACATATTTTCATCGTCAGTATTCAATCAAGAAAATACACCCTTTAAGTTCAGCAGCTGGATCATTATACTAGTAATATCAAACTTAACATATGGGGGTAACACATGAACAACAGTGTCTCTTGTCTCAGCAGGTTCAACATAACTTATTTCCTCATATTTATCATATGTAGGTAGATACTGATAGGCTAGTATCACTCGATCTTTTCCACCATGCACTATATCACGACCACCGTTAAGTGGTGCACGTTGATTAGCTACTTATCTAGGCCTGGCTAGCTCTATTTGCTGCGCTAACCTAGCTTTCTCAATTGCTCTTCTTTGTTGTTCAGCTGTCTCTGCTAATATTTGCTCCATCTGTCTATTAGCAATATTATGTGGGTCACCTAGAGCAGATAGAGGTATAGCAAGAGGGTCATCTCAAACTCCTGCTGGAATACCATCACGAGCATGCTCCTATATCTTTCTTGGTGTTTGCGAAATTCTTTAAGATTTTAGATCAATAAGGAGTTAGGGATTGCCTTGACTCCTAGATCTAGGCATACACCAACGTATACCTAACTAAGGAACAAAAAATAAAACCTGCAAACTTGACCAACTTCAGTCAATAATTTAATACTTTATTCCCCGACAATGACGTTTGATGTCACCCAAAAACTAATCTCCAAAGAAGTATGCTACGACCGATGTCAAATATACTAACCTAAATAAGGTTGGGGTTGAACCCACAGGGAATACGTGAAACGGTATCACAAACTTGACAAAATCCATGAGCAATGCATAAAAGTAAATAGGGTGATTTGAAAATCAACAGTAATAAGTAGCCGAACTAGAATGCTTGAGTTTGTAATTAATAGAATATGAACACTAGGATTGTGCTCCCCTGGCTTCTCAACTCCGTAAGTTTCTCGTGTTTAATTCACCTATCCCAATGCTCTACGTGCAAAGTTGACAAGCTATGTCTTATTAATCGTCTTGTGATCGTGGTGATAAATCTCACCCTTCACTTTGTGAGTCTCAAGGTTTTGCCTTGTTGTCCCTTTTCTATAACCTCAGTACAACTCTTACCTTTTAAGTCTCGAGTTTATTAGATGAGGGATGATAGCCTCGAATCATTGTCATAACTCCTTTTTCCAATCTCAAACTCTCTTGTAAAGACGTTCTCGAATACAGGCAATTTCTAAGCTTTTGTAGTAGCTTGGATTTGATTAATACAAATAAGATTGGGATACACATAGCTACAATAGAATAGATGAATCTCCTACTTTTTTTTATGTATCTAATCCACTAGGGTTCCCACAACCCTAGTCAAGGAAATTAGTTGTTCATATTTATGCAATAATCCATGATAATCAATGAATAAGACATGTAATTAATTTCACAATAATGAAAGAATAAAGTCTGAAATCTTCAATTGAATACGAAACCAAAAATGCAAGAATAATTTTATCAATAATCAAAGTGTGTGAAAGTATGTAGAAAACTATCAAAAGTACGTAACATCATAAAGAAATAACCCTATGGTATTTATAGTGTCTTAAAATAACAAAGAAATCCTAATTAAAATGGAGTCAGAAAATTAGGTCGGCAGTGGTTACGCCTCTGGAAACGAGTCGTTAGGTCTCCTTGCGACTCGCTGCCTACTGTAGTATCTCTTTTTTGGTCTTTAGTGGTTACGATTCGTATAGTCACATTATGAGTAGTATACTTCTAGTCGTAGTCATTCCAGTAGCTCTTCTTCCTCATGGAACTTGGGTCTGTTGTCTTTGCAACTCCTCACCATGAGTCGTCATCAGACTTTACGATTCATGGTCTTCACTTGTAAGCACTGTAACATCTATCATTAAGAACTTCAAACACTGGTCTCCTTACGACTTCTTGCTACTAGTCGTAGTCTGTCTTCACGACTCGTAGCCTTTCATTACTTGGTTCCTCATATATGCCTTAGCCATTATTGTCATTGCGAGTTAGGATATGAGTCGTAAGGTGTCTTAATGACTCGTAGCCAGAAGAGTACTTCACTTCTTGAGAGTTTTTTTTCTAATTTTTAGTACATGTCACTTCCTACCTAATTATCCTGGAAAATACATAAAACACATATCACATGAGACAAAACAACCTAAGTCAATGCATAATTTCACTATTTTATGAATTGAATATTCCATATTTCTATAACACATCAGTGGTTCACCAGAATCGTGGAGTAGCATAGGGGCGGAGTTATTGTGGCAGTTCGTCAGACAAAGTAACGATGAAAAGGAGATGTTAGAGAGAGAGGAGAGAGGAAAGTGTTTCTCTTGTGATGCAACTTCATAAAGTACTTATTGCATGGATGGATTTCAACTAGACATGAAAAGCTTGGAGTCTTTCAAGAGAGTATGGAAGTCAAGAATTAATACAAGAGAAGATTAACATTATATTTTAGGGTCCTTTTTGGTCATAGTATGATGCACGTTTAATCAACGGCATTTATGTCTTTTCATATTTTAGCTTACCCTAGAAGTATAAATAGAATAGGATGAATAGTATTTTACTTAGATAATATTTTAGATTGAACACTCTCTGTTGAGTTTGTGGATTTATCCCTTTGTCTCTATATTAGATCTCTCCTGAATATCTTTTGGTAAGATTATTCATGTATGAGTTCAATTTTCTTTCCTCTTGAATTCAATAATGTAATTTTATGTTCATATTAGAGAATCACAAATCTACATTTGTTCATCTCTAATTTACTTCAATTATGAGATTATTCTTTCTTTCTTCCCTATCTCTCCCCAATTACTTGATTATCTCTTAAATCTATATATCTTGTATCTCATTTTATATCAATTGGTATTCGAGAAACTCTAAAGAATTGTTCCTACAATTCTTAATTCTTAGCTTGCATCTTTTGAAATTCTAAAAAAAATCATAAACAAAAACAAAATAAGATCCAAAAATTGGTAAAATTTCAAGTGGGTATTGTTGGATTTTGTTGGAAATAGTTCAAAATACGTGAATATCAAATTTGAGAGCATTTAAAGGTGATTTGGAGTTGATTTTTCTCATTTTTCCCTCCATTTTCGCATATAAAAATCTGCACCTCTTAAAGTACAAAATTTGAGTTTGAGCTGTTTTGTGTGAATTTTTGCCTCATCTTTTGGATCTAAGTTGTTTCCATCATGGGTAAACTATATTAGGTTCCACTTTTGGGATCTACGGATGAATTTGTGGTCAATTTTTGGGTTAAAAAATTGGGCATTTTTTCTTATGCAAACTTTAGTGAAATTTTGAAGTTTGAGTTGACTCCTTACTTCAAAAACTATTGGGTGATGCTTAAAAGTGTCTCATATTGATTGGGTAAATTTAATTTGAGTTGGGTCTTGATAAAATTGATGAATATGGTGTTTTGAGTTTGTTTTGAGTGATCTTTCTTTCCAAACTCTAAATTTAAGTTGTTTGATTTACGGGTAAATCATATTGTATGTCAATTTCTTTAGCTAGATTATATTGAGTATCAGTTCTACTTTTGTTATCTAGTTATTTTTGTATTTGTATTTCATTTCGTGTCAATTTCTTTCATACTTCTCTCTTTTTAGTTTCATTGTATGTTTAATTCATTCCTTGCCCGTTAGTGTGTTTTTTTATTTTTTTTATTGACATAAACTCTACTCTGAACTGATACTTAAACGCTTACTTTAAGGTTATTTAAGATTGTATAACCATGAAGAGACTAAGGAATACCCTTGAGTGGTAAAAGGCTTGATGGTGAGATCATTTGAGTGTGGTCCTAAAAGCCTATGACCTTTGAGTGTATACACGAGCGGGAAAAAAATTGAGTGTCATCCTTTGAGTAATACACGTGAGGGAGTGACTTGTGAGGTCCATATTTCTCTAACCACTTTTTCCCCCTAATTATGTCTTACATAGGTTCAAGGAGATACAATAGAGGTTTGGATATCGATGGAGAGATGAGAATTTTATTTTCTAATTATACTTCTAGTAGAAGTTATTGTGAAGTTTTTCATGGTTATAGTGGTTCTTCTATAAGGAAAAAAGAGCATGAGCTTAATGAAGGTTTGACTAAATTTGAAGTCATTGTGGAGGGATATGAAAGTGGTTGCACATTTGATTTCACCTTAGGTGTAAACACATTGTGTCATACCAACTTCACAGATCCTTCTTTGGTTGAGTGGTTGGATATACCTTATCATACAAAATGTTCACCATATAAATTTTATGGAAGGTTGGTTGACAAAGAGGTGAAGACCATTGTTTACCATGGAAACTATCAAGGAGGTATTTGGTGTGATATCTATCCTTTGTCTACTTGTTTGGTAGTTTGGGAGCTTTTTGGCTCAATTGTAATAAATTTAGGTTTGATAGAGAGTTGAAAAAGTTTGTTGTTGTAGATTCAATGGAACAAAAGCATGTCTTAATGTAATACCCCAAACTTTTAAGTCAAATCTAGTCTCCAGAAGAGTTAGTGATGACTTCCTAAATGATTAATGTTTAAACCAGATAGAATTTCCCTAATTTCGACTTTTTATCATGTGGGAAATTGAATTAACTTTCCAAAAATACCAATTTCGTCCAAATCTGGTATCAGAGTAAAAAGTTATGGACGTTTTACAGAAGACTGTTAGAACTGCTCAGAAGCGACGGTCAGGCCGACGGTCTATCGAGCTCGCCCAAACCATCGCAGGAGAGGCAGTAAGTGAATCTTCTGGCTAAGGTGTGACGGACAGGTTGACGGACCGTCAATCTTACGACGAACCTTCGCCCAAGCCGTCGATACTAAGGCAGTAGGTCCCTATTCTGGTCCAAGTGGGACGGTCAGGACGATGGACTAAATCTTGCGACGAACCTTCGCCCAAGCCGTTCAATGTGTTTTCATTAATTTATGCTAGCATGTGGATTGAAATCTACTAAATTATGTTGATTTATGCAACCATGATGAATTAATTTAATGTCCATGCCTAAGCTTATAGTTATGCATGCAAGATGTTTGATAAAATGCCTAAGAGAATACGAAATATGCCCTATGACTTAATTGTGACCAAAATGATGAACCTATGCTTTACCCTTATGTTCAAAATGACTTCCATGTTATTGTTAAGCATTGAAATTGTTTGATGGATTGTTCATGAGATTAGCCTATGAAATTATGACATGTTTATATGCTTTCCTATTCATGTACCAAACCATGATAATCAAGTGCCTCATGAAATTCCCCAATAATTGTATTATGGATTGTTGATTATAGTCGTGAGTCTAGAAAGTATCATGTCTTGTCAGTTTTATGCTATCGAGTCCTGGGGGTACTTGTACCCGACAATTTAGTTGTGTGCCTAGAGCTAGTATCAGTTTCATGATAACCTCAGTCAAGCTATGATCAGTAGAATTCTGTCAATTATATGACTCAGGAAAACTCAGTAAATTTAGTATCAGTCCAGTAATCTTAGTAATCTTAATCAGTTATCAAATCTTAGTAATATTTCGTCAGTCAACAAAACTCAGTGAACTCAATCCAGTTCAGTTCAGTTAATCATGTTCAGTGTCTATTCAGATGGGAGTACGATTCAGTAACGAGTGAGTCCAAGAATGGGAACTCACCTATTATTAGAGGGTGTGATTCTTAGAAGCAATCCTTGTGCTCTAGAACTACGTAGCCAGTGTAGGTTGAGACATCAAACCTGCTATTTAAGGGTAGATGAGGTGGCTTAACCTGTTATATGAGGGTCCCACCATTCTTCTTAGAGTACCTGTTAGATGAGGGATCACTCACATATTATCCTTACTAGTGGTGCGATATTGACACCCTTGCAATCGGGGTTACGGATTGGACCCCAACTCAGTTAGAATAGCTTATTAGGGGTATGTTGGTTAAAGGACTACTTTCCACAGTTACAGTCTCAGACTTAGTCTCAGTAATAGAACTCAGATAGTTCTACAAAATTCAGGACTGTCAGATACTGTCACTCAGCTCAGTACAGAACTTAGCTCGTTCCATCAAAACCTAGACTGTCAGACACAGTTGCTCAGTATCAGATATATCAGTTATCAAAAATCCATGTTATCAGTATTCAGACTCAGTAATCAGTGTTTTCACAATCTCATTTACAGTTATGTATCCATGCATGTATTCCCACGTTCATGTTACTCAGTCAGTCAGTAGTGTTCATGCATATGAACCCTTGCATTTAACCTACCTCACTTGCATATCAGTATATTCAATTGTACTGATGCATAATTTTCTCTTGTGCTATGGTGTTTTATACCATAGGTTCAGAAGAATGAGCTCCAGAGCATAAGTAGCATTCCAGTTTCAGTAGTCAGACTAGCAGTGAGTCCTCATCATTCGAGGATGTTATTATTTGATTATTTCATTCTTTCAGTACTTAGTTTATTTCATTAGTTGGAGTTAGTTGGGAACATGTCCCATCAACTTCTTATTTAGTCAGTTTTAGAGGCTTTCAGACTATAGCATGTTCAGATAGTTTATTTTAGTTCATATTTTGGTATTGATATACCGTACTCTCAGATATTATGTTTTATCCATTTTGAACCTTATGTCATGTTTCAGTCTATTATTTATGCATTTTACATGATGTCATACAGTATACAGGTACAAATATCAGTCATGGGTTAGCTTGTGGTCCTTTAGGGTCATGAGCACTATGTAGCGTTCCGAGTACCAGATTCGGGGCGTTAACTTAACTCCTATGACCATTAAGGAATCTTCAATAACAAATGAAGAAGTCAAGAAAGTGAAAGTGAAATTTACTACCTTTACATGTGATGTACAAAGTCATTCCAATAATTCAAGTAGAGTCTTTGGAGCTTCTAGTGTTTCTAAGTTGAAAATTGATGTGAAGATTCATCACTATGACTCAAAGGGGTCCTTGTAGCCTATTGTACTCCTAATGAAATGAGTGAGATAAAATAAAAAGAGAAGTGAGGAAGTTAATAGTGACAACTCAAAGGAGAAAAAAAAAGGATATTTGGAATGAAGTGAGTGAGTGGCTACAAGCGCAAAAGAAAAGAGAGTTAAAAAATGAGAATGAATTGTTACAATAAAATAAGAAGAAAAGTGAAGCAAGTGATAGAGAAGAAAATGAGATGATAGAAAAACAAGAGAGTGTGAGTGAGAGATTTTCTTATTCAAACTCTAACCCTATGAATTCTTGTTCTTCTAGTATTTTCACTTCTTTTGTAGGTCTTCTTGAAGAAGAACAAAACAAGGATGATTCAACATGGAAGAAAATACAAGAATTAAAATAAGCAAGTCAACTTGGGACTACTTCAAGTGAGCAAGTGAGATTAATTTTAAAAATCAAGGTAAAGAAGATTCTTTAAGTGTTCATCAAGGTAAAAAGGCTAATCCTAACTCTTTAGTTACTTCAAATGAACTTGATAGTGACCTGAGTATGAATGTTAGACCATCTTTTTGCGAGGTTGATGATTCTTTACTTTGTGTTAATAGATCAATAAATGATGACTATACGCTAGTTGAATATTATTGTGGAGCTAAAATTGTTATTGATTGCGAGCTTAAAATGTTTCAGCTAGTGTTATGTCAAATATGAAAAAACATGGTGTTTCCTTGAATTTTTGTGATGAAGATGAATGTATTTCTTTTTTAGCTACTTGAAACACTAAAATTATGATTGATGATTATTATCTCTTTGCAAGTGATTTTTTTTGTAATAATTCTTTATCTCGTAAGAACAGGAATATCCTTGGTGGTAATCCTCTTGAAATAAAACATGAGGAGTGTGACGATAGTCTTTTTGAGATTAAAGAATGTTAAAATTTTAAATTTTTTGAAACTCCTCTTTCTGGTGATTTTCAATTGAATGAATCACTCTTTATTGACTCATATGCACTTGATGAAAGTGATGATCCAATATTTAAAGAGTGCATGACTTGTGAAAGTAATTCTTGTGACTTGTTTGAGGTTGTTAATTGTTTGGATGTTATCAAGTTAACTCCCAAATTGTTTGTTGAAAGTACTTCTTGTGTTGAAAAGTCCTTTATAATTGAAGAAAATCTTTTTAAGAATGGGATAGGCACAAGTGATTGGAGTAGTAAATTGATAGATGCTAGCTTTTGTGTTAATTTATTTACTTACTCTAATCTTACCTTTAAGGATTTAATTTGGGCTGAATTTGTAAATGCTTCTATAAGAAAATGTAAACATGATCTATTTGAAGCATTGTCAAATATCTATGGGCATAAATGTCACAAACCGATTTACGAGTCATGATGACACCTACTAAATCCCGCCAGTAGGTAAGCCAATACCTTAATCCAAATCTAACACAATGGTTTAATTTAGTACGAAAACGCCCAAATAGGCCAAATTTAATGAACACAATTTATAAATAAACAAAGTGTTCTAAAATAGATAAACAAACACAACAAGAATAACAATCCCATGACCTGGTAGAGCTAATACAAGAGAATATAATGCCAATAATACAACCCAAGAGACTTCGAATATAGTCAATATATCTGTCTCAATACAAAAGACTGAATAACAGTAAGATAGAATAAAATGGGAAATTCGATACTCTAAGAGCTCACCCTATCTCTAAAAGATTGACTCTGCATGAACAACGGTCAACAACGACATCTAGTACTTGGATCTGCTCCAAAAAGGTATAGAAGTGTAGTATGAGTACCAAACAACGGGTACTCAGTAGGCATCCTTGGCTAATTGAGCTAAACACTGATATAAAGAGAATATAATGCAAGATAATCATAACTAAGTCAAGGTACATAATCGAACCTGAATTATCTCCATCTTCATTGTGTTTAATGAGTAATTAAACTGAAATAACATTATAACATAAGGCGTCAACACATGCCAATATCATAGTGCATAAAAAATTGACAATTCAAAATAATAACACATCATATGGCATCAACACAAGCAAACACAAGTACAAAGTTGGCTCCCATACTCCAACTGATGCATAAAGTAAAGAACTCATCACAGCATCCCATACTACTGGAGAGTACACACTAGAGGAGCATAAAGGAATTTAACCAACAACATATCCAAACCTCATCATTATTCAACCGTTTTCTCTCAATATTATCAATCGATCATTTTACCAAACTTTCATAAATTACCAACTTTAACCAAGTACCCATATTCTATATTATTACCATCATTTAGAAATCTTAGCATCAATATACACTAACCATAATTTACTAGCTAGTCATCTCTCATTAACTAATCTATTTACTTACTAACTATCATAAAACCTCTAGTTGTTATTTAACAACTATTTACCATATAACCTCTATTCATGGGTTATAATTTAGTCATTATTCACCAACTAACCTATATTTAGCAATTGGGCATCATTTATTAACTAGTTATCATCATTGACTTAATCATCATTATCAACTAATCATTTAGGGTACTAATAATTGCTATATGTAGTTGTGATGATGAGTAGCTAACTACAAGGGACCAGGTCCTTGAATGTTCATGGTACAGTACAGCTGGCACGCATGTCTGCACAATTTTGTCCTTTTGTGTAACAAACTTATAGGTGATGCTTGTACAGAATAGGACACCTGGTTCAATGATATTTCAGCCCTAACCATCACTCGTCTATAAAAGAAAAAAGATGCTTCTTTATAAAATATTTTTTGTACAAATCTAAGGAGTGAAGAGAGATAACAAAAAATCCATTTCAAGATGGCTCAAGCATTGCTCATGTTCATGTCTTTGTAGTATGCTAAAAGAGTGAGTGAGTGTTCTTGAGTGTTGATTTATAATCAAACTACTTATGCTATAAGAATAGTGTTCTCTTTTGTTGAGATAAGTGCTTAGGTAGAGTTGCCTAAGCTTGTTGTTGGTTAGAGTTAACCAATTTTGAGGAAAACTTGGCAGAGGTGTCAAGGTGTACTTGTAATAGAGGTATTGCAAGTAGGAGGAACCTAGAGTTAGGTTCAAAGTCAAGTCTGTAATCAAGAGTTTGGTTATAGTGGACTATTCTGAGCTTGTAAGGGCAAGCCATGGTTTTCCCTCGCTTGAGCAAGGGGGTATCCACATTAAATCTTGTGTTTTTTACCTTTCTTATACTGGTTTGTGATTCCTGGTGATTTACTATTTCATTCCTTGTGATTGACTTTGAGGGGCCTAGTCCCTCACTGTGTGGTGCAACCCTTTAGGGTTTTAACAATTGGTATCAGAGACAGGTCACTCTAAAAGGTTTATATCTAGAGTGTCTTGGTTAGCATGACTACTCCACCTAACTTGGAAAAAGGGAAATCTACCACTAGACCACTAAGATTTAATGGACAATACTATAGGTGATGGAAAACCAGGATGTTTGACTTTATTATGGCTGAGGATAGTAAGCTGATGGACATAATTCTTGATGGTCCTCATGTGCCTGTTAAAGAAGTCAAAGAAGGAGAGGCTACAAGGATGGTTATTAAAAGCAGGAGAGAGTACACTGATAAAGATAGGAAAAAGATTGAAATGAATTACAAGGCCAAGAAACTATTAGTATGTGGCATAGGTCCTGATGAATACAATAGGATCTCAACATGTGAAAATGCAAAAGAGATCTAGGATTGCTTGAGGACTGATCTGAAGGTACCATTGATGTGAAGGATTCAAAAGTGGACATGCTAACTACTCAGTATGAAACCTTCACCATGAAAGAAGGAGAAACAATCCAAGAAATGCAAACAAGGTTCACTTCTATCACAAATAAGCTTCACTGCTTAGGTGAAGTAATTCCCTTATACAAACAAGTGAGAAGAATTCTTGGTGTTCTTCCTAAGTACTAGGAAAGCAAAGTGGATACCATAACTGAAGCAAGGAACCTGAATACCTTCATGATGGATGAACTCATTGGAAATCTAAAAGACTTATGAGCTCAAGAAGCTGTAAGGGCTGGAGAAGAAGGAAGCAAAAAGAGAAAAATCCCTGGCATTGAAGGCTTTTAAATATGATACAAATGATGATGAAGACATTGATGTTGCCTATTTTTCAAATAGGATTATTAGATCCATGAAAAGGAGGGGTATGTTCTAAAAGATAAGAAGAAATATTGAAGTGTGTCACAAATATTGAAGTCCTGACCATTTCATCAAGGACTGTCCCATGCACAAAATGGATCATCAAGATTACCTTAAGGCTGCAGGTGACAAAGGAAATATTAGGGACCAGGTCCCTGATATATTAAGAAGGAAGGCTACAACTGATTATGCAGTAAAGCAAGCGCTGACAGCATGGGGAGATTCCTCCAATGAATCAGATAAGGATAAGAAGTCTGGAGATATCTATGCTAGCAGCGGAAGATAGTCTAGTTATCTATGATTCCTTATTTACTTTCATGGAAAATACAAATGATGAATAACAAGATGAGGTAACTCTCCCTAATATAAAGGAAATCTAGATAAATTTTCTGCTAGAAAGACAAAAAAGCTTGCTAGTGTGCTAATTGATTCTGTATGTGAATTAAATGCTGAGAAAATTGCTCTAGGGGAGAAAGTAGAGAATCAAGAGCTTGAATTGATTGCCTTAACCCTCCAGATACTTGAAACTGAAGAAATAGGCACTAAATTAAAATCTAAAAATCTAAGGTTTATGGGACAACTGGAGAAGGTGGGTGACTTAGATGGAAAGGGAAAGAGAGAAGCTTCAAATCTTTAAATTGATCTTGAAGGGAAATTGAAGGATTCTCAAAAACACCTTATGTGTGCACTTTACAAAAATGAAGAGTTAGAAAGGGACATGATCCATCTAAGATAAGAACTTAACAAATTTCTTAAATAGACTACATCTTCACAGATCCTTTCTAATCTTACCCCTCAAGGTTTAAATAATGGTAAGGGACTTAGCTATCAAGTTGAATCATAACCTCTTGGGTCAAAAGGAAAATCTAATCATGGTACCAAAAATAGGAGTCACAAGTGTCTATGTACTAATTATGGAAGAGATGGATATTTGAAGGAAAAATGTCAGTATTGGCACAAAGATAAATGAGCAGTACTGAATACATTCATCAAGAATATTCCTATCTGAAGGGTTTTAAACCCTTGAAAAATATAAAGAAAAACTCTCTACCTAGATGGGACAAGAAGGATTTGGTCACACTACTATCTTCCTATTGGAAACTCAAACTCAAATCAATTTCTAAATTTAACAAGTGATCATGATTTTAGGTACGAAATTGGGGATTGTAGTCAGGGATTGTTCTGAGATAATGTATGAGAAAGGCTCGATACTGGAAGGTCTGACTATGTTCTCTCTCTCAAGACACTTCAGGTACAGGTTTCTTATCATGAAAAATTAACTTCAATGACCTGGTCCTTGGCTTATCCAAGTGAGAATGCTCCGAAGAATGAACTAAAAAGGGAGAAATCCTTTGGATTGAAAAAAGAAGGGTGTGCAGAGGCAAAAGGCTGAAGAAAGAAATGATCAAATTAACCTGACCTATTATGTAAATTAGTTTCTCTTTCCAAAATTATCTATGTTTATGAGACATATCCTTGATAAGGTAAGTGTAGTTTGGTCTAACTCAGTATCATACCCTTGTAGGTATACACCCATTGGGACATCTTTGGGGAAAAATAGTTGAAGCAAACATAAGTTGAGAATTCACTCAAGAAAGAGGGGGGCCTGGTTCTATCTCTCAAGTTAGTACCATTAAAAGATCCTTTAATAATCTTAAAATACTATCTGAAAGGCCATGTGTTTTCTCATCTCTGTATAAGCCATCAACTTCTATAAAAATGAAGAGTCATAATTATTAGAATCAGACATGTCATTTTAGAAGGAACATCTTTCAATGACAATGGTCTCTTCTCTAAACTTACTAAACCAGAATATTTCACATTCTTCTTCAACTAATCTAGTTTATCTTCCTAAATTGATCACTGTGAACCAAATTGGTCCCTCACCCTCACTCTCTTTTTTACAAAATCAAAATGGCTGATATTTCTACTTCCACAATCCCAGCTAAACACCTTAAAGTAGAAAAAGTCTAGATGAACAACCTGAACATTCATCAATTGAATACTTTGATCCATCATTGACCAAAGCAAACACTTTCTTGAGCTTTCAACAAGAACCTAATCTAACTCTTTCTTCCTCCAAAAATCAAAAACCTATAAGTGTGTCAGTCCCCAAAAAATTCTCCTCTGCTGTAGAAATTTATGGTGAGCAATTCATAGTAGATAATTCAAGTCAAAGTCTCAGCTCTCACATTAACAAAAAATCTTCTCAACCCAACTTTCCTAGAAGCCCCAAAACCACCTCTAGAATGTCTAAACCCTAGTTTAACTAATGAACCCGACAAAGAAGAATTTTCTAAAATCCCTCAAGTACCTGGTTCTCCTACTTCCTTAAATTTAAACCTAATTTTGCCCAATTATTTGGTAAAGAAATACTACTTAAGAGTAGGGGTGGGCGTTCGGTCGATTCGGTCTGATTGTTTAATATCGATTCGGTTTATCGATTTTCGGATTGACAAAAATGACATCCATAACCAAACCGAAATAAATTTGGTTTGGTTTAATTTTTACCAATTTGGTTTGGTTTTTTGAGATTTTTATTTCGGTTTGAAATATTAAAGTAGTTAGCCTCTCTTTTTCATAACTGAGCATTTAAAATTGATGGGTTTTTTTAGAAAAATTATTTTTTTCAAGCCTGTTTTTCATTCACAAATATAAATAACTATAAATAACTCAACATGGATGAAATAAAATGAAATAATCATAAGCTTAACATAATACATAACGTCATTAATCATTACATATAATATAACCTTACATAAATAGTCTACAAAACAACACAAAACTCATAAAAATAGCCCATGAAACAATATAGTTTCTGCATAAATAGTCCATAAAATAGTCCAAAGTCATCAAAATAGTCCAGAAAATATTTGAGTCACTAAAATAATCCATAAACAGCCTGCAACATATGCGAATTTGTTGTTAAATGTTAATTGTGAATGTGAATTACTAAATATTATATATATAATATAATATTATATTATATATATATTATATATAATATATATATAATAAAGTATATATTATTTATTTATTTATAAAATTTTGGTTTTTCGATTTAATCGAATTTTAAAAAAATGAAAATGGAACCGAAAAATTAAAATTTTAAAATTACAAATCGAATTTGATCCGAAAAACTAAAAAACCAAAATTAAATTTTGGTTTGGTTTTTCTTTTTTTTATTTAAACCAAAATATGTCAACCGCTAGTTAAGAGTATTGATCTTTCTTGCAATGAGAATTGGGTGGCTGAGACTTACTTCTTCTTGCATATGACACCTCAGTTAGTGGAAAAGAATAGGTAATGGGAGAAATAAATAAAGTAGATAAAGGAAATGGAGTGTTATCACCTCCAAATAAGGAGGTTGAGGATAAGGAGGTTGAGGTAGAGGCAAAAAAATTATGGTGAACTTTGAGGCAAAAGTGGCTAAATCTTGGTCTACCAAGAGGTCTAAAAAGATATTGTTAGCTAATGCTAATGAAGCTAGTAAGTTTTTTACCACTAAACAATGAAGACCCAGGAAAGCTACTTCAGTTGAGGATAAAGAAAATATTAAAGTGGTTGAGGTTGGAGAGGAGAAAGATAGTATTGCAGATATTGCTGAAGAAATCGAGAAAAAGGAAATGAAAGTCCATATTGCTGGAAGGACCAGATCCTTCTGTTCAAAATCTGGCAGTCCACTAAGATGAGGCAGAAATATATAGCAGTAAAAAAAAGAATTTTTTTAGGGACCTGGTCCCAAGAGAAAAAAGAACTCATATTGGAGAAGTGAGTATTAGTCCTAAGAGAAGCAAACAGGAGAAATGAGAAAAGGATATGGCTAGAAAACAAAGATATAAAATACTAAAAACATAAAGAGTCCTATCAGAAAGAGTGGTTGATCCTAAAATGTATAAGAAACCTAAGATGATTGAATTAGTTGAATATGTTAGTCATCATGGTTGGTTACACTTGTTTGAGGAACCCCATGATCTTTGAGAATGAGGTCAGAGAATTTTTCTACACCATAGAATTCTCAGAAGATTGGCTAAGTTTGTCTACCCAAGTACAAGGAAAGTCTATCTATTTGGATGAAGAAGCACTGGGAAAAATCTTGGATGTACTAGTTATTGGAGTTAGAAATACTGTGAAGCAACAACCTACAACTGAGTTTATGATCAATGCCTCTACGGTGGGTGTAGTATCTATATCAGCTATGAAAAAGAAATTCTTGACACGTGAGTTTTATCTGGAATTTGAATTCATTAACAAGTCCTACTACCAAGATCAGGGAAGACTACCATTACATATGGGGCTGATCTATTCTTGATAGAATGCTTGAGTAATTTTGAATTGATCAACCTTCATTTTCTTATGATTGACCACATGAAGAAAGTAATTTTTGAGAAATAAGGGAGACATAGAATGCCTTATGGTACTTTATGAATAGGGGCTTTGATCATTTTGGAGTAGTTGGGACTAGAGGAATTCCTAGAATAGTCAAACAAAAGTTCACTCTAACTACCGTGGTAGAAAATAAGTGCATAGAAAGAAAATGGGAACTGTGTCCCTAGTATCTGAACTTTTGGCTACTCAGGAAAGCTTTGGAAAAGAAATAAAGGAAGTGAGGATCAATTTAGATGCAAAAGATGCTCAGGTAATGCACTTAAGGTTGAAAAATCAATAGCTAGCTTCTGAGGGACTAGGTGCTTCTGAAGCACTAATATAAAAAATGTAAAATTCCACGAGAAAGTGTAAAAACTGACTGGTGAAGTTAATGAATTAAATGCGGTAGTAAAGAAACTCATTAAGAAGTTTGCTAGATGCTCGTGCTGCTAAAAATGCTAAAATAGAAATGTTGATTAACTCTCTTTTCCCCAAGCCTTCTTTCTCCTGAGTCTTGTTATCCCTATCCTCTTACTCAACCTTGTGTCAGTTCCACTCCTTGTCATCATGTGGCTTTTAAGGATAATTATTTTTGTTGATTGTTTTAGTATATTGATTTAGTACTTAACTACTTAACAATGAATGAATTCAGATTTGTGTGCTTGACCTATTCTCTTTTGAAGTTATTCTTCATGGTAGTGTTTTCCCAGTGGCCATGAGATAATTAGCTTGCACTTATCTTTACTCTTGGTTTACTGTTAGTCCTTTTCAATAATGCCAAAAAGGGGAATACCGACTTCATATGTAAGGCCCAGGTGTGTATGTGTGCTCATATCTAGTGCAAGCTGATAGGGGAAAGTATGGTAAGGCACAGTGATAGGGGGAAGCAAATGTGCTCAGAGTTTTTTTACAAATGACAACAATGGACCAGGCCCTATGTTGCATGATGGTGGAAGCATGATGATGGGGGAACATTTCATCTTCAGAGTGGTAATCACACTAATTAAATGTGATGGATGTGCTCAAAGTTGTATGGTTGGTTTTTCATTATCAAAAAAGAGGAAAATTTCTATATCTAGTTTTGATAATGAGAAGCTAATTACAAGGGACCAGGTCCCTGAATGTTCATGGTACAGTATAAATGGCACACGTATCTGCATAGTTTTGTCCTCTTGTGTAAAAAAATTGTACATGTTATTTGTACTGAATAGGATACCTGGTCAATGATATTTTATCCTGAATCATCTCTCAACTATAAAAGAAAAAAAATGCTTCCTTATCAAATAGTTTTTGCACAAATCTAAAGAGTGAAGAGAGGTGGAAAAAACTCCATTTCAAGATTGCTCAAGCATTGCTCATGTTCTTATCTTTGTAGTATGCTTAAAAAGTGAGTGAGTGAGTGTTGATTTGTAATCGAACTACTCATGCTATAAAAGTAGTGTTTTTTTTGTTGAGAGAAGTGCTTTGGTAGAGTTTCCTAAGCTTATTTCTCGTTAGAGTTAACTAGTTTTGAGGGAACCTTGCCAGAGGTGTCAAAGTGTACTTGTAATAGAGGTATTTCAAGCAGGAGGAACCTAGAGTTAGGTTCACAGTTAAGTTTGTAATCAAGAGTTTTGCTAAAGTTGACTATTTTGAGTTTGTGAGGGCAAGCCATGATTTTTCCTCCCTTGAGCAAGGGTTTTCCACGTTAAATCCCGTGTTCTTTACCTTTCTTGAACTGGTTTGTGATTCTTGGTGATTTATTATTTCATTGCCTATGATTGACTTTGAGAGACCTGGTCCCTCACTGTGTGGTACAACCCCTCAGGGTTTCAACAATCATTGTTAGCACTAATCTTCATTATCGAGTAACCATCATTATCACTAGACTTTAATAGTACTTATTCATTATTTTCTCTAGTGTTTGAATATCCATTAGTCATCATTAGCCACTTAGACAATATCCATCACTAATCCTCATTTAGTATCAAGCATCAACTATATCATTTTTAAGCATTTATCACTAGTGGGCTATAATCATCATCCATACTATCAACAACATAGCAAAAGTACACATAAGTATATAAATAAGCATGTGGTTGCCTTACATAGGGCTAGCCGAACTGGAAATGGTAGATATACATGTAGGCACATCAATTTAATCATCATCCGGCCTTGCCGGGTATATATCATCATAATCAATATCCTGTGGTTTTGCCAGGTATTATCTTCATCATAACATCCTTCGACCTTTTCGGGTATTATCACATCATCATAATATCCTTCGACTTTACTGGGTATCATTACATCATCATAATATCCTCTGTCCTTACCGGTTATAAATTTATTATTGCAATCTTCTCCGACTATGACGGTTGTCAATATATGTGCATAATCATTATCGGTGGCAACATCCATCACATAAGCAATTATATAAGAAAGTTTCATGATTTCAAGCATAATCTGCACCATAACTTCCCATAAATCAATAAGCATGAGTTCTAATCATAATTCATGACATCATTGCTAAAATTATCATAAGGAGTGTTTTCAAGCATGGTTATAGCATGCCTTCTTAGCATAATCAATGTGTTAAGCAATATCATGAGCAATGACCCATTAGTAGTATACTCAATGAACTATCATTAGCAAAAGATACTCTATCAATAACTTGAGCAATAGCTAATCCATGGTATAAATCATAACTTACTCATAGGATAGTTAATAACATAATTTATAGCTTGGGTAATATCCTAGGTAAGGGCTTATTCAATAATATATTTGGAAACCCAATAAATAGCGAAACAATAGAATAATCAATAGCTCCTTATGAGCTTAGATAATAACTCACATATATGGAACAATCGAGGAGACATTACTTCTTACGTTACTTATCATAAATAACAAGTACCAAAGGTTCTCAACCTTGCCTCAAATAGGCATTCTCTAAGCATTTAACAAGTGAATAAGGGTTTCAAGAGAACTATGTCAATCTTGGATTAATGTGGATCAAGATCCCACTTCTAAATCCCCAAAATACATTATAAGTTCATTTCTACCCCAGACAAGGCTAAGGTATCTAAATCAACTCTTAGATGTATATCAAGCCACAATTAACTACAAGGTAGAGATTCTACTCAAGCTCTATCACTAAGTCCATTGGAACTAAAGCAACTCTATTCGAGTAAGCAACTAAGGCTAATCTTGCCCTAAGCATGAGTGACAAGATCAATCCCATCTAACTAGAGTAATTCTAAGCATCCTCATGATAAACATAAGACATTAAGTCTAATCCATTAAGGTTCAAGGCAACAAGCTAAGCACTTTACTCAATGGATCCAAATGACCTAAAAATTCAACCAATCCCAAGTCTTGCATACCATCAAACCAACACCTAAAACCTATCTCAATCTAACAAGATATCACAATTATACTATGACATAGCTCAATGTAATGAGGGATAAACCTAACATATCTCAATGTCGAAGAAAGTGCAATGATCCACTAAACCTTTATTTTTTCCTTCCGTGAATCTTCTTCAAGATGCTACGCTGTAAAAAATACATTCTACACATTAATACAAGAATATGAATACCCATATTGCACCATTATGCTTTGGGTCTAAAAATTATATCAAAACCCCATGTGGGTCCCACCCACAGAAAATCACATTTTCGAGACCAACACAACATGATATCAAGCTTATCAGATCAAAACCCTTAAAAATGGGTAAAAACCAAGCTAAGTTTGGGTTAAAATCAAGCCTTAAAGGATTTGGGGCTTTGGTAAAAAATTCAAGATATTCAATCATGAAATTGAATAATTCTTACCTTAAATTCAAAGATATTAACAAAAATATATGTTAATCAAGCTTCCAAGTCACCCCCAAGACTCAATTTAAAGTTATCACACTCTTTAGGGTTCTTGGCTCTCAAGGATGAGAGAGAAATGGACAAAACGCGACCTATGAGGTCATTTTATACCTATGTTAGGTAATCAGGTGTGGCATTCATACAAAAGGGTATGATATCACACTACTTGCCTGTAGGAGTAGGTATGGCACACTTCATACTTCCTTGTGCGATCGCAATACTTATTGTCAGCATAACTGACAATTAAAACTTGGAAAAATTCCAAGTGTTTGCCAATGCTCGGGATTCATTTGTAATTCTATATACACAAATGAACTATTATCCATACTAAATTAGACATTTTGAATGCAATGGTAATGTCAAATTTTCAATCTGAGGTTGTTTTAACAAAATATGGGTCCCACACCTAAATTTTTATTTTCCAACTTTTCAATCAATAGGTTGAAATAAGCTTGGTGCATTGAAATCCAAACCAAAGGTCTACCCAATCTAAAATTAATATTCTAGAGTTATTGGCATAGTCAGAATTTGCATCCAAGATTGTTTTACTGAATGCTTTGCTCGGTGGCCATTTGGAACCCGCAAATACTTCTAAACAGAGAATTGACTCTAAAAAAAATGCTCGATAAATGAACTATATGTTCTAGCAAGTCATAAATGACTTGGGGCAGCTATGAAAAAGCTCTAACGGTGAAAATAAGCGTAAATATAGAAAATAACCTAAAGGGTCATTACAATAAATGTGACAATTCTTCTTTTGATGAGTTTACTAACCTTATTGATCTATTTGTGAAACACCATCAATAGAGAATTTACAATGAGGTAAGATACTTGGGAAATTGTTCTTGGGCTACAAAAGTATTTGAGGTATATTTGCCTTATAAATCCAAGAATGATTTATTTGAATGGCTTGTGCTTATTTTTGGACTTTCTAAAGCCATGAAGGTAAATTACTATGTCGTTGACCTTCATAGTAGCAACTTTATTATGATTAGTGAGAATTTTGTAATGTTGCTAGTTGATTCATGTTGTGAGTTACTAAGTGAGAAATACAAGAAAGTTTTGGGATTGATGTTTTTTATTCCGAAAATGCATATTTGTATTTAAGATATGTGGATGATATTGTTAGTTCTCTTAATCATGTGGTTGGAAGAGTACAATTAAATTGTGAATTAAGGAACTATTTGGTCCAAGTTGAAGAAACTATTTTTGACTTGAAAGTTCTAATATGTAGAATTATTAGTTTCTTTAAGCTTTTTTATGATTGCAGTATATTTTTGAGTCAAGTTTTTGATACTATGTTTGAAAAGTTGATTTTATGGGATTTCATGATTCTTGGCTCAATCACAAAAGTGTGTAATTTTGGAAGTGGTATGTAACTTATTTAGAATATTATTTTTTGGCTTGAGTACTAACTCTCCTCTATGATTTGCAAGGTTTGAATTCGAGGTTGAATTCATTTTAATAAGGGAAGAATGATGCAAGTTCAGAAAGTACTTACTGCATGGATGAATTTCAACTTAACATCAAAATCTTGGAGTGTTTCAAGAGAGTATGATAGTCAAGAATCAACACAAGAGAAGATTAACATTATATTCTAAGATTCTTTTTTGGTCTTTGTATGATGAACATTTAATCAAAGGCATTTATTTCTTTTCATATTTTAGCTTTCTCTACAAGTATAAATATAATAGGATGAACATTATTTTAGTTAGACAATATTTTAGATTGAATACTCTTTGGTGAGTTTGTGGGTGTATCTATTTTTCTCTACATTAGATCTCTCTTGACTATCTTTCGGTAAGATTATTCATGTATGAGTTCAATTCTCTTCTCCCTTGAATTCAATCATGTAATTGTATCTTCTAATTATAAAATCATAACTCTACATTTGTTCATCTCTAGTTTACTTCGATTGTGGGATTATTCTTTCTTTCTTTCTTTCCTATCTCCCCTTAATTGCTTGATTATCTCTTGAATTTATATCTCTTGTATCTTTTTTTACATCATCTCATCCACTGAAAAGGGACTCACCAATGTTGTGATGGCGAAGCGGCGCTGGGATTTTGAGAAAGAGAGAAATATCAGAAGAGAGAAGGACAGCTTGTGAGGGAGAAAGCGATTTAGGATTATTTTTTTTTTGGGTATTTAGAAATTAAAAGAAAATAAATAAAATATTTGATCTCAACAGTTGATCATTGAGATCAACGGTTGTAATTAAAATTAGAATGGGTCAATGAAATCTTATTGGAATTTGAAATTGAGCCAAATTAAACTCAATTTAGGCTAAAATTAACATCAATTGAGTACAAAATAGATAGACATTAAGTGGATTGACGAAATTGAGTTGAGTTAGGTTGTTATTTAATAAATAATAATGACTCATTAATAATAATAAAACATCACAAAAATCATTATTCTTAAAAGTAACTTTTGTATATAAAATCAATATTACATAAAATATTATATGAAGTTGACGGTAATAATTTCAAACAAATTGAGTACAACTTTTAAGCAATGCTATAATAATAATAATTATAGTACTAGACTAGGTATTTGTAAATTATGAGTATGTATATTTTTGGAAATAATTTAATAAATATGCCACGACCCGAGACTACCCCCTAATCATAACACAGTGCTTAAGGCCACAAGTGACCCAAGCTAACCATGATCTGGTATTTGTTGTGAGTACTGAATAAAGTAATAGTAAAACATCCTATGCGGAAGCTAAACTGAAACACCCTGGATTTTAGTCCTTGGAAATTTCCAAAGTTTTGAGCTTCTAATCATCATACGACTCACTATACTAGTCGTATCGCAAGGGTACGGGTCAGATAACCCATATCGTACGTTATCCAGTGTGTGGTGGGTGAGTTTCTGCTTTGGGTATGAGTTGGTAGTGATGAGTCATACATTGAAGGTATGAACGGTATAGTCCAATTTGTATATTACCCAATGTCCAACCCCCTTGGATACGATTTGATGGTACTAGTCGTATGGTATGGATACGACTTGGGCAATGGGAGTCGCATGATGGACAGTGTGTGATGTCCAACCTTCTGATCAAGGTACGAGTGGAAGGTACCACTCGTATGATATAGTTAAGAGTGGAGGGTCCAAACCGTACCCTCCTGCGGTAATTTTTACAGTTTAAGTTGAGGGTATTCTGGACATTTCCCCTCTTAACTTCTTTTGACCCTACGACTTAAAGAACTTTTGGGACTTCAATTACACTAGTATTCTTAATTAAATACACTTTAAACACTCTCAAATCTCTCTCAAGGCTCTTGGTTCAAGAAATGGTAAGGTTTCTTCAATACAATCAATTCGGGGCTTACAAGGGTGGTTTCTCCCCATCTTCTTTGGTATCTAAGGCATGTTACTCCTCCTTCATTGTTAGTTCAACTAAATATATGTTTAATGAATGGTTTTCATGATATTATGGTGAGTTTAGGTTAGTTTTGAAATATATGTTGGGGTTTTGGTTACTAATGGTTGGGTAATGTTTTCCCATGTTTTATTTATGGTCTTTCATTTTATAATGTTAGTTTGAATATGTGGTTGCATGGAAATGGTCAATAGGTTCATGCTTTTGGTTTTGGAAACTATATGCCCTCAACATGTTTGATAAAATGCCTATGAGAATGGTTTTGTCACATAGTTTGGCTTTTATTGAAAACTTTGCATTGCATAATATGGTAATGGAACCTAAATTGGTTTGATTTAGTTAAATAGTTTAAAAAAGCCTTGGTGGCCATGGTTTTAATTGATTGGAAATCCTATGGGGTACATGGGAATCCCCTAAGTGTTGGCTAATGATATTGTTTGCAAGCTATAGTCGGTATGACAATACCACTTTATAATGCCTTGTTAATTAACTCTTGGGATTGGTAGTTTTGTTATATGCTAAAAGGTTTTAATTAGGCAACAATGCCGGGGAGTGATAGCTGATCGTGAAGGTGTGAGTCTGATGGAAGGACACTGGAAATACATGTTTGCCGACATGAAGGTTGGTCATGGCGACCATATACTTGTGGGATACACGGGAATCCCCTATGTTGTACTTGTATATATATATATCATGGAGGGCGAAGGGTACACGGGAATCCCCGACTCCTATGATATCTCTGGTTCATGTGGTTACATGCACTGGGCTCGTTCAAGGGGTAACACTGGACCCATATAGCCCATGGGTGGTTTTAGGATGGTCAAGCTACACAACCCAGGTTAAAATTTTAAATGCTTGCTAAACCCGGTTCCCTTTCCCGGCATGAAAGTTATATATATGTATGAATGTGATTACACTTGGTTACTTATTTGGTTTTAAATATTGGAATTATTTTATCCGTATTCCTGAGTACATGCTAGAATTCACCCGCTAACCCATCTTTGGGCGCTGTATCCCCATGCGATGCAGGGACCGACCATACTACTCCTCCTGCTCAGTGACTTAGATTCGGGGTCAACTTTGTGTCAGATTGAAGTGGTGATCTTTCATACTCCAGAAGACTCTATTTCATGTTATGGACTTCTCTACATACTTTTGTTATTTCTTAGACTTTGGTTTTTGGCTATGGTCGGGGGCATTTCCAGATCGAATATTGTTTTGCTTTTGGACAGAAGCTTTGTGAGACTACTTTGGATTGGCATGGGTGATATCAGTATTGGTGTAAGCCTTGGCATTGGTATTAGTATTGGGGCTGACACCATTTGAATGTATTTGATTTATGATTGTTCCTTCTTAGTATATGTATGAAATTCATCTGATATAGGGTGTAGGGTGGTTTTGGTTGGGCATTAGGGGTAGTCTTTGGTCCCGATTGGGTTTGAGGCACTCGACACGACTAGGACCTAGTTCAGGTCATGTCATAAACTGATGAGAAGTTTTGTTAAGATGTAATACTGAAATAATACCCAATATGTCTGAACTGCTAATGCAATTAAAAATAAGTTTGACTTATGGAAAGCCTATTAAACATGAAGAGTTGATGAGACAAACCCTAACTAACTCCGACTAATTGAAATAAGGTAAGTACTGAAAATAACTACAAATAACTTGTCCTCTATGGATGAGGACTCACCACAGCTGCTGCTGAGTGGCACTGAACTAACTACGGGCGATCGGGGAACTGAGCGTCCGAACCTATATTGTGAAATAAATATAGCATAAAAAGAGTATGTGGTTAGTACTTGGAATGTACTGGTATGTGAGATGGAACTAACTGGATTACATAAAAGCACTGGACATGAATGCATGAACATGCACAATGAATACAGGACCAAGTAAAGCACGTAGTGAAATAATCTATAAAACAGAATAATAGATAAACTGAACACTTGGTCATGCAAATGTAATGCCTCAAGTTTTTAGTCCTTGAAAATGTAATACCCCATACTAATCTTAGCTCGGTTCAGCTTTCAGTTACATGCATAAGGGGATTAAGGCCTGAAATTTGCACTAAGTGTTGGGGACTTAGTCATTTTTAAGACCTTTAATTTTGAGGATTTTTATTTTGGTCTTTCCAACCTCGATATATTGGTTTTTGAGTTAATTCATGTTAAGGGGTGTAATAAGTATGTCTCGAAGAAGTTTTGGATTTTTCGGATGAGGTTTGGGACATGTTTAGATCACAAAACCAGTGTGTCATCATGATAAGCCCACGTTGTGGTTCTATTCCCGTTCTCATACAGATCGTGTCGCGGTGAGGGAAATGAAAAACCACGATAGGACCACATCACTGTAAACTTGTGACGTCCAATTTCGAATTTAAATGACTGAGGGGAAATTGGGTCTTTTCCCCTCAACCCAATCGTTCATAACACGACTTAGGCATCAGTTAGGGCATAATTTTGCCCTTCTTCTCCAATTTTCCTCCCAAGAAAGCCATTTCTTTTCCCCCAAGAACACAAATTCAATTCCTTTTCCCCAAAAAATCAAGAATTCAAGTTTCCCAAGTTCAAGAACCTTCAAGAAAGCATCAAGATTAGTGTTTTCCTTTCAAATTAAGAAGCTTAAGGTATGTGGGGTGTTCATTCATGAGTTTCTTTCACCCATGGAGCCCTAGAATCCCTTTTTCAATTAAAGAATGGATTTTTCTATTATTATGATATTTTATATCACTTAAGATGGGTTTAATTCATGTTTTCATGGTGATTTTAATTCAATTCATCCCATGTATGATCCTATGCAAGATTTGATTTCCTCATGCTTTGAATTTCAGTTTTCCATGCCCTATTTCAAGTGAAATCCATGTTAGACTCCCAAATTATGATTTTTAGTCATACAGTCATGTTATTTCCCCTATTTAAAACATTCCCATTTTTAAATTCATGATCCCCATATGTTTGATGAAAAGTCTATGCTTATGGGTTTTGAACCATGATCTTTTACTACCATTTTTAACCTTATTATTGCATTCAGTGAACATTCAGTGCTGGTGGGTTATGAATACCCGATTCCTAAGAGTTTTTACATGAATTTAGATCATTTCAGTAATGATTCAACTAAACCACAAAATCTATTACTTATTCAGTTGATGTAATCATGATGAGCACTAAAAGTTACGAAATCAAGTTCAGTCAAGCTTAGTTCAATTCAGTCCTAGTGTCTGTTCAGTTGGGAGTAAGATTTAGCACGGAGCGAACTCAGGGATAAGGGCTCACCTGAAAGTTGGGGGTGTGACCCTTATAACAATCCTCGGGTTATAGAACTACGTAGCCAGCTTAGGATAGAGATGTCTACCTGCCAATTGAGGGTTGACAAGGTGTTTACCTTCTAGTTGAGGGTGACACATAACTCATTAGAGCACCTGTCAATTGAGGGTGACTCATTAGACCTTAGGGACACCAGTTTAGTGGATATACACAGCTAGTGTTAGTACCCGTGGTACGGTACTTGTCATACCTGAATTTTTACCTAAATTCAAAACGTGCACGACATTATGGACTCCAAAAAAATTAATTTTGTACAGAGTCGCCACCTAATTTTTAAGAAAAAATAGGAAACCTATTTATTGTTTAACAAGTGTGACTTTATTTAATCTGCAAAACCATTTTAGATTCCAAGTAAGGGTTCAAATTATTTCGAAGGGAAGGAATTAGGCACCCTTCAGAATCCACAAATGTGGTTCCCGACTAGACTTAGGTTTATTAAGAGATTAAGGGAAAAAAATTTGATGTTTATAAATATAAATATAAAATGCATTTTAAAATAAACTTAATTTAAAGTGTGTATAAATTAAATATGTCATCATAAAAATATGAACGTAAAAGTATGTAAAGACATGTAACCAAAGTACATAAGAATATGTTTGAAAAATAAAAAGGAATTCATAAAAGAAAGTATTTTTAATTTTGTTTGATTAAATAACTAAATTAATTTGATTCTTTTTAGTATAAATATTAACGGCCTAAGTTTGCCTAAACGCGTGGTGAAGTTTGTATAAATAAAGAACATCCATGCCCAACGCCCCAAAAATAAAATTTCACTATGATAATATTTGTACAAGTATAAAAATATAAAAATACAAACACAAAATTTAAGGTTTTCTTTGAATGTCATTCCCGACGAGTATTCCCAATAACCTGTATAAACACTTGTAATAACAATGTTAGTAACAAATAAATAATAACAAAATAAATTATAATTGTCATACCCAAATTTTTATCTAAGGTTAAAACGTGCACGACATTATGAACTCAAAAAAATTAATTTTGTACAGAGTCGCCACTGAATTTTTAAGGAAAAATAGGAGACCAATTTATTATTTAACAAGTGTAACTTTATTTAATTTGCAAAATCATTTTAGATTCCAAGTAAGGGTTCAATTTATTCCGAAGGGAGGGAATTAGGCACCCTTCAGAATCCACAAATGTGGTTCCCGACCAGACTTAGGTTTATTAAAAGATGAAGGAAAAAAAATTGATGTTTATAAATATAAAATGCATTTTAAAATAATCTACATTTAAAGTGTGTATAAACTACATATGTCATCATAAAAATATGAATGTAAAATTATGTAAAGACATGTAACCAAAGTACATAAGAATATGTTTGAAAAATAAAATGGAATTCATAAAAGAAAGTATTTTTAATTTTGTTTGATTAAATAACTAAATTAATTTGATTCTTTTTTGTATAAATATTAACGGTCTAAGTTTGCCTAAATGCATGGTGAAGTTTGTATAAATAAAGAACATCCCCGCCCAACGCCCCAAAAAATAAAATTTCACTATGATAATATTTGTACAAGTATAAAAATATAAAAATATAAACACAAAATTTAAGGTCTTCTTTGAATGTCATTCCCGACGAGTATTCGCAATAACCTGCATAAACACTTGTAATAACAATGTTAGTAATAAATAAATAATAACAAAATAAATTGTAAAGGTATGTGTGCATATATGTATTTAGAAATATAATTTTTGTTAAAAAGTGGGCCCAAATAAAGTTTTTAAAATATTTATAAAGATTTCATCATTGCCCAAATTTATTTATTTTACTACGTATTTATATGCGTAATATCCGTATTTTTACTTGCAAAGGCCTCAAATATCGACGGAGAATTTCTTCATCAGCCACGTATTTATTTTTAATATAAAATAGACAAAGTTAAGAAATAAAAATTCGTCTTTTATAATGGGGTGGCCTAAAAATTTTGACGAAAAGATAATGTCATTGTCCATGTATTTATTTTGTTCAAATCAATTTAATAAACTTAAAAGAAGGGTAAAAATGGGAGGATATCAGTCCAAAAAATTGAGCAAAAAGTGGTAGGCAAAAATAATGAGAATACCTAAACACTGATATAGGTTGTTGAAAAATATAGAGAAATTAATTCCTTCACAATGAAGGGTACAAAAATAATCAACAATAGTAATCCTGAGGTTCTGGTAGTGAACAGTAGCAACAATACAAAAATAATCAACAAAAGTAATCGTGATATTCGTCGGAACGCTTGAAACTTCATCGGAACGCTCTTCTTTCTGAGAAGAAATCAAACCACAATAAATAAATATATCCATCCAAATCAAATCAAGATACACAATAACACATAACCAATAAAAGGAAGTATTTCCGATGAGCAATAATAAATGGAGAGGAAGCGGCACATCTGCCGGAATAACATAATATTTACAATAAATAACAACAAAAAAGTGAAGACAAAACACCAAAACAGTGACAGTAATGGCACGACGGCAGCGGCACAATGGCGTTGCTTCAACGGCATTCGCGAAAGCAACACCGAAAAATCAAAACTGGCCAGATTTGGCCCATTTTGTGCAAAAATAATGTGGGAGCAATATGACAGTGGCTTTAGAGGCTTCACTGGCCATCACCTCCGGTGAAGCAATGGCGTGAAGGGGGAGAAACGAAGAAGGGAGAAGGGGCGGCGTAGGTGGAGTTAGCCGAAATCCTCACCGACAGTGATGGGAGTGACAGATTTCGCCCGTGAGGCCGGGAAGGGGCGACGGCTTAGCTGGTTTCGCCGGGGGTAGTTGGTCAATGATAGGAGGTGGTGGCGTTATTAGGTTTAGAGAGAGGCAGAGAGAGAAAAAGGAGATCCAATGTGTGTGTATTGTGCATCCCTGTGGTGTGTTAGTGTGGGTATGTATATATTGTTATTTCTCAAGAAATTATGTGGCTCCCCTTTTTTTGTGCTGAGAGGGTAGAAATTCAAAACCTACCCTCTGAAGTTTGTCTCTCCTTTATTTTTAGTGTTATACTGTAAAAAATAATTAATCCAACTCAGTATTTGCGAATTATAATAAATATACAAAAATATAGGTATTGATGTATAATTACAGAAAAATATAAAAAATATTGAAATTATTGAAATGTAATTAATTTAAAAATATTTTTAAAAATGTGATGTCATGATTGTGAAAAAATGTTAAAGACGATAATGAATTGATAAAAATCCTAATATACGGAAAATTATCAATAAATTATTAAAAGTAAAAATATGAAGATAAATTGATAAAATCCTAAAGTAAGGATGAATATCAATAATTTATTAACAATTATAAAAAATATGTGAGTATTTTGTGCTCTTTAACGATCAGAAAGCCTGAAGACGTTAATTTTAAGCAAGGAGAGCAAAAATTGGGTGTTAACAGTTGCCCCTTTTCATTTGAAGGCAATGTAAAAGTCTTCAAACGAAAACGTTGACGTGTTGCCAATTTTGCTCGAAAAAGAAAAAAATGATTATTTTTGGATGAAAATTCAACTGAACTCTAGCTTAGAGTTGTCTACATACCTCATGTTGTGTGAGGATCAGGTCGGGTGTAGTTCAAAATGTGAAAATAGAAAATATTTTGAGGTGCTTCTCAAAATTTTTCCAGTGTAGGATTCATGACTAATATTTGGAGTGACGGCTCATTGTCCAACGTGTCTCATTGTAAGGCGGATGACCCATTTTGAATGTAATATGTCACTTTGAATGGAATGGCGGTCCAATGTGTCTTATTGAAAGGCAAACGGCCTATTTTAAATGTAACATGTGACTTTGAACGGAATGATGGTTCAATGTGTTTTATTAAAAGACAGACGACCCATTTTAAATGTAACATGTCACTTTGAACAGAGTGGCGGTCCAATGTGTCTCATTGAAAGGCGGATAACCTATTTTGAATATAACATGTCACTTTAAACAAAATGGCAGTCCAATGTGTCTCATTGAAAGGCGGACAACCTATTTTGAATGTAACATGTCACTTTGAACAGAGTGACGGTCCAATGTGTCTCATTGAAAGGCAAAATTAAATGTAACATGTCACATTGAATGGAGTGGCGGTCCAATGTGTCTCACTAAAAGGCAGACGACCTATCTTAAATGTAACATGTCACTTTGAATGGAGTGACGGTCCAATGTGTCTTACTGAAAGGAGGACGACATATTTTGAATATAACATGTCACTTTGAATGGAGCGACGGTCCAATGTGTCTCATTGAAAGGAGGACAACCTATTCTGGATGTAACATGTCACTTTAAACAGAATAACGATCCAATGTGTTTTATTAAAAGGAAGACGGCCTATCTTAAATGTAACATGTCACTTTGAATGGAGTGACGGTCCAATGTGTCTTACTGAAAGGCGGACTACTTATTTTGAATGTAACATGTCACTTTGAATAGAGTGACGGTCCAATGTGTCTTATTGAAAGGCGGACAACCTATTTTGAATGTAACTTGTCACTTTGAATGGAGTGACGATCCAATGTGTCTCACTGAAAGGAGGAAGACCTATATCAAATGTAACATATCACTTTGAATGGAGTGACAGTCCAATGTGTCTTGACAGCAGTTGGTACCTATAATTAGTAGTGTGTATAAGAATTTCCCATCTCTTTCCAAGCTAACCGAGATCAACTTCAGGATAATACCTATAGTTTCAAGTGGTACCTCAGACATGCCTAAGTATCGACAAGATTTATTCGTCTTGCTTCAAACAAAGATTTTGAACTATGCCTATTCTCATGTTTCAAGTGTCCTCTCCAGAAAGAATGTCTCGTTATCACACCTATTTGAGTATTTTTCTTTTGAATGTAGAGACGTTCAGGGATATACACTTACACTCAGAAAAAAAGTCAATGAATGCAATTTTGATACCATAGGATTGACCTTCATGTAAGTATCCACTAATGTGAGAACACTTAGAGTAGGATCTCATAGGACTTGTTATCGGCTTTTAATGTAGGTTTGAAGACGGGTAGGAAGATATTTGGGATAAAAGTGACTAATTCTTCAATGAGCATTGTACTATATCTGTGTTTTTGGCATTTGTCGCGCTTTGACACTCGATCTTCTTTGTTGTGCTTCTTTGCCCCTTGTTTTGTATTTGCTTCGACTTGTGTTGGAGTTTTTCCCTTTTTTTTTCAACATATTTTCCTTCTTTTTTTTGGACGATGATGATTCTCTGCCTTTGTCGGAGTTATCTCTTTTTTTGCGGGGGGGAGGGGGGGGTTCTCCTTCTGAAGTCATTTTTTTTCCTTTTTGTTCATCTGGGACAATATACTCTTTGTATTTTGCATCTTTGATCTTGAATCATTGTCCACAATTTGCACGTATTTAGTGCACTCAAGGAGGTAGGGCCAAGAGGGGGATAGTGCGTGTAAGCACTCAAAAGGGTATAGCGCAAATGCGATTGTCCAAGAAAAGGTTTCAGGCTCAAGGGGAAATGATAGGTATTAATGTCATTTGGTGGGCATAGAAAGGCACAATCGGGTCAAAGAAGGCCTACAATCCTTTCCTAAACTAAGTGTAACTCAGAATTTCTCCTCAACAGATATTCAGGCCAAGTTCTGGATCAACAATGCAATACAATGAACTATTTTAAATCTCACCACACAATGCACTTAAAACGATGAGGTTGGTTTTGTTCTTGTCTTAGAGGTATGCAAGAGAATTTTTGAGTGTTACTTAGGTTTGATTAAAAGGTACCGAAGGAATCTATGATTTACCACGAAGTTGGTCCTCTCTATCATACTAATTTATTCTTTCTCACGCACACTCCTAACTGTGTTAGTACCAACCAAGTCAAAATTTTGAATTTTTATTCATTTGAAAAAAATGGGATCAAACCCAAATGAGGGTTGTCTACGTATCTTGTGAAAACAAGAATCAGGTCTACGTAGTTCAGGCAAATTTGCAAATTTATATGTGCAATGTATAATAGTAAAAAGGTGATGGTTGTCCATGAAAATAATGTGAAAAGTGGTCAGGAAAGAACTGCTTTTAACATCAAAATTATTTCGATCAGATGATTGAGAGGATGGGTGTCAAGCATGAGGAGAGCTTTGATACAACTTCGGTATGCTGACAAGATTGAGAAAGTCAAACATTAAAGGAACTATGACATTATTTCGTCACAATTGGCAGGATTATTATGAATGAAAGAATATTGAACCCTTGCTTTGAAAGTGGGGATCGATACATCATAAATTTAATGATTTACGATGTTCGAAAGAAGAAGTTAGGTGTTCTCGGAGCAAAATGGGGTGAGGATTTGGAGGTAGGACGACTAGGCACTAATATTATTGGGAATTTGCGCTCTTGAAGACTTTTGGAGAGTGTCTTTGAACTATTTTCGAAAAATTGCCCCAGTTAAATTCCAGAGAAATTATTTCGAAACAGTGAAGAGACCGAACCCTAGCACAGGGTTGCCGACGTATCTTGTCAGGGAAAGCATCAGGTCAAAACATAGTTCAAACCTATACACAGTTATCGATAATATTGCTAAGGTGCATCTTTTAACTGATCCGCCATGCAAAACAAAGGTTAGATTACACATTTCTACTAAAGTAAAATCAATTTATAGCAAATAGTTAATGTATATGCATAATCATTTTTCAAATATGTACAGAAACTATGATAATGTGCACTTGGGTCATGAACCCTTTGGACATTCGGATAAAGATGACTAATGATGCATGTACCTAAAAGATGTTGGTTTAGTTCTATTCTATGAAGAGTGAGTTTGCTAGACTTATGGTTCCCGGGCGGACTACTCGGGTGAGAAGGCTACGCGGCCACACAGAAAAAGATTCAGACACCTCGCGCATATGCCAACTCTCCTAAAATTTAGAATTTTGAAAGAAATTTGCGGGTGCGCAAAACACACTTCACTTGTATGTGTGATTGTGTCAGCTTTTTTTAAATGGAAGAAATATGAACGAGATGACAGTTTATAAAAAGCAATAAACAAATAAATAAGCTATACAAAATAAATAACAATTTATACCACACAAACAAGATAAATCAAGACAATTATAAAGAAATAAGTAATAATGAAGAAAAATATAAATATTTACCTAAAGCTAAATGGTTAGAACCTTGCATCCCCGGCAGAGTCACCATTCTGTCATATCCGAATTTTTATCTAAGGTCAAAACGTGCACGACATTATGGACTCAAAAAATAATAATTTTGTACAGAGTCGCCACCTAATTTGTAAGGAAAAATAGGAAACCTATTTATTATTTAAAAAGTGTGACTTTATTTAATCTGCAAAACCATTTTAGATTCCAAGTAAGGGTCCTTCATAATCCACAAATGTGGTTCCCGACTAGACTTAGGTTTATTAAAAGATGAAGAAAAAAAAATAATGTTTATAAATATAAATATAAAATGCATTTTAAAATAATCTACATTTAAAGTGTGTATAAATTACATATGCCATCATAAAAATATGAACGTAAAAGTATGTAAAGACATGTAACCAAAGTACATAAGAATATATTTGAAAAATAAAAAGGAATTCATAAAAGAAAGTATTTTTAATTTTGTTTGATTAAATAACTAAATTAATTTGATTCTTTTTTGTACAAATATTAACGTCTTAAGTTTGCCTAAACGCGTGGTGAAGTTTGTATAAATAAAGAACATCCCCGCCCAACGCCCCAAAAAATAAAATCTCACTATGATAATATTTGTACAAGTATAAAAATATAAAAATACAAACACAAAATTTAAGGTCTTCTTTGAATGTCATTCTCGATGAGTATTCCCAATAACCTGTATAAACACTTGTAATAACAATGTTAGTAACAAATAAATAATAACAAAATAAATTGTAAAGGTATATGTGCATATATGTATTTAAAAATATAATTTTTGTTAAAAAGTGAGCCCAGATAAAGTTTTTAAAAAATTTATAAAGATTTCAGCATTGCCCAAATTTATTTATTTTATTATGTATTTATATGCGTAATATCCATCATTTTATTTGTAAAGGCCTCAAAAATCGGCGGAGAATTTCTTCATCAACCAAGTATTTATTTTTAATATAAAATAGACAAAGTTAAGAAATAAAAATCCATCTTTTATAATGGGGTGGCCTCAAAAATCAGAAGAAAAGATAATGTCATTGGCCATGTATTTATTTTGTTCAAATCAATTTAATAAACTTAAAAGAAGGGTAAAAATGGGAGGATATCAGTCCAAAAAGTTAAACAGAAAGTGGTAGGCAAAAATAATGAGAATACCTAAACACTAATATAGGTTGTTGAAAAATATAGAAAAATTAATGCCTTCACAGTGAAGGGAATAAAAATAATCAACTACAGTAATCCTGAGGTCTGGCAGTGAACAGTAGCAACAATACAAAAATAATCAACAAAAGTAATTGTGATATTCGTTGGAATGCTCTTAACTTCATCGGAACGCTCTTCTTTCCGAGAAGAAAAACCACAATAAATAAATATATCCAGCCAAATCGAATCAAGATACACAATAACACATAAACTAGTAAAATAAAGTATTTTCGATGAGCAATAATAAACAGAGATGAAGCGTCATATCTGCCAGAATAACATAATATTCACAATAAAAATAAAAAAAAATGAAGACAAAACACCAAAATAGTGACGGTAATGGCACGGCGACAGCGGCACAACGACGTTGCTTCAACGACATTCGACGGAGCAACGATGAAAAATCAAAACTGGCTAGATCTGGCCTATTATGTGCAAAAACAGTGAGGGGGTACGATGGTAGTGGCATGCAAGGCTTCACCGGCCATCACTCCGACAAAACAGTGGCAGGAAGGGGGAGAAACGGAGAAGGGGCGGCGTAGGTAGAGTTACCCAAAATCCTCACCGACAGTGATGGGAGTGACATATTTCGTCGGTGAGGCTGGCAAAAGGCGGCAGCTTAGCTAGTGTCGCCGGCGACAGTTAAGTAGCAGCAGGAGATGGTGGCTTTGTTGGGTTTAGAGAGAGGAAGAGAGAGAAAAGGGAGATCCGATGTGTGTGTATGTATTGTGTGTCCCTGTGTGGTTTGTTAGTGTAGGTGTGTATATATTGTTATTTCTTAAGAAATTGTGTGGCTCCCTCTTTTTTTGTGCTGAGAGGGTAGAAATTTAAAACCTACCCTCTGAAGTTTGTCTCCTATTTTTTTTGGCGTTATATTGTAAAAAAATAATTAATCTAACTCAGTATTTGCAGATTATAATAAATATAAAAAATATAGGTATTGATGTATAATTACAGAAAAATATAAAGAATATTGAAATTATTAAAATGTAATTAATTTGAAAATATTATAAAAAAAATGTGGTGTCATGATTATGAAAAATGTTAAACACGATAATGAATTGATAAAAATCTTAATATACGGAAAATTTATCAATAAATTATTAAAAGTAAAAATATGAAGATAAATTGATAAAATCCTAAAGTAAGGATGAATATCAATAATTTCTTAACAATTGTAAAAAATATGAGAAAATTGTATTTTGTGCTCTTTAACGATCAAGAATCTTGAAGATGTTAATTTTAAGCGTGGTGAGCAAAAATTGGGTGTCAACAGAACTGACACCCTTCCAACTAGGGTTATAGGTTAGACCCCGATTAGCTCAGATTGGGGCATGTCGGTTAGATGATACCTCCCACAGTCTTAGTACAATATTTAGTGTATATTCAGTTCAGATTTGCTTGACCAAAGAATATAGATTTACAGTTATTTAGTTATACAAATTTCATCCTTTCAGTTTACTGATTATTTCGGAAATATGTATATGCTTGGTCTTGCATTCTCGGATATTATAGTTTATATGCATTCATGCTCAGTTATTTCATGTTGTTCAATTAGTCCTTATCTCATGTGCATAGTACCCCATGCATTTTAGCCAGACCTTATCTCATATACCATTATATTCAAAGTACTGATCGTATACTCTTATTTGCGCTATGTTTCCTTATAACATAGGTTCAGACGCTCAGTTTTCTGATCGCTCCAAGACAGCTCAGTGTGCCCAGCAGTCGTACTGGTGAGTCCTCATCCATCGAGGACATAATTGCTTATTCCAGTTATTTCAGTAGTTCTTTATATTAAGTCAGTCGGAGTTAGTTGGGGGCTTGTCCCATTAACTCCTCATTTGGTTAGAGGCTTTTCAGACAAACAGTTAGACAGTCAGTTAGTTACTTTTAGCTTTTATCAGTTATCTCAGACATGACAGTATTACGTATTTCAATATTTTAGTTTTTTAATAGTTTATCAGCTTATCTTCTGTATATATGGTATATCAATGTCATTTTATTCAGTGCTCACAGCAGGTACCAGTTCATGGGTTCACATGTGGTCACTTGTGACTGTAAGCATCGTTATCGCGGCTAGGGGTATCCTCGAGTCGTGACAAAACTTGGTATCAAGCCTAAGGTTTTACAGTGTCTTAGGGTGTCTGAAAGTCGTGTTGAGTAGAGTCTTGTACATGAGTGTGAAGCGCGCCACACTTATGGATGAGAGGCTACAAGATGTTTTAGGAAAATTTTCCCTACTTTCAGTGCTCATGTCATGCGAAAGAGCATGAGCTCTATTTAAACTCTCTTTCTAACTCATCTTTTAGTCCGTTTATAGATCATGCTTCCCAAAAGAAATAACGGAAGAAGGAATAAAGACCAGCCCGTATCTTCGCTTGTTCAGGAAGATCCCCTGAATGAATATGTCTCTCACGTCAAGTTTAGAGCTGTCTTTACTACCTTAGCCTATTCAGTAGTTGCTCAGAACAATTAGCAGGTTGTTGCTCCAGCTAATCCAATGACAAGTATAGGTGTAGCTAGGATTTGGGATTTCACTCAGATGAATCTCCCTTTATTTTCGAGATCCAAGTCTGAAGAGGATCCACAGGAGTTTCTTGCTATGGTTCAGAAGTTGACAGATATTATGGGCATCACTTTGAGTGAGAGTACAGAGTTGGCTGCATATCAATTATAGGATATAGCTTACATCTGGTTTAAGTAGTGGAAGGAGGACCGTGGTGTTGATACAAGGCCCAGTGAGTGGGAGGAGTTTGCCATGGCTTTTCTAGATAGGTTCTTCCCGTTAGAGTTGAGGGAGGCTAAGATTTAGGAGTTCATTAATTTAAAGTAGGGCAACATGAGTTTGAAGGAGTACTCGCTTAAGTTTACTTAGTTGATGAGGTATGCTCCTAATGTGGTGGCTAACACCAAGTCTAGAATGAGTAAGTTCGTGTCTAGTGTAGCTAATAGTATGGTCAAGAAGTGTAAGACTGCTATGTTGATTAAGGAGATGGACTTGTCTAGAATTATGGTTCATGCTCAGCAGATTGAGGAAGAAAATCTTAAGGAGAAAAAGAGAGAGAATAAGAGGGCCATAACATGTAGTTTTAACTTTTCCCAGCTGAGGTTAGAATGTGTTAGCCATTCTCAGTTCCGTCAAAAAAATTCAGCCCTAGCCATCTTCAGCGAGTGCGCTAGTGCCTAAGTTCAGGCAACATAGTCGGGATAAGGGGCTAGGCTCTAAGTCCCAGGGTAGTATGAATCATACTAATCCGTTTTACAAGAAATATGGAAGGCATCATCAGGGTGTGAGTAGACCTAGCAGTGATGTGTGTTTTGGATATGGCAAATTAGGTCACAGAGTCAAAGATTGCCCAAAGCCTTGTCAGCAAGGTCAGACCAACCGCCCTTTAGTTCCAGCCAATCGCCCGACTCAGCAGGGTGCCACTTTCAGTGCAACCAATGGGCAGCGTCAAAACAGGTTGTATGCCCTTCAAAATCGGCAAGATCAGGAAAGTTCTCCTGATGTAGTTACGGGTATGTTGCAGGTCCTTCATCTCCATGTTTATGCTTTATTAGACCCCAAAGCTTCACTATCCTTTGCAACCCCCTATAGAGCAGTCAACTCCTATGTCAGTCCTGAATCTTTAGCAGAACTTTTCGCAGTGTCTACCCCAGTGGGTAAATCTATTATAGTCAAACGGGTATACAAAAATTTCCCAGTTACAGTATCTTAGAAAGTTACCTCAGTTGATCTTGTGGAGTTAAAGATGACTGATTTTGATGTCATTCTCGACATAGATTGGCTCTACTCAAGCTATACCTCAATTAATTACAGAAATAGAGTCGTTTATTTTCAGTTTCCCAATGAACTAGTCATTAAATAGAGGGGTAGAACCTCTGCTCTTAGGGGTCAGATTATTTCTTACCTTAAGGAAAGAAAAATGATATCTAAAGGGTGTATTTACCATCTTGTCCGAGTCAAGGACTTTAGTTCGTAGACTCCAAGTCTCGAGTTAGTTTTAGTTGTAAGGGAATTTCCATATGTGTTCCCTGAAGACCTTCCCAGAGTTCCTCCCAAAAGAGAAATTGACTTCAGAATAGATCTTCATTTAGATACCCACCCTATCTCTATTCCGACCTACAGATGGCTCCAGCTAAGATTAGGGAATTGAAAAAATAGTTAAAAGATTTCTTAGATAAGGGATTCATCAGGCCTAGTGTTTCCTCATGGGACACTCCAATTCTTTTCGTGCGTAAGAAAGCTGGTTCTCTCAGAATGTGTATCGATTACCATCAGTTGAACAAAGTCACAATCAAGAATAAGTATCCACTCCCCAGGATTGATGACTTGTTTGGCCAACTTCAGGGTACCAATTATTTCTCTAAGATAGACCTCAGATTCAGCTATCATCAACTCAGAGTCAGAGAATGTGACATTCTAAAGACAGCTTTCAGAACTCGGTATGGTTACTTTAAATTCCTAGTTATATCTTTTGGACTAATGAATGCCCCTGCAGCTTTCATGGAATTGATAAACAGAGTGTTGAAGTAGTACTTGGACATATTCGTCATAGTCTTCATTGATGATATTCTTGTCCATTCCCTTAGTGAAAATGATCATGTAGACCATCTAAGAATTGTGTTGCAGACCCTTAGAGCTCATCAATTTTTTGCCAAGTTCAGTAAGTGTGAGTTTTGTCTAATATCAGTAGCTTTCCTTGGCTATATTATTTTCGATGATGGCATTGAGTTGACCCTTAAAAGACCCATCTCTCCATCAAATATCAGGAGTTTTTTATGTTTGGCTGGCTATTATAGATGGTTTGTTGAAGGGTTTTCTTCAATTGCATCTCCCATGTCTCAATTGACTCAGAAAAAGGTTAAATTTTAGTGGTCAGATTCATGCAAGAAGAATTTTCAGGAGTTGAAGACTCGACTCACTTTAGCCCCAGTATTCACTTTGCTAGATGGTTCAGATGGGTTTGTAGTTTACTGTGATACATCCAGAGTTGGTCTTTGTTATGTATTGATGTAAAAAGGTAAGGTCATAACCTATACCTCTAAACATCTTACACCTCATGAAAAGAACTATCCTACCCATGATCTTGAGTTGGCAGCTGTTGTTTTTGACTTGAAAATTTGGAGGCATTATCCTTATGGGGTTCATGTTGATGTGTTCACGAATCACAAAAGTTTGCAGTATGTGTTCTCACAGAAAGATTTGAATCTTCGACAAAAAAAGTGGCTAAAGTTGTTAAAAGACTATGATATGAGTGTGTTGTATCATCCGAACAAGGCCAATGTTATGGCATAATAGATTATTTATGGGTAGTGTTGCTCATGTTGAGGAGGATAAGAAGAAGTTAGTTCAGGAGGTTCATCATCTTGCCAGATTAGGTGTTCGGTTGGTTGACTCAGTTGAAGGCAGTGTATGGGTTCAAAATGGTTTGAAATCTTCATTGGCTGCCGAAGTAAAGGAAAATCAAGATAGGGATCCTAGTCTGGTTAAGTTGAAGAAATCATTCAGAGATCAGAAAGTGGAGGTTTTCCCCAAAAGAGGAAATGGTGTGTTGCATTGTCAAGGTAGATTATGTGTTCCATGTGTTGATGATTTGAGGCAGAAAATTTTGGCAGACGCATGGTGCGCGATATTCCATTTACCCAGAAGACACTAAGATGTACCATGACTTGCAGGAAATCTATTGGTGGAATGGTATGAAGAAGGATATAGCAGAGTTTGTGGCTAAGTGTTCAAATTGTCAGCAGGTTAAAGTTGAGCACTAGAGGCCTAGTGGTACATTGCAGGAGTTCAGCATTCCTAATTGGAAGAGGGAAGTAGTGACCATGGACTTTGTGATAGGATTGCCTCGTACGCGTTGTCAGCATGATTCGATATGGGTTATTATGGATAGAATAAACAAATCAGCTCATTTATTGCTAGTTCATACTTTGTACTCAGCTGAGGATTATGCCAGGCTTTATATTAAGGAGTTGGTTAACTTGCACAGTATTTTGTTTTCTATCATTTCAGATAGAGGTACTCTGTTTACCTCTTATTTTTGGAAGGCTTTTAATAAGGGTCTTGGAATCCAAGTTTATCTCAGTACAACTTTTTATCCTCAGATAGATGTTCAGGTAGAGAGGACCATTCAGACCTTAGAAGACATGTAGAAGGCATGTAATATTAACTTTAAAGGTAGTTGGGATGACCACTTACCTTTGATTGAGCTTGCTTACAATAAAAGTTATCACTCCGGTATTCAAATGGCTCCATTTGAGGCTCTCTATGGGAGGAGATGTAGATCTCCTATTGGCTGGTTTGAGACCAATGAGGTTGCTTTGATAGGGCCACATTCAGTATTTGATGCGATGTTAAAAGTTCAGTTGGTTAGGAGAGGCTAAAGACAACCCAAAGTAGTCAGAAATCCTATGCAGATGTGAGGAGAAAAGATCTTGAGTTCGAGGTAGGTGATTTAGTTTTTCAAAAATCTCGCTCATGAAGGGAGTGAAGAGATTTGGTAAGAAGGGGAAGCTCAGTCCCCGATATGTTGGCCCTTATAGAATCTTAAACCGTTTTAGGCAGGTAGCTTATGAGCTAAAGTTTCCTGCATATTTGGCATCAGCGCATTCGGTGTTTCATGTTTCTTTGTTAAACAAGTGTATTGGTGATTCAGTTGTAGTTGTTCCTTTAGAAGATATGGACGTTAAGGATAGCCTTTCCTATGAAGAAATCCTAGTTGAGATCCTTGATCATCAGATTCGTAGACTAAGGAACAAAGAAGTTCCCTTGGTTAAAGTTCAATGGCGGAATCATTTCGTTGAGGGAGCTACTTGGGAAGCATAAGCAAATATACGTACCAAGTACCCTCATCTTTTCTTCGCAAACTCAAACTCAGCTTGAGGTAACAGTTTTCCCTAGATTGATTCATTTTCGTCCTCAGTTTCAACTATATATATATAAACATCCTTCTGTTATCTCATGAATTCACGAAATTAGTTCAGTTTATGCTTCATGTTTCAGACTTAGTTATGTAATCATGTTCCCTGGCATACATATTCAGTATGTGATCTCAGTTGCCTTAGTTCCGTGCTCTCAGTCTAACCAGCCTCATTCAAGGATGAATGTTCCTAAAGGGGAGATATTGTAATACCCCATACTAATCTTAGCTCGATTGAACTTTCAGTTGCATGCATAAGGGGCTTAAGGCCTGAAATTTGCACCAATTGTTGGGGACTTAGTCATTTTTAAGACCTCTAATTTTGAGAATTTTTATTTTGGTCTTCCCGACCCCGAGTTATTGGATTTAGAGTTAATCATGTTCAGGGGTGTAATAAGTATGTCTTGGAGAAGTTCTGATTTTTTGGGATAAGGTTTGGGACATATTTGGATCATAAAACTAGTGGGTCATTGCGATAAGCCCGCGTCGTGGCTCTATTCCTGTTCTCATGCAGACCGCGTCGCAGTGAGAGAAATGAACGACCGCGATAGGACTGTGTCACGGTAAACCTGTTGCGTCCAATTTCGAATTTAAATGACTGAGGGGCAATTGGGTCTTTTCCCCCTCAACCCAATTGTTCATAAAACGACCTGGGCATCAGTTAGGGTATAATTTTGCCCTTCTTCTCCAATTTTCCTCCCAGGAAAGCCATTTTCTTTCCCCCAAGAACACAAATTCAATTCTTTTTTCCTAAGAAATCAAGAATTCAAGTTCCCTAAGTTCAAGAACCTTCAAGAAAGCATCAAGATTAGTGTTTTCCTTTGAAGTTAAGAAGCTTAAGGTATGTAGGGTGTTTATTCATGGGTCCCTTTCACCCATAGAGCCCAAAAATCCTCTTTTCAATTAAAGAATGAATTTTTCTATTATTGTGGTAGTTTATATTGCTTAAGATGGGTTTAATTCATGTTTTCATGGCGATTTTAATTTAATTCAGCCCATGTATGATCCCATGCAAGATTTTATTTCCTCATGCTTTGAATTTCAATTTCTCATGTCCTATTTCAAGTGAATTCCATGTTAGACCCCCAAATTATGGTTTTTAGTCATACAGTCATGTTGTTTCCCCTATTTAAAGCATTCTCATGTTTAAATTTATGATCCCCGCATGTTTTGATGAAATGTGTATGCTTATGGGTTTTGAACCATGATCCCTTACTATAGTTTTTAAAGCTTATTATTGCATTCAGTGATCATTCAGTGCTAGTGGGTTATGAATACCCGATACCTAAGAGTTTTTACATGAATTTAGATTATTTCAGTAATGATTCAGCTAAACCACGAACTCTATTACTTATTCAGTTGATGTATTCATGATGAGCACTATAGGTTACGAAATCATGTTCAGTCAAGCTTAGCTTAGTTCAGTTGGGAGTAGGATTTAGCACCGAGCAAACTCAGGGGTAAGGGCTCACCTGGCAGTAGAAGGTGTGACCCTGAGTAACGATCCCCGAATTAGAAAACTACGTAGACAGCGTAGGATAGAGATGTCTACCTGGCAGTTGAAGGTTGGCAAGGTGTTTACCTTCCAGTTGAGGGTAACACATATCTCATTAGAGAACCTGCCAGTTGAGGGTGGCTCGTTAGTCCTTCGAGACACAAGTTTAGTGGATACACACAGCCAGTGTTATTACTCGTGGTACGATATTGATACCCTTCCAAGTGAGGTTATAGGTTGGACCCCGATTAGCTCAGATTGGGGCATGTTGGTTAGATAATACCTCCCACAGTCTCAGTACAGTATTCAGTTCAGGTTTTCTTGACCAAAGCATACAGATTTATAGTTATTTAGTTATACAGATTTCAGTCTTTTAGCTTACAGATTATTTTGGAAATATGTATAAGCTTGGTCTTGCATTCCCAGATATTACAGTTTATACGCATTCATGCTCACTTATATTAATGGTGTTCAGCTAGTCCTTATCTCATGTGCACAGTACCCCATGCATTTTAGCCAGACCTTATCTCATGTACCAGTACATTCAAAGTATTGATCGCATACTCTTCTTTGCGCTATATTATCTTATAACATAGGTTCGGACTCTCAATTTCCTGACCTCTCCTAGGCAACCCAGCGTGCCCAGCAGCAGTAGTGGTGAGTCCTCATCCATCGAGGACATGATTGCTTATTCTAGTTATTTTCGTAGTTCTTTATATTTAGTCAGTCAGAGTTTGTTGGGGGTTTGTCTCATCAACTTCTCTGTCCGTTAGAGGCTTTTCATACAAAGAGTTAGATAGTCAGTTAGTTACTTTCATCTTTTATCAGTTATCTCAGACATGATAGTATTATGTATTTTAGTATTTTAGTTTTTTCAGCGGTTTATCATTGTATCTTCCACATATGTGATATCAGTGTTATTTTATTCATTACTCACAGCAGGTACCAGCTCATGGGTTAGCTTGTAGTCACTTGTGACTGTAAGCACCATTGTCGCGGGTAGGGGGTAGCCTCGGGTCGTGACATAAAATTTTCCAAAATTTTATCCTCACTATCCTGCTACAACTCCCCTGACGAGTCATAGGAGGTCTTGATGGGTCGTAGGGACTCGGTCGCAACTTAATCAGAACAAGTGGCTTAGAATTCTGCTTTAAGTATGAATTGCTCTCAACTAAAGACTTCTTATGGGTCGTCAGGACCAAGTCGTAAGGTGTCCAAAAATTTTGGCCCAAGACATTATCTTCATTACGACTTGAGGCCACGTGTTGTAAAGACTCATGATGAGTCATTATGTCCCAATCATAGGGCGTCCAGTGTGTCATCCTAAAATTGTTGTTGTCTTGAGTATAAGAAGTGGTTACGAGTCATTATATGTGGTTACGAGTCGGTGGTATAAATTATAGCTAGACTTGTATGGGTCCGTGGTGGTTCTGTTTTGACCACTCCTTGTGATGAGTCGTAATGTATCCTTACGAGTCGTATAGTGACCCGTAGTCACTAACGACTAAATTTTGATTTTTTAAATTGAGGGTACTTTGGACAATTCTCCCCTTACCCAATTAAAACCCCACGTCCATAAACCACTTAGGGGGGTTATATTTCATCCTTAACATACTTAAACACTTCAAAGTCTCTCTCAAATTCTCTCAAGCAGCCATACTTAGGGTTTCCAACAAGTAGGTCATCCAAGGGCTCCGGAGTTGAATTCCTTCTGTGAAACTTGGTATTATGTATGTTACTCCTCCCTCGTTTTTAATTTGTAAAAAAACATATGTTTTAAAGTATTGTTCATGAGATATTTATGTTGGTTTGAAATCAAGAGTTGAGGGTTTGGAATGCTTGTTGTTGAACAACGTTTTCCCATGGTTTACATATGATTATTCATGCTTTAATTAAAGTTTTGAACTTGTAGGTGCTTGGGTATGGTGAATGAGCTAGGGAATTATGATTTTTCCCAAACTTGTGACTTTTGAAGTAATTATGACCCCAACCCCATATTGTGAAATTGGTTTTGGATATGAGAAATATGGGAATTTGAATTTATCCTTGAACTATTGCATTATGACATTGAATTGAACCTTATGGGGTTGTGTAATTCCCCAAGATAATGTTTAATTAAACCAAAGGGGTTGTAAATTCCCCAAGTGATGATAATTGGTTTGGCATGTTAATGTTACCTTGCAAGCATAGTTGGTATGACGATACCAACAATGTATGCCTTAAGTTTCACAATCCAGGCTAAAGTTTTAAAGAGCACGTTAAGCATTATTCCCTTTCCCGACATATGATTCATATATATATATATGCATTTAATTATGTGCATTGGTTTTGAATGATTTTTAATGGTTGATCATGGCATTATGTTAGCCTTATCCCTGAGATACATACTAGTATTCACCCCACTAACAGTCTCTGGATGCTGTATCTCCATGCGATGCAGGCACCGGAGGTATTTCTACCTTTCCTACGTAAAGTTAGATCAATCGGTTGGGTTTTTTGAGTTGTGGTGATGTGGTGAGCTTTCATTCCCTATAAGGCTTAGGCATATCACCAGCTTTTATTTTTAGATTGGAGTCAATAGTTACTTTCATTATCATTTTCATTCTCATTTTTATTTGTCAAACCAAGGGGCATTTCCAGACCAAGACTGGTTTTGGCTCTTTGTTTAGAAGGCTTTGTTTGGATTACTGTGGATATTGGGTGATGTTGGTTGGTTATTTGGCCGGTCACCGGTCGTAGATTATAGACATGTCTTGAGTTTCCTTAAGTTTGTTGCATGCTATCTTTTTATGTATTCAAAATTCATTCGACATTGGAGGATGTTGTGTTTGGTTTGGTTAGGTGCAAGGGGTGATCTGCGGTTTACGAGGGACTTGAGATACCCGCCACGGCCATGTCCTGGTTTGGGTCGTGACAGAGATGGTATCAAAACTAGGTTTGGAGTCATTGGGTGTCCAATAAAGTCGTGTCAAGTAGAGTCTCGTTTATAGGTGTGTAGTGAGCCACACTTATACAGGAGAGGCTACGAGGCATTTAGGAATGTTTCCCTTTCTTATTGTTCTATTTTCGTGCTATAGAGTCTAAGGTCTTAAATCTCCCCTAATTCTCGTATGTTCGCTTTTCAGATCATGCCTCCTAGAAGATATGATACTTGTGGAAACCCCTCTGTCCCGTCTGAGGACAATATGGATGGAGTTTGTCCAACTCTAGGAGTTCAGACTCGGTCTAGGGTCATTATTTTTTATTGTCCTGATGGACTCCATTGGTTCCCCCATCCCTCCTCAGGCACCCTAAGCTAGTATATTTAATGTTGAATTTTGCCAGTCGATTGATTTACTTACAAAATTGGTAGCCTCCTAGACTAAGCATATTGCTTTTGTTGCTCCATCATCTGAGGCCACTAGAGTTGGCTAATTTATGAGGTTGAGTCCTCCCATTTTCACTAGTTCTAAAGTTGAGAAAGATCCTTAAAATTTCATTGATGAGATGGAAAAGATCCTCTGTGTGATGCATGCTACTGATGTAGAGGATTTCGAGTTCGCTTCCTATCAGTTAAAGGATGTAGCATACCAATAGGATGAAGAGTGGGAACAGTCTAAGGGTAAGGATGTTGAGTCCGCTTTGTTGGATGACTTTTTAAGTGTTTTTCTTGATTACTTCTTTCCTCAGGAATTGAGGGAACTGAAGGCTGAGGAATTCGTGAATTTGAAACAAGGTAGGATGTCAGTAAATGAGTATACCTTTAAGTTCCATCAGCTGTCATGTTATGCTCTAGAATCGGTGTCTAGCATGAGGGCTAGAATGAGAAAGTTTGCCTCTAAGTTGTTCCGTGAGTTGATCTTGGAGAGAAAGTCTGCCTTTTTTAACAAGGATATGGACATCTCTAGACTTGTGGTGTATATGCAACAAATTGAAGAAGAAAAGAAAAAGCAAGCAGAGATGAGTGCAAGGCAGAGTAAGAAGTTTTGCTATTTGGATCAGGGTAGAAGTCAGCAGTAAAGTGGTAGAGATGGTGGAAAATGGTTTAAGAAGAAGTGGGGCAATTCTAGTTCCTACTCTATGTCTAGTGCTCCTTATCCAAAGTCGTCGGGTGATCATCATTCTCAATATGATAGTGGGTTTAGAGCACCAAGATCCAAGTTGCAGCAGGCAAGTCGGGTTCAGTCAGCTCTATCGTATCCTCCTTATAGATTTTATGGTCAAGTATCGTGGTGTTTGTGAAGAGAGTGGAACAAGTTCTTTAAATATGGTCAGATTGGTCATATGTAGAGGGATTTTCCTTCTAAGGTTGCTTCTAGGGAAAATAAGATTCCTGTTGCTACTTCATCAATTCCCACACCAAAAGGTGATATTTCTGCTTCTGGCCCCGGCACTGATCGAAACCGTCTGTATGCTCTTGCCACTCGCCAGTATTTTGAGGCGTCCCCCTATGTTGTTATTGGTACGCTTAAACTCTTATCTCGTGATGTATATTGTTTCCTTGATCTCAGGTCTACGCTCTTTTATATGACCCCTTTTGTGGCTATCTATTTTGTCTTTGATCCTGAATGTAGTTCGGACCACTTCTTTGTGTCCATCTCGATGGGTGACTTCATTATGGCTAGAAGAGTCTATAGGGGTAGTGTGATGTCGTTCTATAGTAGGGATACCTTGGTGGATCTAATAGAGTTGGACACGTTAGACTTTAATGTAATTTTGACGATAGATAAGTTACATTCGTGCTATGCGTCTCTTAATTGTTAGACCCGAAGGGTTAGTTTTCATTTCCCTAATGAGTCGATGATCTAGTGTTAAGGTAGTTCCCTGGTACCTAAGGAAAGGTTCATCTCATATCATAGAGGTCGAAAATTAATTTCTAATGGGTGCCTCTATCACTTAGTGCATGTTAAGGTTTCTACATTCGAAGGTCCTTCTTTACAGACTATCCCTATGGTCTGTGAATTTCCCGAGTTATTTCCTGATGATCTTCCTGGTATTCCTCCTGATAGGGAAATCGATTTTGGGATTGATCTCCTTTCAGACGCTCATCCTATTTCTATCCCTCATTACAGAAGGGCTTCAGCTGAGTTGAGAGAACTTAAGGAAAAGTTGAAAGATCTTCTTATCAAGGGTTTTATCCACCCTAGTGTATCTCTGTGGGGTTCTCTTGTTCTTTTCATATGTAAGAAGGATGTTTCCTGAAACACCCTGGGTTTTGGCCCTTGAAAATTTCTTGAGCTTTGAGCTCACTGTCCTAGTGACGACTTACCATATGAGTCGCATGGTGTGGGTATGGGTCAGGGGACCCTAGTCATTACGAGACCAGTAAATCATGGTTGGGTTTCTGTTGTGGTTACGACTTGGTGGTACGAGTCGTTAGGCATAGTGATGGGTCGCTAGGACGATCCTTCATCAAATTAAAAACTTAGTGACTTGACTTGGCTCTGAGTACGAGTGGCTCACTAAGAGCCATGAGAGTAGGTTATGATTTGTTGTTAGAAGTCGTATGTTGTCCAGTGTCAATCCCTTTGTATTCTATCTTGGGTATGACTAGACCATACGAGTCATATGGTCTGGTCACAAGTGGGGTCAGAGAGCCGTATGGTAGAGAGTGCATGGATGTCCAACTTATTATCTTGGTAATGACTCAATGGTATGAGTCATATGTTGTGGTCACGAGTCTCGGGGTCGACTCAAAACCACCTACGATAATTTTACACTTTTAAGTTGGAGGCATTCTGGTCATTTCCCCTTTTTAACTCCCTTTGATACCACAACATAAACCACCTTTGGGGACTTTATTAACTTATTATTCCCAATAAAACACTCTTACAAATCTCTCAAACTCTCTTTTCAAGCAAGAGGCTAGGGTTTCTTCAAGACAATCAATTAAGGCTTTTAAAGGTGGTTTCTTTTGGTCTTCCTTGGTGTCTAAGGCATGTTACTCCTCTGTCATTGTTATTTTACAAAGAATGTGTGTTTTAATGTATGGTTTTCATGGTATTATTTGGGTTTTGCAATAAAGGTTGGGGGGTTTTGGATGTTCATGGTTGAATAATGTTTCTCATGGTTTAATTAGGTTTTCTATCATGCTTTTAGTATGATTTTGACATTGTGGAATGCATGTTAATGGTAAATGGACTTCGGGGTATTATGGATCCCCCAAACTACTTGGTTATGGTTTTGAAACTTATGTGCCCTCAACCTGTTTGTTAAAATGCCAACGAGAATGATTTTGTCACATAGTTTGACTACTCTTAATATCTTTGCATTACATAAATGGTAATGGAACCTAAATTGTCTGGTTGATTTTAAATGGGTTGGAAAGGCCTTAATGGCCATGGTCTTGGTTATGGAAACTTTGAAGTCAACTTAGTTCAATGGTTTTGTTATGGCATAAAAGGATAGACTTGCAAGCTCTAATTTTAGTATAAAGATACCAATGGTTAATGCCTAAACAAAAGACTCCTTAGTAAATGGTTGGATTGTGTAATTGATTTTAATATGGGCTTAAGAGGGGTTGTGTTAGCAAATTCGTGGAAGGTGGAGGTCCCAGGGGGACCAATACTTGAAACTCACATTTGCTGATATGAAGGCAGGTCATGGTGACCGTGTGCATGATGTCACACTTATATTTTGGGAGATGTACTAGTCATCTCAGGTTTTTCTTCGGTTCGTGCAGCTAAAATGCATCGGGGGCGTTTCAGCAGGGGAGCTAAACCCATATAGCCCATGGGTGGACATTTAGGATGGCAGAGCTACACAACCCAGGTTAAGATTTTAAATGCATGCTAAACCCGATTCCCTATCTCGGAATAGTATATATCTATATGTGTGATTGCATATGGTTATTTGATTTGGTTTTGAATAATGGCATTAACTTTTCTTTATCCCTAAGTACAAGCTAGCATTCACTTTGCTAACCATCTTCGGACACTGTATCCCCACGTGATGACGAAAAAGACCACACTACCATTCTTCCTGCTCAGTGACTTGGATTCGAGGACAACTTTGAGTCAGATTGAAGTAGTGAGCTTCCATACTCTGAAAGACTCCATTTCATGTTATAGGTTTCTTTTTATTATTTATGTTTCTTGGATTTGGTTTTGGCTATGGTCAGGGGCATGTACCGATCGGATGTTATTTGATTCTGCTTAGAGGCTTTGTCAGAATACTATGGGCATGGGCAGTGTCGATATTGGTGTCAGCCTTAGTTTTGGTATTGGCATTAAGGTTGGCACCGGTTGGGTATTTGGTTATGCTTGTTGAATTATGATTATAGACTTTATTTAATGCCTTTGAATTATTATTATTTTATCATGTTATATGTTCGAAAATTATCCTACATAGGGAGAAGGACAGTTACAGTTGAGCACTGGGGTGGTCTCCGATCCTGGTTAGACTTAAGATGTACGACATGACTAGGCATTGGTTCGGGTCGTTAAGATTGGTATCAAAGCCCTAGGTTCATGGTCAATTGGGAGTCCATAAAGTCGTGTCGAGTAAAGTATTGCTTAAGGGCGTGTAACGCGCCACTCTTATAAGGGAGAGGCTTCAAGGCATTTAGAAATGTTTCTTTTTCTTGGGTTCTATTTTCTAGCTGTAGAGTCTAAGATCCAGAAATCTTCTCTAATTCCAGTTTGTTCGCTTTTCAGATTATGCCTCCCAGATGATCTGACGCTCACGTAAACTATTCTAACCCACTCAAGAATAATGTTGATGGAACTAGGGGTGTGCAAAAACCGAACCGACCGATAAAAATATTATTGGGTTATTGGTATTGGGTTAATGGTTTTTCATTGGTTTTATAAAAAAATTTATTGGGTAAACGATTTGGTTTTGATTTTAGCTTATTGGGTTATCGGTTACACTAAGTTATTGTTTTTCTTCTATTTGTGTTATATATATAAATATTTCTATTACTAATATAAATATATATTTACACACACACTACTTATTCACAATTCAGAGATTCACAAAGTATTAACCTATTCAGGGCAACAAAGGCACAATACAAAGCTCGGGTATTGTCGTATTGGAAAGCTTGAAGCATTTATTAGCTTCCAACAATTAGGATTCAGTTTTTTTCCGAACTAACATTCAGTTCAAGTTTAAAGATTCTTGTAAACTAAAACACATTGCGTATGATTTTGGCAACAACTAAGATTTCGTTTTTTTATTTTAGTTGTTACTATTTTTATTTTATGAGAATTTTCTTATTGGTTAAACCAAAAAACCGAATTGTTAAGCCCCAAAAACTGATAAACTAAAATCGATAAGAAAATATCTTATTGGTTGGTTATTAGTTTTTCATATTTAAAAACCAAAAATCGATAAACCGAATCAATAACACATAAAATCGAACCAAATCGACCGATGAACATCCCTAGATGGGACCCATCCTAATTATGGTATCCAGACCTAATCTAGGGGTCCATTTCATGATTTCCCTTTTGGAGTTCCATCGGTTCTCTCCAGTCTTCTCGAGCTCCTTAGGCTGATGTGATAAATGCTAAGTTTCGTCAGTCTAGTCATATGTTGGTTCAGTTGGTAGCTTCTAAGTCTGAGAATGGTATTTTTGTTACTCCATCTTCTAAGGACACAAAGGTTGGACAGTTTATAAGGTTGAGCCCTCCTATTTTCACTAGTGTTAAGGTAGAGGAGGATCCTAAAGGTTTTGTGGATGAGATGGAAAAGATCTTTCATATGCCACAAATATGGAGAGCATAGAGTTTACTGCCTACCAACTGAAAGATGTAGCGTACCAGTGGTACGAGGAATGGGATCAGTCAAGGGGTGACGATGTTGAACTAGCCCTGTAGGAGGATTTTTCTAATACTTTGATGGACTGTTTCTTTCCTCAGGAGTTGAAGGAGGCGAAGGCGGAAGAGTTTGTTACCCTTAAGTAAGACAAGATGTTAGTCAAGGAGTATACCTTAAAGTTTTACTAGTTGTCTCGATATGCTTCGGAGTTGGTTTCTAGAAAAGGGGTTATAATAAGGAAGTTTGCTTTCGAGTTATCTCGAGACTTGATTTTTGAGGGTAAGGCTGTCTTGTTGAACAAGGACATAGATATTTCTGGGTTGGTTGTGTACATTCAGCAGGTAGAAGAAGAAAAGAAGAAGCAGGTTAAGATAGGGGAGAGGCATAACAAAAATTTAAGATTTTCTGAGCAGGGTGGTGGCCAACAATAGAGTGGCAAAGATAGTTGTAAGTTGCCTAAAAAGAAGTGAGGCAATTCTGGGTCTTACTCGATGGCTAGTGCTCCCTACCCAAAAAATATCTGGTGATAGGCATTTTTAGAGTGGCGACAATTATAGTGCATAGGGTGCCTAATCATAGGCTAGTGGGGCTCAATCAGCTTTATTCTACCCTCCCTACAGATTTTGTGGTCGATTGCATCGGGGCTACTGTGATGAAGGAAGGAACAAGTGTTTCAAATGTGGTCAGCCAGGGCACATGATTAGAAACTATCCTATTGATAAGGTTTCCTCTAGGGCAAAAAAAGTTCATGTTGCCTCTTCTTCAGCTCTGGCACCAAAGGGTACGCCATCTAACTCCGGCACTAAGCGAAACTGACTTTATGCTCTCACTACTCGACAAAAATCTGAGGCATCGCCTGATGTCGTTATTGGTATGTTGAAACTCTTTTCCCATGATGTGTACTATTTACTCGATCCAGGGTCCACTCTTTCATATGTGACCCCATTTGTGGCTGTGTATTTTGGTTTGGGTCCCGAATGTATTTTCGACTCATTTTTGGTTTTTACCTTGGTGGGTGACTCTGTGGTGGCTAGAAGAGTCTATAGGGTTGTGTGATATCTGTGGGTAGTCGAGAGACTCTGGTGGATCTGTTTGAATTAGATATGGTTGATTTTAATGTCATATTAGGGATGGATTGGTTGCACTCATGCTATGTGTCTCTAAATTGTTAGTCCTGTAAGGTTGTCTTTAAATTCCTTAATGAGACAGTTATTAAGTGGGAGGGTAGTTCCCTAGCTCCTAACGGGAAGTCCATATCGTATCTTAGAGCTCAGAGATTAATCTCCAAGGGGTATCTCTATCATTTGGTTCGGGTTAATGATTCTAACTCGGAGGGTCAGTCTTTGTATTCCATCTCAGTGGTGAATGAATTTCCTGAGGTCTTCCCTGATGACCTTCTTGGTGTTTTTCCCGATAGAGAAATTGATTTTGGGATAGATCTTATTTCGAACACTCGTCCTATTTTAATTCCCCCATAGAGATTGGATCCAGCTGAGTTAAAGGAGCTTAAGAAGCTACTAAAGGATCTTTCAGATAAGGGTTTCATCTATACTAGTGTGTCTCAATAGGGTGCACCGGTATTGTCTATGCATAAGAAGGATGGTTCCCTTCGTAAGTGTATTGATCACCGTTAATTGAATAAGGTAACAGAAAAAATAAATACCCTCTTCCAAGTATAAATGATTTGTTTGATCAGCTTCAGGGTGCTAAGTTTTTCTCAAAGATTGATCTTCGATCGAAGTATCATTAGTTAAAAATTAGGGAGGAGGATATTCCTAAGACTGCCTTCTGTACTCGATATGGGTATTTTGAGTTTGTGGTTATGTCCTTTGGGTTGACTAATGCCCCGACGACATTCATGGATTTGATAAAGAGTTTTTCGTAAGTTTTTAGATTTGTTCGTCATTATGTTCATATATGATATTCTTGTGTACTCTAAGAAAGAGGTGGACCAGGCCAATTACCTCCACATTGCATTGCAGACCTTAAAATTTCAGTAGTTGTATGCCAAATTTACGAAATGTGAATTCTGGTTGAACGCTCTCACTTTTCTGGGTCATGTCATTTCTAGTGAAGGGATCATGGTGGATCCACAAAAAGTTGCAGTGGTTAAAAAAATGGCCTAGACCCACGACTCCAATCGATATTCGGAGCTTTTTGGGTTTAGCTGGTTACTACAAGATGTTTGTAGAAAGTTTCTCTTCTATAGATGCCCCATTGACCAAGTTAACTCAGAAGAATGTGAAGTTTTTGTGGTCTGATGTATGTGAGGGTAGTTTTAAGAAGCTCAAGGATAAGCTAACTTTGGCTCCAGTCTTGACCTTGCCCGAAGGCACTGATGGGTTAGTGGTATATTATGATGTGTCACATGTGGGGCTTGGTTGCATCTTAATGCAGCATGGCAGGGTGATAGCTTATGCCTCTAGACAGTTGAAAGTGAATGAGAACAATTATCTGACTCATGACTTAGAGCTATTTGTTGTGGTGTTCGCATTGAAAATCTGGCATCACTATTTGTATGGAGTGCATATGGATATCTTTTTTTATCATAAAAGCCTGCAATATGTGTTTACTCAAAAAGACCTTAACCTCAGGAAAAAAAGATGGCTTGAGTTGCTCAAGGATTATGACATGAATCTTCACTACTATCCAGGTAAAGCTAACGTGGTTATTGATGCTCTTAACAAGTTATCCATGGGGAGTCTTACTTATGTGGATGAGGGAAACCGAGGATTGGTGAAAGATATTCACCGTTTGGCTAACCTTAGAGTTTGCCTCGTAGACTCCGAGGATGGTGGTGTGTTTGTTCAAGAGGTGGCGCAGTCGTCCCAAGGTGTTGAGGTAAAAAAGAAGAAAGTGTTAGACCCTATCTTGATAAGGATCAAGGGTGATGTAGGTGGGCAGAAAGTAATGGATTTTGAGGTTAACAGTGATGGTACCTTACGGTACTAAGGGATATTATGGGTTCCAAATATGGATGGATAGCAAGAGAGGATCTTGGTTGAGGCGCATAAGTCATACTATGCTATCTATCATAGTTCGATGAAAATGTATCATGGCCTTAAGGAGATGTATTGGTAAAACAATATGAAGCAGGATGTGGCTAGTTTTGTGGCCAAATGCATGGTGTGTCAACAAGTGAAAGTTGAGCACATGAGGCCTGGAGGATTGTATCAAGAGATTGAGTTGCCTGTGTGGAAGTGGGAAGTAATCAATATGGATTTCGTTATCGATTTTCCTTGGTATCAGAATCAGTTTGATTCAATTTGGGTCATCGTGGATAGGATGACTAAGTCTGCTCAACTTTTGCCAGTAAGGACAAATTTTTCGGCAGAGAATTATGTGAGGTTGTACCTTCAAGAGATAATGAAGTTGCATGGAGTGCCTATTTCTACTTTCTCAAATCGTGGTACGCAGTTTTCATTACACTTTTGGTGATTATTTCATGATGGTTTGGGACCAAGGTAAGTCTTAGTACAGCTTTCCACCCGTAGTCGGATGGGCAAGCGGAAAGGACTATTTAGACATTAGAGGATACTCTTCGAGCTTGTGTGATTGATTATGGTGGTAGTTGGGTCAAGCATTTGCCTTTTATAGAGTTTTTGTATAATAATAGCTACCACTCTAGCATTGGGATGGCTCCGTTTGAGGCCTTCTATGGTAGGAGGTGTCGGTCTCCTATTGGGTGGTTTGAGGTTGGTGAGGTAGAGATGTTTGGCTCGAATTTGGTTCACCAAGCCATGGAGAAGGTGAAGGTGATTTAGGATAGTCTTAAGGCTATCCAAAGTCACCATAAGTCTAATACAGATATTAGGAGTAGAAAGTTAGAGTTCGAGGTTGGGGATAGGATGTTCCTAAAAATGTCTCCCATGAAGGGGGTGAGGCGGTTTGGGAAGAAGAGGAAGCTCAATCCCCGATATATTAGTTCGTACTTGGTTTTGAGAAGGGTTGGTAATGTTGAGTATGAGTCTGAGTTTCCTTCTAGTTTGAACTCTATTAACTCGGTATTCGTTATATCTATGTTGAGGAAGTGTGTGGGTGATTCGTCGCAAATTGTGCCTTTCTAGGATATTGGTATTTTGAATTCCTTGTCTTATGAGAAGATCCCAGTTGAAACCTTGGATCAAAAGGTTCATCAATTGTGGACCAAGGACGTAGCCTTGGTAAAGGTTCTACGGAGGAACCACAAGGTGGAAGAGGCTACATGGGAAGCTGGAGAGGATATAAAATCCAAGTACCCGTTCTTATTCCCCGTTCCAAAAATTCATGCTTGAGGTATGTGTTATTCTTAACATATTTGTTTTCTAACTTAGTTAAAGGTCAGAGTAAAGGCATTTGGGGTTTGATCTTGCTAATCAATGTCTTGTCCCATCATTCGGGGATGAATGATCCAAGTGGGGGAGAATTGAAATACCTTGGGTTTTGGCCCTTATAAATTTCTTAAGCTTGGAGCTCACTGTCCTAGTGACGACTCGCCATACAAGTTGTATGGTATGTGTACGGGTCAGGGGACCCTTGTCGTTAGGAGACCAGTGAATGGTGGTTGGGTTTCTGTTATGGTTACGACTAGGTGGTATGGGTCATTAGCGGTGGTGATGGGTCGCTAGGACGATCCTTCATCAAATCAGAGACTTAGTGACTTGACTTGGCTCTAAGTAAGAGTAGCTCACTAAAAGTCGTGAGGATAGGTTATGAGTCATTGTGTGAAGTCATATATTGTCCAATGTCAATCCATTTGGATTCTATCTTAGGTATTACTGGATCATACGAGTCGTATGGTTTGGTCACGAGTTGGGGTCAGGGAGTCGTATAGTGGACAGAGCATGGATGTCCAACTCACTGTCTTGGTGACGACTCAATGGTATGAGTTGTATGTTGTGTTCACGAGTCACGGGGTCAACTCGTAACCACCTACGATAATTTTACAATTTTAGATAAGGGTTTCATTCATCTTAGTGTGTCTCCATGGGGTACACCGGTGTTGTTTGAGCATAAGAAAGTTGGTTCCATTCGTATGTGTATTAATTATCGGCAATTAAATAAGGTAACGGTAAAGAATAAATACCCTCTTCCAAGGATATATGATTTGTTTGATTAGCTTCAGGGTGCTAAATTTTTCTCCAAGATTTATGTTCGGCGGTGTATCATTAGTTAAAGATTAGGAAGATGGATATTCCTAAGACTGCTTCCGTACTCGGTATGGGCATTTTAAGTTTCTGGTTATGTTCTTTGGATTAAATAATGCCTCGACGGCATTCATAGATTTGATGAATAGATTCTTTCATTAGTTTCTGGATTTGTTAATCTTGTGTTTATAGAAGATATTCTGGTGAACTCTGAGAGTGAGGTGGATCATGCCGATCATCTCTACATTGTGTTACAGACTCTAAAAGATCAAAAGTTGTATGCCAAATTTTCAAAATGGGAATTTTGGTTGAATGATGCCATTTCTAGTGAAGGGATCATGGTGGATCCGCAGAAAGTTGCAGTGGTTAAGAAGTGGCCTAGACCCATGACTCCAATTGATATCCAGAGCTTCTTGGGTTTAGCTGGTTACTACAGGATGTTTGTGGAAAGTTTCTCTTCTATAGCTGCCCCATTGACTAAGTTAACTCAGAAGAATGTGAAGTTCTTAAGGTCTGATGCGTGTGGAGGTATTTTTGAGAAACTGAAGGATAAGCTAACTTTGGCTCCAATCTTGACCTTGCTCAAAGACACTGATGGGTCTGTGGTATATTGTGATGCATCACGTGTGGGGCTTGGTTGTGTCTTCATGCAGCATGGCAGGGTGATAGTTTATGCCTCTAGACAGTTGAAGGTGCATGAGAAGAATTATTCGACTCGTGACTTGGAGTTATTGGTTGTAGTGTTCGCGTCAAAAATCTAGCGTCACTAATGTATGGAGTGCATGTGGGTATCTTTTTCGATCATAAAAGCCTGTAATATGTGATTACTCAAAAAGAGCACAACATCAAGTAAAGGAGATGGTTTGAGCTGCTCAAGAATTATGTCATGAGTCTTCACTACCATCCAAGTAAAGCTAACGTAGTTGCTGATGCTCTTAGGGGTTTATCTATGGGGTGTCTTTCTCATGTGGATGAGGGAGAGCGAGAATTAGTGAAAGATATTCACCGTTTGGCTAACCTTGGAGTTCGCCTCTTGAACTCCAAAGATGGTGGTGTATATGTTTCGGAGGTGGCGCAGTCGTCCCTGGGTGTTGAGGTGAAGGAGAAATAAGTGTTAGATCCTATCTTGATGAGGATCAAGGGTGATGTAGGTGGGAAGAAAGTAATGGCTTTTGAGGTTAGTGGTAATAGTACCTTACGGTACCAAGGGATATTTTGCTTTCCATATGTGGATTGATTGCGAGAGAGGATCTTGGTTGAGGCTCATGATTCGTGCTATGCTAACCATCCTAGCTTGATGAAAATGTATCATGACCTTAAGGAGATGTATTGGTGGAACAATATGAAGCGGGATATGGCTAGTTTTGTGGCCAAGTGCATGGTGTGCCAACAAGTGAACGTTAAGCACATAAGGCCCGGAGGATTGTATCAAGAGATTAAGTTGCCTATGTGGAAGTGGGAAGTGATAAATATGAATTTTCTTACCAGTCTTCCTCGATCTCAAAATCAGTTTGATTCGGTTTGGGTCATCATGGATAGAATGACTAAGTCTTCTCAATTTTTTCCAGTAAGGACAAAATTTTCAGCAGAGGATTATGCGAGGTTGTACCTCCACAAGATAGTGAAATTGCATGGGATGCCTATTTCTATGATCCTGGATCATGGTATGCATTTTTCATTACATTTTTTATGGTAGTTTCATAAAGGTTTGGGACCAAGATGAGTCTTAGTACGACTTTCCAACCACAGTCGGATGGGCAAGCAGAAAGGACTATTCAAACATTAGAATATATACTTTGAGCTTGAGTGATTGATTATGGTGGTAGTTGGGTTGAGCATTTTCCTCTTATAGAGTTTGTGTATAATAATAGCTACCTCTCTAGCATTGGGATGGCTCTGTTTGAGGTCTTGTATAGTAGGAGGTGTAGGTCTCCTATTGGGTGGTTTAAGATTGGTGAGGCAAAGATGTTTGGCCCGGATTTGGTTCACCAAGTCATGGAGAAGGTGAAAGTAATTCAGGAAAGACTAACGGCTTCCTAAAGTTGCCATAAGTCCTATGTGGATGTGAGGCATAGAAAGTTAGAGTTTGAGGTTGGGTATAGGGTGTTCCTGAAGGTATCTCCCATAAAGGGGGTAATTTGGTTTGGGAAGAAGGGAAAGCTTAGTCCCCAATATGTTGGTCCGTACTTGGTTTTGTGAAGGGTTGGTAATAATGCATATGAGTTGGAGTTGCCTTCTAGTTTGAGCTCCATTAACCTGATGTTTCATGTGTCTATATTGAGAAAGTATGTGGGTGATTCGCCGTGAATTGTGCCTATTAAGGATATTTTCAGATTCCTTGTCTTATGAGGAGATCCCAGTTGAAATCTTGTATCGATAGGTTTGTCGGTTGCGGACCAAGGACGTAGCCTTGGTAAAGGTTCTATGGAGGAACCACAAGGTGAAAAAGGCTACATGGGAAGCTGAAAAGGACATGAAATCCAAGTACCCACTCCTATACCCCATTCCGTAAATTCGTGCTTGAGGTATGTGTTATTCTTAACATCTTTGTTTTCTAACTTGGTTAAAGGTCAGAATAGAGGCATTTGGGGTTTGATCGTGCCAGTCAATGCCTTGTCCCATAATCCGTGAACGAATTATCCAAGTGTGGGAGAATTGAAACACCCTGAGTTTTGGTCCTTGGAAATTTCCTGAGTTTTGAGCCCATTGTCCTAGTGAGGACTTACTATGCGAGTCAAATGGCATTGGTACGGGTCAGGGGACCCGAGTCGTTAGGAGACCGGTGAATGGTGGTTGGGTTTCTGTTGTGGTTATGGCTTGGTGGTATGGGTCATTAGGGGTGGTAATGGGTCATTAGGACGATCCTTCATCAAATCAGAAACTTAGTGACTTGACTTGGCTCTGAGTACGAGTGGCTCACTAACAGCCGTGAGGATAAGTTACGAGTCATTGTGAGAAGTTCTATATTGTCCAGTGTCAATTCCTTTGGATTTTGTCTTGGGTACGACTGGACCATACGAGTTGATTGGTCTGGCCACGAGTGGGGGTCGGGGAGTCGCATGGTGGACAGTGCATGGATGTCCAATTCACTTTCCAAGTGACAATTCAATGGTAAGAGTCGTATGTTGTGGTCACGAGTCATGGGGTCGAATCGTAACCACCTATGGTAATTTTTCAATTTTAAGTTGGGGCATACTGTACATTTCCCCTTTTAACTCCCTTTGATACCACGACATAAAACATCTATGGGGACTTCATTAACCTATTATTCCCAATCAAATACTCTTAAAAATCTCACAAACTCTATGTTCAAGCAAGAGGCTAGGGTTTCTTCAAGATAATCAATTAAGGCTTTCAAGGGTGGTTTCTCTTCGTCTTCCTTGGTGTCTAAGGCATGCTACTCCTCCCTCATTGTTATTTTACAAAGAGCATATGTTTTAATGTATGATTTTCAGGGTATTATTATGGTTTTGCAATAAAGGTTGGGGGTTTTGGATGTTTATGGTTGAATAATATTTCTCATGGTGTAATTAGGTTTTATTTGATGCTTTTAGTATGATTTCGACATTGTGGAATGCATGTTAATGGTAAATGGAATTTGGGGTAATATGGATCCCCCAAATTACTTGGTTATGGTTTTGAAACTTATGTGCCCTCAACCTGTTTGTAAAGATGCCAATGAGAATGATTTTGTCACATAGTTTGACTACTCTTGATATCTTTGCATTGCATAAAGGGTAATGGAACCTGAATTGGTCTGGATGATTTTAAATTGGTTGAAAAGGCCTTGGTGGCCATGGTTTTTGTTTAATTGGAAACTTTGGAGTCAACTTGGTTTAATGGTTTTGATATGGCATAAAAGGATAGACTTGCAAGCTCTAATTTTGGTATGACGATAGCAACGGTTAATGCCAAAACAAAATACTCCCTGGTAAATGGTTGGAAAGTGTAATTGGTTTTAATATGGGCTTAAAGGGGGTTGTGTTAGAAAAGTTGTGGAAAGTAGAGGTCCCAGGGGGACCAATATTGGAAAAACTCATTTGCTAATGTGAGGGTTGGTCATGGTGACTGTGTGCATGATGTCACACTTATATTTTGGGAGATATACTAGTCATCTCAGGTTTTTCTCTGATTTGTGCGGCTAATACGCACCGGGGTCCTTTTAGCAGGGAGAGCTGAACCCATATAGCCCTTGAGTTGACATTTAGGATGGTAGCGCTATACAGCCCAGGTTAAGGTTTTAAATTCATCCTAAACCCGATTCCTTATCTCGGCATAGTATATATGTATATGTGTGATTGCATATGGTTATTTGATTTGGTCTTGAATAATGGCATTATTTTATCTTTATCCCTGAGTATATGTTAGCGTTCACTCTTTTAATCGTCTTCAGGTGTTGTATCCCCACACGATGTAGGAACCGACCATACTACTATTCCTCCTATCAGTGACTTGGATTTGGGGACACCTTTGAGTGAGATTAAAGTGGTGAGCTTCTATACTCCGGAAAACTCCATTCCATGCTATGGACTTCTTTTCATTATTTTTCTTTCTCAGGTTTTGGTTTAAGATATAGTAGGGGCATGTCCCGACTAGATGTTATTTGATTCTGGTTAGAGGATTTGTCGGACTACTATGGGCATGGACGGTATCGGTATTGGTGTTAGCCTTGGTATTGGTACTGGCATTAGGGTTTTATCTTGTTATATATTCCAAATTCATCCGACATAGGGTGCCGGGCAGTTACAGTTGGGTAATGGGGGTAGTCTATGGTCCTGGTTGGACTTGAGATGCCTGACACGACTAGGCCTTGTTGATTACCGTCAATTGAATAAGGTGACTGTGAAATTAACTATCCACTTCCGAGGATTGATGATTTGTTCGATCAACTTCAGGGTGCTTAGTTCTTTTCTAAGATTGATCTTCGGTCGGGTTACCATCAATTGAAGATAAGGGAAGCGGATATCCCTAAGACTTTTTTTCAAACCTGATATGGTCATTTTGAGTTTTTGGTGATGTCCTTCGGTTTAACCAATGCCCCGACATCATTTATAGACCTTATGAATTGGGTTTTTCATCAGTTTTTGGATATGTTTGTCGTTGTCTATATCGATGATATTTTGGTATATTCTAAGAGCGAGGCGAATCATGTCAATCACCTTCGTCTTGTGTTATAGACCCTAAAGGATCAACATTTGTATGCAAAGTTCTCTATGTGAGATTTCTGGTTGAATATTGTGACTTATCTGGGATATGTTGTTTTTAGTAAGGAGATCATATTGAATACACAGAAGACTGCAGTAGTTAAAAAATGACTTAGGCCCACGACTCCATCTAATATTCAGAGCTTCATGGGTTTAGCCAGTTATTATAGAAGGTTTTAGGAGAGTTTCTCTTTTGTTGAGGCCCTATTGAATAAGTTGACTCAGAAGAAGGTAAAATTTTTACGGTCTGATGCTTGTGAGGGTATTATCAAGAAGCTGAAGGATAAATTGACTTCGGATCTGGTCTGGACTCTGCCTGAGGGCACTGAGGGTTTTGTTGTCTATTGTGATGTGTCTTGGGTAGGGTTGGGTTGTGTATTGATGCAGCATGGCAAGGAGGTTGCATATGCTTTTAGACAGTTGAAAGTTCATGAGAAGAATTATCCAACCCATGATCTAGAATTGTTAGTGGTGTTTACATTAAATATCTGGCGGCATTATTTATATAGGTTCTATGTTGATATATATTCTAATCATAAGAGCCTGCAATACGTGTTCACTCAGAAAGAGCTAAATCTCAAGCAAACAAGATGGGTTAAGTTGCTAAAGGACTATGACATGAGCCTCCCCTATCATCCAGGTAAAGCTAATATGGTTGTTGATGCTCTTAGCAGGTTGTCCATAGGAATCTTATCTCATGTAGACTAAGAAAAGCGAGATTTGGTGAAGAACATTCACGTTTAGCTAATCTTAGAGTTAGTCTCTTAGATTTCAAAGGATAGTGGTGTGATTGTTCAAGATATGGAGAAGTTATCTCTTGGTGCTGAGGTGAAGGAGAAATAGATGTTAGATCCTATTTTGATGCAAATCAAGAATGGCGTGGATAGGCAGAAGGTGATGATTTTTGAAATTGATGGTGATGGTATCTTGATATACCAAGGCAGATTATGTGTTCCCGATGTTGATGGGTTATGAAGAAGAATTTTAGCCAAAGCTCATGAGTCACTTTATACTATTTATCCTGGTTCGACGAAGACGTATCATGACCTTAAGTAGATCTATTGGTGGAATAACATGAAGCGGGATGTGTCTAATTTTGTGGCTAAGTGCATAGTGTATCAGCAAGTGAAGGTAGAGCACTTGAGGCCTGGTGGACTAACTTAAGAGATTGAATTGTCGATATGGAAATAGTAGATAATTAATATGGATTTTGTTATGGGTCTTCCGCAAACTCGCTAGAAGTTTGATTTGATTTGGGTCATTGTGGATAGGATGACTAAGTCTACTCACTCCTTGCCAGTGGGGACTAATTACTCTTTTGAGGATTACGCCAAGTTGTTTATTGAGGAGATGGTGAAGTTGCACGATACTCCAGTCTCTATCATATCTGATTGGGGTACCCAATTCTCATCTCAATTTTGAAAGTTGTTCCAGCAAGTCATGGGGACTAAATTGATCTTTAGTACCGTTATCCACCCGCAGATGGATGGGCAAGCGGAAAGGACAATACAGGCCTTGGAAGATATGTTTCAGGCTTGTGTTTTTTATTTTGGTGATAGTTGGGTTGACCACTTCTCTCATAGAATTTGTCCATAACAACAGTTATCACCCTAGCATTGGTATGGTTCCGTTTAAGGCCTAATATGGTAGGAGGTGTAGGTCTCTTATTGAGTGGTTTAAGGTTGATAAGAATAAGTTGTTTGGCCTTAATTTGGTTCACCAAGCTATGGAGAAGGTAAAGGTGATTCGGGATAGACTTAAGGCCGCCTAAATTCGCCAAAAGTTTTACGCGGATGTGAGGGGAAGGGAGTTGGAGTTCAGTGTTGGTGATTGGGTGTTCTTAAAGGTGTCTCCCATGAAGGGAGTGGTGCGGTTTAGCAAGAAAAGGAAGCTCAGTCCCCGTTATGTTAGACTTTACTTGGTTTTGAAGAGGGTTGGTAATGTTGAGGAAGCTACTTCGAAAACCAAAGAGAACGTGAAGTCCAAGTATCCGTTCTTGTTCTTCGTTTCGGATAATCGTGCTTGAGGTATGCATATTCCTCAACATCTTTCTTTTATGTCAGTGTTAAAGGTAAGTGTGATTTTGTATGAAGTCAAATCGTGCTAATAAAGGCCTTGTCCTATCATTCGAGGATGAATGATCCTAAGGGTGGAGTATGTAACGCCCCAGGTTTTTGGTCCTTGAAATTTAATCCTCACTATCCTGACTACGACTCCCTTGACGAGTCGTAGAAGGTCTTGACAGGTCGTAGGGACTCGATTGCAACTTAATCAGAACAAGTGGCTTAGTATTCAGCTCTGAGTACGAGTGGCTCTCAACTAGTCGTCAAGACTTCTTATGAGTCGTAAGGACCAATTCGTAAGGTGTCCAGAAAGTTTGGCCTAAGACAGTGTCTTAATTACGACTTGAGGCCACGAGTTATAGAGACTCATGACGTGTTGTTATGTCCCAATCGTAGGGTGTCCAGTGTGTCATCCCAAAATTATTGTTGTCTTGAGTACAAGAAGTGGTTACGAGTCGGTGGTATCAATTGTAGCCAGACCAAGATGGGGCCTTGGTGGTTTTGTCTTGACTACGACTCCTTGTGATGAGTCGTAATGTATCCTTACGAGTGGTATAGTGTCCCATAGTCACTGACGACTAAATTTTAGTTTTTTAAATTAAGAGCACTTTAGACAATTCTCCCCTTACTTAATTAAAACCCCACGTACATAAAGCACTTAAGGGGCATTATATTTCATCCTTAACGTACTCAAATACTTCAAAGGCTCTCTCAAATTATCTCAAGTAGACATACTTGAGGTTTTCAAGAAGTAAGTCATCCAAGTGCTCCAAGGTTGAATTCCTTATGTGAAACTTGGTATTTCAAGCATGTTACTCTTCCCTCATTGTTAATTTGTAAAAAGCATATGTTTTAAAGTATTGTTCATGAGATATTTATGCTGGTTTGAAATCAAGGGTTGAGGGTTTGGAATTCTTGCTGTTGAACAATATTTTCCCATAATTTACATATGATTATTCATGCTTTAATTAATGTTTTGAACGTGTGGGTGCATGGGTATGATGAATGAACTAGAGAATTGTGATTTCACCAAACTTGTGAATTTTGAAGTGATTATGACCCCAACCCCATATTGTGAAATTGGTTTTAGTTATGAGAAATGTGGGAATTTAAATTATCCTTGAACTATTGCATTATGACTTTGAATTAAACCTTATGGGGTTTTGTAATTACCTAAGCTAATGTATAATTGAATCAAAGGGGTTGTGAATTCCCCCAAGTGATGATAATTGATTTGGCAAGTTTATGTTACCTTACAAGTGCAGTTGGTGTGACGATACCAACAATGTATATCTTAATGTACAATGTGGTTCAATGAATGGAAATGTGTGATACTTGTTTTAATTGGGTTTTAATGAGGGTTGTATAGCTGGGTCGTGAAAGTGGAGGACCCGAGGGACAACAACTGAAAGCCGCGGTTGCACACTCGGGGGTCTAAATGACCGGGAGGCTTGAGTCCCCCTTATTATTATTATCATATGATTGGGTGGTTCGAGTTCCCCACATCTTATTACATGATTTGGTGTTCGTGTCACCTTGACATGATGGGAGGTTCGAATCCCCCATAGTGCATATTTATACCCTCTAGTTCTTGCGGCAACATGCACTGGGGCCCTACCAGATGGGAAGAGTTGGGCCCATATAGCTCGTGGGTTCTTTCGTATATTATGACGATTGAGCTACACAATCCAGGCTAAAGTTTTAAGGAGCATATTAAGCCTTGTTCCCTTTCCCAGCATGTGATATATATATGCATTTGTTTTTGTGCATTGGTTTTGAATGATTTTGAACGGTTGATCATGGCATTATGTTATCCTTATCCTTGAGTAGCATGCTAGTGTTCACCACACTAACCATCTCCGAACGCTGTATCCCCAGGCGATGCAGGCACCAGAGTTATTTCTACCTTTCCTGGGCAGAGTTAGGTCGGTCGGCTCAGGTTGTTGAGTTGTGGTGAAATGGTGAGCTTCTATCCCCCGGAAGGCTTAGGCATTTCACCAACTTTCATTCTTAGATTTGAGTTGATAGTTACTTTCATTATCATTAATATCATCATTTTTATTCTAATTATCATTTGCCAGAGCTGGGGGTATGTCCCGACCAAGACTGGTTTTGGTTCTTTGTTTAGAAGTCTTTGTTGGATTACTGTGGATATTAGGTGATGTTGGTTGGTTGTTTGTCCAGTCACCGGCCGTCGATATAGACATGTTTTTTGAGTTTCCTTAAGCTCGTTGCATGTTATCTTGTTATATGATCAAAATTCATCCGACATTGGGGGATGTTATGTTTAGTTTGTTTAGGTGCAGGGGTGATCTCCGGTCCATGTGGGACTTGAGATACCCGTCACGGTCAGGTCCTGATTCGGGTCGTGACAACAAACCGGAGCTGATGTGGCCTGAATATTGAACTGAGACTATGGGAACTAACATTTAATCGACATGCCATAATCTGTGTTAATCGGGGTCCAACATGTAACCCTAGTTGGAAGGGTGTCAATACCTTTCCCCGAGTACTGAAACTGGCTATATGGATCCACTAATCTAATGTCCCAAAGGACCAGGGTATTAAGCCAAAACTGACGGGTAACCCATGAGAAAAAGTCAATCCTAAATTGACGGGTTACCCTTCACAACCTATGCTAGCTAAGTAGTTATGAAATTAGGGAATAATACTAACAACTTTGCCTAAAGTAACGGGGGAGCCCCCATTAGTACTAATACCCATGATATCTGTCACTTTCTGCACGCCATCTAGAAACTCTTGTGGATATTCTTCATACTCGGATCCAGAAAATAATGGAGGATTCATCTGAGTGAAGTCTCGAATCCTAGTTGTTGTCGTGCTCACTACTTAATTGGCTAAGGAAACAACCTGCTAGTTATTCTGAGCAGAAATAGTCTGGGCTAAAGTGGTGAAAGCAGTCCTGAATTCAGCATAGGAAACATGTTCGTTCAGAAGGTCTTCCTGAATAGGTGGTGGTGCAAGATGATCCCCGTTCCTTCTTCCGTTAGTTCTTCTGGGAGGCATTTTCTGCAAATGGATGAAGAATAAGTTAGAAAAAAGAATTCAATAGAGCTTATGATTTTTCGCACGACATGAATACTGAAAGAAGGGAAATTTTTCTAAAATGTCTCATAGACTCTCGCCCATAAGTGTGGAGCACTTCACACCCATGCATAAGACTTTACTCAACGCAGCCTTTAGGCACCCTAGTAATACCAAGTTTGTCACGATCCGAGACTTTCCCTAGTCGTAACACAATGCTTAAGGCCACAAATGACCCCAAGCTAACCCATGATTTGGTACCTATTGTGAGTACTGATAAAGTAATAGTAAAACATCATATACGAAAGCTAAACTGATGAGAAATTCTATTAAGATATAATACTGAAATAATACCCAACGTGTCTGAACTGCTAATACAAATAAAAATAAGTCTGACTATCTGAAAGCCTCTAAAACATGAAAAGTTGATATGACAAACCCCCAACTAACTACGACTGACTGAAATAAAGGAAGTACTAAGAATAATTGCAAATAACTTGTCCTCGATAGATGAGGACTCATCACAACTGCTACTGAGTGGCACTAAACTTGCTACGAGCAATTGGGGAACTGAGCGTCTAAACATTTATTGTGAAATCAATATAGCACAAAAGAGAATATATGGTCAGTACTTGGAATGTACTGGTATATGATATAGAACTAACTGGATTACAAATAATAACTGAACATGAATGCATGAACATGTAAAACAAATACACGACCAAGTAAAGCATGTACTGTAATAATTTATGAAACTGAATAACTGATAAATTGAACACTTGGTCATGTAAACCTGAGCTGATGTGGCCTGAATACGGAATAGAGTATGTGGGAGCTAACATTTAATCGATATTCCCTAATCTGAGCTAATTGGGGTCCAACCTTTAACCCCAATTGAAATGGTGTCAATACCTCGCCACGGGTACTAAAACTGGTTGTGTGTATCCACTAATCTGATGTCTTGAAGGACCATGGTATCAAGCCTAAACTGACGGGTGACCCCTAAGAGGAAGTCAAGTCTAAAATGATAGGCGACCACTCATAACCTACGTTGGCTACGTAGTTCTGGAACTTAGGGACTGCTACTAATGACTACCAAAACCAATGGGGGAGCTGTCATCCTGAGTTTGCTTGGTGCGAAGTATTACTCCCAACTGAATGACACTGGTATCCTTATTCATTGAACATGATATGGTACTAATAAGAAGTTTAGCATAGTTCAAACTAACAAATGCTCAACATGATGATAGTCTAAATATAATCATAAAATATAATCTAGTACTGATGAGTGCTCATTTTAATGAAATTCTGAAATTTAATGATACAAGCCAAATCTGAATGACTTGTAACCTGATAACACTGATAGACAAGATTTTCCTAGGTATTGGGTGTTCATAACCCACCAGTACTAAATAATACATTAAGTACAATAACATCAGCATAATATTGTAAGGATATTCATGATTCATAGACCCAAAACGTAGTATAGCTCACTAAACTGATGAAATCCATGATTATGAGTATGGGAAGATGTTAAACTTATGAGGACAACATGCTCACATGGTTAAATTCATAAATTGATAATCAACATGGTGTCAACTGAACATGATATGGGTGACTGAGTTTATAAAGCATGTAAGAACATAACTCACACGGGGAAACACATTGTCATGTTATGTATTCAAAACTATTAAGAAAAAGTTAAATGAATTCATACTTGACATTGAAATTTCATCTGAAGAGGAAAAGGGCTTATACTTGAAAATTAGGGGATTTTGGGGCTCAATAGGTGGAAGAAACTCATTAATGAATATCCCACATCCCTGAATTCCTTATCTTCTTGAGGGAAAACATGAAATTGAGGCCTTGGAAGGGTGGATTCTTGGAAAAAGCTTTTGATTTTTTTGTTATTGAGAATGGAAGGAGGTTGAACGTGGTTAACTGATTATGAATGAGGTAAATAATGCCCCTCTTGGGTTTTAACTCGTGATTTGGGTGTGTTGGGGAGAGGAAAAAAAAAACAAAATTCCCCTCACCCTCCAATGAATATTGCAAGATTTACACTGCAGCGTGGCATGGTAGCTATTGTGAGGCTAGCCTCCGTGGCACATTGCGTATTGCGGAAACTATCCTCCATGATACGTTGTGTATTGCAGAGACTATCCTCTGTGACATGCTGAAATAGTAGAGGGTTACTGCCTCCATAGTCCAAAAACACCCCGAACCTCTTCCAAAAATTCTGGAACTCTCCTGATGACCCTTTTAACATCCCTAATCATATTCCAACTTATAAATCAATGTTTCAAACACGAAAAGGCCAAATATAAAATGTTTGAAATCTTAGGGTGTTAAAGTGTCCATATCGCTTGCACTTAGTGTGAAATAATAGCTTTGGGACCTATAAACATGGGATGAATAGTTGGAAACTTGTCTAGAATCTTGTGGGGTATTACAATATCTCTCCATTGGGATCATTCATCCCCGAATGAAATTGTCTGAGCTGACACTAGAAAGACTGAAATCACGTACTGACTACTTATGAGCTGATTCATGACTAAATAACTGAATCTGAATGATACATAGACTGAACTAAATTCATGAATACATACTATTACATGAGGATGGTTATATAGTTGAGATAGAAAATGAGAGAATCACTTAAGGAAAACCATTACCTTAAGCTGAATCTGAATTCATAGAGAAAAGGAGTGGGTACTTGGCTCGCATATCTGTTACTGTTTTCTAAGTAGCTCCCTCAACAGACTGACTTTTCCATAGGACTTTAACCAAGGCGACTTTTTTATTCCTCAACCTATGGATCTGACGGTCAAGGATTTTAACTGGGACTTCTGCATACAAAAGGCTATCTTTCACGCCCAAACTCTTTAAAGGAACGGCAAAAGTTGGGTCACCAATGCATTTTTTAGTAAAGAGACATGAAACACCAGATGCACTGATGCCAATTTTACAGGCAATTCCAATTCATCATCTACATTCCCAAAATGGCTCAAAATCATATATGGGCCAACATAAGGGGGACTGAGCTTCCCATTCTTACCAAACCTATTCACCCCTTTCATAGGTGAAATTTTCAAATAAACCAAGTCACCAACAACAAACATAAGATCTTTTCTCCTCACATCAGCATAAAATTTATGTCGACTCTGAGCGTTGTCTTCAGCCTTTCTCGAATCAACTGAACTTTCTCCATCACCTCGTACACTGAATCTGGCCCTATAAAAGTAGCCTCACCTACTTCAAACCAACCAATAGGTGATCTACACCTCCTTCCATAAAGATCTTCAAATGAAGCCATCTGAATACTGGAGTGATAACTGTTGTTGTAGGCAAACTCAATCAAAGGTAAATGGTCATCCCAACTACCTTTGAAGTTGATAGAACAAGATCTCAAATCACCTACAATCAAAACACATAACCTACCCTAACAACGAAGCACACCATCTCTTCCTTGGGAGAAAAGATCAACCTCCTGATCTCAAATGCCTTCTTCAATTTGAAAAAAATTGGATCCTTGTCTTGCTTTTCTTTCACTTCGGCCACCAATAAAGATTCTAAACCATTCTAAACCCATATACTACCTTTAGCTGAATCAACCAACCAAATACCTAATCTAGAAAATCAATGAACCTCGCAAACTAACTCCTTCAAAGCCTCCTCAACATGCGTAACACTTTCCATAGACAATCTACTAAGGGCATCGGTCACTATATTGGCCTTACTCGAGTGATACAACATACTCATATCGTAGTCTTTCAATAATTCAAACCACCTTCTCTGTTGAAGACTTAGATCCTTCTGAGTGAACACATATTGTAAACTCTTTTGATCCATAAACAAATCAACATGAACTCCATAAAAGTAACGCCTCCAAATCTTTAAAGCAAAGACAATTGTTGTCAACTCAAGATTATGGGTCGGGTAATTCTTCTCATGGAGTTAAAGTTGTCTAGAGGCATAGGCTGTGACCTTACCTCGCTACATCAATACACAACCAAGGCCAACTCTAGTAGCATCACAATAAACTACAAACCATCTTAACCCTCTAGTAAAGTCAATACTGAAGCATAAGTGAGCCGAGTCTTCAACTACAGAAAACTTTTCTCACAGAAACTTGAATTTCTTCTGAGTCAGTCAAGACTGGGGAGAAGCAATAGAAGAAAATCCTTCAACAAACCATCTGTAGTAATCGGCTAAACCCAAGAAACTCCTGATATCTGATGGAGAGATGGGCCTAGGCCAGTTTCTTACTGCTTCAATCTTTTAAGGATTAACTGGAATGCCATCACCAAAAATAATGTGACTAAGTAAAGCTACTGATCTCAACCAAAATTTACATTTATTAAACTTAGTGAATCACTGGTGATCCTTAAGGGTCTGCAATATAATCCTCAAATGGTCTACATGATCGCTCTCACTACGGGAATAGAAAAGAATGTCATCTATGAAGACTATGATGAACATGTCCAATTACTACTTGAACACCTTGTTCATCAAGTCCATAAAAGTTTCAGGAGCATTCATTAAACAAAAAGACAACTAGAAATTTGAAGTGACCATACCGAGTTCTGAAGGCTATCTTTGGGATGTCACATTCTCTAAATCTAAGCTGGTGATAGCCGGATCTGAGGTCTATCTTAGAGAAATAGCTTGCTCCCTAAAGTTGGTCGAACAAGTCATTAATTCTAGCGAGAGGATACTTATTCTTGATTGAGAATTTGTTCAACAGACGGCAGTCGATGCACATTTGAAGAGAACTATCTTTCTTGCGCACGAAGAGAACTGAGCACCCCACGGAGAAATACTAGGCCTGATGAAACCCTTATCTAAGAGATATTTTAACTATTTCTTTAGTTTATTAAGCTCAGCTGAAGCCATTCTATAAGTTGGAATTGAGATAGGCTGGATATCTGGAAGGAGATCTATTCTGAAGTCAATTTCCTATTGGGAGAAACTTCGGAAAGACTATTCAGGAAACACTTCTGGAAACTCATTTACTACTAAAACTGATTCAAGATTTGAAGTTTCAGAATTTGAGACCTTGACTCAGACAAGATGGTAAATACATCCCTTGGATATCATTTTTATTGCCATAAGATAGGAGACAAACTGACCTACAAGAACTGAGGTACTACCCCTTCATTGTATGACAGGCTTATTAGGAAACTGAAATTAGACAATTTTATTTCTACAATCAACTAAGGCATAACAAGAATGGAGCCAATCCATGTTGAGAATGACATCAAAATCAGTCATCTTTAACTCTGCAAGGTCAACTAAGGTGACTTTCTGAGACACTGTGATCGAGCAATTTCTCTATAATTGTCTGGCTATAATAGAACTACCCACTGAGTAGACACTAAGAATGGCTCTGCCAATTTGTCAGGACTGACGCCAAAGTCTACTACTATATAGGGAGTCAAAAAATAAAGTGAAGTTTTGGGTTCTAACAAAGCATAAACATCAAGATGGAATACTTGTAACGTACCCGTAACCACATCAGGAGAACTCTCCTGATTATGTCGAGTTTGGAGAGCATAAAGTTGATTTTGACGCTATCCATTGGTGGTACTAGAAGTCGTACCCTGCTGAGTCGGGCGTCCTGTGGAAACTGCTAATGAGTTAGCTTAGCCCTACAGATAATCATTCTTTCCTTGCTGGAAAACTAAAGAACATTCCCTCATTTTGTTGCCTGGCTTGCCACACTCAAAGCATACATCATTGTCTGCCCTACACTCGCCCTGATGGTTCTTACCACACCTCCTGTAAACTGGATTTGTGTGACCACTATTCACACTACCTTGGGAATTAGAGCCTGGTTCTCTATTCCAATTGCCCTATACGAACCTCGAAACTGGAGCACTGGTTGAAGATGACGCTGGAGCTAAAGACTTCTAATGGAACTGAGAATGATTCCGGCCCTCTAACCTTTGTTGAGAAAAGTTGAAGCTACATGTCCTGACTCTCTTATTCTCTCTTTCCCTTTTCTTGAATTTTTTCTCCTCAATCTACTGAGCATGGACCATCGATCTGGAAAGGTCCATCTCTTTAACCAACATAGTTATTCTGCACTCCTTAACCATATCCTTCAAAACTCCATACACAAATTTTCACATTCTGGCCAAAGAATCAGCCACCATAATCGGAGCATATCTTGCTAACTGGGTGAACTTGAGTGAATATTCCTTCACACTCATATTACCCTGCTTCAGATTTATAAACTTCTACACCTTTGCCTCTCTTAACTCAAGCGGAAATAATCTATCTAAGAAAGACGTAGCGAACTCATCCTACCCTAAGAGTCCTGCTTTGGCCCCTCATCCTCCTTTCACTGCTTAACCCAAGTATGAGCTACCCATTTCAATTGGTAGGTAGATAAGTCAGCACTCTCACTAGCAGTAACACCCATGATATCTGTCACTTTATGCACACCATCCAAAAACTCTTGCGGATATTCTTCAAACTTGGATCCAAAAAATAATGGAGGATTCATCTGAGTGAAGTCTTGGATCCTAGTTGTTGTCGTGCTCACTACTTGATTGGCTGGGGCAACAACCTGCTAATTAATCTAAGCAGACATATTCTGGGCTGAAGTGGTGAAAGCGGTCCTGAATTCGATATAGGAAACATGTTCGTTTAGAAGGTTTTCCTGAATAAGTGGTGGTGCAAGATGATCCCCGTTCCTTCTTCTGTTACTTCTTCTAGGAGGCATTTTCTACAAATGGATAAAGGATGAGTTAGAAAAAGGAATTCAATAGAGCTTATGCTCTTTCGTACGACATGAATACTGAAAGAAAGGATACTTTCCTAAAATGTCTCAAAGCCTCTCGCCCATAAGTGTGGCATGCTTCATACCTAGGGGTGTTCACGGATCGATTTGGGTCGGTTATTGGTCAAAACCATAACCAAACCAACTTAGTCGATTTTTAAATTTCTAAAACCAAACCAAACCAACACAAAAAATAACTGTCGATTTGTTTCTTGTCGGTTTAGTTCGGTTCGATTTTTCGATTTATAACTTTAGTTAATGATAAAAGTTGAAATTTTTCTTAAAAAAATTCAATCCAACATATGAGATGTCAACCGAGTGTTGTTCCTCAACCTTGAAACTAAGATGTCAATTTAGTGTTATACTTAGGCAAAGCCATGAACCACACCATATGAACGTTTCTACAAAAGTATTTAGAAACAACATATAAGAGAATTATATGGTAAACCCCCCAAAAGGTAAACACATAATTTTTTTGCTTAATGGGGACCAAAAAGAAAGTTCAAAACTAGTGATTATCTATAGTCTAATAAAACTCACCTATAAAATCTTATAGACGACAAAATAATTTTACAATTGGTATCATTTGTCATTCAAAGTGCGAAAATCATATAGAATCTCATAACGTACTATCAACTAGATGGAGACATATGACTAAAAGTGTTATGACTAAAGTTAAATTCATGATTAAAATTTAAAATATAAAAAATATTTATATTTTATTTATGAATAATATATAAATAATTTATATATGCATATGTATGTGTGTGTATACATATATATACATGTATATGTATGTGTGTATATATATATATAATTTTTATCGGTTCGATTTGATTATTTTGTCGGTTATTTTAGAGTAAACCCAAAATCAAACTAAGTATCGATTTTAAAAATTTAAAACCAAACCTAACTAAATATCGATTTTTTTAATCGGTTTGGTTTGGTTCGCAGTTCGATTTGGTTTTTAACCAAACCATGAACACCCCAATTCATACTCATGCACAAGACTTTACTCAACGTAGCTTTTAGGCACCCTAGGAAACTTTAAAACCTTAGGCTCTGATACCAAGTTTGTCATGACCCGAGACTACCCCTAGTCATAACACGGTGCTTAAGGCCACAAATGATCCCAAGCTAACTCATGATTTGGTATCTATTGTGAGTACTGAATAAAGTAATGGTAAAATATCATATACGAAAGCTAAAATGATGAGAAGTTCTGTTAAGATATAATATTGAAACAATACCCAACGTATCTGAACTGCTAATACAACTAAAAATAAGTTTGACTAATCTGAAAGCTCCATAATATGAAGAGTTGATATGACAAACCCCCAACTAACTACGACTGACCGAAATAAAGGAAGTACTAAGAATAATTGCAAATAACTTGTCCTCGATGGATGTGGACTCATCACAACTGCTACTGAGTGGCACTAAACTTGCTACGGGCAATCGGGGAACTGGGCGTCTGAACCTATATTGTGAAATCAATATATCACAAAAGAGAGTATGTGGTCAGTACTTGGAATGTACTGGTATGTGATATGAAACTAACTGGATTACACATAATAACTGAACATGAATGCATGAACATGTAAAACAAATACAAAACCAAGTAAAGCATGTACTGAAATAATTTATGAAACTGAATAACTGATAAACTGAACACTTGGTCATGCAAACCTGAGCTGATGTGGCCTGAATACTGAACTAAGACTGTGAGAGCTAACATTTAACCGATATGCCCCAATCTAAGCTAAATGGGGTCCAACCTGTAACCCCAATTAGAACGGTGTCAATACCTTATCACGGGTACTAAAACTGGTTGTGTGTATCCACTAATCTGATGTCTTGAAGGACCATGGTATCAAGCCTAAACTGACGGGTGACCCCTAAGAGGAAGTCAAGTCTAAAATGATAGGCGACCACTCATAACCTACGTTGGCTACGTAGTTCTGGAACTTAGGGACTGCTACTAATGACTACCAAAACCAATGGGGGAGCTGTCATCCTGAGTTTGCTTGGTGCGAAGTATTACTCCCAACCGAATGACACTGGTATCTTTATTCATTAACATGATCTGGTACTAATAAGAAGTTTAGCATAGTTCAAACTAACAAATGCTCAACATGATGATAGTCTAAATATAATCATAAAATATAATCTAGTACTGATAAGTGCTCATTTTGATGTAATGTTGAAATTTAACGATACAAGCCAAATCTGAATGACTTGTAACTTGAAACACTGATAGACATGATTTTCCTAAGTATAGGGTGTTCATAACCCACCATCACTGAATAATACATTAAGTACAATAACATCATCATAATATTGTAAGGATATTCATGATTCATAGACCCAAAACGTAGTATAACTCACTAAATTGATGAAATCCATGATTATGAGTATGGGAAGATGTTAAGCTTATGAGAAAAACATGCTCACGTGGTAAAATTCATAAATTGATAATCAACATGGTGTCAACTGAACATGATATGGGCGACTGAGTTTATAAAGAATGAAAGAATATATAATTCACATGGGGTAACACATTGTGGTTGTTTGTATTCAAAACTATTAAGAGAAAGTTGAATAAATTCATAGTTGACATTGAAATTTCATCAAAAGAGGAAAAGGGTTTATACTTGAAAATTAAGGAATTTTTGGGACTTAATGGGTGGAAAGAACCCATTAATGAATATCTCACATACCTGAATTCCTTATCTTCTTGCGGAAAACATGAAATTGAGGCCTTGGAAAGGTGAATTCTTGGAAAGTTTTTGAGTTTTGTGTTCTTGAGAATAGAAGGAGGTTAAACGTCGTTAACTGGTGATGAATAGGGAAAATAATGCTCCTCTTAGATTTTAAGTCATGATTTAGGTGTGTTGGGGAGAGGAAAAAGACCAAAATACCTCTCACCCTTTAATGAATGCTGCAGGATTTACACTACAGTGTGGCACGGTGGCTATCACGGAGGTTAGCCTCTGTGACACTCTACGTATCTCAGAGACTATCTTTCATGACACATTCTGTATCGTGGAGGCTTACTGCCTCCGTAATCCAAAAACACCTTAAGCCTCTTCCAAAAATTCCAAAACTCTCTCGAATGACCCTTTTAACATTCACAATCATATTCCAACTCATAAATCAATATCTCGAACACGAAAAGGTCAAAAATAAAATGTTCAAAATTTTGGTGTATTAAAGTAACCATGTCACTTGCACTTAGTGTGAAATAATAGCTTTGGGACCTTTAAACATGGGATTAATAGCTGAAAACTCGTCTAGAATCTTGCGGGGTATTACAAAATATTAGCAAAATTATGTAAAAATGTTATATTTAAATTAATAAATTAGATACACCAGAAAAATATTATAAAATTAAATGATAAAATAAATTACATACTTCAAAATTATGAATGCAAAACATCGATATTTATTTGATAACAAAACAATAATAAAGAAAATTAATATTCAAAACTAATAATTTTTTGTAAAATAGCAGTCTAAGGGGAATATCAGAAGGTCAAAATTAGGTGTCAATAGCTTCCACTTCATTGCTCGAAAACGGTAAAAGAGTTGTCGAGAAACGAACGTTGACATAGTAGCCAATTTTGTCCAACTGAAAGAATGGTTCGCTGGAATCAAAAAGAAAAAATGAGTTATCAAAATGGTATGATCGAGACTCTGGTTTCAAGTCGCCTACATATCTCGAGTTTATGGTAGTTCTAGATTTAGGAACAAATAATATTCCTAAAAAAATGATGAATATTGATTTTGGATGAAGATAGCATGAGTTGGCAAGATTATAGTAATAGTCTCGTAAAAGATGGAGCACAAATATGATTAAGGTCATTGTGTAAGATACAGGGATAAAGAATTATTTCAAAAGATGGAGAAAGAGAATTGTTTAGTCGTCTTCTATTTGTTGAAAACTCAGTAGTAGCTCATTTTAAGGTTCGACAAGGAACCCAATTGTCATTTTAAAGTTCGACAAGGAACTCAGTGCCATTTTAAGGTACGATGAGAAACCCATGCTTCATTTTAAGATTCAGTGAGGAACCCATGTATATTTTAAGGCTCGGCGAGAAACTCGTGCTTATTTTAAGGTTCAGTGAGGAACCCATGCCTATTTGAAGATTTGGTGAAGAATCCATGCACATTTTAAGGTTCGGTGAGGAGCCTATGCCTATTTTAAGATTCTGTGAGAAATGCATGATTATTTTAAGGTCCAACGAGGAACTCATATTTATTTTAACGTTCGTCGAGGAAGACAATACCAAGTTTGATGGAGAATGGTTAATGAAATGTATTGTCGATTTTGATATCATCAAAGTTAAGAAGATAGAGTAATCTAGATTCTTTCCCATATTAGGGATATAGTTTAGGGTTCCTTTGATGATGTTGCAAGGCAGTTGATGCATTTGTACCTGCTGTCTGCACTCAAAGAAAAATTAAGTCAAAAAGTAACATTATTTTATACCTTTGATTGCCTTGACTCTTTCTCGTTGTTTTTGTTTCATGAATGGATTGGGACTTTCACTCCATCGTGGTAAAACTTTTAAGGAATACTCAAAATCTTCTATCCCGATTTAGGATAAAAGATACCTTTTGCATGTACTTATGAATAGATATACTGCTCCTTGTGTATTTTTTGAGATTTACTTAAACTTTCTACCCTGGTTTTCACTTTTGGAGTCTTAGATTTCCACTTCACCCAAAGAAAAACATTAGTTCAAGAGAAATGATTGTTCTACATTTGAACATCATGATCTCAATTTGAATTTGCCTTTATATGCTCAAGAGTCGGGCCTATTAGCGTGATACTTCAGATGGTATGGATTTGGGCAAAGTATTTGAAATTGGATATAGAGGGAAAAGAATTTTTTTTATTAGATTTAGACTGGGCCCAAGAATGAACTACCTACGTATCCAAATGAAAAGCAGGTCAAACATAAGTCACGACTAAAAAAGCTAGATAAAACCAGAAAATATTATTAGCCATAAGGAGGATAAATGGAGAATGATGTTGTTTTTCTTATGACGATGATAATCCATCTTTATCAGTCCATATGACGTGCTTTGTGCTTCTTTCACAAACGTCTTAAAAATATTTTTGTTGAATCACCTTGAACAAAGATTTTACCCGTAGTGATGGGATCATAGATGTTGTGTATTAGGCTTCATTGCTCTTTTATCTCTCCATTTTAAATAAGATTTTAGATCTTGTATCTTAGTGTTGAACATTCTTCAATATCATGACCTTAAATATTTTAGTGGTAAGCATAATTTTAAGATGGATCAAAGTTAGAAGGTAGATATTTAAGGATCCATCATTTTCTTAATTGCACAATACCTTACGCCCTCAGTCTTTAAAATATGCTCGCCAATGGCTTAGTCAAAGGAGTAAAGGTATGAGGCCTCATTCTCAATGGTTGATGAAAATCACCTTATACCCGATAAGACCAATGTTGAAAGTTGGGTTGCGCATGAGAGACCTCATTTTGAGAACCTTGCCAGAAGGAGTGGCGTTAAACTGATATGCCTCGTGTTGATAATATTTTGAGTCATAAGGTTCGAGATGCTCATTATGGGAAAAAAATAGCATGGACCTCTTCGATATTTTGATAGCCTTGTGTCTGAGATATGAATGGTGATAAATCCTTTTTACTTTCCTCAGATGGACTCTTTGGTACTTGAAAAGTGGTTTTCATTGTAGAAACATCAATACTTCTCCTAGTCTGAATATCATATTCTAGCATTTTTTTTATTGAAATAAGACTCAAAACTATGAGTGCTTAAGAAGTACAATTTTAGATAGTATTCCATCTAGAGACCTGATAAAAGTTTGGACCAACTCTTCTTCAGGTACAGAAGAACAAATCTTAGAAGCTTTCAATCTTCATCGTATTGCATGTTCCTCATAGATTCATATGTCATTCTCTATACCTCGAACACCATATTATTGGATCAATCTCGATATTAAACTTATATTTTCCATGTATGTCATTTGTTAAAGTCTTGTTTGGCGAACCAGGTGAGCCTCATTCCGGACAAAATTTGAATAAATAACCTCATTAAAAGAGCCTCATTATGTCCTATGCCAACTAATCTGTTGCAATAGTCCTTTATATATATGATTGGATATCCATGCCCATCAAATATGTTAAACTTTTAGACTTTGTATTCTAGAGGCAAATCAACCCTTGGATGTAGACACAGTTTCTCATACCTCAAGTTGTGAATACATTTGGAATGTAAATTCTCATCCAACCTCTTTTTTAAGTCATGAAGTTTTTGCTGAAGTACATATAAATTGACCCTCTCGCTTTCAAGAATGGTGTGCGTACAAGGAAACAACTGAGAGAGTGTGTGAGTAAGGCGAGAATAAGGAGATACAGTCCAAAGAGTGATTTACATTGGGGAAAAGAAAGAGGGATGAAATCTTTCTAAATATTGAGCATATTTGACATATTGCAGATTTTCAATCGAGTTGATGTTCAAAAACTAGATAGACTTTAAATAAAAATAGCAAATCAAATAAAATAAGAGTCTGTGTACCCAATGAGGAAAGAGATAGTATGAAAATATGAGTTATATTGTCAAAGAGAACCTTAGAACAAACGAATTAGAACTTAAGCTTGAGAAGTGCATTGATATCAAAAGATAGAAGAAAGGCTCTAAGCAAGACTTAAATACTAAGTTCGTACTTAAAGTTGATGGGGTGAACAAGTAAATAATGATACGATATTTAGAAAATAGACAGAGAATATTTAAAGAAATTTTATTTTGAAAAAACAGGAAGGTTGAAGATTTGAAAAGTTATCTAAAAATTTATTTGAAAGAACTAGCTCAACTGAGACATTTAGTATGAAATAATTAAGAATTTAAAAGATTGCAAAAAATTATTTGCATAATTAAAAAAATGTTCAAGTTTTCACTCCTTTTTTTAACATGAGAATATTTTGTAAAAGAAGGCAAAATGAAGGAGTTTGACTTGGAAGAAAAAACATATAAACAAGAAAATAGATAAGTACTGAGTGAAAAACAGAACCTAAAAAAAATACAAATTCAAGCAAATAGAGGAAATGTGAAAAGTGATACTGAGAGGAAAAGTAAATTAAGCAAGACACATATACGAGAAATAATTTGTCAAGGAGAAAAAATTGATAAGGAAACAAATAAAGCAAATAGAGAAAGGTAACACACATTAAGTTTTTAAAAAAATGATAGACTAGACACATTAATGTCGCATAATGCACATAAGGTATGAAAGCACTCTTTCTGGGTTTATAAAATCTTTTAAAATTAAGAGTAAGATTTTCTTAAGAAGGCATCCTAGGCTTAGAGTGCATATTCCTTAATAAAGGAATAAGCAGTCATGATCTAGAAATAAGAGTGGTTTCTTGACAAGGTCTCCTCAAGCGGATAACTTGAGAGTGGAAAAGCTCATGACTGTCGATGAACCATTGATCGATCGATTTATGAAAAAAATTTATAAGGGTGTTTAGGAAATGAACGTTCGTGCAACCACATAACGACTCTTAAAAAGAAATAGGAAAAAGATTCCAAGTGGAGGAAGACATGAACATAATGCCAGTTGTATAAAGCCGTTGGTGAAATATTACAAATATTACAATTGAAACACAAATGTGGAAAAAATAAAATAATCTTCTTCTTGACTAAGGATATTTGCGCCTCAGATATTTTGCTCTCTTTAAGGAGATTCAAGGCCACTACAACAAATTATTTCACCAGTCTCTTGACTTGTCCCCTCCAGGATATAACTTTCTCACAAAGTACAACTCAACAAACTACGGACAAGAGTTGATTTCAAAGTTCTACCAAAGAGAACACTCCCTTCAACTTATAAACTCTTTTTTTACTAACTTTTGTGAACTCTATATTTTCTTATATGTATAAAAAAATATGCAAGACCACCACTATTTATAGGTAAGGAAATCTTCCATGCAATGAATAGAAAGAAATAGTGGGAAGATAAATGTGATATAAATTGCAAGAGTTATAAGGGTTACAAAATTCAAAAGAAATAAAGGATAAATAAAAAGTGGGTGGTTACATGAACTTCAAGAAAATGATGGCCAAATTCATCCACCATTAACCTAGAATCAAATGCCACCAAATGAGATAATGCAACAAACACATTTCCTGTGCCTTGAATTGTCATTAATTAAAAAAGTAACACCATTGAAACCACTAAAGAATTAAACATTATCACGTACTCCTTTTCCTTCTAAGGCAGTAACTCCAAAGAGTGATAAGGAATAATGATGTCACTCACAATACGTTTGAGAAGCTGCACAAAAGTGTAATTTAAAAAATAGTAAAAGGCATTTGATGCTCAAAAGTAAATGAGCAGCCAAAAACATGAGCAGATTAACATTAAAAAATATTAATATTAAAATGCTTAATCCATCAAAAGTCGTAACACATAGTGCATAATGAAAAGCAGTAACATATTGAATAACATAAGAAAAATTATAAAAATAAATAAATGTGCAATCATAGAGATATCCTGAAAATAATAATCAAAACATAAACAAGCAAAAGGTATAAAGGAAAATGAATGGACATGAAAATATAGACACTATTTAGGGGGCGGGGGGGGAAGGAGACTAATATGTAATAGCGACAAATTAAAATGCCAAAACAACTATTTAAAAAAAAAGGAATAGGACAATAGTGAAAAGAACAAACATAAGAAAAAAATAAAGTGCATACAAATAGAAAGAAAGAATAGATCTCACATAACACACAAATTCGTAATGGTTAGAACCTAAGTATCTCCAAAAGAGTCGTCATGCTGTCATGCCCCATTTTTCTCGCGAAAAGCAAATTCATCGTGACAATATTTTTAAGATAATTTTAAAAGAGAAGGATCGCCACCTAACGAATTAAGGTGAGGGTCACCACCTAACGAATTAAGATGCGTTAGGACACCATTCTAAACTAATTAAGAAATATGTAATTATTAGTCTATATCATCAGAAATTCGGGTAAGAGTTCAAATTATCTCAAAAGAAATATGTTAAGCACCTTTCAAGGTCCACAAATATGAATCCCAAACTAATTCGTATGTTACAAGGGGGATTCTATGTGATAAACAGAGTCAATTATTATTTTTATTAACTTAATATGAACTAAGTGTTTAAAGCATGGAAAATATCAAGCAAACAAAACATGCAACTCAATTATTATCTAATTAATAATTATCTAAGTGATAAAGTAATAAGATGCGTAAAAATGCGAATAAGATAAGTGAGAAGATATAAGAGGCACAATAACATAATGAAAGGATTTACTTAAATAACAACAAACCTAAACTAAAATAATATTAAATAAATTTTCTCTCTCCTCTCTCTAGGTGCAACTAGGTGAGCTAATATGCACCCATGCCTGGAAATAGCGAGGGGATGAGGGAAACTATTATCAGTCAACAACGGAGGAAACACAAACAAATGAATCCTAACTACACACCAAAAATTTGTAGGAAAAGAAACTGATGTAGGGGTAAATCCAATGGAACAGTGGCCAACTGTGGTGGGTACCAAAATTCCAATCTTAGAGGAAACCTCAGGGCAGAAGTCGACAATTGAGACTGGAATTGTGAGCCATAAGAGTGGGGAAGGTAGTGTATGAAAGCAAAGTGAGATTACACTCCCAACAACAAAACAGGTGCAAACCTCTGTATTATTATTAACTGATGATTTACCTGAGTTATCCAGTGAGATGGAGAAGCCAAAATGGGTGAACCTAGTGAAGGGAAATCAACTTGCTGCATAAGGGATGGCACTCTAATATGTTGCGCCCATTATACGGGATGGTGAAACGGTAGTGGAATTGTGCAAAAAAAGGTGGAAATGGAGACTCTTAATGGAAGCATGCTCTAATCCTATATGTTGTTGGTGTTGATCCGACTATTACAGCAGTGTAGCGGTATATTGTAGCTACTTGGAATCACATTGCAAAGCCTAAGGTTTACTACCATAACGATGGGTACTTCCTCGTTAAGTTCATATGTATTGATGACAGAGATGAGGTACTATCTTCTAGACCTCATATGATGAATAATAAGCCAGTCATTGTGAAAACTTGGGCAGCTGATTTTGATTTCAACAAGAAAATAATGCAGATAATTCCACTTTGGGTTAAATTCCCAAATTTACTATTGATTATTGGTGGTCACAATCGTTGTGCAGAATTTCTAGTGTAATGGGGGTGCCCTTATATGTAGGCGAGTGCACTACTCAAGTGGATAGAATATCCTATGCTTGAGTGCTAATGGAGATGGATATAACAAAGACTCTACCAAAAGAATTGAAGGTTGAGAATCCTAATGGAAGGCAATTTACACAGGCTATAACATATGAATGGGTTCCCATCTACTGCCCTACTTGCTTAACCATTGGTCATAAGTTTCAGGCAAAGGATGGTCCAAGGGTAAAACTTCGACCTAGGCTGGGGAAATAGAAAATGGAATGTCAACACAAGCATAAAAGTGCAGAGGAGGGGTTACCAAATAATGCAATGATAGTTGCTGCTATGCCTAGCACTCACTAGTAAGGGAGTACAAAGTGATAGAACTAGTGAGCAGAAAATTGATCATCCTAATGTAACATAACACGTGAGCCCTTGGAAGAATGTTTGAGGTAAATCTGCAGCAACGGGAACTGTGAATCAGGGTGATAGGGAATAACTCAGTATTACAAATAAATTTGATCATGATACATATTTTGGGGCTAAAGAAAGTAGAGTGACTGGTGGACAAAGTAGGATAGAGGGGAGAGGTGTTATTTAACTTTCTCATAAATGAAGTTAATAACATGGAATGTTCAAGGTATGAATAAATTTCATAGGCAAAGGGAAGTGAGTTTGTTTATTAGACAAAATAATATTAGTATCTTAGCTCTTATTAAGCATAAAATAAAGCAGTAGCAGGCAGATAAAATTCTTAGAGCAATTGCTCCAAGATGGATGAAGTTAGAGAATTATGCTTGTAGTAGTAGAGGCAAGATATGGATTATTTAGGGCCCTCAAGTCATTGATGTGGTGGACTGGAGATGGATGAATGGTTTATACACTCTAAAGTAAGGCTCAGAGCTTTGAATTATAGTTTTTCTTTTATAGACTTATATAGTCTTCACACAGTTGATAGCAGGACACCCCTCTGGGTTAAACTTAAATATATTGAATCAAGACACCAGGGGCCTTGGTTAGCTATGGGAGATTACCATGCCATCCACAAGATTGAGCATAGGTTGACTGGATTAATTGTGCAAGAAGTTGAGTTTGAGGACTTTGACTCTTTCTTGGTTGATAATAATATGACAGTGTTGAGAACTAATGGTAGGAAGTATTCTTGGACTAATGGTCGCACTTATACAATGATTGATTGGGCCTTCGTGAATGTCAATTGGATGCTTGTTATGCCTGCTAGTGAGGTAATACTATTGGATCCAAGATACTCTGACCATTCACCTCTGAGTCTCACCTTAGCACAAGAAGATACTGTTAAGGCCAAACCTTTCAAATTTAGGAATCACTTATCCCAGCATGAAAAGTTCCAGGAGATTACCTCAAAAACATAGAATTAGAGACATGGATTTGATAGACTGTATGATGTTTGGCAGGAGTTAAAAGATATGAAAGCAACCATGAAAACATTAAATACTTCTACATTTCAAGGGGTGGAGCTGAAGATTAAAATGTATAGGCAACAACTACAAGATATACAGAGTTATATGAGGCAACCCAGCCAACCACAAGATATTATTTAACTGGAAAATGAGGTTAAATATGACATTAAGAAATAGTTGAATGTAGAAGAGAGTATAGTAAGGCAGAAATCAAGGGTGCAATGACTACAGTTAGATGGTGGTAACACTTCATACTTCCATGCAAGTCTAAGAAATAGAGTTGCACAAAATAAAATTGCAAGTCTTACTACATCTATTGGTAGGATTATAACTAGTAGTAATGACATTGAGGCTGAAATACTTAAATTTCATCAACAACTACTAGGTTCTTGTGCTCCACAAATGCCTGCAATCAACTCTCGAGTGATGAAAGGTAGTCGAGTGTTTAATAGGTGTCAAAAACTTAAACTCATTGAGCATGTGACTAGAGAGGAGGTATTAATGGCTTTGTAGGGTATACGTGATCATAAGGCACATGGATGTGATGGCTTTAACGTATTATTCTTTAGAATAGATTGGAAAAATACCGAAGAAGAAGTCACTGATGTTGTATTGGGCTTTTTTGCCACAGGTATTATGTGTAAAGCTATCAATTGCACCACTGTAACCGTGATCCCTAAAATAGCCCATCCTGGTAGAGTCTCAGAATATAGACTTATATTTTATTGTATTTTGCTATACAAGATTATTGCTAAGGTGCTAACCAATAGGATGCAATAGGTGATAGATGACCTGGTAGATAAAAACCAGTCTGCATTTGTGCTCGATAGGCTGATTAATGATAACATAATCTTAAACAGTGAACTAGTTAAAGGGTATGAAAAAGGGGAGTTTCTCCAAGATGTATGCTCAAAGTCGATATGAAAAATGCTTATGATTCTATAGAGTGAGGCTATTTACGACAGGTTATGGTGTGTTTGCAGTTTCCTAGGAAATTTACTGACTAGATATATCAATGCATTAGCACAGTATTTGACTCTATACTTATAAATGGACATCCTAGCATTCCTTTCCGTGCAAAGAAAGAATTGAGACAGGGGGGGGTCCTTTGTCCCCCTACCTATTTGTGATCTGAATGGATTATTTGACAACGCTTCTGAAACAGTTGAGATATAAACCAGATTTTAACTCCACCCTAAATGTGAAAAAATACAAATAATTCAACTGAGCTTTGCTGATGATCTCTTGTTTTTTAATAGGGGAGATACTGAATCTGTTAAGATGTTGTATGAAGTGTTTCAGGAATTTTCTTTAGCCTCAAGTCTGGTTGCTAATAAGAATAAGAGTATATATTTTGAAGGGGTGCCACATGATATCCAAGCTGAAATTGTACAAGAGCTACGATTTTCACAAGCACAGCTACCATTCAGATACTTGGGAGTCCCTCTTCATACTAAGAAGATGATTATTGTGCAATATCAACCATTGATTGAGAAGATAATGGTAAGAATACATACCTGGACCACCAAATTCCTAACTTATGTAGGAAGGGATCAATTAATCAAGAGTGTGCTTTTTTCTATACAAGTTTTTTAGTCTTAAGCATTCACCATCCCAAAAAAGGTCAAGTGTATTGAAAAATTATGTCGAACATTCTTATGGACTGGTGGAGTAGATGCATCCAATAAAGCACTAATTGTATAGGAGCAGCTCTGTAGGCCACGAATTGCAGGTGGCTTAAATTTGCTAGATGCGCTGGCATTGAATAAGGCTGCAATAAGTAAATTATTAGGGAGCTTGAGTACCAAGTAAAATAGACTATAGGTAAGAAGGGTGCATATGTACTATGAAACAAAGGACAATCTGGGGTGTTGCATCACCTCAAGCCTCATGGATGGTAAGGAAGAGTTTACAAATGCATAAAGTGTTTGAACTAGGCTGGACTGAAGCAGATGTTAAACAAATGGATAAATTCTCTAGCTATACCAAGATTCTAGAGGTGACTATCAAAAAATGGAGTGGAGAAGACTAACCTGCAATAATGCAGCGTGTCTGAAATATATTTTTATCTTGTATTTAGCCTTGCATAATAGGCTACTCACTAAGGACAAGCTAGCTGAGTGAGGTTGTGTGGAGGATGTGCAAAGTGTTTTATGTTGTGCTACTATAGAGAAACACAATCAATTGTTCTTTTATTGTGGGTACTCAACTCAAGTGTGGCAATTGGTGCTCCACTAGCAGAGTGTACACAGGCAAACTCAGGGATGGACTGATGAAGTGATTTGGGCAAATAAATTCTGCAAAGGTAAAAATCCAAGAGCTAAGGTATATAGGATGGTGATGGCTGCAAGTGTCTATCTTATATGGTAGGAGAGATAGATGTGTTTGTGAGAGAAAGGTCAAGACCAAAACTTCACAATATATTGCATATTCTAAACTTCTATCGTATGTAATTGCTACTTTGGTGTTGCTACAACTCTTATGTTAGTATAGTAGTTGATAGAATAGGAAGATGAGTATGATGAGACTGTAAACTGGGGCTATCCAGTTTACTTTTCTATTTTATAATTGTTACTTGATAATAAAATCATTTTATATACCAAAAAGAAAAAACCTAAACTACCCAATAATTAAACACTCAAAATAAAGAAAACTAAAGTATATTCAAAAGATTTAGACAAGGCGTTGATTTTATCCTATTCGAACATTGCCCCGCTAATTAATAGATGACAATGTCGTATGTCGTGTTTTCGTATTCTGTTCGGGTCAACTTTCATTATTTTTGACTATTTGAACGCCTAGTTTGGTTATTAGGCCTAGAAACACACTAAAAAAAAATGATAAAAACCAACATCCCCTGAGATGCCTATCCGTCTCAATTTAATGTCCAAGAGGCGTTGAACAATCTATTTTGAATAAGGGTCTAAACATAAAGAAAATCTTAGGTTGTCTAATTAGACTCGGGATTAACGTCAAACAAAACAAAAAGACTTGACAAATAGCACATAACAGTTTCATGAAATCCTCTTGATTAATTCGAGGTTGATTACGTGATTGACATGCTTAAAAAGCAATTATTCATTTTTATATAACTTAAACCTACATGCATGTTATCTAAGTGACAAATAATTGTTATTGCCAAAATGATTAAATAGACTAACAATTTATTTCAAAAATGCTGGAGAGAAATTGAATAAAGTATGCATAAAATTGATTAAAATGTGCAGGTAATAAAATTTAAAAAATATGCAGAAAGTTAGATAAAAATGTGCAGAAGATTTATTAAAATGTGCAGAAAATTAATTAAACCGTGCAAAAAATTATTTACACTGTGCAGAATATTGTTTGAAGTACAATTTTTTTTAAAGTGTAGCAAAATATTTTAACGTGCAAAATTAATTTTAGAAGTGCAAAAACTTATTTTAAAAGTGCAAAAAATTATTTTAAAAGTGCAAAAAAAAAAAATTAAAACTCCAGAAAATTATTTTAAGAGTGCAAAACTTATTTAAAAGATGAAAATTAACTTAGAAATGCTGAAAAGTAATTTAACACTCTGAAAAGGGAATAAACATGAGGAAAATTAAATAAACAAGCTGAAAAATAAAATATAACACACCAAAAATTTGTTGAACATGTTGAAAATGGTTAAACATGCTATAAATTAAGTTGATATGTTTGAAATTAGTTTAATATGTTAAAAGTTAATTAATAATCCTAAAACACGATTTCTAGGTGATAAAATAATTAATAATCCTAAAACATATTGCCTAAGTGACAAGATAAGTGTGTTAAAAATATTTAAGTCACATAATCCCCCCCCCCCAACCCCCAAGCAGTCTCCATAATTTTCATTATAAATAGAGCGTTTATACAATAGATTATTAAGATCGATAAAAAGTAAAAGAAAATAACATCTTAAACTAAGACATAGAAATAGTCCCACTAGGAAGCTCCCAAACCCAAATAACTCTTCAACAAGTTTCAATTGAGATTGAGGTTTCTGTTGAACACAACAATTCCCAAACACAGAAGCAATCAACTTTAAACAGTTCAAGGTATAAACAAGTCAAACATTTTCCTAGAAACATGATATCTAGGGCTAAAAGAAAAATGTATTTTTCACTGGAATTGCATACAGAATACCTTTGGATTGCAAATAAAGGAGCACCAACAACAAGCCACCTTTCGAAGGTGAACTTCATAGCAAAATAAAAACGAGCAGATTGAAGACTCTATTTCTACAAGCAAGCACCTAAGGCAAACAAAAATAACATCATGGGTTTAATAGGACATGCCTGATAGCTTTAACAAAATTCCATCCAACATTTACTATAATACTACAATAAGCTAACTTAGAAATTGAAACTACCTCGACAGAGGACTAACTAGTTAGCAACTAATAAATAAAAAGAATGTCCAAAAGATCAGTGCTCTGAATCACAATATGAGAGTTTTTATATACAAAACAAAGAGGAGAGAATGATAACCAAAAAAGGTGCAAGAGTACGTGTCCAAGTCCGTGTAAAAGAGAAGTGAGAGTATGAATAATGTCTGAGCCAATAGTGAAAGGAAAGTCTTGTTTATATAGTATAAGAGTTATAATCAATCTCATATAATAAAAGAAAGAAGGATATTCTCCAAATTAGATATTCTCCAAATTAAATAAAGACAAATCTTTTCTCCTTAAGGGGAAGGGATAAATCAGTTGCGGCAAAAATCATGCAATTACCATAATTAGACAAGTAAAAAATCTATTCAGACAGAATAAAGTTAGGAGAATAAGTAAGGAGATCTTAGAACTATGAAACTCACCAAAAATAAATGAAGAAGAAAGCTATCACACAATCATACACCAGTTAGCCAAATAATATCCTCGATTAGTTGTAACCGAATCAAATCAACCATAATCAGCTATCAATTCAAATTCTAAGAGAGGTTATTCAGTTTATAATTTGACAAGAAAAAAAGACTATCACAAGTTCGGATTCAAGAAGATGGGAATAAACAGATCAAATTGCAAATCATAATAGGATTGCTATATCATGGCATGAAAATTAATCAAACAAATCGAACAAAGATTTCAATTTAGGACGACTCACATATAGCAATACACAAAGCATGAATAGGCAAATAATAATCAAGTTTAAAACTAAATGCACACCAATACTAAATCGCAGGGACATAGATCATGCCTTGAGATAGATAGGCAATCAATTGAGGATTCAATTATAGAATGAACACTAAAGGACCATACCTGGACGAATTCATAAGAACCCATCTTAAAATCAGAACTTTAAAGCTTCAATAGAAACCAAAATGAGATGATTGTCTGCAAACCTTAATTCCTCCGGAGATTTAATCATGAGAAATTATGAGTGTCCCGTTCAAGATGCTCGCTCCATCAGAGCTTTCCAAAATTCACCGAAGAAGAGAGAATTTTAGGGGTTTGAAGAAGAAAAAATGAGAAACGGAGGGACGATGGAGGTCCATCGTCTGGTGGGTCACCAGAGCCGCAGAGATGGTGGTGGTGCGACTTGGTTGAGAAAAAAATAAAATTAGGGGTTCACCGGCCAGTGTTGGTCGGCGGTGATGGAGGCATAAAGGAGAAATCAAAGAAGGGCATCGAGTTTTGGTGGTTCACCGAAGTCGTGGAGATAGCATAGGGGTGGTGTTGTGGTGGTAGTTTGCCAGACAAGGTGACAACAAGAAAGAGATAACGGAGAGAGAGGAGAGTGAAGAGTACTGCTCCCATCCATCGACAAGGGACTCGCCGGTGTTGTGACGGCGGAGCGACACTGGGAATTTGAGAGAAAAAAAGATGTTAGGAGACAGAGAGGCGATTGGTTGGTGAGGGAGGAAGTGACTTAGGTTGTATTTGTTTTTATTATAATTCAGATGCTTAGATCTAAAAATTGAATTATTAAGATTATTTATTTTTCAACATTTGAATATGTAAAATTTATTTATTTATATATATAATAAAAAATATAATTCAAATAAAAAATAAATTATATCTTTAAAATATTTAATTTAATACAATAAAATTATTATTTGATTATAAAAAATATTTATGTTTGTTAATGATAGTAGAAATGATTTGTAATGGTGGTAATGGTTGATGTCACTGTCTATTAATGTTGGCGGTGATAGTTGTGATGGTAGAGATGGTTAGTATTATAGTAACTGTGTTGGTGGTGATAGTTGTGATGGTAGAGATGGTTAGTATTATAGTGACTGTTATGGTATGGGTGATTGGTAGTGATAGCGGTGGTTGTGATGTGAATTTGGTTGATGTTAGTTATTGAAGCGTTGATTGTGATAGATGAAAATGAACACATCATGATTGACAATGTGTTAGTGGTAGTTGGAGACGTTGTTGGTTGTGGTGGTAGAAATGGTTGTTAGTATAAATAAATTATAGTGATGGTAGTGGTTAAAGTCGTAGTAGAGGTGGCGACACCAATGACAATAGCAGTGGTAGTGGTCGAAGAATATGTGGAGGTTGATGATGTGTTAGTGGTAGTTAGCGGTGGTACTATTTGTGATAGATGAGTTGGCAGTAATGGTTGATGGTGGTGGTAGCGTTGGTATTGGCGGTGGCGGCGGGCGATGGATATTATTAGAATAATAGAGATGGTAGATATGGTGACAACTGACAATAGTGGTTAGTAGCGATATTAGTTGTTAATGGTGGTTATGATGGTGGAAATGATTAGTGGTGGTTGACAAAACTGGTGATGACAGAGGTGGTTAGTGGTAGTGACTGGTGATCGTAGATAGAATGGTAGTGAATATTATCCAAAACAAGAATACTTCTTAATGATATTAAGACTTAGTTTCAAATCCAAATGATTAAATCCTATTCAGACCTATTAAAAATTAAAATCTTAATAAAAATCAAATGCACTTAATGGTTTAAAGTCTGAACCATTCAAATTCAGATCTCCATTAAGTGCAAACAAATGAAGCCTTAGTTTTTTTTTAGGTGTTTGGGGAATTAAAATAAATAAATAAAAGATTTGATCTCAATCGTTGATTCTATGAGATCAATTACTGTGATTAAAATTAGAATGGGTCAATGAAATATGATTGAGATTTAAAATTAAGCCAAATTAAACTCAGTTTAGGCTAATATTGAGATCAATTGTGTACAAAATGCCCATAAAATTAAATAAATATGAGAAATTGAGTTGAGTTAAGTTTCTATTTAAATAAATATAATAATGACTCAATAATAATAACAAGACAGTAATAAAACATCACAAAAATCATTACTCTTATAAATAAATTTTGTATATAAAATTAATGTTATGTAAAATATTATATGAAGTCGACTATAATACTTTAAAATAAATTGAGTACAAATTTTAAGAAATACTACAGTGGTAGTGGTGGTGGGGTCCGGTGGAATATCGAAAGGTCAAAATTGGGTGTAAATAATAACTAATTATAATTACAACCCAAAAGAAAAACTACCATTTACAAAACCTCTATAATAAATAACAACAACATATCCAGTAAAATTCCACAATTGAGGTTCGGAGAGGGTAAAATATACGCATACCTTACCATTATCCTAGGAAGGTAGAGAGGTTATTTTCAAAAGACCCTTGGCTCAAGCCCAATAAATTTAGGTACAAAAAAAAGAAAAACAGTGAAGAAAATATGGCAAGTAATAAGGAAATAATGCAAAATCTACCAGAAAAATAATAATCAACCATAAATATAATGCGATAATCGAAATACAATCCACAACAACAATTATAGGCATCTACAACTAAACCCTGAGCTACCATACTATGACTAAGGCATGCCAACACTCTTACCTAATTAACCTTCTACTCTAATACACGTCATCCACATCCCTATACCTAAGGTCATGCCCTTGTTAACATGAATATGCACCATGTCCTGTCTAATCATTAATCTCCAATACTTCTTCGGTGTACCTTCACCCCTCTTTGTACCTACTATATCTAACCTTTAGCACTTCCTCAGAGGGGGCGTCTGAACCTCGCCTCATCACATATCCAAACCATCTCAATCTTGCTTTCCTTATTTTTTTTCCATCATGGATGTCATTTTCACTTTATCTCTAATAACCCCATTCTTGATTCTATCAAAACTAATATGTCCACACATCCATCTCAATATCCTTATCTCTGCGACGTACATCTTATGACCATGAGAATTTTTGACTGGCCAACACTCCATCCCATACAACAACGTTGGTCTAAACACCACTCTATAAAACTTACCTTTAAGTTTCAGTGGTATTTTTTTTATCACATAAGACTTTGGAGGCAAGATTGCACCAATACGATAAGTGACACCACCTTCTATGACCCCACTATCCAGAATAGCAAAACCTCTATAATAACAAAGGAAATAGTTAAATTGTCTCTCTATTTATAACTCTTTAAAATATGTGCCGGATTAACATCGACAGAAGGAGTATGCGTTAATATAACCTAGCGGTCAGGTGTTAAATGTGCGAGTTGGAATTAAACCGAACAAATTAAAATAGGTTGACTTGATAAGTGAGTTGGGCTAAAATGAGCCTAACAATTAAGTGAGCCAAAATAAATTTAGTTGAAATGAGTAAAAAATAGATTGGGCCAATGACCCACCCAATTTAACCATCTTTTTTCAAAATGGTCTACCTTCCCCTATTGCCCGTGCTTAGGTCCGCCCCTCCCTTATCATTCATCGTGACTCGAGCCTTCTGATCCGATTTACAACCATGATCCAACCCCAACCTCAAATCAAAATGTAACCTCAACCCAACCCTGAATAGAAACCCAGGACTCGAGCCTCAGCTCAGCTAGAGGTGTTTAGTTGTGAAATCATGTAGTTAAAATGCTACCTTTACAAAACTATGCAAGTAAAATATGTCAATTTGTGCATTAAGCCAAAGTTTATGTACCCGTACTTAATTTCAATAAAACTGTAAGGTTGGGCTTGCAATAACCAACGATGGATGCTGTACCGGTTACGCTACGTTTCTGTAACTATTGTACAAGTGTCCGGTCAAGTTGTAGTAGACGGGAACCATTAGAAAGGAGATGAAAATGGCGTTATAAATGAAAAAAAGTGAGGACATTTCAAGCTTTTGCACTTTCGTCTATAATGGAACTCACAAATTCTAGAAACACCTAACTGATTCAGTGTCCTTATCGTAATTATGGGTTCAGATGGAGTACATTCGGAGAATATGCAACAAAGTTCACGGTTCGTTTCGACGTGGCTAGTGGGCGGGATGGTGTTAGGGTTGTCTGTTCTCGGATTGCGATTTGCTTTGCCGAAGAAGAAGAAGAGACCTATAAGGGTGTATATGGATGGTTGTTTTGATATGATGCATTATGGTCATTGTAATGCTCTTCGACAAGCTCGGGCTCTTGGTGACCAATTGGTTGTTGGTGTTGTTAGTGATGCGGAAATTATAGCTAACAAAGGACCGCCAGTTACTCCTCTTCATGAAAGGTGATATATTTGGTTCGTCATTTTGTGCAGTATTATTAGAATAGGTGGCTTTGTATCCCACTGGAAACGTGGGAGATCTTTGACATTTGTATACCCAAAAGAAGAAATGTGCTCAGTTAGTGTGCCTTAGTTTGGCTGCTTTGGTTAATTACTACTTTCAGTTTTGTCCCTTGGATTGATTGGTTCTAGCAGGGGACGAATCTCTCTTACAGAGACCTAAAAGAAAAACTGGTACTTTCCTGTGAAATCTTCTCTATATTTGGTCACTGTATAGACATGTCCTCTCTATCTACACTAGGTAGGGGTAAGGTGTAAGTATGCTCTACAAGTCTACCCTCCCCAGACCCTACTTGTGGGAATACACAGGGTATGTTGTTGTTGTACACCGATACCCAACCCAGCACTTCATCTTTATGCGAAGTCAGTATCTTAGTATCTTTGAACCCACGGAAGCCATTTGCTCAGTTAGTTTTCTTTAATTTTGTTGCTTTGATTAAGTGCTACTCCCTGTTTTATCTCTTTGATTGATTGGTTGTAGTGGTATTTCGGTTATTCCACTAATTTGTTGTTGTTAATGTTTCATTATTAGTTGCTATGTTCGCTTCACTGTGATTTTCCCTTTTTATACCTATTTCGATTTGTTGTACTCAAGCTGAAGGTTCATTTGAAACAGCCCCTCTACCTCTACGAGATAGGGGTAAGGTCTGCGTACACTCTACCCTCCCCAGAGTTCACTTGTAGGATTTCACTACGTATGTTTTTGTTGTTGTATTGATTGGTACTAGTAGGGGCCAAATATTTCTACCAAAACCTCAAAGAAAAACTGGTACTTTCCTGAGAATTCTTCTCTATATATTTGGTGACTGCGTAGACATGTCCTACAGTGGGGAACTGGTGACAATGGATTCTTTGTGTTGCAGAAACAAGGCTCTATAGAGTGTATCCTGGGTAAAGATGGGTTCTTTTGGGTTACTGAAACAAGGCCGTATAGAGTGTTCAACTATCTAAAGAGGATACCTCAGAGCAGGGTGATGTTTGGCTTGTTAGCATATCATGATTTGATTATCATGGCAAAGATTTGGTTAGTGGCCTTCTAAGGGAACAGTTTCCCTGGCGCAGAACACCATTTCCACCAGAACTTTCCTAATCAACTGATGGCTTCATTCCTTCATTTTGTTGTTGTCTGATGCCATGGCCCTTGAAAGAATCAAAGGAATTTAACAAATACAATCATGACAACTACCATTAGATCTCTTTTGCGGTGCTTGACTGTGATGATGATTATTGTTGTTTTGTTTGTTGCTTGGGATAGATTTCCTGTCAAGAAAATTGACTCAGTATCTTGCTTGTTGATTTGTCCTAGGATGATTATGGTTGGTGCTGTTAAGTGGGTGGATGAAGTCATCTCTGATGCCCCTTATGCTATTACTGAAGAATTTATGAGGAAACTATTTGATGAGTACAACATAGACTATATCATTCATGGGGATGACCCTTGTCTTCTTCCTGATGGAACTGATGCTTATGCCCTTGCTAAGAAGGTTGGTCGCTATAAGCAGATCAAGCGTACAGAAGGAGTTTCAAGCACTGATATTGTTGGTATGTATGCTATCTTGATTATTTGGCAGTGAAAACCTCCTCTTTCAAAACGAACTTGGGCATTTATATGTGTTGGAATGGCTAGTTTAATGTTTATGGGGCTGCTGGGCAGCATCTTATCAGTGCCTTGTTATTTGTACTAGTTAGATTATTGATGTGAAGATGTTTTGGCATTTGTTAGTATATTTTTTTTTCTTGGATAACCGTGGTGTCCGGGCCAGCTTGTGCGCACCTGCATTTGTTAATATTCAAAAGCTAAAATCTCAATAATTAAATTTCAAGAGCTTATAGGTGCTATTACTGTTTGTGTAAATAGTATTTGTTTTATAAATTTGCCATGTAGGTCGAATGCTTCTTTGTGTGAGAGAGAGGACCACTGTTGACTCCCCCAGTCATGCCTCCTTGCAGAGACAATTTAGCCATGGTCACAGCCAAAAATCTGAAGATGGTGGTGCTGGGAGCGAAACACGTGTATCTCATTTTCTTCCTACATCTCGTAGAATTGTACAATTTTCCAATTCGAAGGTCAGCTTCTTGCATATAATCTTTTTCTAGTGGTAAATTTATTGTTCACGAAGGAAGAACTAAAATTTTTAAGGTTTGTTTGTTGCCTGATAAATTCTTCATAAAGTGATTGTTTTCATTAATCTGTGGATTCTTTTAAGTTCCCTTACAAAAAAGAAAAGAAAAAGAGGAGTTTCACGTTTTTTTTGCTAAGGTAAGTTGGCATCAAGAAGATGCAAGAATTGCAAGATATGGCATTCTCTGGCTGACTATATAGACTATCTAAGCCAGAACTAGTGAGTTAATGAAGTCCTGAAGTTGTTCTGCATTAACAGCAGGATACAAGTTGGACCAACTAAACAAATTGGCAATACACCTAGCCTTCAAAATGCCTAAAGCAGTTGACTCCCCATCAAAGCATCTCCTATTCCTCTCTAACCGAATCCACCAAAAAATACAAGTAGGTATCATGATCCAGATCTTCTTGATGGCTTTATCAGCTCTCCACAGGCTCCAACTCTTATAAGCATCCTTACTGAGAGGGGTGTAGTCCAATTGAGACCTGAGAGACAAAAAAACATGCTCCATAATTCTGACGTCACCTCACAATGAAGGTGTCTGGTGATTTCAGTCCTTTTTTGCACATATAGCATCTGTTTGGGAGGTGGATTTTCCTTTTCTTTATATTTCTTGGGTAAGATAAGCCTCATATAGAGCTGTCCAAGGAAAACAGACAACCGTAGGTGGCAGCTTGGTCCTCCAAACGAGTTTATAAATATGTAGGAAAAGCAGGAGATTCTCAGATTCTGAACACTAAACTGTCACAAGTTTTAGAACTCATCTTGCCTTCTGGTGATTTGGGACAACGAGGAGATCATTAGACAATTGAGCAGTGAGGATATTCATGCTTTCTGATTTTCTTATGTTCCATTTCTAAAAGACGTGCAAAACTGGGAGGCTTTGAAGTATTTTATATGTGGCTGCTGAATAGGTTAAGGGAAGAAAAACAAAAGGGAGAGTCCATGGGTTCTGAGGCTGTGATAGTATCTGACAGCAGTAAAAGTTAGGGGTTTAGTGTCTCGTTCATTTGTTTTCGATAGAGGAATTGCTTGACTATGGAAGAATAACATTTGGTGCTGAAGAAATTAAATCTTAAGAAGAAGAATCAAGAAAGAAGGCAAGGTCTAGGCGCTACCTAGAATTTCTTAGGAATGTAGCTTATAGATAAGACTATGTTGCCTCTCGAGCAAATAGTGCTGAATTCACTGATCTTCCACCAGTTAATAGAAAAAAATACATATAATTGGAATAATGCTCTTTCTTTTTCAGTTACTAGAGGCCCCCAAGGTGTGGCCTAATGGACAATAAAGTTGGAATCGTTCTCTGGGAAATCAGGGTTCAATTTCCCCAGAGACTAAAAATGGAATGGAGATGATTTTTCCACATCTGTCTAAATATTGGTAGTGGGAAAACTTAAGTGGAGTTCCTGGATACCTGACACTAAAAGAAAAACACAAGATAGAAAGGCGCAAAATGATTTTGAGTTTATTACGAGATACTAAGCTCCAAACTTTGGTAGGTGAATTGTAATTTTTATGATGAAAATCATCAAATTGGGAAATGATGGCAATCAGTTACAACCAAGGCGTAGTGACATCACAAGTTGTGTAATGTGCTAAGAAAATCAACAGTGGCATTAGTATCATTTACTTTCACAGCAGGAGATGTTGCACCACAACCTAACCGAAAAAAAGCACCTGATCTTTATAGATTGATTACTTTCTCGTTCTTGATCTCAAACTTCCTAGCTTTTTTTCCCTTCCAAATAACCACCAAACTACAACAGGAATAGTAAAAACCCCATGTCAGAAGAAGTCTACTAATCAAGCCCCTTTGCTAATTAAACCCCTATTGCATAAGTGCATAAACTTGCACTTTTCAATTAAAAGAAGCCCTCTCTCTTTTCCAAGTTCAGTTAGGATCTGCAAGTAGAGTTCAATTGGTGAACATCCAATCAAACTATTAAGCACAAGATTGCCTAAATAACCCATGAAAGCAAAATCAGTTCATTGAAATAAGATACAGACCACTATGTTTATGTCAATTTGCCCGTGACCTAGAACTAGGAATTGAATGTCTCATAGCATAAAAACAACACAAGTTTATCAAAAGAAAAATTACAAAATCAAGAAGAAGGAAACAACAACAACAAACCCAGTGTATTCCCACAAAGTGGGGTCTGGGGAGGGTAAGATGTACACAGTCCATACCGCTACCTCCGAAGAAGTAGAGAGGCTGTTTCCGATAGACCCCCGACTCAAGATAAAGAATAGTAAATAAGGGGGGGGATGGGTGACATAAAAGAAAATCAGGAATAAGAAATGATAAAAATAGTAATTGTAGAAATACGAAATATGAGAAAATACTGGCGACACGAAATAAGACAAATAGGAACTAAGACATAAGAAAAAGGGCACCCACCTATGTACATAGTCCTAGGGTTACTTCCCCAGCTACACAAGATTTCTCCTAACTGCATGCTACAACCAATACACTCACACTAGCCTTCTACCCTTATCCGCGCCCTCCACACCTTCCTATCTAGGGTCATGTCCTCAGTCAGCTGAAACTGCTCCATGTCATGTCTAATCACCTCCCTCCAGTATTTCTTCGGCCTACCTCTACCCCTCCCGAAGCCATCCAAAGCTAGCCTCTCACACCTACGAACTGGGGCATCCGCGCCCCTTCCCATCACATGCCCAAACCATCTCAGCCTTCCTTCCCGCATTTTGTTCTCCACCGAAGCCACTCCCACCTTCTCCCGGATAATCTCATTCCTTACTCTGCCCCTTATAGTAAGCCCACACATCCAACGCAACATTCTCATTTCCGCCACCTTTAATTTGTGGATGTGGGGGCGCTTGACTGGCCAACACTCCACTCCATACAACATGGCCGGACGGACTGCCACTCTATAGAATTTGCCTTTAAGCTTAAGGGGCACCTTCTTATCACACAACACCCCCGAGGCAAGCCTCCACTTCATCCATCCTGCAACAATACGCTTAGAGACATCCTCGTCAATCTCACCATTCTCCTGAATCGTAGACCCAAGATACTTAAAACTGTCCCTCTTACAAACATCCTGGGAGTCCAACCTCACAACCACTTCGTCCTCCTGCCTTAAGTCACTAAACTTGTATTCCAAATATTTCGTCTTTGACCTACTCAACCTGAACCCCTTAGACTCAAGGGTTTGCCTCCAGACCTCCAATTTGTCATTCACACCCCCCGCGTCTCATCAAGCAGCACTACATCATCTGCAAATAACATACACCAAGGCACCTCACCTTGAATACTCCGCGTCAACACGTCCATCACCAGCGTAAAAAGGAACGAACTAAGAGTCAATCCTTGATGCAACCCTATCTCGACCGGAAACTTCTCTGAGTCTCCTCCCGCTATCCTCACCCGGGTCTTCCCTCCATCGTACATGTCCTTAATAGCTCTGATGTACGCCACCGGAACCCCTCTTACCTCCAAGCATCTCCAAAGAACCTCCCTCGGGACTCTATCATATGCCTTTTCTAGGTTGATAAACACCATGTGTAAATCCCTCTTTCTTTCTCTATACTGCTCCGCCAATCTCCTCACCAGGTGGATTGCCTCTGCCGTCGAGCGACCAGGCATAAATCCAAACTGATTCTCCGAAACGGACACAACCCTCCTCAGCCTCCGCTCAACCACTCTCTCCCAAATCTTCATAGCGTGACTCAACAACTTAATACCCCTATAGTTGTTGCAACTCTGGATGTCACCCTTGTTTTTACATAACGGAATCTTCGTACTCCATCTCCAAGCCTCAGGCATTCTCGCAGTATTGAAAATGCCGTTAAACAAATCAGTCAACCACCTCAAACCTTCCCCACCAGCATACTTCCAAAAATTCACCAGAATCTCGTCTGGCCCCGTCGCCCTACCTCTCCGCATCCTACGAATAGCCTCTCTAACCTCCTCAACCTTAAAACGCCTACAGTAACTGAAATCACGGCTCTTCTCTGAGTGCTCCAGCTCCCCTAACTCAATGCCTCTGTCCGCTTCTCGTTCAAAAGGCTATGAAAGTACTCCTGCCATCTCCTCTTAATGTGAACATCCTCCACTAAAACACTACCATTCTCCCCCTTAATGCACTTCACTTGATCGAGGTCACAACCCTTCCGCTCCCTAGCCTTAGCAAGCCTATACAACCTTTTTTCCCCGCCTTTCTCCTCTAACCCCGCATACAAGCTCTCGAATGTTGCCGACTTAGCAGCCGTAACTGCTAACTTAGCCTCCTTCCTTGCTACTTTGTAAACCTCCCTATTCACCCGCTTCTCTTCTTCATCTTTACTCTCAATCAACTTAACATACGCCTCCTTCTTAATCTCCACTTTCTTCTTCACATCTTCATTCCAACACCAATCCCCCTTATGACGTCCTGCCCGACCCCTCGAGACCCCTAACACTTCTCTAGCAGTTTCCGTGATACAGCTGGCCTCCCTCTCCCACATAACATCCACGTCCCCCTGCACTCCCACACCCCTAAACCCCCTGCCTTTTCCCCTATCTCCAGTGCACTAACGGGCGTCAAGCTACCCCACTTAATTCTAGGACGACCCTCCCCAGATCTTCTCTTCTTGCACTTCTTGATAGACAAGTCCATCACTAGAAGCTTGTGCTGGGTCGAAAAATGCTCACTCGGAATGACTTTACAGTCCTTACATAACGCCGTGTCCCCCTTCCTAAGCAGTAGAAAGTCAATTTGGGTCTTAGCTATCGCGCTTCGAAAGGTAATCAGGTGATCCTTCTTCTTCGGAAAACTCGAATTCACTACCACCAGCCCAAAAGCCCTCGCAAAATCCGACAGAGCAGCTCCCTCACCATTCCTATCACCGAAACCAAAACCCCTCCATGCACATCGTCGTAGCCTCCCGGTAATACCCCAATGTGGCCATTGAAGTCCCCTGCTATGACAATCTTCTTCGAGCTAGGCACGTTTCTCACCACCTCGTCCAAATCCTCCCAAAATCTCGCTTTCACCTCCTCTTCCAAGCCCACCTGCGGCGCATACACACTACACACATGCAGCATAGAACCCCCTATGACCAACTTAATCTTCATTAGCCTATCGCTGACCCTTTTAATCTCTACCAGCTGGCCTCTCAGCTCCTCATCCACTAAGATGCCCACTTCATTCCGACGCCCCTCACTCCCCGAGTACGCTTGTACCCATCCACATCCCTAGCCTTAGATCCTACCCACCTAGTCTCCTGAACACACGCAATATTAGTCCTCCTCTTCTTAAAAATCTTCACCAGCTCTACGGACTTACCCTGAAGGGTCCTAATGTTCCAAGACCCTACTCTCAACCTATCTACTCTCGCCTCTCGCCTACCTCTAAAACCCCTCACTAAACCCGCCCTAACACCCGACCTATACCCCACACCCACCCCTGCCCTCCCCTCCTCACCCCCTTCCAAAACAGCCCTCACCCCCAACCCCCTCGAACATGACCCTAATCCACCATCAACCCCTCCAGCCACTACTCAAAAACCAAAACAAAACCCCTCACCAACAAACAAACGGACAAAGCCACAGTACGAAAACAGTAGGCGAAGGCACTCACAAAGTACACTAATCGTCCTAGCAGCCAGAACAACACAACAATAACAATAACAACAATAATACAACAAAAACCACCAATAGGCTAAGTATCCAATCACCACTTTAATCACACGAACAGGAAACAAGAAACAAGAAACAGAAAAGGAAACCAGTAAGAAGAAGCAAGAACCAGAATAATATAAATAAACCAAGCTGTATGAAGTGACTAAAATCAAAGTTTAGATGTCATCGGTACGCCTGCGGGCTGCTGGTTCCGTCAATTTTGATGTCTATAGCTGGTTGCCAGATTAAGGTCGCCTGAAAAAGCCGCTGGTTCGCTGCCGGAGTGTCGCCGGATTGTCGACTGTGTATTGCCGGAATCTGGGAGACGGCTGTCGTCGTACCAACCTGCTTGACTGCTGATGCACACCTACACCGGCGCCGGAGTTGAGCCGGTGGGAACCCTAACCCCGCCGGCGATAGTAGTGACGGGACTGACAAAAGGGGAGGGAGAGGGGGGAAGATAGGGAGAACTGGGGGGGGGGGGGAATGAGGGAGAGAGATAGTACCCCTTACCTGTTGCCGGCGCGCCTACGCCGGCGCCGAAATCTGCCGGTCCAATGAAGTGAACGTTAAGATTGGAACGTTAAAGGTGAAACGTTGGAGAGAGAGTGCGTAGAACATATCAATCAGAAAATCATCAAGAAGAAGGAAAAAAGAAGAAAAAAAAACCCTGAAAACCTGTTGTTCTCCATAGAATATCCTCCAACATTCTCAAATTTTTGATATATACATACTGAAAGTGAACCCACTATTTATAATTTGAATCAAAAGAAAAAAATCAATTACCGGAACTGCCCTAAATGAAAAACGCCCGGACAGGCAAGGGTGCGTCACACCTCGTCCAGTGCGCTGCATTGTGGTATTGGTTTTGCCTGTTTGTTTTCCTTGCTTCGTTTTGGCATCTCAGCTTTTTCTTTGCTCCTTTTCCATATATTCATCATACTCTACAATTATTAGCTTTTGACACCAAAGATTCACAAAATTAAGCCTTTAAACATTACAAACCGACACATAATTAAGTCGAACGTGAGCAAATATGACAATTTTTTTTGAATAGATTCAATATCATGTAAGCATCAGTGCTGTGATCTTTCTTACATTTAGCTTATGATCTTTTAGGAAAATCTGCTGATCTTTTAAAACATCCGTCAGTTGTTTTCATCTTTTATTTCCATGTTGCTGCTAGAAAGTACATTTGTTTCTTATAGATTATTATGTTTTCGAGTGTGTTCGTGTAGGGAGCTGGACCTGGTGCTCACATAGTCTATATTGATGGTGCCTTTGATCTTTTCCATGCTGGACATGTAGAGGTAAGTAATCTAGCTTTAGGACCTACAAAAATAAGGATGCTTGTATTTTAAAAGAGTCATAAAAAAGTAAACAAGTGTCACATAGTCTATGTTGATGGCGCCTTTGATCTTTTCCATGCTGGACATGTAGAGATGAGTAATCTAGCTTTAGGACCTACAAAAATAAGGATGCTTGTATTTTAAAAGTCATATAAAAAAGTAAACAAGTGTAGTCTCCTTTAGTAACTCTAGTTTATGGTTGAAGTGATCCACAACATTCAACATCGTTCATGGATGTTGCAGTGTTCATGTTTTTAGTGAAAACGAAATTGGGTGGGTGCAAGGAGATTCTCTTGAAGATCCAACCGAAGGAATAAATGTGTTCTTACCTAATAGCTTTTTTTTTGAGATATCCATTTTGAGTCATGTAATATGTAAAAGACCGTTGCTACAATAGCATGTGGGAATTTCCTCTTTTTCCTTATATTTCAAACTTACTTTCTGTGAGCTGTTTGGCCAACTTCCGGAATTTCTTTTGAAACAAACTTTTTTGTTGAAAAAGTTTATGCAAAAGAAATATGTGGATAGTTTTATGCAAAAACAAGAAAAGTGTTTGGACTGTCGTAGTTTTTTTGAAAATTTGCAATTGTTTCGTGAATAAAAGTAGAATAACTTTCTAACTCTACCTTTCTTAAAAAAAGTAGAATAACTTTTCTTCAACAAATTGCTGATACCTGTTCTTCTGATCACCTCTTTGAAGAAGTCTTCAGGAGATTTTTGCAAAACTTCAACATCTTTGAATAAGCCTTTTGTGATCTTCAAAAGACTTTCTACAGAAAAAATGCCATCTCTTTCATTCACCATTCAAAAAAAGTCCCATCCCTTTCCCCTGCTGTATTTCTTCTCAGCGCATATTAGTCTTTTTTTGTGTTATATCTAATGCATGCATCCAAGTGCAGCTTCATTTTCTCACTTCTCTGTTAATGTTTAGATACTAAGGCTTGCTCGAGGACTTGGAGACTTTCTACTAGTAGGCATTCATACTGATCAAACTGTAAGGTAATGCAGTGTGCTTCTGTGCTCTCTATCTGTTTATCCACAACCCACACGTACTAAAACATTTTGTATTTGGACGCTTCATCAGGATGATAAAACCCTAACAACATTAGTGGGAGACTGCCTAGTAATTGTAGAAACTCATCCTTTGTTAAAATTAACATGCTAATTTATTTAGATGTGGCTTTCTTGATGGTTCTAGTAAGTGCCTAATAAGTTTCTCTGACATGATAAACAAATATATTATCAATCTCGTTGGGAACTAAGTATGTCAAGTAGAGTATTAATATGATATTTGTTTATCATGTTAGAGAAAATTATGGATGGTGATGAGACTTAAACTACCTGCGATGGTATATTGTTCAATTATCACACTCCTTGAGAAATATTATTATGTAGAAAAAGGAACACTTATGTTTTCTTTCTGACAACTTAATAAATTTGTTAAAAGATATTTGGGCATAAAAACACCAGTACAGAAGTGCACCAATAAGTAGAAAACCTCTTGAGTGCACCAATAGGAAATAAAGGATAAGAAGTTTTGTTTCAACTCTTTTTTTTTTCGATAATCGTGGTGTCCGGGCTAGATTTCAAGCAACTCGACGAAATCCACAGATACGTGCCACCTCCCATCGGCAACAGATATCAACGGATATTCGGTAACTCTGTCCACCAAGGTTAGGACAGATGGGAAAATCACTCAGTGTTTTTTTTTCTCGCTGAGATTTGAACCCGAGACCTCAACATTTCAACACACTTCATTAATCACCAGGCCACACCCTTGGGTGGTGGTTATTCTTCATCCTCTACAAACTTATCTCTACATTTTGAACAACTTTCCCTTTTTTTCTTTTCAAATGACCGACATAAGTGCTAGTAGAGCAACTTTCACGACCCGAACCAGGGCCTGGTCGTGACGGGTATATCAAGTCTCACGTGGACCGGAGATCACCCCCTGTACCAAACCAAACCAAACACACCACTCCCAAAGTAGGTTGAATTTCGAGCATATAACAAGATAAGAGAATATTAATTTAAAGACATTAAGATAAGTACAACCAAGACCAATCGATACCGGTGTCAATGCCAATACAAATACCAACACTGATACCAATATCGACACCGCCCATGCTAACAGTAGTCTAACAAAGCCTCTAATCAAAACCAAAGAGTATCCGGTTGGGACATGCCCCCGACCATAGCCAAAAATCCAATAAGGAATAGTCAAAATGTAAAGGAAACCATAAACATGAAATGGGGTCTTTCGAAGTATGGAAGCTCACCACTTCAATCTGGCTCGCTAGCTGATCCCGAATCCAAGTCACTGAGCAGGGGGAGTAGAAGTATGATCAGTTCCTGCATCGCGTGGGGATACAACATCTGAAGACGGCTAGCGGGGTGAACGCTAGCATGTAACTCGGGGATACAGCATCCGAAGACGGTTAGCGGGGTGAAACTTAGCATGTAACTCGGGGATAAGGATAACATAATGATATGATCAACAGTTTAAAATCATTCAAAGCTAGTACACATAGTCAAATGCATAAACATATACATATACATACATATTACTATTATATATAAGTGAGGATGGCCAAATTTGGTAGTCCTCACAATGAATATAATAGTATTAAATTTTTTGTGTTGGTACAAATTGCTATAGGTGGCCTATTCTCATTTTGCATTATTTTTCTTTTTAATTCATTTCTAAGTGGACATTTTTAATTGGTGTATCCTATTGATAATTTACATGGTTTTTGTTATATTTTCTTGCTCCTCCACCATTTACATTCATATCCTACTAATTCTTACTTAGTCCATTTCTTTATAGGTTTTTTTTTTTCGATTGTGATTTTGTTCCTAAATAAATATACATTTAAATTTTAAGAGTAGTTTGATCATAATCTTTTTAATATACTTCTGAGTTTAAATATAATATTCAATGTAAATTTGAAAAGAGACGAAATTTAATTAGGAGTGAATTGGTAAAGTAATTTTTAATTTTTTAGAAGTGAAAAGTTTATTAAAGGGTGTGTCCAAACCAAAAGGAGCACTTATTTTGGAATGGTTGAAGAATTTTTTTTTTTTTTGATTAAAAATGTATTTTAGTGAAATAATTTCATCAATGATGCTTTAAAATCATAAATTTAATTACAATTACTTATATAGTTATTTAATACTAAGAACAATATGGATAAAAGAAGTACTATAATACTCGCTTAATTTGTTAAAATGGACCAGCAGAATAAAACATCTATTTTTGATATGAAGGAACATCTACAAAAGTATTTTGTTGAATCAAATCTTTTAATTATTTAAATTAAATTCTATCATTATTTATAAGTTAACCTCATTGATGTTATCCTACAACAATTTGCGGTATTAAATATTTATTATATTACTTTGAATGTAGATTTTTTTTTTTTTTTTTGTAATAAATGAGTTAATTAATATAAGTTTAATTAGGAAAAACTTAATGAAAAAGAATTGAGAAAAGAATGATGAAGTTAATTCAACATAAGATAAAACTCGATTTGGATCATTAAAGACTTTGATCTCCTAAACTACCACTAAAATAAAAAGAAAAATAGTGTTGGTGCATGCATGTGTTTGAAACTAAAACGAAAATCTAAAATAAAATCTGAGAAAAAAAAATTCTTTCAATTTACAAAAATAAATAAATAATTTGATTAATATTAGAAATATTGAGATATGTTCGAACTTCTTGTAAGAAAAATAAAAATTAAAAATAAGAATAGTAATAAGATTAAAAAAAAGTTTACAAATATAAAATTTAATATTAATTTTGGGCCCGGGCTTAGCACGGGCCAAATGCAACTAGTATATATATATATATATCATATGCCGGGATAGGGAACAAGGATTAACATGCGTTTAAAAACCTTAGCCTGGATTGTGTAGCTCAACCGTCATATAATAGTACCCACGGGCTATATGGGCCCCAGCTCTCACCCTCGGTCGGGCCCCAGTGCTTGTAGCTGCACGAACCGGAGAATAATGCCACACGAACCGGTGAATAATCTCATATATATGTACATGGGGGACTCGAACCCTCCAACATATACCAAGGTGACTTAAGCACCCGATCATATAATGATTTACGGGGGACTCGAACCTCCCTAATCATGAAATAATAATAAAGGTGACTCGAACCTCCCAGTCACTTTGACCCCGTGTCGGCAAACACGGTTTTCAGTATTGGTTGCTCGGACCTCCACTTTCACGATTCAGTTACACAGCTCTTATTAAAGCCCAATTAAAACAATTGTCACACATTCCCATTCAATGAACCACAATACATTTAAGGCATACATTGTTGGTATCGCCATACCAACTACACTTGCAAGGTAACACATTATGCCAAAACAGTTTCCATTAACTTGGGGAGAACAACTCCCTTCGTTCATTAATACACATTGGGGAACACTGAGTCCCTTTGTTCATTAAATCATCCCATTGTATTTCAAATACTTCTTTATATCATGCAATAGTTCAAGACTGGTTCAATTTTACAAATTTCCACAGTTCTCATAACTAAAAATCAATTTCATATTATGGGGTTGAGGTTATAACCATTTCAAAGCCACAAGTTTGGGAAAATCATAATTCCCTAGTTCATTCACCATACCCATGCACCCACAAGTTCAAAACCTTATTAAAAGCACGAAAATCACATGTATAAACCATGAGAAACATTATTCAATTCATAAAATTCAAAGCCCCCAACCTTAGTTTTCAAAATCGAACAATGATCTTATGAACAATTCTTTAAATCACATGCCTTTGCAAAATTAACAATGAGGGAAGAGTAACATGCTGAATCACGAAGATTTATGGAGAGAAATCGACCCTTGAGCCCTTAGATGACCAAATTGGTGAAACCCTAGCTTGACTTGTTTGAGAGGATTTAGAGAGTGTTTAATCCGTGAACGTGTCGAATAAATGCCCCAAAAGTGTTTTATGGACGTGGGGTCTAAGGGTTTTACATGGGAAATGTCTAAAGTGCCCCCAACTTAAAAGCTGGAAAAGCATCGTCTTTGGTTACGAGTCAACCCCTTGACTCGTACCCACACCTTACGACTCGTGACCACAAGTCGTAACCAGGACAGTCTCCAGGACCCCAACACTGTTATCCTTACGACTCAACCCACCAACTCGTAACATGACCCTGCGACTGGTAGGGTTCTACTCGTGAGCAACACAAAACCCAAATGAATTGAACACTGGACATCCTACGATTTGAACCTACGACTCGTAACATATCCTTATGGCTCATAGTGAGCCACTCGTACTCAGAGCAGAATCAAGCCTCAAACTCACTGGTTTGAGTATGACTCAACCCAACGAGTCGTCAGAACACCCTACGACTTCGGGGGTCTAGTCGTAACCAAGTAGTGAGCCCAAAGCTGAAGAAATTTTCAAGGGCCAAAATCCGGGGTGTTTCAATTCTCCCTCACTTGGATCATTCGTCCTCGAATGACGAGACAAGGCAATTGATAGCACAATTTGACTCTATATTCCCCTACTTTTTCCTTTAACAAACTCATAAAATAAAGATGTTAAGGAAATCAATATTTCCTTTAACAAAGTCAGAAAACAAAGATGTTAAGAATAACACATACCCTACACACGATTATTTGGAGCGGAAAACGTGAATGGATACTTGGACTTCATGTCCTCTTCGGCTTCCCAAGTAGCCTCTTCAACCTTGTGGTTCCTCTATAGAACCTTTACCGAAGCTACATCCTTCGTCCGTAACCGACGAACTTGCCGATCCAAAATTTCAACCGGGACTTCTTCGTACGATAAGGATTCCGAAATACCAATTTCCTTGATGGGCACAATCAACAACGGATCACCCACACTTCCTCAACATTGACACATGGAACACCGGATGAATAAAGCTCAAACTAGGAGGCAACTCCAATTCATACGCAACATTATCAACCCTTTTCAAAACCGAGTACGGGCCAATATACCGGGGACTGAGCTTCCCTTTTTTCCCAAACCGCATCACTCCTTTCATGGGAGATACCTTTAAGAACACCCAATCACCAACCTCAAACTCTAGCTCCCTATGCCTCACTTCCGCATAGGACTTTGGCGACTTTGGGCTGCTTTAAGTCTATCCCAAATCACCTTCACCATTTCCATCGCTTGTGAACCAAATTCAGGACAAACATCTCCGCCTCACCAACCTCGAACCACCCTATAGGAGACCTATACCTCGTACCATACAACGACTCAAACGGAGCCATCCCAAGACTAGAGTGGTAGTTATTATACGCAAACTCTACAAGAGGCAAATGTTCAACCCAACTACCACCATAGTCAATCACGCAAGCTCGAAACATATCTTCCAATGTCTGAGTAGTCCTTTTCGCTTGCCCATCTGTCTGCGGGTGGAAAGCAGTACTAAGGCTCATCTTAGTTCCCAAACCTCTAAAATGAACGCCAAAAATGCAATGAGAACTGAGTAGCACGATCGATATAATAGAAACAGGCGCCCCATGGAACTTCACGATCTCTTGGAGGAACAACTTTGCATAATCCTCTGCCGAATAATTAGTCCTCACTAGGAAGAGGTGAACAGACTTAGTCATCCTATCTACGACGATCCAAATCGAATCAAACTGATTCCGAGACTGAGGAAGACCAGTAACGAAATCCATTTTAATCACTTCCCACTTCCACACGGGCAACTCAATCTCTTGAGTCAACCGACCGGGCCTCAAGTGCTCAATCTTCACTTGTTGACACACCATGCATTTAGCCACAAAATTGGTCACATCTCGCTTCATATTGTTCCACCAATCGATCTCTTTAAGATCATGATACATCTTCGTTGAACCGGGATGAATCACATAACACGACTTATGAACCTCAACCAAGATCCTCTCTTTTAACCCATCTACATTGGGAACACATAGTCTGCTGCCTTGGTACCTTCAGATACCATCGTTACTAATCTCAAAACTACAACCTTTTGCTGATCCACACCTCCCTTAATCTTCATTAAGATCGGATCCAGTACTTGTTTCTCCTTTATTTCAGCAACAAGAGTTGACTTCGCCACCTCATGCACAAACACACCACCATCCTCAGAGTCCAAGAGACGAACTTCAAGGTTAGCCAAACAGTGAATATCTTTCACCAACTCCCGCTTATCCTCATCCATATGAGCTAAACTCCCATGGATAACCTGCTAAGAGCATCAACAACCTTATTAGCTTTGCCTGGGTGATAGTGGAGACTTATGTCGTAGTCTTTCAGCAACTCAAGCCATCTCCTCTGCCTGAGATTTAACTCTTTCTAAGTGAACACATATTGCAGACTCTTATGATCAGAAAAGATACCTACATGGACTCCATACAAATAGTGACGCCAGATCTTTAATGCGAACAACACAACCAACAACTCCAAGTCATGAGTCTGGTAATTCTTCTCATGAACTTTCAACTGCCTAGAAGCATAGGCCACCACCCTACCATGCTGCATCAACACACAACCAAGTCCCACACGGGACGCATCACAATAAACAACAAAACCATCAGTGCCTTCATGAAGAGGCAAAATCGGAGCTGAAGTCAACTTATCTTTCAGCTTCTCAAAACTACCCTCGGAAGCGTCAGACCATAAAAAATTTACCTTCTTCTGAGTTAACTTAGTTAATGGTGCAGCTATAGTCGAGAAACTCTCCACAAATCTCCTATAGTAATCGGCTAAACCCAAGAAACTCCGAATATCGGTTGGAGTCGTGGGCCTAGGCCACTTCTTAACCACTGCAACTTTCTGCGGAACCACCATGATCTCTTCTCTAGAAATGATATGACCTAGAAAAGTAACAACTTTAAACCAGAATTCACACTTCGAAAACTTAGCATACAAATGCTAATCTTTCAAGGTTTGCAACATGATACGGAGGTGATCGGCATGGTCCGCCTCACTCTTGGAATACACTAGAATATCATTTATAAACATGATGACGAACAAACCCAGAAACTGGCGGAAGACCCTATTCATCAAGTCCATGAATGTCGTCGGGGCATTAGTCAAGCCAAAAAACATGACTAAGAACTCATAATGACCATACCGCATCCGGAAGACAGTCTTAGGGATATCCACTTCCCTAATCTTTAGCTGATGATAACCCGACCTAAGATCAATCTTAGAGAAACATCTAGCACCTAGAAGCTGGTCAAACAAATCATCAATCCGAGAAAGAAGATACTTATTCTTCATTGTAACCTTATTCAACTGACGGTAATCAATACACATTCGAAGGGAACCATCCTTCTTACGCACAAACAAAACAGGAGCATCCCACGGAGACACACTAGGAAGGAGAAATCCCTTGTCAAAGAGGTCCTTCAACTGCTCTTTAAGCTCCTTCAACTCAGTCGGAGTCCTTCTATAAAGAGGGATAGAGATAGGACCAGTGTCCGAAACTAGGTCAATCCCAGAATTAATCTCCCTATCAAGAGGAACACCAGGAAGATCATCAGGAAAAACCTCGGGAAATTCATTAACCACGGAAACGAATGTCAATGAAGGACCCTCAGAGTTGGAATCTTTAACCCGGACCACATGATATAGACATCCCTTGGAAATCAACTTCCGAGCTCTAAGATATGATATAAATCTTTCCTTGGGCACTAAAGAACCCCATTCCCTCAATGACCGGCTCATTAGGGAATTTAAACATGACCTTACGGGTCCGACAATCTAAGAAGGCATAACACGAGTGCAACCAATTCATCCCTAATATGACATCAAAATCAACCATGTCTAACTCTATCAGATCTACCAGAGTTTCTTTACCACCAACCGATACCGCACAACTCCTATAGACTCTTCTAGCAACCATAGAGTCACCCACCGGGGTAGAAACAAAAAATGGATCAGGATACACTCGGGACCAAAACCAAAATGCACAGCCACGAATGGAGTCACATAAGAAAGAGTAGACCCCAGATCAAGCAAGCAATACACATCACGAGAAAAGAGTTGCAACATACCAGTAACGACATCGGGAGATGCCTCAGAGTTCTGGCGGGTAGCAAGAGTATACAAGCGATTTCGGCAAGTACCGATACCAGAGGCAGAAGCAGTGCCCTTTGGTGCAGGAGCTGATGAAGTGACAACTGGAATCTTATTTGCTCCCGAAGCAACCTTAGAAGGATAATCCCTCTGCAAGTGACCAATCTGACCACATTTAAAACTCCTGTTCCTCTCTTCTTCACAAAACCCACGGTGCACTTGCTCGCAGAATCTACAAGGAGGATATGATGGAGCGGATTGAGCCCCACCAGCCTGAGATTAGGCACCCTGTGCTCTAAACTCACTATCGTGCTAAGAAAGACGATCACCCGACGGCTTCAGATAAGGAGCACTAGCCGTAGAGTAGGAACTAGAACCCCCCCTTCTTCTTTGGCCATTTTCCACCATCTCTACCACACTACTGCTGACTTTCACCTTGATAAAAAAATCTAAACTTCTTATTCTGCCTCTCCCCAATTTCAACCTGCTTCTTCTTCTCTTCCTTAACCGGTTGCATATACACAACCAATCTGAGATGTCCATGTCCTTGTTCAATAAGGCAACCTTACTTTCCAGAATCAAATCAGGGGACAACCCAGAAATAAATTCTCATTCTAGCCCTCATGCTAGACACTAACTCGGAGCATATCGGGACAACTGATGGAATTTCAAGGCATACGCCTTGACTGTCATCCTACCTTGCTTCAGATTAACAAACTCTTCCGCTTTCGCCTCCCTCAATTCCTGAGGAAAGAAGTGGTCCAGAAAAGCACTAGAGAAATCTTCATATAGTGCGGATTCAACATCATCTCCCCAAGACTGTTCCCATTCATCATACCATTGGTACGCTACATCCTTCAGTTAATAGGCAACGAATTCTACACCTTCCACATTAGTAGTATGTATAACGCGGAAGATCTTCTCCATCTATCAATGAAACCTTGAGAATCCTCCTCAACCTTAACACCAGTGAACACAAGAGGGTTCAACCTCATAAACTAGACAACCCTTGTGGCCTCTGAAGATGGAGTAACAGAAGCTACACGCTCAGACTGAGAAGTTACCAACTGAGCCAACATATGAATATACTGACGAAATTTCGCATTCGACATATCAGCCCGAGGAGGTCGGGGAGGACTAGAGGGGATCGGTGGAACTCCAGGAGGGCAATCAGGAACTGGACCCCTAGACCGGGTCTGTACCCCATAAGCAGGGAAGGTCCTTTCAGCATTGTCCTCAAGTGGGACAAAGGAGTTTCCATGTGCTTCAGATCGTCTGGGAGGCATGATCTGAAAAGCGAACAAACGGAAATTAGAGAGACTCAAGACCTTAGACTCTATGGCTTGAAACAGAACAACAAGAAAGGGAAACATTCCTAAATATCTCATAGCTGAGCCCTTATAAGTGTGGCGTGCTACACACCCATAAAAAAGACTCTACTCGACACGGCTTTGTCGGGCACCCAATGACACCAAACCTAGGCTTTGATACCACCTTTATCACGACCCGAACCAGGGCCTGGCCGTAACGGGTATTTCAAGTCCCACGTGGACCGGAGATCACCCCCTGTACCAAACCAAACCAAACCAAACACACCACACCCCCAAAGTAGGCTGAAGTTCGAGCATATAACAAGTTAAGAGAATATTAATTTAAAGACATTAAAATAATTCTACAACCAAGACCAACCGATACCGGTGTCAATGCCAATACCAATACCAACACTGATACCAATATCGACACCGCCCATGCTAACAGTAGTCTGACAAAGCCTCTAATCAAAACCAAAAAGTATCCGGTTGGGACATGCCCCCAACCATAGCCAAAAACCAAATCCAAAGGAATAGTCAAAATGTAAAGGAAACCATAAACATGAAATGTGGTCTTCCAAAGAATGGAAGCTCACCACTTCAATCTGACTCGCTAGCTGATCCCGCCAAGACACTGCGTAGGAGGAGTAGAAGTATGACTAGTTCTTGCATCGCGTGGGGATACAACGTCTGAAAACGGTTAGCGGGGTGAACGCTGACACGTAACTTGGGGATGAGGATAACATAATGATATGATCAATAGTTTAAAATCATTCAAAGCTAATACACATAGTCAAATGCATAAACATATATATATATATGTATATATATGTGTGTGTGTCATGGGTGGACCTACACATAAATTTTGGGTGCTCCGGCACCCATTAAACTCGAAGCGGAATAGGTATAATTATATAAAAAATATATGAAAATGGGTATAAATTATATAAAAGCACCTACTAAACAAGAAATTGATTAGGTGCACTGGCATTTAGGTTGATTTTAAGGCTCTCCATTGGTAGGTGTGGTCGGGTTCAAACCTAGTTAAGATAATTTTTTATTTTTTTGCTGTAGTAAGCACCCACTCTACTTAAATCCTGGGTCCGCCACTGGTGTGTGTGTGTGTATATATATGTATATATATATATATCACATGTCGAGATAGGGAACAAGGCTTAACATGCGTTTAAAAACCTTAGCATGGATTGTGTAGCTCAATCGTCATATAATAGTACCTACGGGCTATATGGCCCCAGCTCTCACCCTCGGTCGTGCCCCAGTGCATATAGCCGTACGAACTAGAGAATAATCTCATATATATGCACATGGAGGACTCGAACCCTCCAACATATACCAAGGTGACATAAGCATCCGATCATATAATGATTTACGGGGGACTTGAACCTCCCTAATCATGAAATAATAATAAGGGGGACTCGAACCTCTCTGGTCACTTTGACCCCCACGCCGGCAAACGCGGTTTTCAGTATTGGTTGCTTGGACCTATACTTTCACGACTCAGCTACACAACCCTTATTAAAGCCCAATTAAAACAATTGTCACATATTCTCATTAAATGAACCACAATACACTTTAAGGCATACATTGTTGGTATCGTCATACCAACTACACTTGCAAGGTAACATATCATGTCAAACCAGTTTCCATCAACTTGGGGATAACAACTTCCTTTGTTCATTAATACACATTGTGGAGCACCGACTCCTTTTGTTCATTAAATCATCCCATTGTATTTCAAATACTTCTTTATATCATGCAATAGTTCAAGACTAGTTCAATTTTACAAATTTCCATAGTTCTCATAACTAAAAACCAATTTCACATTATAGGGTTGGGGTTATAACCATTTCAAAGCCACAAGTTTGTGAAAATCACAATTCCCTAGTTCATTCACCATACCGATACACCCACAAGTTCAAAACCATATTAAAAGCATGAAAATCATATGTATAAACCATGAGAAACATTCTTCAATTCACGACATTCAAAACCCCCAACCTTAGTTTTCAAAACCAAACAATGATCTTATGAACAATACTTTTAATCACATGCCTTTGCAAAATTAACAATGAGGGAAGAGTAACATGCCTGAATCATGGAGATTTACGGAGAAATAGACTCTTGAGCCCTTAGATGACCAAATTGGTGAAACCCTAGCTTGACTTGTTTGAGAGGATTTAGAGAGTGTTTAATCCGTTAATGTGTTGAATGAATGCCCCAAAAGTGTTTTATGGATGTGGGGTCTAAAGGTTTTTAAGTGGGAAATGTCTAAAGTGCCCCAGCTTAAAAGATGGAAAAGCATCGTCTTTGGTTACGAGTCAACCCCTTGACTTGTACCCACACCTTACGACTCGTGACCATGAGTCGTAACCAGGTTAGTCTCTAGGACCCCCGATGCTTTTATCCTTACTACTCAACCCACCAACCCGTAACATGACCCTACGACTCGTAGGGTTTTACTCGTGAGCAACACAAAACCCAAATGAATTGAACACTGGACATCCTACGATTTGAACCTACGACTCGTAACATATCCTTACGGCTCATAGTGAGCCACTCGTATTTAGAGCAGAATCAAGTCTCAAACTCACTGGTTTGGGTACGACTCAACCCAACGAGTCGTCAGGACACCCTACGACTCCGGTGGTTCAGTTGTAACCAAGGCAGTGAGCCCAAAGCTCAAGAAATTTTCAAGGGCCAAAATCCGGGGTGTTTCAGCAACACTCCATGCTCTACTTCTTCCTCCCCTTCAGCAAAACTGGTAAAGTTGCTGCCATGTGACCAGGAGGTCATGGGTTCAAGCCTTGATACATATGACTTGTATGCACCAGATTAAGGGGGAGTGTTAGAACAAAAATAGGAATAACATATTGAATTCTACTTGGAAAGGGATTGTAATGTAGTGTCCTATTAGGAATAGGATTGGAATTGGAATGTAGTGTCTATAAATAGTGTCCTCTTCTAGGATACCAAATTACCTCCTACTAAAACACAATATCCAGATGTAGAACGTTTATCAGAGGGTGATCCTGCCCAATAAACCTCTGTATATCCAATGATATGCTCATAGCCTCGATCCTCGAAGAGTAGTCCTTTACCTGGAGATGACTTTATAGATCGCAAAATCCGAACAACTGCATCCTAATGACTATCACAGGGGGAAGTCATAAACTGACTTACAACACTCACAGGAAAAGAGATGTCAGGTTCACTGTGAGATAATTCAACTTTCCAACCAACCGCCTATACCTTCCAAGATCATTGAGTGGCTCCCCCTGTCCTGGCAGAAGTTTAACATTTGGATTCATAGGAGTGTCAATGGGTTGACATCCCATCATTCCTGTTTCCTCAAGAATGTCTAAAGCATACTTGTGTTGAGAAATAACAATACCTGAGCTGGACTGAGCAACCTCAATCCCTAGAAAGTATTTCAAGTTTTTTAGTCTGAAAATGCTGAAAGAGATGTTGCTTCAAGTTAGTGATACCATCATGATCATTGCTGGTAATAACAATATCGTCAACATAAACCACCAAATAAATACACTGATTTGGTTCAGAATGGCGATAAAACACTGAATGATCAGCTCCACTATGAAGGCTCGAGGGGATTGTTTCAAACCATAGAGTAACTTGCGCAATCGACATACAAGGCTACTAGACTCCCCTTGAGCAACAAAACTAGGTGGTTGCTTCATATAAACTTCTTCCTCAAGATCACAATGCAGAAAAACATTCTTAATGTCCAACTGATAAAGAGGCCAATGACGAACGACAACCATAGAGAGAAAAAGACAGATTGATGCTATTTTAGCCACGGGAGAGAAAGGTCACTATAATCAAGCCCAAATATCTGTGTATATCGTTTGGCAACAAGGCGAGCCTTCAGCCGATCAACCTGACCATCTTAACCAACTTTGACTGTATAAACCCAACGACGACCAACAGTAGATTTACCTACAGGAAGGGAAACAAACTCCCAAGTGCTACTCGTATGTAAAGCAGACATCTCATCAATCATAGCCTGTTTCCATCCTGAATGGGAAAGTGCTTCACCTGTAGTCTTAGGAATGGAAATAGAGGACAAAGATGATCGAAAAGCATAATGGGGTGATGACAAACGATGATAACTCAAGAAAGTATAATGTGGGTTAGCATTACGAGTGGATCTTATACCTTTTTGAAGTGCAATTGATTAACTAGGAAGAGGCAGGTCCGCAGCAGGGGAAGCGTCAGGCGCAGGACATGAATCATCTGGGACTAATACTGGATGTGGGCGCCGGTGATAAGTCAAAAGTGGTGGCACTGTGGCTGGAGATGGAGAAGTAACCGTAGATTCCTCAAAGATTGGTGTGGGTAAGACTGGAGGTATGGGTAAAACCTTAGAGATATTAAGATGATCAGAAGATGTATAGTAAGGTTGAGATTCGAAGAATGTGACATCAACGGACATAAGGTAGCGACCCAGATCAGGTGAATAACATCGATATCCTTTTTGAACTTAAGAGTAACCAAGGAAGACACATTTGAGAGCACGAGAGGCTAATTTATCTTTTCCTGGGGCTAAGTTATGAACAAAACATGTGCTCCTAAAAACACGAGGGGGGATAGAGTAGAGATGTGACTGAGGAAATAGTATAGAATGGGGAACCTTATTCTGGATTGAAGATGATGGTATTCTGTTAATGAGATAGCAAGATGTGAGGACGGCATCACCCTAAAAACGCAATGGAACATGGGATTCAATGAGAAGAGTGCGAGCAGTCTCAATGAGATGCCTATTTTCTCTTTCTGCTATACCATTCTGCTGAGGGGTGTATGAACATGATGTTTGGTGAATGATTCCTTGATGAGTCATTAACTCCTGAAACTGGGAGGATAAGTATTCTAAGGCATTATCACTACGAAAAGCACGAATAGAAACACCAAATTGATTTTGTATTTCAGAACAAAAACTTTTGAATATAGAGAATAACTCGGAACGATCTTTCATTAAGTAAACCCAAGTACATCTTGAAAAATCATCGATGAAAGTAACAAAGTAACGAAATCCTAATTGTGAACTGGCTCTACTAGGACCCCAAATATCGGAATGATCTAATGAGAAAATAGACTCTGAGCGACTCTCAATACTACGTGGAAATGTAGTACGGGTGTGTTTCCCAAGTTGACACGACTCTCAATCTAACGTGGATATACTAGACAAACTAGGCACCATCTTTTGTAGCTTGGATAGACTAGGATGTCCCAAACGTTGTGAATAAGGTTGGGAGGATCTGCAGCGGAGCATGCTGTGAAGAAATTTGAAGCGGTAAGATGGTAAAGGCCTTGTGATTCATGTCCTATGCCAATTGTCTGTCCCGTTTTGCGGTCCTGCATTAGAAAAGAATCATAAAAAAGTTATACTACAATCAAGGGCACATGTCAAACGACTAACAAGTTATACTACAATCAAGGGCACATGTCAAACGACTAACAGATGCAAGATTAAAAGGACAACCAGAGACATAAAGAACAGAGTCTAGAGTGACAGAAGATAGGGGTTTGGCTTGTCCAACTCCTTTTGGCTCTGTTCGAATTCCATTAGCTAAAGTAATAGCTGGTAGAGATTGTGAATAAACAATATCAGATAAAAGTGATTTATCACCAGAAATATGATCAGAAGCACTTGAGTCCACAACCCATGATCCAAAGGTAGGAGATTGTGCAGTTGAGGCTATTGGTAGAAATATATGCTTACTTGCTTGATACTGAAGATACTCATTATATTCCTTGTCAGATAAATACACCCGTTGATCACCTGTGGTGTTAGACTGAGCAATATGAGCATTTTTAGTCGGTCGACCATGCAAAGAATAGCATATTCCACGAGTATGTCCAAGCCTATTACAATAACTACACTTAGGTCTAGAATAACATACGCCACGAGTATGTCCAAGCCTTTTACAATAACTACACCTAGGACGAGATCTTCCAAATCGACCTTCCCCTCGTCGATTCTTCATGGACTGTGATGTTTGATTTTCTGATCTTCTCATGAAGGGCTCAGATTTAATCATAGGACTTGAACTTTCAATTTCAATATTTTTGGAGCAAAAAAATATCATGCCCAAAAGATATCTTGGGAATTTGACCTGAAAATCCCAAGAACCAGATCTGAATTTCTAAAAAAAAATAAATCCCCAAAAAAAAAAAACTGATGTCGCCGGAATTAGGGTTCCGGCGGTCGGAATCTCAAAATAATTGTTGGAATCTGGAAAGGAGCAAGTGGTCGGAGTCAGAATAAACCGGCGACCCCAACAGAAAAAACAACTCAAAAATCTATCGGAGATGGGCTCACGCGTCGGCACGTGACAGATCTCGCCAGAATTTCTGGATTCCGGCTGGCGTGTGGCGGCGCGTGGAGGGTAATTTTCCGGCGGTTTTCGTCGGGTTTTTATCGCCTGATCTTTCCGATCCTTTTGGTGGTGTTGTATTTTTCACACAACCCACAAAACAAAAATTGACCCAAATCAGTCACCGGAATTGACGCACCATGACTGAATTATCTGTCTGATATTTCTAACCTTCTCTGATACCATGTGAGAAATAATGGAGAAAAATATTATTGAATTGTTGTCTCTAAATTATTACATTGAGACCCTATTTATAGACACTACATTCCAATCCTATTCCTAATAGGACACTACATTACAATTCCTTTCCAAGTAGAATTCAATATGCTATTCCTATTCTTATTCTAACAGAGAGTAAGCCATAATAATCCAAGAATTGTGAAACCTTGAATAAATGCCCATTCTATGGTGTTAGTGCTGATCTCTAGAGGAAATGGAGATGTGTGCTTTATGTTACTATCATTTGTGTTTATTTCTTTTTTGTTGAAAATTCTTTTAATACAAAAGAAAAAAGATATGGGAGGATATAATTGCATATAGCATGAAGAAGAGGGAAAAGAAGACGAAAGCTTGGGGATCTGTGGGGAGAGATAGAGAGACCAACAGTGAAGATTAGTTGACTCTTCTCTTTGTCTTTTTGCATTTTGATAAAAAATCTAAAATTGTACTTTGAGATAGTCGATACTTTGATAGCTACAAAATGCTTAATTAATTGTGCTAATCCACAGCCAGTAGTTGAGGTTTTTGTGGAGAAAACAGCTTGTTACCTGTTTTAGCATGATTGCTGTCTGGGAGCTCAATTTATCTCTGTCACAAAGAAGTATGGTTGGTTAGCTGCAAGTAAGTCAAAGAACTCATCTTTCATTCTGTATCGTCTTTTACAGTGCCAATAGAGGTGGACACCGTCCAATCATGAATCTTCATGAGCGGAGCCTAAGTGTTTTGGCTTGCCGCTATGCTGATGAAGTTATTATTGGTGCTCCGGGGGAGGTGTCAAAAGATATGGTAATCTCTATTCATATGAACACTGTTGGGAAAATCACTTGTAACATTCTTATTGCTATTATTACTCGTCTACTTCAGTGTTTTCCTATAATCTCTTTGTTGACATTGGTCCAAGTGCAAGGATGCTAAAAGCCAGAGAAATATTCGCAGCTTTTTATTATTAGGTTTCTCATTTTGGAGCCAAACAGTAATGACATTAGTGAAATTATCATTAACACTTGCATGGACTTTTTGAATGATATTTATGAATCCAAGATGACATGACTTTCTTAATTCTCATGGAAATCATATTGATGATATCTGCTATATTAGTAATCTTTTCCCGATTATGATTTAATCATTGATGGTGATATGACATGTTTTCTACGTTGTGGTGGTGTTTGTCTTGTAGTGTCTTAGTTAATTTAGCCGGGCAGATAGCAGATTAAACTCAGGCTGTATCTTTACTTCTGCATATATCAGCTCCAAGAACCCAAAATCATCGGCCTTAAGCTTTTCAGTTTTGACTTTCAGAAATCCTCACGTGGATAGAATCAGCCGCACATAAGCGCAGGCATGTTGAAGACATAGTTTTGAATAAATAAACATGTGCCCTTTCTAACAGCTTAAGCTTTTAGATTATATTGTCACACAATCCAACGTAGTATTAGAGCTGAACCTATCATTGTTGTGTTTCCCAATGTTGGGCCCTTATATTATTATCCACTCTCCAAATGTCCAGTCCTGAGCGTGGGGTAGAGAGTGATAGTGTCCCACATTCGTTGAGGAAATGAGTTGTTGTCACACCTTAATAGTGTTTGGCAATTCTTACCTCATGAGCAATGGTTTGTGGTTGAGTTGGTTCTAAAGTAGATTTTTCCACAGGGATAATCTCACATTCTTGTAAGTTAATCTTTGACTCAGGCGCTGCCCTAAATCAACTAAGAACCAGTCTCAAGTAGGATAGCTGGAGTGTCTCTGTTACAAAGTACCAGGTTGTCCAACAAAAGGTGAAACTCTAACAGTATCATTTCTGCTGATGTCTGCCTTGAATCCTTTTAAATAGCCTCATGCAATTGCTCCGTCCACTAGCTTACTCAGTACCTCTATGTCACAGATGAACAACATTGGCTGTTATCTTAGTGCCTCCATGGTGAAGATGAACATCATGTGAGAGAAGTCCTTCATGTCTCAGTACTCGTCACCTCATCACAAAATCGCATGCTATCCTATTAACAAGGATTGGGAACGTTTTTGAACGAAAAGGATTGATCCATCCACTTTCGAACCCATCCTTGTATCACGTAGTATAGAAAGTCCTAATCCATATGATCACATGCCGTTTCGAGATCCAACTTATTTTGTACAACCTGTTTTCATCATTCCTTCTGTGCCCACCAATTTTTCCACTAAAGCTGCATCCATGATCTCTCTCAGCCCTCAAGAAAGAATGACAACGGCTCTCTCTTCCCAGTAGCAGGCGAGGCAAAAAAGATGCATTTTGGGCGTGTTATATTGTTTCATCCCTGGCTTTTTTAGTCTACATAACAGCACCATAGAGATGAGTCAATGATTTCATTGATGCTTGTTAGATTAATAGGTATGTAGTCCTTGATGTTTGTCTCGCCTTTCTTTGAGATGAGTGTAATGGATGTCACACTTCTCTTCTTGAACTCCCCTAATTCTTAAAATGTTGCTATGGTTTCTATGACCTCTCTCTCTTTACTGTTCCTAATATTATTGAGACAAGGCAAATGTGAAGCTATCGAGTTCGAGTGCTTTGTCCTTGCACACTACTCCATTGCTTCCTATACTCCCTCCTTTATGATCTCCATTCCTAACCACCTATTCCTCTCTTCTTCAATTTGACTAAACTCCACCCCTCATATTGAGTCTCAAACTACTATGCACAATTGTTAGTAGAACCCCACTATCGCCTGTTTCCCACCCCTTCCTCACTCTTATCAACTATTACCAACACTTTTGTTGTCTTCATTATTTTTTCCTCTTTTTTGCTGTCGTTAACCTATGGAAACTAGTTTTTGTTAGTATTTCCTCTAACCAGAGAGCCCTCGATTTCCTGTCTCGGATTGTTTCTTGTCTATTGTCATCATTGTTATTGTCCTTTTCCTCCTTTTTCTTTTTTACCTCATTCAACTCCTTCTCCCTTCTATGCCTTTTAAGGCCCTTGGTTCGTTCATCAACATTCTTGTTTTCATATCTATCGTCCCAAATTATTCTTTGTTCCATACATCAAAATCTCCTTTTAGCGACTTTATCTTTTCTGCCAGACAAAAAGTGAAGACTCTTATATTCTTTGCCAATTTGGCAGGCTTAAATGGTAAGGGAGGCCCTCAGATCCCATAGTTATCAGTTCTCCCTTTGGTAGGCCAATTTAGTATCTTGTTTTTTTCCTCTTATAAGCAACTTCATTTGCAATTTGCTCTGTATAAAAGAATTCAGATTCTAGTTCTTGTTGTAATTTCCCAGTAATGTTTTTACTCCACCTTGTTGGAAAAAATATATAACAAATAAATTCATCTAACTATATCTCTTCTCCCCAAAAAGAAAGTTATTACATTTTTTTTTTTTTTCTTTTGATCAAGTAAACGTAGATTCATTCATAAACATAGTCAAAAGACCTGGCTGTGTACAAAGGAAATACCAAAAGGAAAAGAATCTACAACAAAAGCTGATTCTCAACATACTCCCCCCAATCTTCTATGCAGCTATGAACTCTATGGGTGCACCAAAGAAAATAAGGGATATAAGGCTACTTCTCATATATTATTTTTCGTATATTATTTTTCGTATTGATTAGAGGAAGTTTCATTAGTTAGTGGTTTTGACTGGAAATCTTCGCCATTTTTGGTTGACTGGAAATTTTCATTTTGCTTAGTTTCCATAGGATCTCTATTGATCAGAAAATGTCCTTTTGGAGATAAAGAAATTTGATATTTTTTTCTGAACTGTAATTATAAAGCTAATGATTTCCTCTCATTCTTGAGTTGATCTCATAGAGTATATCATGTTACTCCTCATTTATCGTGGTAGTGACATTTTCACATTTGGGCACTGATGCAGATAACAACCTTTAATATCTCTTTAGTTGTTCATGGGACAGTAGCCGAGGACAATGATTTTCAGAAGGTACTTTATGGTTGCATGTGGTCTTTTATGTGATATTAGACTAAAAGGTCCATTTGTTTGTTGACCATGATACTTTATTTTGCAGGAGAAGGGTAACCCTTATGCTGTACCAATTAGCATGGGCATTTTTAAAGTATTGGATAGTCCTTTAGATATTACAACGAGCACAATAATAAGGAGAATTGTGTCGAATCATGAGGCATACCAGGTTACTTCACCTCCAATATGTACCTTTTTAGTTTCTTTTACATTTATCTGAGCGGGGATTTTTGAACACTGTCGTGGAAATATTTTTAACAAGTAACTAGTGAAACACAGTAAAGGTGCAACCTATGCTATAATGTTGAGCTAGACCATAACTTAACTGCAAAATAATATCAATCCCTCAAGATGCATCCAGAAATCTTCTCATTTTTAATTTTTTATGATAACTGTGAGAATTAATGGAGAAAAATATTATTGAATTGTGTGTTTACATAATTACATCGAGACCCTATTTATAGACACTATAGTACAATCCTTTTACGAGTAGGATTTTTATATACTATTCCTATTTCTACTCATATTCTAACACTCCCCTCAAGCTGGTGCATACAAATCATATGTACCTAGCTTGTTACAAATGTAATTAATACGAGGACCGATGAGGGACTTGGTGAAGATATCTGCAAGTTGATCACTTGACTTCACAAATTTCAATATCTCCTGGCAAAGTGACAATCAATCTCTATGTGTTTAATCCTCTCATGAAACACTAGATTTGATGCGATATGAAGGGCCGCTTGATTATCACACACAAGTTCCATCTTAGCTGTTTCTCCAAATTTTAATTCTCTCAGCAACTGTTTGATCCAAACTAGCTCACAAATTGCTACAGCCATTGCTCGATATTCTACTTATGCACTTAATCGAGCAACCACACTCTGTTTCTTACTCTTCCAAGACACCAAATTACCTCCTACAAAAACACTATATTCGGAGGTAGAACGTCTATCAGAGGGTGATCCTGCCCAATCAACGTCTGTGTATCCAATGATATGCTCGTGACCTCGATCCTCAAAGAGTAGTCCTTTACCTGGAGTTGACTTTATATATCGCAGAATACGAACAATTGCATCCCAATGACTATAACAGGGGGAAGTCATAAACTGACTTACAACACTCACAGGAAAGGATATGTCAGGTCTAGTCACGGTGAGATGATTCATCTTTCCAACCAACCGCCTATACCTTTCAGGATCAGTGAGTGACTCCCCCCTGTCCTGGTAGAAGTTTAGCATTTGGATCCATAGGAGTGTCAATGGGTTTACATCCCATCATTCCTGTCTCCTCAAGAATGTCTAAGGCATACTTGCGTTGAGAAATAACAATACCTGATCTGGATTGAGCAACCTCAATACCTAGAAAATATTTCAGTCTACCGTCGGTCTTTGGTCTGAAAATGCTGAAAGAGATGTTGCTTTAATTTAGTGATACCATCTTCATCATTGTCGGTGATAACAATATCATCAATATAAACCACCAGATAAATACACAGATTTGGTTGCGAATATCGATAAAACACTGAGTGATCAACTCCACTACGAATCATGCCAAACTGCTGAGTTACTGTGTTGAATTTTTCAAACCAAGCTCGAGGGGACTGCTTCAGACATAAAGTGACCTGCACAATCGACATACAAGGCTACCAGACTCCCCCGGAGCAACAAAACCAGGTGGTTGCTCCATATAGACTTCTTCCTCAAGATCACCATGCAGAAAAGCATTCTTAATTTCCAACTGAGAAAGAGGCAAGTGACGAACGACAACAATGCATAGGAAAAGACGGACATATGCTATTTTAGCCACTGGTGAGAAAGTGTCACTATAATCAAGCTCAAATATTTTCGTGTATCCTTTGGCGACAAGGCGAGCCTTAAGCCAATCAATCTGACTTTGACTGCATAAACCCAACGACAACCAACAGTAGATTTGCTTGCAGGAAGTGAAACAAGCTTCCAAGTACCACTCGCATGTAAAACAGCCATCTCATTTATCATAGTCTGCTTCCATCCTGAATGAGAAAGTGCTTCACCTATAGTCCTAGGGATGGAAATAGAGGATAAAGTTGATACAAAAGCATAATGGGGTGATGATAAACGATGATAACTCAAGAAAGTATAGTGTGCGTTAGCATTACGAGTGAAACGTTGCTAGCCCTGTCGTTACTAGGGTCTATAAGCGCAGGAAATAGGGTGATAATAAAGCTTAAATGTATCTGTTTTATTTATTAATTATTTTGTATATGTATTTCTAGTAGTTTCTAGCAGTTACCTAGCAGTTTAGGCAGTGTGTTGTGATATATTGTAGCAGGGAGAAAATAAAAAAGAAGGGAAGGAGATCATTCTGTAGGATTCTTCTAGCAGATTAGGAGGTTAAGGTTCCTCGAAATACCTTGGTAGTTGAAGTATTCTCTATTTGCCGTTTGTAAAACTCGATCTACTTGTTGGTGACAATTAATAATAGTTGAAGTGTTGTTTCTACTTTTACATTGTTGCTGGAAGTGTACAGATTTCTTATAAGGAGATTTTAGGATTCCTAACAATTTTGGTATCAGAGCCTTTATGATTTCAACCAGAATGGACGGGAGGATTGAAAAATTAGAGAAGACAATGTGCGAAGTAGTAGATGAGATTGGTTCAGTACGTGATTACATGGAGCAGTTACGACTTTGGATGCAGAAAAAAGATGAACATGACGCTGAAATTCTTCAACATATGAAAGGAAAATCAAAGGTTCAGGCAGATCGAGAGTAAACAATATTATCCATTAAAGATTTGTTACTAGAAATGTGGTCAGAAGCGATTGAGTCCATGACCCTAGGGCCAACCGCCCTGTGGTGGACTGTGAGATACAAGCTACATGATTGCCAGTCTGAGCAGCGGTTCCTCTATTGATGGAGATGTCTGATCACTCGCTTGATACTGAAGAAAGTCATTGTATTCTATTTTAGATAAAGAAAAAAGTTGATTGGTTGGATTACTGATGGGTTCAATTTGAGCAACATGAGTATTCTTTGGTCTAACATGGAGAGAGTAGCAGACATCACGGGTATGATCCATTTTGTTACAATAGCTACATCTTGGTTGAGGTTTCCTAGAGCGACTTCCACGTTGATTTTCAGTTTGAGATGCTAGAACAGAAGACTCTGTCGGTGTCATGGGGTGACTAGACGACATAGGTGGTGCAAACCACTTGCAACAATCGAGCGAATAGGCCATCCATAGAAGGAACGTGGGGCTTGCTAAAATTTGATCTCGCACCAAGCCAAGATCGGATAGAAGTCTAGCAAGTGTAACAATTAAAAACATCTTCGCACCTTGCTCCAATTGTTTTTCAACACTTGGAGTAGCGGACATCAACTCATTGAACTCTTCCTTAACCACATGACCCTGTCAATCTTGTAGACATATCTGAATCCTGCTTTTTTAAAGATTAGTCAACTGGTAAATAACATTATAAAAGCGAGAGATGTCATTTGTGTGTAGCCCACGAGCCTTTTCCCAAACCAAGAAGCAAGTTTGGAATGGTCGGTACAATGACATCAACTTCGAATCAATAGATTTCCCTAAATTGAGCATTAATCTTCTCCCATTCGCCCTCATCTTTTTCATCAACATCCTTAGCATGTATAACCAAGTGGTTTTGCACCACTTGGCCCTTGCACTATAGCTGAACAGGAAGACCAAGATAAGTAGTTCACACTACCTATCAAGGGTTCAGTGGTGATGGAATGGTTCGGGTTGCTGGAAACTGCAAATTTATTGAAAATATATGAACTGAGGGACCTATCGCAGGAATCTGGAAGCAAAAAGGTGATTGGAATCCAAATCTGGATTTTTCTTGCAATTGTGGGACTCTTGAACAAACAGTTGACTAGACAAAAAAATGAACTGGACAGTTTTGTCTACAAGAATCTGAAAAAAAATCGAATCTGTCTATCGAAATTTGACAGGTGCCTGAGATGGCTGGTGGTGGCAGATCTGACTGGGTTTTGCTCGTGCCGGTGGTCCGAGTCTCGTGGTGGTGTTGGTTTGATTACAACATAGAGATCTGCTCGGACAACCAAGAAAAATAGTTGGAAAAAAATTAAGTTTGAAATTTCTCTTCGAATGTTGCTTTCCTTAACTAGGCTCTGATACCATGTAAAATTAAGTCTTGGGCCTAACTCACACCCCAAAAGCTAGCTCAAAGGGAGGAGGATTGCCCAATCCTTATTAAGAGACCACCTATCTCATTAACCACCAATGTGGGACTTCTTTTCAATCTCAACACGCCACGCCCAGGACTAGACATTTGGTGCGTGGGCAATTTTTAAATTTAGGGGCCCAACATTGGGTGAGATGGATCCTGCTCTGGTACCATGTGAAATGGAAGAGAAATAAGAGAGAACTCAGCTTGATTATTCCTCAAGCTATTGGGGTTTAAATAACTAAGTTTACATGCCCTAAAAGGAATGAAATCAATACAAATCAATATCTAATTTAATACCTAATTATAATAGGAATAAATCAAGCTACCTTCTATATTTACACATGCTATAGAATATTTAGGATTCTGACAGTAACTTGTCTTCAAACCAAACGACCCCTTACCCTCTCTAGTACTTCTCAGTGGTTCAATCTTTTGGTTGACATTGTTGCTTGGTCTTGTTAACTAGCAAAATATCATTAGCAAATAACATACACATCGGACTTTATATTGTATTGTGTAGGTGAGATCATCTATAACAAGGGTAAATAGGTATGAGCTGTGTGTTAATCCCTAGTGTGAACACATAGTTATGGAAAAAATACTTTGTATCTCCTAGCTCCTTCGTAGATGTCCTTTATGGCATTAATGTTATTTAATACTAATTTCATTCTTTTCTAAAACACCCACCAAAGGACTTCTCTTGGTATGTTATCATATGCTTTCTCCAGGTCAATGTACATCATATATAGATCTTTCTTCTTCTAGTGAAATTTTTTCATCAATCTTCTTAGCAAGAATGTAGAACTACTGGGCCCAAGTCCAAGACGATTTTTTTTTTTTTTTGAAACAGGCAACATTGTATTCCTCAGCATTAATTATGCTGGCCACCTCCAAAAAGTGTCAATTACAAGCTTCCTATCAAATCAAAAATCTGGTCTACATCTTCTAGACAAAGTAGTTTACACCAAAAGAGTAATGATACTGTACAATTCCATTTAACCTTGTTTATGGTATTGGACCTATCTTCAAAACATCTACCATTTCTTTCCATCCCTACTGACCACCAGGTACACGGCGGTATTAGCCTCCACCATCTCTTTCGACTCTTGCTGTCTCCTCTCCTAATCTAACAACTCAGTAGGTCTGATGTATGTTCTGGCATTGTCCAGCTCATGCTTTCTATATTGAGGAATAAGTTCCATATTTGAGCAGTTAACTTGCAATGCAAAAAAGATGTTCATTTGTTTCCACTCAACAGCCAAGTAGAACTTCAACAACTGTTATTTGAATTCTCTGGTAACCAAGATTCTATCAACTTCCACTACCTCAGAGTCACCTTGCACATAAGGTAAATGCAATGGAGGGGGTTGTCCATACAGGGCTTCATATGCAGTGGTTTGACTGGCAGTGGCAGGTAGTATTGTACCACCACTCTGCAAAAACCAAGTATTTGGGCCAGTCAGTGGGCGAGTCTGAACAATAACACCTCTAGTAGGTTTCCACACATCTATTGGTTACTTCAGTTTGCCCATCACTTTGGGGGTGGTATGCAGTAGATTTACTAAGACCGACACCCTGAATAGCAAACAATTCCTGCCACAGTTTACTAGTAAAGATGGGTTCCCTGTCACTTACTATATCCTCTGGCATTCCATGTAATTTGAAGGTATGCTCCATGAACAATTTAGCAATATCCTCAGCTGAATAAGGGTGGCTGAGACTAATAAAATGTGATATTTGGTAAGTCTGTCAACTACTACCCATTTCGATGTCTTACCAAATGATTTAGGGAGCCCCTTAATAAAATCCATGCTGATGCTACTCCAAGCATTAGTGGGAATACTCAGAGGCTGGAGTAGACCAGGGTAAGCTGCATGATCATATTTGCTTTTCCGGCTTACTGCACACTTCTTAACATAAGTTGTAATGTCATTCTTCATTCCCTTCCAACAAAACAGGCTAGCAATTCTCCTTTGAGTTAACTCTATTCCTGAATGCCCTCCTTTACTGCATCATGCCACAGTTGTAGTATAGTCTGTTTAAGTCCTTGATCAGGTCCAATAATGAGCTTGCCCTTCCTTCTAAGTTGCTGATTTATGAAAATTAGTCCTGGAACCTCTTCTCCCAGTGTGTGTACCCTGTGAATGAAATCCACCAAGGTAGGATGTAGCTGAACTATTCATAATGGATTGCAGCAAATCAGTACTCACAGATGAGAGCTGAGAGTTCGACTGCAGGTAACTTGGATAGAGCATCTGCTGCTTTATTCTCTTTTCCCTTCTTGTAAGAAATCTCAAAATCAAACTGTATTAACTTAGTCACCCACTTAAGCTGATTTCCTGTGTACAACTTCTGCTCCAAAAGAAACATAAGTGCTTTCTTATCTGTCTTTACAAATGTGTCTGCGAAATACTGTTGCCATTTGTTAACTGCTAACACCAAGACAAGCAACTCCTTGTCATATACTGAAAGGCCCTGATTCTGAGGAGACAAACCCTTGCTGTAGTAGGCAATTGGCTGGTCTTGTTGCATCAAGACAACCCCAATTCCTACATCACAGGCATCAGTTTCAACTGTAAAAGGGAGAGTAAAATCAGGCAGTACCAGCACTGGTGCAGTAGAAAGGGCTTCCAACAGTGAAATAAAAGCTTCAGTAGCCTCGTCACTAAGACCATTCTTCTTCAACATATCAGTCGGGGGTTTGCTGGTCTTACCGTAGCCCCTAATGAATACCCTGTCATCCCCAAGAATCCTCCAAGCTACTTCAAGTTTCTAGGCAGTGGCCACAACTGAACTGCTTCTATCTTTCTAGGGTCAGTTGCTACCCCTGCTGCTGATATGTAGTGTCCCAGATACTCAAGTTTAAGAGCAGCAAACTGACATTTACTACTTATAGCATGTAAGTCATTCTGCTTCAAAAGTGTCAATGTGATCCGCAGATGGTTGACATGATCCTCAAGACATTTTCTAAATACTAAAATGTCATCAAAAAACACAAGAGTAAACTTCCTCAAATGCTCTTGAAAGACCCGGTTCATTAGATTATGGAAACTGGAAGGTGCATTAGTTAGCCCAAAGGGCATGACTGGGAACTCAGTGTGATCTGTATGAGTCGTAAAGGCAGTTTTGTGCACATCTTCAGAAGTCATCCTGATTTGGTAATAACCTGACCTTAGATCTATCTTGGAATAGATCTGGATCCACCAAGTTCATCAGTAGCTCTTCAATGATAGGAATAGGATATTTGTCCTTGATATTTTCTTATTTAATGCCCTATAATCTACACACATCCTCCAACTCCCATCCTTCTTTCCATCCAACATTACTGGAGATGCGAAGGGGCTGCAACTATGTTGTATAAGCCCTTGGGACATCAATTCACTTACTATTTTCTCCACAGTATCTTTTTGTGCTGGAGCATCCCTGTATGGTCTGTCATTGACAGGATTGGACCCTTCCAGCTATGGAATATGATAATCAAAATGTTTCCTATAAGGTGGTAATCCTTTAGGTTCATTGAAAACCTATACAAATTCCTGCAAGACCCTTTGTATCACTTCTGTATTCTGATTAGCCTCCTGCTATACCTTCTCCACAGATGATACCTTAATCATCAAGTGTGCTCTCTCACCTTCCATAACTTTCAAGGAGCTTGCACCAACCTCTGTCAGATTGGGTGGTATGCCTCCCAGCTTATGTAGCTTACGTTGATACTCAAAACCCATAGTAAGCTTCCTGTAACTGAACATAATATCCCCAATTGAACCACCTAGCTGACATAAGCACTGAATGCCCAACACCATGTCACTAGTTCCCAGAGGAAATAGCAAGAAATCTGACTTGTACACCTCTCCTTGCAACAACCACTCCACACCCCTGCAAATTTGAGATACAGGTACGGAATTACCATCTGCCGCCTTCACATTTTGGGGTTTGCACGACTCCACCTCCCATCCCATTTTTTCTGCAAAAGAGGAATCAATAAAGTTATAGGTAGAGCCCCCATCTACCAAAATATTGATAGGCCTTTTCAAGTTGTACCTAGTCACTCTTAAAGAGTGGTGACTGCTGGTACCATTAACTGCTAGTAAGGAAATCTCACAATGCTCCATTATAGCACCCTCTTGATTCAAGACCCTTCCACAGTATCACCTTCTTCCTCATCTTCCAGTTCAAGGAGAAACAATTATTTCCTTCCCTTGCACACATGCCCAGGCAAGTACTTTTTATCACAGATATAACAAAACCCTTTTTTTGACTTAATTCTGCTGGGTCAGCCTCTTCTCCTAGTTCTACCATCAAAAATTGGCATAGTAGTCTTGGGCAAATGGACTACTGGGGTAGTTTGGGGTTTGAGCTGGGGTTGGTTGCTGGTTAATATAGCAGACTTGGCATTGAAAGAATAGGATGCTGAAGGGTGAGTTTTCATGTCTTTAGCTAGTTTAGGAAGATAGACTCCTGTAATCGAGCTAAATGATAAGCTTGAGGTAAGGAGTAGGGTCTATGAACTCTTACTGCATCCCCAGGCTCAGGCTTCTATCCTTCCAAATATAGGCTAATCGCATGATGGGTTTCCAGATTGACCCTTGTCATACTCGATCAAATGCTTCCTGATACTCAGCCACCGATCCAACCTGTTTTATCTTCACTAATTCCCCCATGGGATCGTCATACTCTGCTCCAAACCTGTCCGACAAAGCCCAGATATACTCATCCCAAGCTAGGGGGAAGAAGATGGCCCCTGCTCCTCGTATAAGCTTGGTGCCACTGCAGTGCAAGATCATCAAAATGAATAGCAGCCACTGTTGCTCTCTGATGAGTTGGTACTTCATCTAATGAAAAGAATTTTCCACCTTATACCACCAGTCCTGAAATTTTTCCCCATCAAATCTAGGGAACTCCAATTGTGAGTATTGAGTGAGAAAATGATGAGGTAAAGGGGAAAGAATTTGCTGATTTGGGGGTAAATGGATGTGTGAATAAGGAGGGATATAACCAGGTTGGGGCATACCTCAAGGAATTTGTGGTCCTGGATATGAGTTTAGAGGTACAGATGTTTGGAAATGTGGGATAGTGGTCATCAATGGAGGTTGTAGGTAAGGTGTTTGAGGTTGGGATGAAGTGGTGTGGGTTCGATGTGGTGGGGCTTGGGTGGTGATGGTAGATTCAGGGGAAACAAAATTAGGAAATCCCCTTGTTATGTATGAATGAGAATGCCCAGATGAAGTTCATTCCGGAGTTCGAAACGTACCCATCAATTGTAGAGGTCCTTCAGTCGGAGAATATAATTCAGCTCCAGATCCTGTTACCCCTGTTGCGTCTTTACCCTTCTCCAAGCTCTGTCCCACTATGATCGTCTCCTTCAGCTTGTGAAAAGTTTGCTCATTAACCGATTCCAGCTGGTTCTGTTGAACGTTGAACTTAGACATGTCAATAGCCATAAGATTCAGACGATTCAACACTTCATGAATCTCTGTCGTCATTGACAATACCCACAGCGCAACACCGGTGCTCTGATACTTTCAGCTAAACACAAGAAATTAAGCTAAGAAAAGGAAGAGAAAAATTAAGCAACTAGCATATTCTCATTCATGATTTCCTCTCCAGCAATACAATTACTATTCGCGTGATAAAGGAAAAGGATTAAACGACAATTTTAAAGGACTAAAGTGTAAAAAGCAAAACTAATAATGAAACTATTACTCCCCGAAAGTTATAACTAACTTCTTAACCACCTCAAAGTGCTCCCTCCTAAGCTTGTGGTACTACCCGCTTCCTTCAGTTCCTACAGATCATAACAGAGAAAAGTCCTGTACTTTGCATTTTCCAATTAAGGCAGCCTTCCTTGTTGGACTAGCCTTGAAAAGAATCAAGTATCTAGAGGAAATCAACGGTTCTTTCCTACTCCCAATCGTTGAAGTTTCTTCTAGATGTCAAGGTCCATGTGTTCTTTGATCTAACACTATATGATAGTGTCATCCTTCTGTAACTAGCTGTTTAGATAACTTGATGAAATTTAAAATCCTGCTAAATTCAATTTTGGTGCTGAATAATTGGATCATATTCTACATTAGCCATTATGTAATTCTGTCCATTTGTTCGAAGGCTTTTGAGACAGTTTCTAGTTTATGTATTAATCTGGCTCTGTTTGCTTGGTTGAATCAAATCTATATCTGATGGACCTAACTATGATTTATATGTGCAGAAACGAAATGAGAAGAAAGCAGCTAGTGAGAGGAGGTACTATGAGGGAAAGAGTTATGTCTCTGGTGATTAGTTGACATTACAGAATTAAGGTAGCAGTGTGTTTATGACGCTGACAATTCTTCTTAAATGCAGAAGAGCATTAGGTTGTGTGTTTGGAGTTGAAATAAAGGATTGATAACGTCTGATCTTAGTATCCTCAATATGCATGTCTTTACACATATCACTACGGTTGTTTTGGCCTTGTAATGAATTTCATTGAGGGGTTTTCTTTCCCCATTTTTCTATCATTTTCGGCCAAAAGCACTACTGCTCAACATTGAAATTACTTGATTCCTCCGGTTTCCCATCAATGCTATGAAAATGAGTTGTCATTTATGTTGTATCTATTTGCAGATGACAAATTGGTGGGGGGCAAGAAGCTGCTTCAGAAGATGCAACTTGTAATTCCCCTCCCCCTTCACCTCCCCCACCTTTTCTCTTTCTTTTTTTAAGTGCTTTTTGTTCTTCAACCCTTTAGGAGGTCTGCCCCCCCTGCGTCAAAATGCATGCCAGTGCACATGGCGTTCTCTAGTTAAACAGAAGTAATTCTTTGACCAAAAACATAAGAAGTAGATAGTGAGAAATAATGTACCATCATGACATTGAGGCGTCCTTACAGCAAGTAGACTATTATTTATTTTTTCGTTTTTTCATATATCATATGTTCGTCTAGTATAGGGTTGTACTATGAAAAGTATTTATGCAATGCCCCTGTATCAGCGAATTGTGTTTTGGTACATTTTATTTTTGCGGAGCAGAATAATAGCTTGTGCAAAATACTTTTTAAATTCTTGGTTCGTTTCAATATTCATGTCTCGAGAGTTGACTGACTATAATATCACAGTTACTTTGGATTACTTATTGCATAATTCACGATTTGAAAGTTCTGATGGTAATATCAAAAATAAGTTACTGAAACTCATAAAATTACCCAATCAAAAGCAGCAGTGTGTCATTCTTGGTATGTGGGATGGATAAGATCTCTTCATTCAACACAAATCTGAATTATTCGAACCAAGGAGTTTCAATATAAGGTCGTTAAAGAAAAAAAAATAATAGTAGCATGTCCCACCTTTAGTCATTGTAAAATGTAAATCTATTCCAATTTTAATAATTGGCACGTAAGATTTACTGTGCATCATACCCTATCTAAAGTTTTCCCTTCGGAACAGAATTTCTGATGCCGGAGAGATGGTTGGAGAATATATCAAAGTTCAAGCCAAGAGGATTAGCTATACTCAGTTGGGCTTTGAACTTGTGTGAGCATTTTGTTGAGAAACTCTGATCGAGCCAACTCAAGGTAGAACCAAGAGAAAAAAAAAACTCATCAATTTGTTGGAGAAGATTGCTGTAACTGGTTGGAATACCCTTCAACTCCTTGCGTTTTTGCGTTCAAACTCTAGCAAACAGAGTTGTCCTGAAATCCTACTGAATTGGTCAAGATTTACTTATCGCCAGTAAATAATGTGTGTAGTTAAATTATCTTGAAGTTCTACCGAATTGGTAAGAATTTCCTGAGTTGTTTAATTGTTCACTAGTCCTACCGAATTGTCAGGGCTGGCTTACAACTACGTATAATTTGTGTTGTTGAAGTACCAAATTGTCAAGACTTAACAACGTGTGTTGTTGAATTACCTTGAAATCCAATTGGATTGGAAATATTTGGTGTTGGTTTCATTGTTCAGAAATCTCGTTGGATTGATATGACTTTGTGTTAAATAGCACGGAAAAGGGACAAATATATACCCAAACTATGATAAATAGTACGTAGATATTCTTCGCCATACTTTGGATACCCATATTCTTCTATCGCTAATGAAATGGTACGTATGCATATATATACTCAAAGTATGATGGAGGGTATATATGTACTATTTATCATAATTCGGGATATATTTGTACCTTTTTCATAAATAGTATACTATCTATTTTGGGATAAATTACAGAAATGACCTCGGCAATGGGTGGTTTCATTTTTTTGTTCCCCATAAGAAAAGTCCTACAAAATTAGTCTTCCTTTTTTTTTTTTTTATGTACTAGTTTAGGATACGTGCATTGCACATGTATCACATATTAATTAGGAGTAAATATATATAAAGAATAAATTGTCATATTTACATTATTTATGAAGTACAATATTTTTCAAAAGATAATGTGAAGTTTTTAAAAGTGTAATTAATTAAAGAGGAATTTAGTCATTATACTTATTTCCTAATTCTTAAAGCACTTTATTTTTATGAAGAGTTATTTTTATTCTTAGGATTCTACATTTTTATCAAAAGTGAGGGCAATATAGATGATTATAAATCTTTAACATGTTAGGGGGTGTTTAGTTGCTGGTGAGAATAGAGTTATTCATGTATCTAAACTATGTAGAACTTATACAACTTTTGGTAGGTCCATAGGAAATAAGTTATTGATGTATTGACGGTTAATTTAAATATAAACGTGTTGTATATTTACTCTATGTAAAATGTAATTTTCTTTGAAATAATCTGTGCACGTATACAATTTTCATCACCATTCACGAAACTTCACTTTCCATATATATGCTTTTTATAAAATAATATTTTGACCTATAGTGTTCTATTCCTATAATCTCAATTATATGACAATTTTTTTTCTGACAACGCAGTCAAACCTCTCTATAGTGGCAACATACAATTGAAAATATCATGACTGTTACACAAAAATGTTGTTATATACATTGACATTTGATGTTCGAATCTCATTTAGTTGTTATAAATAAAACTATGCAAAATTTGAAATAGCATGAATAAAAAAATGCAAACATTTATAGCATTTATTTCGTGAAGTTGTAAAATACTTGATGTACATCATTTAAATATAATTTTATTCCTGTAGATTAGACGTTCATACTTGAAATTTATTGTGTGTATGACATTAATGATGATTACCATAAATATTTTTATATTTTATTTTTTACATAATACATTTCTTATAATATATTATTATGTAATATTTGAGTATATTGTTATTAAGAGATAATTTAATAAAGAGCATACCACTATAATAAATGACATTATTGTTATAAGTAGAATATTGTTATACAAAAGTAAAATATAATATGAAAAATTGGCTTAAGAGAATCAGACTGCTATAATAAAATGCTGTTATAAAATAAGGTGACGTTATAGAGATATCTAATTGTATATGAAAGAATCTAAATGCTATATATAATTAATGATATATCTATATCTATATCTATATCTATATCTATCTATCTATCTATATGAGAAAGTCATTGTGTATACTTACTTTTTTTTTCAATTTTCTGAACGAAAATTCTACCTCCACTATTACTATGTGAAGTCCATGTATTAAGGTCATGAGTTATGCTCCATTATTTTAGAACTCTAATTATAGTTCAGGTACGACAACTTTTCCATCTCTAAATGTAACAAACCAAATTAGGAGTGAATCATATTTATAATGAACTTTGAATAAGAAAAGTTCAACCATTGCCTAACTTGTTTGAATTTAAGCTGATCACTGAATCGGGAATAAAATGTAATATTGAAAATTGCCCAATAATAAAAATTAGGAATAAGCAGAGTAGAATATCAGTTTACTATCACTATAAATAATTTTAAAATATAGTTACATAAAGTTAACTTACCTAAGTTGAAATCTTTCGGAGATAATCTCTCTATATTTGTGAGGTATGTTTAAGATATTCCTTCACTTCATGCACAAAGTTAACAAAAAAAAATAAATATAACGAGCAATACATGTTCTAATTTTAAAAATCAAAAAAGGGCCAAAAATTACTTCTGAACTATCTGAAATGAAGCAAAAATACCATTCATTAGTTTTTTGGATAAAAAAATACCTCTCCGTTAAATATTTAGTTAAAAAATGCCCCTCTCTCTAACTGAATGCTACAAGACATGTCACGTGGATGAAAAAAGCCACATGTTTCGTCCATGTCAACGTCCACATCGAAAATTCCTATTTAATCCATCAGCCCAATTTTTATCCATTTAATTATTCGACCCAACCCAATAAGCAAAAAAACCCGACTCAAGAGGCATTTAATTATCCGACTCTTCGTTTCACTTCTTCTCTCCCAACAAAATCGATGCACATCTAGGTTCAGTATGATAATTGTCCTACTAACATTTTTATTACTCTTGACATTTGCCCCTGTCAAGAAACTATATTTCTTTGTAGCTCATATTTTCTCATGCAAAACAGATACTGTTTAGACACCTACACTAGCTTTACATTCTGTTCCGATAGTTGATGAGATTTGTGTTCTTATTCTTCTTATTGATGTGATATTCAAATTGTGTGCAACATCTGTACATTACATTTAGAAGGGATCCAACTAATTTTCGTCCAAGAGTTAACCAAGGATAGAGAGCAGAAGTCAGCTGGATCCTATATTCCTATTACTATTTGGATGATTTAACCAGAACAGGTTGTATCCATGATCTTGCTTATCTTTTTTTATTGGAGCTTTGATGTTAAAATACCACATCAATTAGTAGAACCCTGGATGTGCATGATTTTTGTTGGGAGAGATGAAGTGAAGTGAAAGGTGTGGTCTATCTTTACCCTTTTCTAATCGTCTCTTGGGTCGGTTTTTTTCTTATTGGGTCGGGTCGGATAATTAAATGGATAAAAATTGGGTTGATGGATTAAATAGGGATCTTCGGCTGACATGGACGGAACGTGTGACCTTTTTATTCACGCGGCGTGTCTAGTGGCCTTTTGAGCCAAATAGGGGTGTGTATCGGTCGGTTCGATTTTATGTGTTATTGGTTCGGTTTATCGATTTTTGATTTTTAAATATGTAAACCAATAACAAACCAATAAGACATTTTCTTATCGATTTTGGTTTATCGATTTTTGGTCCTTAATGGTTCGATTTTCGGTTTAATCAATAAGAAAATACTTATAAAATAAAAATAGTAATAACTAACATAAAAAACGAAATCTTAATTACCACCAAAATCCTACGCAATGCATTTTAGTTTACAAGAATCTTCAAACTTAAACTGAATGTTAGTTAGAAAAAAAATTAAATCTTAATTGTTGGAAGCTATAAATGCTTCAAGCTTTTCAATACGATAATAACCGAACTTTATATTGTGCCTTTGTTGCCTTGAATTTGTTAATATTTTGTGAATCACTGAATTGTGAATAAGTTGTGCATATAATATATATACATACACATATCTATCTATATATAGATAGATATATATAGAGAGATATTTATATATATAACATTAATAGGGATAAAACAATAATATAGTGTATCCTTATTGGGTTATCGGTAAACCGATAACCCAATAATCTAAAACCGAAACCAAACCGTTTACCCAATAAATTTTTTTATAAAACCAATAAAAAACCATTAACCCAATAACCCAATACCAATAATCCAATAACATTTTTATCGGTTCGATTTATCGATCGGTTTGGTTTTTGCACACCTCTAGAGCCAAATATTTAACGAAACGGTATTTTTGAGTCAAAAAACCAACGAAGGATATTTTTACTCCATTTTAGATAATTCTGGGGTAATTTTTGGCCCTTTATTACTACTTTTTGTATGAACAAAATTTAAGCGATAGCCTATATTATGTAAGGACAACTTTCTATCAGCATAGCAACCGTGTGAAAACGATTGCATCTGGTGTCCACCTAAACTATTGTCCACCTAAACTAAGGAGAATTATTTTGCAGATATGATTCGATATTGAAGAAATAGGAAAAAGAGTAAGAGCATAAAAAGGGAAGAAAAAAAAAACATACGTCCTGTTATTGTTGTTAATAACATATAGGGGTGCAAAACTTGGCATTCTATATATCACTACGTGATGATAAATAACATGTTATTGTCGAGCAAAATATTATTTCACCTTCTTTCTCTTTTTTAATCTCTCTAACATATTAAGAAACATTTTTATTTTAAAAAAGGCCAAATCCATCGACAAACCCTCAAACTTGTTCCGGAAATTTACTTAGACCCCTCAACTAAGGTTTGTACCTATCAGGCACCTCAACTGCTTAAATTGATACCTATCAGACACAAAATGCTGATTTGGCAAGGAGAGTGTGTGGCGCGTGAGTTGAAGAAAAAATATTAGTTTACTTTTTTTTAATTAAAAAACTTATACTTTTATTATTTTATTAATATAATTTTTAATTATTATAATTTTTTAATTTTAAAATAAAAAAAAAGAAAAGAACAAACCCCCCTCCCCCTCCGTTCATCGTCTTCACTGCCCCCCTTCCCGCGAGCGTCATCATCTTCACTGCACCCTGCCCCACCCCAGTTCATCATCTTCAATCCTCACCCTATCATCGTCGTCTTGACACACACACCTCGTCGTCTTCTTCATAACAAAGAAAAGCAAGATGTAACAATATTTTCAACTAATCTCATCTCTGGAAAATCAAGAAACCCAGAATTGAGAAAACAACAACACTGCCAATCACGCGATGGTAACGACAAATTCTTCCTGCTATCTGCAGATAGATTATTAACAAAATTTTGTGTCGAATATCTCAAATAACATCCCGCAATTAAAGCTCTAGCATCTCTGCTCGGAAAACTCCCTTTGAAATCTCTACTTGCTTTGTCCAAACATTCTCTGCAACCTTTATTACTCAAAGTTTTCCAACACTGTGCCAATTCATAAACTCCATTCAAATGCATCGATGCATAACCACCGTTTACCACCGCTGTCTCCGTCAATTTGTCAATCAAATTTCCAGCTGATGCGTTAATAATCATCTAATTGATTGTTTGTTTGTTGGAATCGGATAAAAATTTATCATTTTCATCTACTTCTCCATTGAAGGTGTCATCTCCATTATCTGAATCCATTGAAGAACAACAATTGAGTGCTTTGGTCTACTCGTGGCGGAAATTACCATTGAACAAGAACGAAAATGTCGACATTGTTGCTTCGACTATGTGTGTGTGAACTCTCTGTGTGTGTGCGCGAGGGGGGAGAAGGGGTGTGAAGATGATGACTGTGGAGGGGTGTTGCTGCGACTGTGTGTGTGTGTGAATTGTGTATGTTCGAGGAGGAGGGGGTGCGAAGATGACGACTGTGGAGGGGGAGGGGGTGTTTTGCTTTTTTTCTTTTTAATTAAAAAATTATTATTACATAGATATTTAAATAGAAATATTGCCAAATCAACAATTTCATCTTTTAATTTTTTTTGCCACATGTTTTTTTTCCAATTGGCCCTTTTTGCCACATCAGCGCGTGTGTGTTGCACACACTTGAGCCTTTTGCTGATTGGGAAAAAAATGCTCAATTGGAATCAAATTGGGGTGTTTAGGGGTTTAATAGGTACAAACCTTAGTTTAAGAGCCTAAGTGAATTTTAGGGATAAGTTTGAGGCACTATCGATGGATTTGGCAAAAAAAAAAATTAATAATCAAAGGAAATATTTAACCCACATTTCCATTGAAAGGGTTGGCATTAGAGAATACAAAATCACACAGTTATAAATCTCACCATAGAAACATCACCATGCATGTTTATAACTCAGCTGAACACATAATTAAGGTAAACAAAGTTAAAAGTAAAATTATTAATATAAAACGGCATGTAAAGTAAAGTATCTCTTGCGTATTGGATGTATATTCAATATATCGATTAATTAGCATACAAAATACATAAGAAAGAATACATTAGTGAAAAATAGCAGTTAATGTCAAAAGTAAAGTCATGGTAAAAAATTATTGACTTTGTAAAGACGAAAGCACAATCATGATTGGACTTTGCTAGATGAGCACCGAAATAATGCACAATCTAGATGCACCGGTTTTACAAATACAAAATTAAGAATGATGAATCATCAAAATTATACGTGCAATATCTCGATAGATATTCCTAGAAAACACCAGAAAGCAATAAGATAAAGACAAATAATCGAGCTTAATTATAAATTAAAGAGACAAAACAACATTGTCTAATTTGATATCTTTGATGTCTTCTTTTCTTGAGTAAAACAGAATATACAACGGAGATTTTATTAATTGCACCAATTGTTATATACTAATATAAGATCTGATTTTTTAACTTCACTATATAAAATTGTACTATATTTTTTAAAGGTAAATGATATCTTTAGTTCATCATAGCTTCTTTTCATGTCTTATATTTTTTCAGCCTTTCTGTGTCTCATTCCAGTTCAAATTGAATAGGTCAAGTACTTGAATTCTTTAATAGCTTTTTGTAAATTTCTATGGCCACATAATTTATTTATTTGCTGGTTTAATAATAATTGAATATGTTAAATCCTAAATCTGTACGGGGAAATTACCTAGTAGGATTAAACTACTGACTAATCTGTTAGTAGGATAATTACTAACTTCTAGTAGGATAATTGCTGTCTGTTAGTGGGATAACTGCTATTAGTAGGATAATTATTGTGCGAGATGAAATCATGATTTGAAATAATGATATGAAATTATGAGATGAAGTTGAAGTTTCATTTCGACATGTAATTTGTACTTTTTTATGTTGCATATTTTCTCATGAGCATAAAAACCTCATAAGCTGTGAAAACTATCAAAATTTCCCCAATTTTTTATACAACCTTATCAAAAAAGCAAAAATTCATAACAAAGGATTATGCACTATTACAAAGCTATTATAAAAACATCCAACATTTATTGATTAAACTTTAGTTCAATTAAAAAAAAGAAGAGAAAATGCATAAAAAAAACCCTAAAATTGTCATCACAACTTACTTTAGCACTTTAGATTTACACAAATTTAAATATCCTCTTAAACAACTTTTACATGAATTATATTACTCCTTTAATGGTTGACGTGGCAAAAAATAAAATAAAAAATTAATGTGCATTTTAAAAAAAGGGTGTTGGTAGGTCCTACTAAATTAATCTCTCTCTCTCTCTCTCTCTCTATATATATATATATATATATATATATATAAGAAGATAATAGACATGTTGATGTGGCACATCTTAGAAGCAAGGAAACTTATTTATCTTTTTTCTCAATTTTTTGGAGTGTTAATCCTTATTTTCTTTTTATTAATTTTAATAATTAATTTATTTTAAGAAGTTCAGAAGTCAATTATTTTAATAATTAGCATTTAAGCCAGAAAACAGGTGAAACAGTACTCTAATATTAATTACTGCACATACTATAAGCACGCTCAATCTTTTTCCATTCTTCAGTTTTCATCCAATTTTTCCTTTTCTTCCTTTTCCATTCTTCTTTCTAATTTTCTTTCTTTTATTTAAATATTTGTGTTTTAGATATTTTTTCTTTGTAATTTTTTTCTCATAATATATCAGATTTTATTAATTTTAGTTTTGTTGATTTGCAGGTTGCAGGATCGGTAAACTGGTTGGTTTGGATCATTTTATTTTTGGAATAATTATTAAAGTTGTTGTTTTGTATGTAAATCTTTTCAAGTTCTTTAAGGTTTGTTGATTTGCAGGTTGCATGATTTGTAAACCGATTGTTTTGGATCATTTTATTTTTGGGATAATTGTTAAAGTTGTTATTTTGTAAGTAAATCTTTTGAAGTTCATTACGAGGAATGATAATTGTTGTATCACTCATTACTTTTTGGAACGACAAACTTGCTTCTTCTTTTCATGTTGTCACTCTTCAAAAAATTGTATCACTTAGTGATTAATCATATCCTACAATCTAGAAATGTGACAAATAAATAGCAAGGCTTCCAATTGTATTTTATAATTTGAAGTTGATTTTGTTAAACTATGATTTTACACAAACAATGCTTGCAAACTCTTCAATTATGTTATTGTTATAGAAGAGAACTGTCAGGCACGGTACTGCAGAGAACGATAAGAGTTTGTGCCCGTGCAATTTTGTAAACCTCTTCAGTTGCATTCATTGTCTTGGCAGCAGGAATCCATACAATGGCACTGAAGATGTCCTTTTGGAACAAGTTTTGATTGTAGTATGCAATGTCAAAAAGAAACCATGTGCTGGTTGTTCCAAGAAAGTGAAATCCATGCCGACAAAGAAATTATTTCGTGAACAAACCAAATTCATTGCTGAACTTTACATCAGTATTATTTATATGATATGATGAGAGAATTATTTAAATAAATTATTACCGCACAAAGTGCGGTCAAATTCACTAGTTAAATATAATAAAAAATAAAACCCACCCCCACCCCTTTCATCTTCTTCATACCCATCCCTCTCTCACCCTTCCATCTTCTTCGACCCTTCCCCCATCCCTCCTCCTCTTTTTCTTCAAACCCTAGCCCTCTCCCTTCATCTTCTACAAACTTCCACCCCCTTCCTCTTATTCCAATCCTCCTCTTTTATCTTTCTATTTTTTCAAACACCTGTTATCACCTAAAAAAAAAATCTACATCCTGCTTCAAAAAATCTTTATTATAATTTTTAAATATGCAATTCAGAATACCCATCTTTACAAAAATGCTATGAGAAGATAAATTAGAAGTAGCAAAAATTAGTGAAGTGTTAATAGAGGTTATATAAAAAAAAGGTAATTAGAGAAAATTAAATCAAGGATTAAGGACTAAGTAGTATTAATGAATGTTAGAAGAAAAAGAAAACAAGGGCGGGTGGTTGCAGGGCATTAGGGTTGTGGTGGTAATGGTTTGAAGATTGTGAAAAGGAGTGTGTCTTTATGAAATTATTTTTTTAAATAATTTTTTATGTGGCTCTGACGTGGCAATGATGCAATGCAACAACGACGTGGCGCGAATATAGTACACTCTCCATTGTGAGAGTGATATTATATTTTAGAACTGATATTTAATATACATGAAAGTTGTTTAGGGGGGTAGTTAAATGCATGTAAAGTAAAAATGCTAAAGTAAGTTATGGCGATAAGTTTGGGGGGGGGGTATGCTTTTTCCCATAAGAAAATAAAATTGAACATGAGTTGTAGTGTACTATTCTTTAATATAATCCTGCCACATAGGTAAAGTGGGAGTTGATTTGAAGTAGAAATAATAAATTTTATGTTGGTGTAAGTAATAGTTTTATGAGATATAAATAGTTTATGGAGGGAGTAATTATAAATTTTATATTAGTGAGAGTAATAGTTATATAAGATTTAAATAGTTGAAAGAGTAAGAAAAATGCATAAATACAACTCCCCCCCCTCCAAACGTGTCACCACAACTTACTTTAGCACTTAAACTTAACTGTCAATTATTTACTCCTCTTATAAAATTTAAAATATATTATTTTGCTCCCTTCATGGCTCATACCAAGTCAAGACTGAGTGTTATATAACCACAAGCGATTTGATTTGTCCACGTAATTAATGAGTCAAATTTAACTCGACCCGCACCAATGTTAAAATAACCAACTCATTCCTAAATTAAACCCGATCCGACCTGAACCTTTGTCATAACAAATACCTCTAAATCAAACCTACCCATCATTCCTATTCCTATTCTAAAGAGACTAAAAAGAAAACCTAATCCCAAATCTCTTTCCCATTCAATTGTGGATGTGTGGAGGTATTTTTCTAGACAAATACTAACATTACCCAGTTGTGGAGATTAGTAATCCCTTTCATTTACCTCATTTTGCATCTAGGATTTCTATCCAATCGATTTTCAAAGAGTTTGATTTTTTTTTAAAAAATACAGTTTGACAATGACTTTTGTGTATATTACCTTGAGGTTTCACCATGAAATTACAAAAAAAAAATCCCGTATTATATACATCGGAGGTACGGAGAATGATTGTTTAGGTGTAGATGGTGATAAATTTTCTTACTTTGGGTTTGTAGGTTGCTCCTCTTGTATTGTTTATGTTGGACCACCTAAGTTTAGTCATTTGGTAAAGGTTACATGTGATATGGATATTTTGAAAATTGTACCTCGATTAAAAATAGAGATGTGGTTGAAATATATGTGTCACACTTAATTGAAGAACCTATAGTGGTCTCCCACCCTTACCCCTCCCCTGGATGTGCCATGGAAACATGGCACATCCGATGCTTAAAAGAAGAAATTTATGCTTGGACTTAGGTTATCTTAGTAGATATGATGTGTTTTTTGTATTTGTTACAGGTGAAACAGGTTAACATTAGTGTCGAACGGAAAAGATGGAAGAAAAGTCTGATAAAACTGATAAACCGATCAGGCTATGAGTCATTAAGATACTGATGACTCATAGCCATACTCATGTGGATACCAGAAGCAAGATTAAAGTGAAGCCAAGTGAAAAAATGACTACAACTGGAGACTATATCTCGTAAGAAGTGATTATGAGTTGTGAAGCGAAATCGTAATATGAGTAGAAGACAAAGCTTAAGTCCAGAGGTGAAGTCATAGAAGACCACGAGTTATAAGATTTGATTACGACTCATACTGAGAAGCCGTAAAGAGACCAGTGCTCAAAGCCCTGAAAGTCGAAGTCTCAAGTGATGACGAGTAAAGACCACAAGTTGTAAGGACTGACAACGACTCGTGGTGATGAATACCACAAGTTGTAAGGACAAAAGAAGCTTGAAGCCTTGAAAATCAATCACTAAAATGCTTACGATAAGCATCGTATGACTCGTAAGAAAACCTTATGAGTAAACATGTGAGTCGTAACGAGTGCTGACATACATTTCCTTTTCTATTTTTATTAGGACTTCTTTATTATTTAAAGATACTATAAATACCATAGGATTATTCCTTTATTAGGTTACACACTTTTACATTACTCCTGATACTTTGAGTATTCTTTGATCATTAAGATTTTGTTCTTGAGGTTTTGGATTTTTATTCAGTTGGAGACTTTGGATTTTCTCTCTCATTATTGTGCAATTAACTAAATGTGATTATCATGGATTGTTGTATAAACATGACTGGCTAATTTTCTTGACTAGAGTTGTGGGATCCCTGGCAGATTATCACAAGACGGTTGTTAATATATAGCTTCTCACTAGGAATGTCTTTCCCTGTCTTCTCAACTCCATAAACTTCTCGTGTTAGACTCACTTATTCTACTACATTGCATGTAAAATTGACAAGCTATGTACTGTCAACTGTCTTGTGGACGTATTGATAAATCTCACCCTTTACTTTATGAGTCTCGGTGGTAGCCTTATTGCCCCTTTCCTATAACCTCAATTCAACATTCACCTTTAGAGTCTCAAGTTGAATAAATGAGCTGGAAGAATTATAAGATGGAAGTAAATCTCAAATTACTATCTTAATCCCCTTTTCCTAATCTCAAACTCCCTTGTGAGGACGTTCTCGAAAATGGGCAATCCTCAAGATTCTACAGTATCTCTAAGGTCAATTAATATGAAGAAGATTAAGATACATGCAACAATAATAGAATAGTTAAATCTCCCACTTCCTCTACATAGCTAATATGCCAGGGTTTCCATAACCCTAGTCAAGGAAATAAGCCGCTCATGTTTATGCAACAATCCATGCTAATCAATAAAGAGCACATGTAGTTAATTTCACAATAATGAGAGAGAGAAAAATCCAAAGTTTCTAATTAAATAAAAACTTGAAACCTCAAGAACAAAATCTCAATGATCAAAGTATGCTAAAAGTATCAAGAGTAATGTAAAAGTGTGTAACCTAATAGAGGAATAACCCTAAGGTATTTATAGTATCTCAAAATAATAAAGACATCCTAATAAAAATGGAATTGGAAAAGTATGTCGGCACTCGTTACGACTTGCGTGGTCTACTCGTAAGGTCTCCTTATGAGTCATATGATGCTAATCATAAGCATTCCAGTGACTAATCTTCAGGGCTTCAAGCTTCTATTTTCCTTAAGATTCATCACCATGAGTTATAGTCTGTCCTTATGACTCATGGTCTTCAGTCATCATCCTTTAGGCCTTCGACTTTCATGGCTTTGAACATTGGTCTCCTTACGACTTCTCATTACGAGTTGTAATCATATTATATGACTCGTGGTCTTCTATGACTTCACCTCTGGACTTAAGCTTTGGCTTCTGCTCACATTACAATTTCTTCTCACGACTTATAATCACTTCTTACGAGTCGTAGTCACCAGTCATAGTCACTCTTTACTTGGCTTCTCAGCTTTACTCTTCCTTTGGTATCCTAAAGAGTATGGCTACGAGTTGTTAGTGTCTTAATGACTCTTTACCTAACCTGTTTCTCAGCTTTATCAGGATTTTCTACCTCTTTTTAGTTCGACACCAATGTTAACCTGTTTCACCTATAACACCCATAAAAACCACATCATATCTACCAAAATAACCTAAGTTCAAGCATAAATTCCTTATTTTAAGCATCGAATATGCCCTGTTACAGTGGCACATCAACACCCTCAACTTAGACTTTTGCGTGTCCTCAGGTAAATCATAATTCACACCCACAAAGACACGATGCTTAACTTTAAAGAATCTGTGACATATTTGGCAGCTGATTTCTTATTCATCTCAAGAACACCTTTTTACCCCCCTTCTATATTGTTGTTCAAAAGACTACTGTGTATAATGAATTGGTTCAACAATATGACATGCAAGAATCTATTGATGGCATTTGTAACACCCCAAATCTGGTACCCGAAATGCCGCACGGTGCTCATGACCCCGAAGGACCACAACCTAACCCATGACTGATATCGGTAACTGAGCACTGCATAATATACTATATAAATACAGAATAAAAGGCTAAAAGGCCATAAGGCTCAAATATCTGATAAAACATAAGATCTGGAAATACAGTATATCAATACCACAATAAAACTGAAATAACTGTCTGAACATGCTATAGTATGGAAGCCTCTAAACTGTCTAAAAACTGTGAAGTTGATGGGACATGTCCCTAACTAACTCCGAACTATTAAAATAATAAAGTAATAAGATAATTATGTTATCCTCGAATGATGATGACTCACTGCTAGTCTGTCTGCTGAACGTCTGATCTACTAAGGGTACTTTGGATCTCGTGCTTCTGAACCTATGGTATAAAACACTATAGTGCAAATGCGTCAGTACGCTTGAATGTACTGGTATACAAGTGAGGTAGGCTGAATGCAAGGGGTTTATATGCATGAACAATACTAACTAACTGAATAACATAAACGTGAGAATACATGCATGAATACGTGAATTGTAACTGAGATCATGACATCACTGAATATGAATAATGATAACATAAATTTTTGTATAACTGATATACTGTTAGCTAGATGACTGTGTCTGACAGTCCTATTTCTGATGGAACTAGTTGAGTTCCATACTGAGCTGGGTGACTGTGTCTGACAGTCCTGAATTCTGTAGAACTATCTGAGTTCTATTACTGAGACTGAGACTATAACTGTGGGAAGTAGTCATCTAACCAACATGCCCCAAATAAGATAATATAATTTAGTTAGGGTCCAATCTATAACCCCAATTGGAAGGGTGTCAATACCGCGCCACTGGTAAGGATAACGGTGGGACCCTTATATAACAGGTTAAAACATCTCATCTACCCTTAACTAGTAGGTTTTATATCTAAACTTATACTATCTATGTAGTTCTGGAGCGCAAGGATTGCTTCTAAGAATCACACCTTCTAATAACAGGTGAGTTCCTATCCTTGGGCTCACTCGGTGTTGAATCCTACTCCCATATGAATAGAAACTGAACATGATCAACTGAACTGAACTGGACTGCGTTAATTGAGTTCCGTTGACTGACAGAACACTACTGAGATTACTAAATTTCTGAAATTTCTAAGATTATTGAGTTTATTGAGTTTTCCTCAGTCACATGACTGACTGAGTTCTATGAATCATGGCTTGACTGAGAGTATCTGGAAAACATGACACTGGCTCTAGGCATATTGCTAAATTGTCGGGTACAAGTACCCCCAGAACTCTATAGCATTAAACTAACAAGACATGGCACTTTTTGACACATGACCATAGTCAATAATTCATAGTACAATCATTGGGTATTTTCATGAAGTATTCACACGCTGTAAGCTTACACATGAATAAGAATGAATGTAAACATATCATAATTTCATAAGCCTAATCTCATGAGCATTACATCAATCCATTCCAAAGCATAACAATAACGTGGAAGTCATATCAATCATAAGGGAGAAACATGAATTCATCAATTTTGATCACAAATGAGTCATAAAGCATAATTCCTATTCTCTTAGGTATTTCGTCAAACACCTTGCATACATATCTTTAGGATTAGGCATGGATATTGAAATAATACTTCATGGCAACATTTTACACTTCCAATGCAAGAATTTCAACCACATACTAACATATTTTCATGATAGTCATTAAAGACTTCAACTTGGAAATCAAACGACAACATAAACATAGATATAATTCAATTCATACCATGGAATCCAAAGTTTATATTTCAAATAGAGTTTCTTGAGCTTTATGGGTGATATGAACCCATGAATCAACACTTGACATACCTGGGTGGATTATTTCTTGAAGATTGGTTGAGGAAAGCTTGAAGTCTTGCCTTGGAATTAGACACCTAGGGTTTCTTGTTATTGGGGATTGATCTTTATGAGAAACCCTAATTTGGTGTTATAGATAAATAATAAAGTTATGAGATCTGGTATGGTATAATTAGGGGTCAACAAGGGATAAAAAAGACCCAAATACCCTTTTAAAAATGGCTTAAAATCGCTGATTGAAAGTGGCGATGGTTTGAACGATGGTCTGTCGGTCCTGACTGTCGCACTTGGCCAGAACCTGAACTTCCTACCTAGTCTGCAACGGTTTGGGAGAAGGTCCATTGTTTGCTCGACGGTCTGTCTATCCTGACCGTTGTACTTGACCAAAACCTGAACTCCCTGCCTCATCTGCGACGATTTAGGCGACGGTCCATCGCTAGCTCGACGGTCCATCGGTCCTGATCGTCGCACTTGGCCAGAAGATAGGTTCACTACCTTAATCGTGATGGCTTGAGCGACGGTCCATCGCTAGCTCGATGGTCCGTCGGTCTGACCATCGCTTCTGGGTAATTCCAATAGTTCTCTGTAAAACATCCATAATTATTTACTTCGATACTGGATTTGGACGAAATTGGTATCGTTGGTAAGCTAATTCAATTTCCCACATGATAAAAATTCAAAATTGGGGAAATTCTATTTGATTTAAATATTAATCATTTAGGAAGTTATCACTAACTCTTCTGGAGGCTAGATTTGACTTTAAGAATGTTTGGGATACAACAGCATTACATTAGCAACGACCAACTAGGCCCAAGTAATACACACTACCCGAATAGATATGTAACTTGACATCATACCCTATGCACCCTCATATTTAGAGAAGTCCCTATCACTTAGATTTATTTATTTTATTATTTCAGGGATGATCTAGGGACACTCACACTCACAAAAAAAATTCGATCGGTATACACAGAATGCCATAGGCTTGCCCTTATGCTCTTTACCTAAATTTTTGGACAGTCAAACTAGGATTACTAAAGGACTTTGTTAGGCTTGTAACGTAGGCTTGGGGTTGGTTATGGTATAGTCGGAATCTTTTAAGTGCCTTAACCTCCTTGGCACTACGTTTTCTTTGAGGTTATTTTTTCTATCATCTTTTTATTGACTTCACCCTTATTTCTCCATTTTATTCATTTTCATGCCTATTTGTGGTCTAGGTGTGGTTCTCTTTTCTCATTTTTTTTCCTTTTCTTTTACTTGTAATTTTCTTTTTCTTTTGTTTTCTTTTATTTTTACCATACCTGCCCTTATTCATTTTTTCCTCTACACTTCTTCCTTCATACTCTTCTTTCCCTAGCACCCCTATAATATCCATCCTAAACTTAAGCGATTTTCTTGAGTTGAGGTGCACAGTGTCAAAGGAGGACCAGGGCAAAAAACAGGTTCATTGTGGTTAAAGGGGAAGGTGAAATTGGTGTAAAACATAAAAAATCGATCAATTAGGCTCAACTTTTGGGAGCAAGGGATTCATACATTATTTGGTTTGGAATTTAGGCTTGAGTGGACTAATTTGAAAAATATCCTATGATCATCTCCTAACTGACCATCCTACTTTCTAGGGAAAAACAATCGGTCAAGTTTTGAATTCTGTACACACTGGAGACTAAGTAATGCCTCACTCTCATATGGTACGGGGTTACAATGTTAGTCACTACCTATCCAGTTCATGCACCTACATGCCACAGTTAATTTCATTTCTAATTCTAATGCCATTAAGAGATTCTCAGCAGTCACATGCGCACACAGATCACATAGTATTACACAAAAAAGTTCAGGAGGGGTATCCATTATTTTCAAATTTTCAATTTTTTTCTCATCAATCTACTGTCTATGCACATCATTTTTCTCCATTAAGAATTACACACTAGACACACACATGTTGATTTTTAATTTTTCAGACTGTGGCTAGCAAATTTTAACACAAAAACCATAACCCACGACAGTTGTGGTATACCCCCTACCCCTTACTAAAATCTATAAACTTTCTTCAGTGCCTCTAGCAATGTAATATAGGGGGATAAGACATACTTGGGTGCCCTAGGCTCCTACTCAAACTGAATCATCATGGGGACCCTCATATTAGGCTCTCACTCTCCTCAGCATTGGTACCATCAATTGTCGGGACCGTCTCTACAGTAGTGGCACCGGTTTTGGCCGGTGCACTCAATCATATATCAGATATTGGGGCTGTTTCACTGACCCTATCAACTTTAGTGGCCAATTTAAACTACCATCACCAATAGCCAACTCCTGGACTCTCACCTCCCGATCTTTTTCACTTTGGATGCTCTCTCGCACCGCTATCTCAATATCATCATCTTCAGTTATAATTTTCTTACTCTTTTTGTTCTATTTTTTATTTCTTTCTTCACTTTCGTTTTTAATGTCCCAGATATTTTTGATCTCTTCTTCAGGCTGAATTTCTGGGATCACAGGCATGGGGTACACCAACCTTTCAACTAGCTCATTAACTATTTTTCGCAGCTCGAATACCTTAAATTTTACTCTTTTTATATCCGGGGCCTGCAGGCCCTCAAGCTACCGAGTGATTAGTAGCTCGAAACCATCAAGTCTTTCATGTATTCTTCTATTTTGATCTTCTAGTCTCTTGTCAACCTAGGGTTCATACCATTCTTCATCAATCTCATCTTTGTTTTGATAGTTTGGGAAAGGATCACATCCCCTACTGGTGCGGATCTGGATAAAAATAGACCTGGGGCCGGAGAAGATGGTGAAACAGGAGTTCTAGTTGGACCTGTTTCAGTCGCAGGTTAGGGTTCAATCTGCTCGCCCTCAACTGGTGTGTCATCTATCTCGGTAAATCCAGCAGCTTCTGTAGTTTGTCTTCTATTTTGTATTACCTCCGTAAGTAATGCAGCCCCTTGCTTTGCTGTGTGGTTATGGGGTTAGTTACATACCTAATCAACCCCAAATCAATGGTAGTCTTTGGCTCAATACATTTCTAAATGCATCTTTAAGTGCTACATATATTTCTAGCACTACTTTATTAATTTAATCTTATCTAATGTGGATTGTAGACTCGAGAGCCACCGACCATGTGAGTCGAGATCGAGAAGCATTTGTGGTGTTCCATCGAGTTTCACCTATATCAAGGTATATTTTTGTAGGAAATAATTCAAGGCTTGAAGTCAAAGGGATTGACACTTGCAAAGTAGACTTGCGTAAAGGTCGGTCTTTGATGTTGCATGACGTCCTATATGCTTCAGAGATTTGACGAAACTCAGTGTCAGTGTTTGTTACCTTAGATGTTGGTTTTCATTTTATTTTTTAGTCGTAATGGTGTAAGAATAACTCTAGATATTTTTTTTTATAGTTTTGGACATCATTATGATCGTTTTATTATTTTAGATTGTAATCCTTCAACTTATGACTATTATGTTGACCATTGTGTAATGTCATGCTATTCTAGTAATAATGTTGTTGATATACTTACATGGCTTGCTATATTGGGTCACATAGGAAAATATCGAATGAATAGATTAGAAAAGGAAGGACATCTAGGTTCTTTCTCCCAAATTGATATGCCAACTTATGAAAATTGTCTTGCCAGAAAAATTACACGTAAACTATTTGGGAAGGCTAAAAGAGCTGAACTCCCACTATAATTAATCCATTCTTATATTTGTGGTTCGATGAATGTAAGGGCCAGGTTTGGTGCTTTTTATTTCATTACATTTATTAATGATTTCACGCACTTTGCTTATGTCTATTTAATCATTCATAAATCTGAAGCACTAGAATACTTCAAAAGATATAAGAATGATGTTGAAAATCAATTAGATAAAAGTATAAAGGCTTTGAGAACCGATAAAGGTCATGGATATTTGTCAAAACAATTTGAAGAACTGTGTATTGAAAAAGGCATTATCAGACAATTAACTACACCTTATACACCTCAACAAAATGGTGTAGTTAAAAAAAAGAATGAAAAATTATTGGATATGACAAGGTCCATGATGGCCCAGATAAATTTACCAATCTCTTTTTGGAGAGATGTATTATTAACTACGACCTACATATTGAATAAAGTGTCTTCTAAATCAATATCACCTACTCCTTATGAACTATAGACTGGTAATAAACCAAACATTAATGATCTACGACCTTGGGGTTGTGCTGCATATATTAAAGATCATTTTGGTAAGTTTGAAAAACTAAGTCCAAAAAGAAAGAAGTGTATCTTTATAAGATACTCAGAACACTCTAAAGTGTATGTGTTCATTAGTGAATTGGAAGACGGAAGTACTACTGATATTGAATCACGAGATGTCACATTCCTGGAAAATGATATTTCCAAAAGGGGTGAAATAAATGAAAATAATCCTCTTTGCGAAATATTGAATTCAGATGATCAAATAATGTCGTTGGACATGCTTGATAATTTAATAGATCAAGAAATAATTCTTGGTCCAAGTGGGAGTTGTAAATCCCAAAATTCTATTGAGGAATCTGAACTTTAATTACGTAAGAGTACCAGTAAAGGTGTACCTAATCGATCTTATGAGATTAAGGATTATGTTTTCTTGGTATCTCCCACAGAATTGGATGACCTAATTCTGTGACTGAGGCTTTGTCGAGCCCTGAAAAAGGTGAATGAATAAAAATGATGAAAGAAGAATTAGAGTCCATGAAAAGAAAGAAAGTCTGGGATCTAGTCGACCTTCCTTTTAGACATAGAGCTATTGGGGATAAATGGATTCTCAAAGTTAAATGCAAATCAGATGGGTCAATAGAAAGGCACAAAGCACGATTGATGAAAAAACATTTTACTCAAGAAGCTGGAATAGATTATGAGGAAACTTTTTCACCAGTTATAAAATTTACATCAATTGGCTTACTTTTAGCTATTCTTGCACGTTTAGATTTAGAATTACACCAAATGGACGTGAAGTCCATTTTTCTCAATGGAGATCTAAGTAAGGAAATCTATATGGAACAACCTATAGGTTTTGTTGTTAAAGGCCAAGAAAAAAAGATTTGTAAATTAAATAAATCAATATATGGCCTAAAGCAGTCTTAAAGGCAGTGGTACCTAACATTTCATAAGGAAGTGATTTCATTTGATTTCACCATGATCGATGAAGACCATTACATCTATGTGAAAAAGTCCAATGAAATATTTGTGATTCTTTCGCCTTACGTGGATGATGTTTTATTAGCTGGAAATAATTTAGAGCATGTAAAAATTGTTAAGTCATGACTTTCAAAGTCATTTGACATGAAAGATATGGGTGAAGTGGACTATATATTGGGTGTTAAAATTCAAAGAGATCGTTCCAAGAAAATTTTGAGTCTTTCTCAACAAACATACACAAAGAAAATTCTGGGACGCTTTTGAATGAATTGTTGCAAATTCATGGATAATCCTCTAGCAAGAGGTGAAACTTTGAGCCTTGAAATATATTCAAAGACTGAAAAATAAAAGGAAGACGTGTCTCGAGTACCATATTCTAGTGCAATTAGGAGATAGATGTATGCTATGATGTATACTCATCCAGACATTTATTATGTCGTAGATATGGTTAGTAGGTATCAATCCAATCCTGGAAGAGATCATTGGAAAGCAGTAAAGAGAATTTTTTGATACCTAAAGGGACCTGCCGATTATTCACTATGCTATAGTGGATCAGATTTATTGATAAGAGGTTATACAATGTTAATTGGGCTGGCCACCGGTATGATAGAAAATCAACTTCCGATTGTACTTTCTTATTAAATGGTGGTGTAGTTTCATGAAAAAGTAAGAAACAAACTTGCACAGTTCTGTCAACCATGGAATCTGAATTTGTGGCTTGTGTATCTGCAGTATAGGAAGTTGTTTGGTTGAAGAGATTTTTTGAGCATGGCAAATAATTCTAAGGGTCGCATGATTTTATATTGCGATAGTCAAACGGCTATCGCATATACGAAGGATCCTAAATATCACAGCAAGATCAAGAACATTTACATTAAGTATATTTTTATGAGAGACATAGTAGCAAGTAGAGAAATAAATTTATAATACGTTCCTATACGAGAAATGATAGTTGATCCCTTTACAAAGGCGATATCTAGATTTGTTTGAGAAACATGTTATGGATCTAGGATTACATTGGATATGATTATATTTCTGTATTGTAAAATGACTTGATAGTAATTATTATCAATATAAGAGTCTTGAATTTATATCCAATCTTATATGCACGTGAAAATGTGTTTTATCAATAAAATGTGTCAAAAAAGTTGTGATATTGGCTCTCTCACATGAGCAATCGCCTCTTACGTCGAGAAACATGAAGAGATAAGTTTCATCATCAAATTGTGACTTGTTTTGTAAAGCTAAATGTGAATTTCTCTAAGAATATGTATTTGAGGATTATTAAAGAAAGAAACTCAGGTTAGACATTTAGAGATGTCTAGACCTAGATTTGTACGATGTTGAATGACTAAAAATAATGAGACACACGTACAATATAAGGCGAGAATATTGTAACACGTGTTTTATACCACGTGTGTTTAGCGACCAATGGGTTAATAAAAGAATGAATCCTTGCTTCTTCATTGTGTGAGACCCTAATAGTTATATTAACTTTTCATTGAAATGCCCTTAGATCTTTGCCTGTTTCTTGAAGTTTTCATCATTGTTACTACTTTTGCATGTCACTAATAGCCATGAGTAATTCGACAATGCAGTGCATGTCTAGGAAAGCAGTTGATTTGAAATAGATAGATCCGAGTAGAAAAGAAAGCCGATTAAAATAAATATTTTAACTTGTCTATATAAGCTGGCTATAACAGTAATCATATAGGATTCAAGTGTAATAGTGTATATAAAGTTAATCATGAACTCAAGTTCACCTCTTTAAGAAGATGAGGGATCGAATAAGTAACTACCGGAGTTGTGAACGATGTCTAGGGTATTGTGAGTATTAGTGTCCTCGTATTAGTAAATAATTCTTTCCACATGTGATTGGATTTCTATATGTAGCTTGTAAAACCTTATAGGTAAAGCTCGTGATGCTCACAGTTCGCACAAACTATTTGCCGTATGAATTGATAACTTGTTGATGTCGTACTTGTTCGGGTCTTTTCCACCATATGCGAAGTGGGAGATGTTGGATTATGGGTCATGGGTCGCCCATGTGGACCAATCCAATCCGTTTTTTGTTTTTATTGTCTGAAAAAAAAGAAAATAAGAAAGGAGTAACCGACGATTTGGAAAAAAAGGAGAACAGTTAATCAATAACTGTTTATCCGCCCAATTCTCCTATATATATTACTATTTCTTCTTTTTCAGAAAAAAGATGAGAGAAATAAATTCTTGAGTACTAAAAGTGCAAAAACAAGAATCAAAACACCAAAGAAGGCATTTAGTTTGTGAAACAATACTTCGTTTTCAAGAGAAACGAAGTAGACTGGGGCAAATTTGATTGTTAACAAGATCAATAATTTTCGTTGCACATTTAAGGTACACTATTTGTATCATTTTTTCTCCGATTTATTTGCAATTACAATCAATAAAAACTTATCTCCTTATCAAAAAGGTGACAAGAATTTTTTTAAGATAAAACTTTGTTCAAAAGTTGAATAAGAACTCAGTGAAATAATTGCTCTGCGTGCTAACTGAAAAAAATATATAACATGATAAAATAGATTTTAAAAAAAAGCTGGTATAGACACAAAAATCTCCTTTATTTTGAAATATATGTATTTGCATTTGAATTGAATACAAGTGAGTGGGTAGATTTTGATATAAAAAGAAAGAAAGAAAGAAAGAAAATGTGAGTGGGTAGTTTCTGTTCATGGTTACTAGGAGGGGAAATGGGTAATGGGTAATGGGTAATCGGTGAGAGAGAACTTTATATATTGAAAGAATGAAAGTGGAGGAAAGGTAAAATAAATTAAAGTTAAATAGTTTGTTATTTTACCTTCCCTCTAATATTTTCATGTAAAATATATTCTCGTAATTGATTTCCTTCACTTAATGACTTCTATTAAATATTATAATGAATTAAATAGTGCATAATTTAATAATTATAACTCAATATTTTAATAAAAATTAATAATAACATAACTATCAATTACTATAATTCATCAAATTAAAATCAGTTACAATGATTCACCAGTGAAAATTATGAATAATAACAACATTAGTAACTAGCTTTTTTAAAATACTCTCTTCGTCCCAATTTATGTGGTATCTTTTGAATTTTTGAATTCAACCGAGTCTTTATTTGACTCTTACTTATTTTTGTATGTGTTTTAAATATTTTGAATTATCACTTTTTATGACTTATAGTATTTTTTACATAGTTTTCATATATGTAAATTTTATTTCAAATAAGTCTTTCTATATTGTTGCATTTAAAAAAAAAACAAAAGTAAAAAGATAAAAATATTATCTAACTACCTTTAGATTACTAAGAATTAAGCCAATTAAATAACTATACTACAATAAAAATATAAATTAAAAAAATATTAAAGTAAACTAGCTTGTTTATTATAATCTTAATTAATGAAACATATCTATGTTATATTTATTTATTTATTTTTGCAAATGAAAACAACACATACTCCGACATTTCAATTTGTTTGTCATGTTTTGACTTGACACGAAATTTAATAAAAGTAAAAAAAAATTAATCTTATGGTTTATTAAAGGACTGAAGCGTATGTCAATGATATCATGTCACCATATAAATATACGGTAATGGTATCATGAAGGTTTCACTGATGTACTGAAGAAGGTGCTAGTGATACTATGACAAAATATAGATATATTGTGATGGTATCATGGAAGTCAAACTAAATAATATAGATATATTGTGATGGCATCATGGAAGACAAACAAAAGGACTGAAGCAGACACAATGATAACATGGCAGTAAATAGATATATTAGAATGGTATGATGGAGGCCTCACTATAGGACTAAAACATACATCAATAATAAGGTGATGGTATAAATTGATATACTGTGATGATATGGACTGAGAAATATCTGATCTAAAGAACTGAAATAGTTCTCTATGATACCATACTAGTATGTAGATAAATTGTGATGGTATTATAAAGGCTTGAGGAATGTCTTATTGAAAGATAATATCATGCTTGTACATAGATATATTATAATGATGCAATGAAGAGTATCTCACAGAAGAACAGAAGTAGTCTCCATGATACACATGCCAGTATGTAGATATGTTCTCATTGTATCATAGTGGAAGCTTATGGAAGGGTAATATGATGTCAATATATAAATATATTATGATGATATACTGATGAATGTCTAGAAGGAATAAAGAAGTCTTTCATGATATTATGCTAGTATATAGATATATTATGATGATATGAAGGACTAGAGTGTCACATTGAAGAATATTACTATGTAGTATATTGATATAATATGATGGTATCACAGAGGAATGGGGAGTGTCTCATTGAAGAAAGAAAACAACTCTCTATGATAACATGTTAATATGTATGTATATTATGATTGTCACGACCCGACCTGAGGCCCTGACCGCGACGGGCATCTCGAACCACAAAGGCCCGAGAGACTCCCTTAGTTCGTCCACTAGTGATATTGTCCGCTCTGAGCCCAGGCCCATATGGATTTAAAATGTGTCACTAAGGAGTAACACTTTCTTACTTATATACCCAGTATCCTTCATGTGTTTTGTCAATGTGGGACTCCTTCCTAAGTTGGGGTGTTACATACGTCCCTTTTATGGACTCAGCGCCCTCGCTGAGGTTTGCCTCACCTAATGGGATTTGCCTAGACTCAGGACTAAGATTTTTTCCCCCTTATCAGAATTTGCCTACATTCAGTTTGAACTCTGGCCCACATTGACAGGGCTGTCACGACCCAACCTGAGGCCCTGGCCACGACAGGTATCCCGAACCACAAAGGCCCGAGAGACCCCCTTAGCCCGTCCACTTATGATATTGTCCGTCCTGGACCCAAACCCGCACGATTTAAAACGCGTCACTGAGGAGTAAGGCTTTCTTACTTATATACCCAGTATCCCTCATGTGTTTTGCCGATGTGTGACTCTTTCCTAAGTTGGGATGTTACAGTGATGGTATACTGAGAAAATCTCATTGAAGGACAAAATTAGTCGTCTATGATACTGCATCAGTACATAGATATATTGTGATAAACGTAAGTAGTCATCTACGATACACATGTCAATATATGTATATACAATGATTTTATCATATAGGATCGAGTAGTGGCCCATTGAAGGATGATACCACGTGACTATAAAGATATATTGTGTTGGTATACCAATGAGTGTCTAGAAGGAAAAGAAGTCATTCGTGATATCATGCTAGTATATTATATACTACGATGATATAGAGGACTGAGGAGTGTGACATTAAAGGATAATATTATGCAGTATATCGATATAATGTGATGGTATCATGGAGGAATGAAGAGTTTCTTATTGAAGTTCTGAAGTAGTCGGTATAACAAGGAAGTCTCATTGAAAGGACAGAATGATCCTTTATGATACTACATTAATATATAAATATAACGTGATGATATAATTACATATGAAGGGCTGAGGCACTCTTCCATAATACTATGCCAACATAGATATACTGTGTTGGTATAATGGAAGACTGGATAGTGTCAAACTGAAGGATTGAAGCATCCCTGAATAAAAAAGAGCAAAAAAAAAGTGAATAAAATTAGATTATTGAGAAAGAATAAATAAATAAAAAAAAAGAAATAAATCAAATTAAAAAAATCAAAATTGAATATGGATTATGGTGAAAAAAATAAAGAATAATATGATTTGAGAAAAAATGAATGAAAAAGGAGAAAAAAATAATGAAATAAATGAGAAAAAAAGAAAGAAAAGAACAAAAAGGAGTAGATATTATATATATATATATATATATATATATATATATATATATATGAGAACGAATATTCACTATATTAATTATCTTTTTTTTAATTATATAAAAAATAAATAAATTTGAAGAAACAAATGATGAATAAAAACCGATTATAGAGGGAAAAAAAATAGAAAATGAACACGAAATAAGAAATTAAAAAAAATAAAAAGAACAAAACACTAACAATACAAAAATAAAGCAACCAAACTTAATTATGGTGAAAGAGGAAAATCAAAAGTTAAATGATTTGGGAATAAAATAAATAAACTATAAAGGAGAAAAAAAGAAAATAAATAAGACTTAAAAAATGATAAAGAAAAGAAGATAATTGGTCAGCAGTATAATTTAATAATTTAGAAAAAATTATGCTTGCTAGTCCATATTTACTAACGAGTAAAACTTTAATTTTTATTGCATTATATCAAGACGTGTCTGTCGTTATTGACTTTTTTCATTTATCACAATAATTTTTTGTAGCTAATAATTACACTAATTAACTATGAAATTTAAATCGTAGCCATTTAAAAATTATATTCTTTTTGACTAAATTGGGGGTTAAACTGAGACAATAATATAATTGTTACTAACTGTTCGATTATTAGTGACAAAAGATAATGTCACAATTAAATATAAATTTTGTCGCTAAACTCTAGCTACAATTTGTAATTGGCCGCTATTGTATCATTATTTTTTTTTTTGTTACGGAAACTTTTTGTTCCCAAAAATTAATATATTTTAGGAAGAAAAATAATTTATCACAAATTAAATACTTCATTTAGTGACAAAATATTGTGTCAGTGATAAATTTAAATTCGTACCTATAGTACTCACTATATGGCGTCAAATCAATTTTTGGAGGAAAACATTTGTGGACAAAACTTTACTAGGGAATGTTGTGTTTTGTCATCAAAAACATGTGCCACTAAAATTTAAATACGAAATACAATTTTTGTCACGAAAAGTGAATAATTAGTGACAAATTTTATATAGTAGCTATTTATCACATAAAAAAAAAAGAAAGAAGTATAACGATTAAAATGAAATCAAGACTAACTCAAAGACAAGTTGGAAGATAAATGATGGCTAAAATACAGAACAAGTAGGAAAAAAGAAAAGACAGGAATTAAGAGAATTTTTATAAAATATATTTATAGATAAAATAATTTCGTAGCTATAATGTTGACATTCAATTTTGACCTCTCGATACTCCTCTTAGGCTGCTATTTTATCAAAATTATTAATTTCAAATATTAATATTTTACATATTATTTTGATATCAAGTAAATCTTGACGTATCACCCTCGTGATCTTGAAAATATACAATCTATTTTTTTTATTTTGCATATTATATGTAATTTATTAATTTAAATATACTATTTTATATAATTTATTAATATTTATTATATTATTTAATGTTCACACCCATAATTTACAAACATCCAATTATTATTATTATTATTATTATTTTAGTAATTTTAATTTTTTTAAAATTTATTGGTGTCAAATTTATTTCAAATTATTATTGTTGAAGATTTTGAAATAATTACACTACGTGCTGTTAATTCATAACTAATTTGAGAATAATAATTTTATTATTATTATTATTATTACTATTCAGTATTGTTAAGCAACGACCTAATTAAATTCGATTTCTTAATTTATTCAAATTCTAGCAAGTGTCTAAACTCAATTTATGTCAATTTTAGCCTAAATTAATTTTATTTTTGTTTCAATTTCAAAATCTCCTATTTTAAATCACAGTCGTTGATATTATACATGAACAACTGAGATCAGAACCATTTTTCTTTCCCTTTTAATAATATAAAAAACCTAAATGATTTTTCCCCTAAATGTTTTTTCCCTCAAAAACAGTCGTACAACCACTTTTTCTCTCTCTCTTTTTGTCTCTAAAGGCGGCGATAGCCGCCGCCGAAATTAATCATCGGACGGTCGGCGTCGCCCTTCCCTTCTTCCTCTCGATCCCCTTCTTCATCACTGCCCCCGATCCCACATCTCAGTCAATCCGCACCCGCGAATGTCGCTCAAAACACAACCTCCAAAAGCAGTCATGCCACCGCCGACCCCTTTCCATAACCACCGGCGACAACTACTCTGATACCAACTTCATCCCACCAGCTGCCTCACCCTTTCTCTCGAACTTTACCCGCCACCGTCGCTCCACCAACACCGACTGAAGAGTCATCGACGATCCATCAATGAGCCACACCAACCTCTCCTTGCTCCTCTATCACGCTGCTGACTCGTCGGAGTTGATGACTGGCGAGTTCTAGCCGATACCACCAAGGATACTCCACTGAATTGATAGCCGCCACGCCATCCTCTTCGCCAGCAACCACAAACAGTCACTGCACCTCCATTCTAGCCGCCCCTCGCCGGTGAAACCTGAACTAAATCACCATGATAGAAATCTCATTAAGAACTGAGAAATGCAGAGAGATTAAGAGAAAAGAAGAGAGAAGCTTGTTGAATATTATTGATCATTAAGAAGTATTTTTAAGAGTACAAGAGCTGTGTATTTATTTAGAACTAAGGCCTAGTCTCATAACTAACTTTCGAACTAACTTTTGTGACTTAATCATTGGTAACTAACTATTGGAAGTTAGTTACATAACAACTTATTAGAGTTATTGTCACAACATTCTCCCTCAAGTTAGGCACTCTGGAATATGTTGAGTATGCCTAACTTGGAAATAGATAAGCATGTTGCACTTTATTCAAACCTTTTGTAAGAACACCTGCAGGTTGATCTTTTGTGAAAATATATTGAGCCTTGATTTTTTCTTCTTGAATTTTTTCCCTAATGAAGTGACAATCGATTTCAATGTGTTTTGTCCTTTTATGAAACACTGGGTTGGCTACAATTTGCAATGCAGATTTGCTGTCACTAAAGATATTCACTGGTAATGATACTTTGATTTGCAATTCTTTCAGTAAACCAAGTAAACAGACTAGTTCAGAAACTGTTGATGCCATGCTTCTGTATTCTGCTTCTGCAGATCTTCTTGAGATAGTTGCTTGCTTCTTAGATTTCCATGAGACTAAAGAATTACCCAACTTGATAAGAAAGCCTGTTACTGACTTCCTAGTGTGGGCATAAGTAGCCGAATCTGCATCACAGTATGCATTTATGTTCTAAATAGCCTTGCTTGAGATAAGAATTCCTTGTCCAAGCTGTTTTTTCACATATCTCACTATTCTCATTGCAGCATCTATGTGAGATTTTTTTGGTTCTTGAAGATATTGGCTTAAGGTTTGACACCATAAGCTATAGCTGGTCTAGTGCCTGTTAGATAAAGAAGCTTACCAATAAGTCTCTGATATGAACCTTTTTCTGATAGCACTGGATCTTCAGTAGAATTCTTGTTTAGATACTCATCATATGCTCTAGTAGTGAGTTTCACATTTGTATCTATAGGAGTAGCTGGTTTTGCAGCTCCAAGTCCAAGTTTAGAGATTAGCTCAAGAGTATATTTCCTTTGATGTATTAATATACCTTGATCTGTTCTGGTAAACTCTATTCCTAGAAAGTACTTTAACTCTCCCAAATCTTTCATCTTGAACACCTATTGAAGAGACTCTTTTGCTTCCTCAATGAGCTTTAAGTTGTCTCTAGTCACAAGCTATCATCTACATATATCAGAATTATCACAGTTCCAACCTCTGTTGTTTTGGTAAATAAAGCATGATCATATTGACTTTGTTTGAACCTTAGATTCAATAAAGCCTCTTTTAGTTTAGCATTACACTGTCTTGGTGCTTGCTTTAAGCCATATAAGGACTTTGTGAGTCTGCAAACTGGTCTAGAAACTGGTCTAGTTTTGCTACTTTCCCCCTAGCTCACAAAACCTTCAGGAAGCTGCATATCCCTTTGCAACCAACCTATCCTTGAACCTTTCTATTTCTCTTAAAGCTTTGTACTTGACTCTATAAACCCATCTGCAACCTATTTCCTTTTTTTTTAGATGGCAGAGTGACAATATCCCAAGTTTGATTATGTTGAAGTGCTTGTATTTCTGCCTTCATAGCTTCAATCCATCTGGGATCTTCTTTAGCTTCAATGTAGTTCCTACGTTCAGTAACAGAAGAAAAAACTGATAAGTATGATTGATACTTAGAAGAGAGTTTATCATAAGAGATATAGTTTGAAATGGCATATGGTGGATCATGTAGACTCAATGAAGTAAAGTATTTCATCCATAGTGGGGGTTGTCTGTTCCTTGCAGACTTTCTAGTAGAAAGAGTGGTATTATGAGAAGGTTGAAGTTCTTGAGCTTGAGGCATATCATGAAGATCATGATTGTGAGCTGGCTGGAGTTGTTCCTCATGATTTGGAACTTGATCATAAGTTCTAGTATTATTATTGTTCTGCATAAACTCATAAGTATCTGAGTTAGTAGTAAGTAAATGCTGACAACTAGTATCTAACTCAGGAAAGAGTAATGTAGTTTTATCATGATGACTCTTAAAAAGAAATTTTGATTCTTGGAAAACTACATCTCTATTAACAAAGAAGGACTTTGTTGTAAGATCATACAAAATATAGCCTTTTTGAACTTCAAAGTAACCTAAAAAGACAGCAGGTCTAGTTCTAGATAGTAACTTGTCAGTCTATTACACGATCTTAGCATAGCATAGACATCTAAGGACTTTCATATGTCTTAGAGAAGGTTGTCTATTAGATAGTTTCTCATAGGGAGAGTTTCCAACAACAGATAAAGGCAGTCTGTTAATAATGTATACATCAGCAAGAACACAATAGCCCCAAAATCTTAGAGGTATATGCCCTTGAAATCTTAATGCTCTTGTAACTTCTAAACTGTGCCTATGCTTTGTCTCAGCAACACCATTTTGCTGAGGAGAGTAAGCACAAGACCTTTGATGAATTATGCCTAAGGTTTTAAACAAATTAGTACACACTTCATTCACAAATTCAGAACTATTGTCTGTTCTGCAAATTTTAACATTTTTATTAAATTGAGTTTTAACAAATCTGAGAAAATATTGAATGGTAACACAAACATCAGATTTAAGCTTTAAAAGATAAACCCAAGTTATTCTTGTATAGTCATCAACAATTGCAAGAAAGTATCTATTTTTATCAATGGTAGGAGTTTTATATGGTCCCCACATATCCATATGAACAAGATCAAAAGAAGCACTACTTTTTATACTACTTGTTGGGAAAAGAAGCCTAGTTTTCTTAGCACTAGGACAAATAGAGCATGAGTTTATGACTTCAGAAATATTATCAGGTTTAAGAGACAACAACTTTGTCAAAACTGAAGTGGACACATGCCCAAATCTTTTGTGCCAAAGACAAATGTCTGGTGAGCTGAAACAGGATAATTCTTGTGTAGTAGCAACTTTGTTTTGTGACTGTTTTACTGTAACATTCTCAGCTTCACAATCTTTAATATGTAAACATTGATTAAGCAGGTATAAGCCATATTCTAATCTACCAATCTCCATTACCTTTCCATTTGAGAGATCCTAAAAAATTCAAAAGTCAGGATAGAAATAGACACCACAGTGTAGTTCTTTGGTGACCTTAGAAATAGATAATAAATTGTATTTGAATTGTGGTAAGTGAAACACATCTTTTAGTTTGCTTCTTGTAGAAATTGAGTTGTGACCAGTGTGTGTAACAAGTGAAGTATCACTATTTGGAAGATAAACCTTTTTAGGAATGTCACTTTCTGTTATGGTATCTTTGTTTAACATATTAATGTCAGACACCATGTGATTAGTAGAACCAGTGTCAATAATCCAATATGAACTATTACTTAACACCAAAAAACCATTATGGTTACTATTATCGAAGTATATATCTGTACCCTCATTTCTACTTGCAGCAAATTTGTCCACCATATTTACTTGCGATGAGTTGTTGGACTTGTTGATCATTGTAGGATTTGATCATACTGATCTTTTGTAAAATACACAAGTCCCTGGTTGACTTTCACCATTCATTACATTCTGATAAAGACAAGGTAAATTTGCTACAACCTGATTATCACTAGCTGAGTGCAGGGATGAGATTAGCAAACTTGAATCATAAGAAGTGTTCTGTATTATTGGTCCTGACCCTTGTATAGTATGCCCATCAAGTTGGATGCTATAAGCATTACCAGAATTACCAGTTGAACCACCCTTTCTTTTCTTGAAACTTGGAGGATATCCAACTAGCTTATAGAAATGTTCCTTGAGATGACCTTTCATCTTGCAGTAATCACATTGAGTAGAGTAGTCTTTCTTGAACTTCTGATAAACTTGAGCACCAATTTTAGAATAAAGAGCAGTAGGGTCATAACTAGTGGGTGGTGCTGCACCTAGAAGACCAGTAGAAGAGGAAAAGATCATATCTTTTTGCCCTTCATCATTCACAATTATAGCATAGGCTTGATTCACAGTAGGCAGTGGAGTCATTAGTAATATTTGACTTCTAACTTGTAAGTAAGAGTCATTCAGCCCCATTAAAAACTGGTACAATTTTTATCTTTGCAAGTAGGCCATAAAATCTCTTGATCATGCACAATCACAACTCGAAGAAGGTACCAAGGATTTAAATTCATTCCAAAGATTCTTCAACTTGGTAAAATACACAGACACAGGAGAAGTACTATGATTAAGTGTAGCAATTTCTTAGGTGAAGATTAAAAGTTCTTGATCCATTAACCTTGTCAAATCTTTCTTTTATTTTTTCTGAAACAACACAAGCACTAGAAGCATACACTACCCCACTAAGTAGACTAGTAGAGATAGTGTTCATTAAACAAGAAAGTACCACGATATTTACCCTCTTCCATTGTGGCCAAAGCTCTTCCCGAAAGTTTTTTTCTTTAATGTGCCATCAACAAAACCAAGTTTGTTTCTTCCTAATAAAGCAATATGCATTGACCTACTCCAAAGAGAATAATTCTCTGTACCAGAAAGTTGAATAGATACAAGAGATGTACCACTTACATCAGTGGGATGCAAAAAGAGATGATGGTTTTGATCAATCACTAGTGTTGGATTCCTTTCTTGGGATTCTGTACCATTTCCATCATTGGTGGAACTTGAATGATTGTTAGTTGTTATTGAATCTTGGACAATTTCTTGAGCAATTCAATCTCTGTAACTGTTTTAGCGGAAGTACAATTTCCAGAGCAAGAGTATGGAAGTGAATGTATAATCGAAGAAGAAGATGCAACTTTGATACAAAGCTCGTTGTCTCTGATACCATGAACTAAATCACCATGATAGAGATCTCATTAAAAATAGAGAAATATAGAGAGATTAAGAGGAAAGAAGAGAGAGACTTGTTGAATATTATTGATCATTAAGAAGTGTTTTTAAGAGTACAAGAGTTGTGTATTTATATAGAACTAAGGCCTAGTCTCATAACTAACTTTCTAACTAATTTTTGTGACTTAATCATTGGTAACTAACTATTGGAAGTTAGTTACATAACAACTTATTAGAGTTATTATCACAACAAAACCCCACTGATGGGGAACGCAACTACCAGATAGACCTTCGCTAATCATTACAATCTTAGTCTATTGGGAAAAGGTAAAACTCTAGTCGAACTTTGAGGACTAAATTACTGTGGCGATTGATAACGCTCAAACTATACCTCTCTAATGAGAATGTAAGCGATCGTTGTCAATATATAGCCCAACTAGGTTGGGGTCGAATCCCACAGGGAATATGGTGTGAACTTAAGTTGTTTGCGATTTAAGCAACTGATAGTTGGATATTTCCTGGAAGAATGGGGGTTTTGGAGATTAGAAAATAATTGTTGGTCACTTTAGTTTCTGTGTTTGTAATCAAGAGTTTATGGAAAACCAGAATTATGTTTACTATGGGTTTTAGTACTTGACAGATGCTAATAGTGATCCAAGATTCTCACAGCAGGTAGGACAACAGATTGTCTCTATCGAAGTTATGCCTAAATGTCTCTCGACCTACTTAAGCATTTAATTACCTAATCCTCTCGGACTTAGGGAATTTATATTTACAAACCAGACTTTACCTCAGGTTAATCAACCTTGTTACAACGTCGATTATTAAATGGAAGTTTGGTGTTTCCAAGTCCCTGTCAATAATTCACTTCCTACTATATTTGATTTCTTATCTCAAGCAAATCAAAGCAGGTGTTATCTATCGTTTGCAATCAATAGATAATAATTAAAATCTCAGAATTATCAAGGAGTCCTATTACCTTTAGAATCGAAAACACCTAGCATCTTACCAAGACTTAACCCATAGATCCCACAATTAGGGTCAAAGGGATTTAGCCACTCATAATGTAATAAGCGAAACAACTAGACGTATTCATAATTTGAAAGATGAACTTACCACAAGATGAATAATAAATAGTGATTCTCAGATTAGATCACAATAGAAATCCCAAAATATTAATGAAAATCTCTTCAAAGTTAATTATTTTTCAAGCCAAGAAACTAGAGAGAAAAATAACAAAATACGTGTGTTCCAAAATTATGTTCAGAACTCCTTTAGAAAACCCTAAACAATACTTTTTATAGTTCAGCCTAAATAAGTAAACAAAATCACAAAGTTTAATAATTCCTCGAATTAGGCGACGATATTCATGACACCTTATCAGGAGTCTGACGACTTATCACAAATGTCGCCAACTCCCTCTTCAGTTTTAGCACTTCCTGCTTAAGGCTGACGATGAATCCTGACAACTTATCAAAAATGTGATGAAATATCAGACAATGTTGTCACTTCTCCACCTCAGCTCACATATTCTGCCTAAGGATGACGGCGACTCTGATGACTTATCAACTTCTTGACAACTTATCAAGAAATGTCGTCACAACTTCTAGCTGAGGTCCATTCTCTATCTAAGGCTGATGGTATATCTGATAACTTATCACAGGGCTAACGACTTATCAGGAATGTCGTCAGCCACACTTCTCTTCTATTTGCTTTAGATTTCAGCTCTTTTGCTTCCATCCCTGTTGGTTCTCTTGCATCTTGGCTTCTACTACAAAATCAAAGATAAAACAATCAAAAACAATAAAAGTTGCTTAAGACCTTGCAATTAATCTTAGTTAAGAGCCTCCAATATGTTAGCGTCTGCTCACACATCAACACTCTCAACTTAAAATAATTTCTTGTCCTCAAGCAACTTAAGCACAACCAAGAGGATACAAAGTACATTCGACAGTCAATTATCCATATTATCTCAAAACATATTCACCATCTCCAAGGTCAGTCGATTCAAGAACAACTGTGTATATTATTGAAGAACAACAATGCAACACACAAAAATCAAGATACGACATTACTTCAGCTATAAAAACCATGCATAGACCAGCATTACACTATCCGAACAAGTTAACAACTAGCAACATATCTGGTGTGCCCTTACAACAAAGAAATCCCCCTTTTCTCATATCAGTAATCATATATGTAACTATGGGGACGATAAAAAAAACACTCACTCTCAGAATGAAGTTCCAATCAATGTATGTCGAATACCATAGGCTTGCCCTTATTTTCATTACCAAGATCTTTAGACAGGTCAGCTAAGATCACTATAGGTCTTCTCTTTGGCTTCTAATGCAGGCTAGGGGCTGGTATGATACTTGATGATATTTAAAGTGACTAAGCCTCCTTGACACTACACTAGCTTTTGGGGTTTCACTCATTAACCTTTTTCTATTCTTCTCTTTTCTTGATCACACTTATTTAGGATGGGTGCGATCTTTTCCACAATCACTTATTTTTTTTCACAACTTTTTTTTCTTGCTCTTTTCCATCGCACCCCACTTTTTATTCTTTTCTTTTATTCTACCTTTTTTCATATTCATTCTGTATCACGCACCCTTATGATAGCCACCCTCAACTTAGGCCATTTGCCTAAGTCAAGGTGCACAGTGTACAAGAAGGACCAGGGCCCAAACAGGTTCATTTTGATATAAATGGGAAGGTGACAGGTGCCATAAAAATAAATAGGCTAAGAAGGCTCAAAGCAAAGATCAAGGGATACTCTACATACATGGAAGGTCGTTTAGGCTAAAAGTGGGCTAATATCAAAACGACCTATGATCCTTTCCTAACCCCTATCCTTCAACCTAGGTAAGACTAACCGGGCAAGTTCTGAATCCAACATACAAAGAGAACTAAATAAAATCTCACACGCATATGGTACACCAGTATATCACCAATTACTACATTTTGAGTTCATGCAGCTGTTTAGCAGTGATTATTGCATCACTAGAACTAAATCCATACAAAGATGCATAGTGGTAATACTTAGATGCAAATCACACATTTAAACCTTTATACCATTAGAAAGTTGCTCAAAAATTACAAAAACAAGTTAACTGCCTTAGTTACTTGTATTTCTCGTAGTTAGTTACAAAATTTTACAATAACAATTTACCCTACACCCTCAACTTAAAATCACAGAAAAATTAAATTAAGGGTTAGGGTATACCTGGAGTAGATCAAGCACGGGTATCATGGGTTGCCTCCCATTTCGTGCCTGATTTAACGTCGTGGCACGACTTAAGCATCTCGATTACTTTAGACTTCATCGAGACAGATAGTAACAATACTGTTCATCGAGTCTTTTAGACCAATATTAAGTTTGACTCGTTGCCCATTTACCTTGAAGGTGCTACCGTCTTTATTTTCAAGTTCTACTACTCTAGATGAGTAGACTTGATTAACTCTAAATAGGCCTGACCACTTGGATTTAAGCTTACCAGGGAATAGTTTGAGTCTGGAATTGAACAAAAACACCAAGTCACCTTTTTGTAAGTTTTGTTTCTCTATCCTCCAATCATGATACTTTTTCATCTTTTCTTTGTATAGGTCTGCTCGTTCATATGCCCTGAGATAGAATTCATCCATCTCATTTAGTTGTCTCAATCTCAGCTCTGTTGCCTCCTTCCAACTCAAATTTAACCTTTTGAGTGCCCATAAGTCCTTGTTCTCCAGCTCTATTGGTAAGTGGTTTGCCTTTTCATAGACCAACTAAAATAGTAACATGCAAATGGGTGTCTTGAAAGCAGTCCGATATGCCCATAAGACATCATCAAGCTTTTGAGACCAGTCTTTCCGACTAGCATTCACCGTTTTGGCTAGGATGGCTTTAATCTCTCGATTTGACACCTCCACTTGCCCACTAGTTTATGGGTGATATGGAGTGGCTACTCTTTGCTATTTCACCCCATATTTTGCTAAAGCCGCCCGAAACATTTTGTTGTAAAAATGAGATCCTCCATCGCTTATAATAGTTTGTGGTACTCCAAAGCGAGAAAAGATGTTCTTCTTGAGAAAAGCAACAACCCTTTTTCATTCATTATCAGACAAGGCAACAACTTTGACCCATTTCAAGACATAGTCAATAGAAACTAAAATATACTTCATCCCATACAAGCTTACAAAAGGACTTTTTTATGCCCCTAGACGTCAAACAATTCCACTTCAAGCATCTTAGTCAAAGGCATCTCATGTCTTTTGGAGATTGACCCCTGCCTCTAACATTGGTCACATTTCAGCACAAACTCGTGAGCAACCTTGAATAATGTTGGCCAATAGTAGCCGCTCTACAATACCTTCCTAGCCGTTCGGTCACCTACATGGTGACATCCAACTGGGGAAGCATGAAAAATTTATAATATTCATAATACATCCACTTCCGGCACATATATCCTTATAATATTGTCAGCACATCACTGAAAAAGATACGGCTCATTCCAAAAGTAATGTGTCACATCATGCAGGAATTTCTTTCTTTGATAGAAAGAAAGATTTTCTGGAATGACCTCACTCACAACATAATTTGTAAAATCAGCGTACCAAGGCAATTTCTCCACAGCAGTAGCCAAGATCTCCTCATTAGGAAATGCATCATTCATCTCTATTTCATCACTAATTGCCTGCTCACCTTCTATTCTAGACAGATGATCCGCAATCTAGTTTTCACAGTATTTCCTATCTTTGACTTCAAAGTCAAATTCATGTAGCAGCAACACCCATCTAATCAGCCTTGGTTTTGCATCCTTCTTAGCCATCAAATACCTCAAGGCTGCATGGTCAGTATGGACCACCACCTTGGTCCCAAACAGGTAAGCCCTGAATTTCTCAAAAGTATACACTACAACCAGGAGTTCCTGTTCAGTGACAGTGTAGTTCTTTCGTGCTCCGTTCAGTGCTTTGCTGGCATAGTATATTGGATGAAACAGTTTGTCCTTCTTTTGTCCCAATATAGCTCCAAGGACAACACTGCTTCCATCACACATGATCTCAAATGGATTTGACCAGTCCGGTGCAACAATGATAAGGGTCTCAACCAGTTTCTTTTTAAGGCATTCAAATTCCTTCAAGCAATCATCGTTGAAGGAAAACTTCACTTCTTTCTCTAAAAGTTTGCAAAGTGGATTTGCAACCTTCGATAAATCTCTTATAAACCTTTGATGAAAGCCAACATGTACAAGAAAACTACGTACTCCGTTCACTGAAATGGGAGGTGGTAGTTTCTCAATAACTTCAACCTTGGCTCGATCAACTTCTATCCCTTTTGCTAAAATTTTATGCCCAAGAACGATGCCCTCTTTTACCATAAAGTGGTATTTTTCCCAATTAATCACCTAATTGAATTCAACACATCGTTGTAAGGCTCTACTCAGGTTTTCAAAACACATCTCAAATGAATCTTCCACCACAGAGAAATCATCCATGAATACCTCTATGGTGTCCTCCACCATATCTGAGAAAATAGACATCATGCACCGTTGAAAAGTAGCTGGTGCATTGCATAGCCCAAACGACATCCTCTTAAATGTAAAGGTGTCATATGGATATGTGAATGTTGTCTTCTCCTGGTCTTCAGGAGAAATACAGATTTGGTTATATCCGAAATAACCATCCAAGAAGTAATAACATCCCCTTCTCGCTAATCGATCAAGCATTTGGTCCATAAAAGGCATCGGGAAGTGGTTTTTCAAAGTCAATGAATTTAGTTTACGGTATTCCATGCAAACTCTCCACCCAGTCATAGGCCTGAGTGGAATCAACTTATTTCTTTCATTTGCAACCACAGTCATGCCCCCTTTTTTGGGCCCGCATTGAATTGGGCTCACCCATTTGCTGCAAGAAATAGGGTAAACCACTCCTGCATCCAACCACTTAATAATTTCCTTCTCACTACCTCTTGCATTGGTGGGTTAAGACGGTGCTGGTGCTCGATGGTTGGAATACAATCTTTCTCAAGTTGTATTTTATGCGTGTAGATGCCAGGGATGATGCCAATAATATCTGCGATGGTCCATCCTATTGCTCTCTTGTACCTATGAAGTACTGAAATAAGTGCTTCCACCTATTTCTCGCCTAAATCAGCCGCAATAATAATGGGTAGCATGTTTCCATTGCCCAAAAACACGTACCTTAAGTGCCTAGGCAGTTTTTTCAATTCTAACACCGGTGGCTCTTCAATGGATGGCTTAGCTGGTGGTGCCGGTCGATTAGAAAGATCAAAGTCTAACCTCTTAGGAGAATAAGGATATGAACCCATTCTCGACAAAGCACAAACAGTCTCTTCGTACTCCCCAATGCCTTCACGATCAAAATTTATCAAAACTGCGGCTAAAGGCTCGACTACAAGTTGCTCCTCCAATGAAACCTCTTGTTCTTCCTCATAATACACATCAACTACTGAGAATACACTCATTTCTTCATGCTGTTTCATTGATTGGCACACATCAAATTGTACCACTTTATCATTCATGCTCTTAAATCAATCAACACACTTCTGGTTGCGAGGAAAGGTTGACCTAAGATTATGGACACCTTGAAGTCCACCTCGCAATCTAAAATGACAAAATCTGTGGGGAATATGAAGCTAGCTACTTTCACCAACACATCATACAAAATACCAACAGGTCATTTTACTGACCTATCCTCCATCATGAGTCGCATGTTGGTGTGTGTGGGATTTCCCAGACCCATATTTTTATATACAACCAGTGGCATCAAATTAATGCTCGCTCCCAGATCGTATAATGCCTTAGCGAATTCTATAGACCCAATCATACAGGGAATAGTGAATGCTCCTCGGTCTGGCTTCTTCTGCACCAAGGTCCTCATATAAATAGCGCTACAATGATGGAAATTATCCTTCGGTTAGTAGCTCATTGCTCTTTTCTTAGTCACAAGGTCCTTCATGAACTTATCATATCCTGGAATTTGCTCGAGCGCCTCAACCAATGGCACATTTACTGTCAATTATTTGAGCATTGCCATGAACTTGCTGAATTTTGCATCATCAGTTTTTTTCTTCAATCGTTGAGGAAAGAAAGGTGGTGTTCTTGGGAGATTTTTCAACACTACCTCCTTCTCCTTCTCTTTCCCTTTTTTTGGAGCATCATCAGAACCATCCAGCTGCCTCTCTAGACAGAGACAATGGAAAAAATCTCAATCGAATAGCATTCTGACCCACTCCTGGGTTATCAAAAGATTTACAAATGGTGACAAAGTTCACCAGATGCAAGTTGGGTTCATCCCCAGGAAGGCTACCAAATAACCCCTTCAGATTAAGGAGTTGAATCATAGTACTCATAATGTTGAATTTTACCCTAGGTGCCAACGGTGGATGAATAATTGCAACCGTTGAACCTACTCCATCCATTCCATCATCATCATCATTGAGGTCATACTGGACCGGCTGGTAATCTTGCCTTCCTCGAAATGGACGGTTCCTGTTAGCATTACATTGTACTGGTGCAGCTACTTGCTCTACACGCCTTGGGTTACAGGGTTTAACAACTCCTTTTCTCCCAAATCTTCATCCTCATGATTTGAATATTGTACTTGTTGACCAATATTCTACATATTCACCTGAGCTCTAGCTAAGGTTGCTAACCTATCAGCCTCCTGCTGGTCTGTCATTCGTCCAATTTGTTGCGGTTCTGGGTTAAATGGTAATAATAGTTCACCGGAACTTCTGGTTCTTGGCATACACTACAAAGGTACTACAATAAATAAAAACAACAAATAAACGTAAAACTAGGAAACTTGACTAACAACCAATTAGCACACACAAACTTCAATTTACAATTGTATTCCTCGGCAACGATGCCATTTTTGATAACGCTCAAACTACACCTCTCTAATGAGAATGTAAGCGATTGTTGTCAATATATAACCCAACTAGGTTGGAGTCGAATCCCACAAGGAATATGGTGTGAACTTAAGTTATTTACGATTTAATCAACTGATAGTTGGATATTGCCTGGAATGGGGGTTTTAGAGATTAGCAAATAATTGTTGGTCACTTTAGTTTCAGTGTTTGTAAGCAAGAGTTTATGGAAAATAAGAATTATGTTCACTATGGGTTTTAGTACTTGACAGATGCTAATAGTGATTCAAGATTCTCATAGTAAGTAGGACAACAGATTATCTCTATCGAAGTTATGCCTAAATGTCTCTCGACCTACTTAAGCATTTAATTACCTAATCCTCTCAGACTTAGGGAATTTATATTTATAAACCAGACTTTACCTCAGGGTAATCAACCTTGTTACAACGTCGATTATTAAATGGAAGTTTAGTGTTTCCAAGTCCCTGTCAATAATTCACTTCCTACTATATTTGATTTCTTATCTCAAGCAAATCAAAGCAGGTTCTATCTATCATTGCAACCAATAGACAATAACTAAAATTTTGGAATTATCGAGGAGTCCTATTACCTTTAGAATTGAAAATACATAGCATCTTACCAAGACTTAACCCATAGATCCCATAATTCGGGTCAAAGAGAATTAGCCATTCATAATGTAATAAGCGAAACAACTAGACGTATTCATAATGTGAAAGATGAACTTACCATAAGATGAATAATAACTAGTGATTATCAGATTAGATCACAATAGAAATCCTAAAATATTGATGAAAATCTCTTCAAGTTAATTGTTTTTCAAGCCAAGAAACTAGAGAGAAAAATAACAAAATACGTGTGTTCCAAAATTATGTTCAGAACTCCTTTAGAAAATCCTAAAAAATAATTTTTATAGTTTAGCCTAAATAAGGAAACAAAATCATAGAGTTAAATAATTCCTCGAATTAGGCGACGACATTTGTGACACCTTATCAAGAGTCTGACGACTTATCACAAATATCGTCAGCTCCCTCTTCAGTTTTAGCACTTCCTGCTTAAGGCTAACGATGAATCCTGATGACTTATCATAAATATGATGACATATCAGACAATGTCATCAGTTTTCCACCTCAGCTCACATGTTCTGCCTAAGGCAGACGGCGACTCTGACGACTTATCAACTCTTTGATGACTTATCAGAAAATATCGTCATAACTTTCAGCTGAGGTCCATTCTCTGTCTAAGGCTAACGGTATATCTGATAACTTATCACAGGGTTGACGACTTATCAGGAATGTCATCAGCCACACTTCTCTTCTATTTGCTTCAAATTTTAATTATTTGCTTCCATCCCTGTTGGTTCTCTTGCATCTTAGCTTCTACTACAAAATCAAAGATAAAACAATTAAAAATGACAAAATTTGCTTAATACCTTACAATTATTCTCAGTTAAAAATCTCAAATGTGTTATCATCTGCTCACTCATCAGCGATACAATGAACGTCTCCCGATTTAACTTCTTTACTGTTATACTTATGAATTTTCCCTTAATAGGTTCTTATATTTTAACTGAATTGTCCTGTAATGTGTTCTTATATTTGAAAATTATGAATTTTTATTTGAATCACTTGATTTCACGGTTGCTTAAACCTTTAGGGTGTAATATCTAAAATCCCCAATTTTTTACATATCTGTAAATCTTAATTCTATTGCTTTGGTATTAACTTTGTGGATGTGTTTAGAGGAGTGTTGTTATGAATCTTTTAGCACAATCCATGTTCTTGTAGTTATATTTTTCTAGGGTGAAATTCATTGTTAGAGTTTTAAGCGCTTCTTGTTCATTCACGCTCCTCTATATTATGGGAATTGTTTTGAAAGTTGTTTCATTGCTTGGTTATTTTATTGATCAGACATCATCTTCATATTATTTTCACGTCAATTCTGCGAACCCTATGAATTGTGCGCTCTCTCTCTTTGTGTGTGTGTGTATCCATAACATTCTCATTCTTGCCTCATGTAGATTTTTTCTTGACACAATTATTTATGAGTTAGAACTTTGTTGGCTTTGATCAGTGTAGTTCCTTCTTCCCCTTTAAATTCAAGTTGTGGTAGGCTCTACTGGTTAAGTATGGTAACTTAGATTTTATTATGATATAATCTTATTTTCAAACATATGACAACTTTTGAACTATTTATTTTTGTAAAGCTACGATTGATTGTGTAATGAAAATCTTTTACAATTCATACTTTCTCTTAAAGTGATATATTTAGTACCGGGATAGTTTTGATAAGCTATAATTGACTCTATGTACTAATTGATCTACACTTTTTATTTATGATTGCCTCTATCTTATCCATTTATTAGGTTTGACAGATCTTGTTGTTCAATTACGGTAATTTTAGCATATTTTTCTCTTCTTAATTGATTTTGTTTAGTTTTAATAAAAGAATTTTACATTACTTGATTCTTGAAATATTTCTTTTTCTTTTTAACTTTCACTAATTGATCTTTGAAATATTCTACTTTCTTTTATTTTTATGAACTCTCACAATTCTTTTATTATATAATCAGTAGTCTCTTCTATTATTGACTCACCTTTTTTATCATCCTCTTCTACTCTCTCATATACAAAAGAGAAAGCAGATTTTTTTCATCCTCTAATACTCCCTAGATCAAAATTATATTGGGCTTTTGACCTTCAAGAAAACTTTTTCATCCTCTTATACTTCCTATACAAAAATTATAATGGGCTTTTGACCTTAAAAAATACTTGGTGTAATTTTTTGGTTCTAGCTACTTGTATTATTCTTGCGTGCCTCCTCTAATTCTCTTATTACTTTGTTTAAATCGATATATTTTCTAACTCATATGTTCAATCTGACAATTAGTTAATGCACGACTATGGGTTTGAGTATTTATGGTGTTTCTTTTTGCATTAAACTTTCAATGAATCAATGCTTGTTCGGATTTTTTTAGTCGTTTGCTATATCTGCATGGATATCATATTTTATACTTGTTTGAACTTTGTTTTACTCATTGATATAGTTGATGGTTGTCATGTTTTATCTAAGTTTTTTGAATGCATTGTGTTACTTTCTATGGACTTCAAAGGTGTTCGAAATAGTATGCTTTTGTGTGTTTAGTGTACTTTTCCTGTCTTACATGTTCCTCATTCGAAGTCATTCAGTTGGAGGAGATTCGTCCGGGATATAGGATAAGGTAAACTTTTTTACTTTTTATTCATTTTCCTATTTACTTAGTTCGTAATAATTTATTGTACAAACATTTGATATATATAGAGAAAGTTATGGGGACTGTTTATGGGAGTGTTGAAAAATTACTTTCTATGTGACTCATTTCTAATCTTTAATTCTTGATTTTTAATTTTTTTTGCTTATGCAAATATTTTTTTTAAAACGGCACATCAATTGTTTAATTTTTTTTGTCTAAAATCATTATTTAGTTTCTTTTCTACAATTTAAATCGAACAATGTCTTCTAAAATTATTAATTACATAAATACTATCTCCTAACCTATAGTTACCGGAAAAGTAAATGAAATTATTAGGTCTAATTCTCATGTTTTTAAATTAAGTTGTGTCCCTGGGAGTACCACTTATAAAAGTTTTAAAAATGAAGATCATGTGTATCTATACATAAATATTCTTATGTGTTTTATATTTTGAAACTCAAAATTTTCACTTATTTTTTTTTAAAATTATAATATTATTTATTTAACTTAAGACCGACCTCCAATCAAAACTGTTGCTAAGGTGAAATAGCGAGGATACTAATATCGCGGCATTATCTCTATAAAAGTGACAAACGTTTTTTCTCCTCAAAGAACTTTTATTCAAATTGAAAAGATTCACTCATTTAACTTAATTTTATTACTATGTTTTTTCCTTATTTATTTGGGTAGTTCAAGTCATCTTGTTTAATAAATATTTTATTATATTGATTGTCACTTCTGTCTCCTTGCTTATTTAATTTACATCTTTGCCTTTTATTTATCACCTAGATAATTGATAACCTAAATGATAATTTAAGATCTAGGTCTTAATAGATAACCGACCTTTGTTGATCAAATAAAATCCCCATGAAATATGTAAATTCATCGAGAACCACATTTGTGGACCTTAAAAGGTGTCTAACACCTTCCTTTCGAGGTAATTTGAACCCTTATCTAATTTTTGGTGATGTAGACTAATTAACTTGATCATAATTAGCCTAGAATAGTGTCTTAATGCACTTTAATTTGTTATGTGGTGGCTGTTCACTCTTTAAATATCTCAGAAAAAGTTGTCACGTGGAATCTCGCTTTTCGCGAGAAAAAAATGGGGTGTGACATATAATTTTGAGGTTACTAAAAATTTTAAAATAAATTGTAATGACTCGTTTCATCATTACTAAATTGTCCATGAAAAATTCATGAAAATTCTTAATTTTTATTCCTCAATATTAACTTGAGTCCAAAATAGTTAATATTTTATTTATTATGTCACGTCAAACTTTTCGACAAAGATTTTAGGTTTTCGACATGTTTAGATAGACTCAATCCTGATGAATTTAATTATTCATGAGTACTATTATCAATTCTTTATTTTTAAAGTTTGTTAGATATGAATTAAAGTCATACAATATCCCTAGCACAAAGTTAGGTTGAAAACTTTCTTTTCGATAGACTTTTGGTATGAGTTTTTTATTAGGTCCAACTTCAAACGATCATATCTTCTAGAATATATGGAGCAAGGGGCTAAGCATCCACCAAATCAGATATCTTTGAGTCCTCTTTCCAACACAACTAACCGTTCATCAATTTGCATTCGAAATAAAGAGTAATATCAGTTTTACTGAGCACTGTCTGGGCTGAAAAGGAAATTTCATTGTAGCGAGAATTCTGGTGGTATTTAGATCAATTTCAGGTCTAAAAACCCCAAACTTCATTCCTCAACTCTAAAGAGGTGATTTCCCAAAGTTTACGGTGAAAGTCCATGATTGAGGTAAATTTTTCCATCGTCTTATTCGTCTTATAATCCTTCAACATCTTAGAATCCTTACAAAGACCTCTAATGGTAGAATTTTATTTTGAAGAAAATTTATGGTTATTCTTAATATCACCTAAAGCTAATTTTAGATTATAAATTAAAGATTCCTAGCAGGAACTTGGAAAACTAGATTAGGTAGTTTGTTGGTTAGGAATTTTGAATTCCATAAAGATGAGGCCTTTAGCATAAAAATTTCATTAATGGAGATAGATTAAGCTTAAAAGAATTAATAGATGACTAATTGGCCTTGAAAATGATATATAACTTGATTAAAGGTAGAATTAGTGGATTTGAATCCTCAAGATATTTGTTCGAGGATATTTATTTAATTACTCTTATTATTGTTTGATTTTTAGATAATTGATTAATCCAAGGCATGAAGGAATGTTTAATCCAAGACATGAAGGAAAGGAAAGAGCATGCTTATTTCGGCTTACTTCTTTCAAAAGCTTGGCGTCCGGGTAGGCTAGGTTAATACGTAGAAGACTGTGTTCATATTTCCATAATTTAGAATTGATGGGAGAAAGCATATCTAGGCCTGGGAGGATAGGGTCGAGGTGGATAAAGACATCAGAACTTTACTTTAATTCAAAAACTATGCTATTGATTGATATGATATTGTGTGTTAGAAAAGAGACATAAAGTCATCACTGAACTTGTCCAAAATTTATAAAAAGATACTTTACCTTTGCGGGCGACCTATTACCCCCTAAATAATTTTAAAGTAGTATAAATAGGACATTTTTTGTTCAATATCAATTGCAAGAAAAAGAAAATAATCACGCATCAATAGGCATCTTCCGTGTGTTAAATTTATTTAATTTTACATTTTATCTATATTTTTTGCATTTTACTAATTTTTCCTTTTTATTATCATTTTTTCTTCTCCTTTATTCTTCTTCGTCCACTTTCATTCAATAATCAAGAAAATTGAATTGAAATGAATAAAGGGATCCTTTTATTCCCAAATTTCAATGCAAAAACTAGAACAAAAATCAACAACCACAACTTTCTCCTCGAAACTTTTCATTTTCTATCAGATCTCAAATTAACAACTCCAATTCTTTAACTTTACAATAAATATAATTTTCCAAACACATATAATAATATCATAAGCATATCTCAATTACTCAATAAATTACAAGACATAAACCTAAAAATAATAGTGCGGACAAAAGATAAAAATAATAAAGAGTGAAGTGAAGAGTAATTGTGTGTGGTGGATGAGAATATTGGGGGAGATAGACAGAGGACGGGAGAGGAATATAGAAGATTAAGAACAGTAGTGTAAAAAAATGAGATGAATACAAAAGCAGAGATCCAGTGAAAATGAATAGGTAGAAAATTTTGATCTTTATTTTCATACGAATATCCAGGATAAATACAAAAATTTATTTGTATTTATTAAAAATAAAAGCAACAAAATAGCAAAAAAATAAAAGGAAGAAAGAAATGGTGAGTTCTATTAAAGAAGATGAGGAAAAAGAATTAAAATAAATAAAGTTTAAAAATAAAGTATATTATGAAATAAATGCTAAAAGAAATAATAAAAATTTAAAAAAATTGTTTCACTCTAATATTAGAGAGTGCACTACACTCTCTGTGCCATATGGGCATCAAATGATGTATTAATATTGATTTAAAATTGCTTAGGGGGTAATAGGTCGCCCGCAAAGTCGAAGTATCTTTTTGTAAATCTCAAACAAATTTAGTGGTGACTTTATGTGGATATGATGCTGATGAACCTAGTTGAGTTATAATGATATTAAGTTATATATATTATGCAATAATGTGATTTGCAGAATTACGCTAGGGTCGAATATTGATGAGCATAGTAATATCTAAGGGATAGATGACTTGAATCACTCTGAGGATTGTATTATGTGAAAAGAGGTAGAGGATAATGATCTGTATGAATTTATTAGTTATAGGTGGTGATGTTAGAATTCAAGTAGCGGTATTTGAGTAGGTTATGATTTAATTGGGTTTAGACTCAATTTAATTATGTGTATGCTTATAAATTAGATGTTTGTTGATTGATCTTCGAACATACTTGAATTTAATGATATTTGAATTGTTGACAGTTCTATGAATAATTATTGAAAAAAAAACTTGATCGAATTGCCTTATTATTTTAAGTGCACTTATAAATTTAGTACATCATATTATATCCAGAGAGATAGTGTGAATTGATAAAATGTATATAATATAGTTATGGAGGATCGAGTACCACGTCGGTATGATACATGAACTTAGATTTTCCCCTACAGGTCATGATTAGTTGGGCAAACATAAGTCCCTAAGCATGTGTGTATAAATTAGTGTTGATTTTAAAAGATCGCTGGTGTAATAAGCCGATAACGAGCTAATGATGTTTTAATTACGAGGTAAAGACATATGTAAGAAGTTTTTGAAAAATTTATTTATTACTATTTAATTTATTTTGTTATATTTAATCCAGTATTCTCTTAAAAATAGAAGTTTTTCACATATTTTTGATTTGATAATAAGGATTCTCCTAACTACTTAAAATAGCATAGGTGTTCGCACGGTCTGTTAATTTGAGTCGTGATAATATATAAAATATTTATTATCCATATAATGATTAGAATCTTATTTGTGTTACTTAAATTTTAATCAATAATTTAACTCATCAATGTGTCAGTCATTTAAGTATGAATTAGAAAAAATACCGCCAATATAGTTGAAGAGGAGCCAAATCAAAGTGAATTGAGGAGTACTTGTCATTTTTAAAAATCAAGATATAGTTATTTAATAATATTTTATTTAACTGAAAACATCCTCAAAATTTTCTAAAGTTAACTTAAAATATCCCGATGTTAAATATTTCATCAACCTTTAATAAAATCTTTTAACCTCACGTTAACTCTTCTTACTTCTCTTCATTTCCTTTTAAAGAATATTCTTTCCTCAGCAAAATTCAATATTAAGTCTCTTTCTCTAATGTGTGTTTTTATTCTATTTTCCTCCTTCTTTTCCATCAGTGGTCGGTCAAAATTTCTATTCACTTGCTTAACACTTTTTTTATATTGTACTTGCCTCATCTAAATTCTAATTGATTTTAATGCTTTTTTGAATTTGGTTGTTGTGCATGTGATGCATTTTCTCCCTTCCAAGATGATCTAATTCAGTTTCTATAATGGGATTGAGTCTTGTATTTTTTAAGCATGTTGAATACGGTAAACTAAATTTCAATTTGATACAGTATTTGATAACACCATATTAAAGTTGGAGTTGATAGACTCAAGGCCATCAATAACATTTCTAAATACACTTTTCTAGCACCGATCATGGCCATATGTAGCAAATATTAGCTTGTGATGGATTAGCATTTTAATATTTAACTTATAATATTAATTTGCTTCTTATTTTTTTTTATGATAATGGTCGTTTTTCTCTTCTTAGTAGTTTATAACATTTAGGGTCTTAAAGTGTTAAGTTACAATTGTCATTTAATCTTTTGCCTTAAAGTGAAGTTACTGCCTTTGTTAAGGTTTGGACGTGCATGGCTGATTCTTCAGCTTCTATTTCTCATACATTTAGGGAAAAGACATCGTTTTCACCCCAAACTATACTCGAAAAGTCGAAGCGACACCTAAACTATACTAGTGACCTATTACACACCTAAACTATAAAAAAATGAAACTATTTACACCCTGTCAGGCTACCACTACTTGCATGTGGTGTAGTGTTTTACACGCGCTGCCACGTCAGCAAAAAGTATCACTTTTTTATATTTTAGGTGTGTAATAGGTCACTTATATAGTTTAGGTGTGGATTCGACTTTTCGACTATAGTTTGGGGTGGAAACGATGCCTTTTCCCTTAATGTTTTTAGCCGTTTACTTTTGTTATTTAATAGGATGGACGCGCCTAAAATAAGTGTAACACACACGCGTTAGAATGGGGGTTGTGGGGAGGTAATAATATCACTTTTATATAGTTAAGGTGTGTAATAGGTCACTTATATAATGTAGGTGTGGCTTAGACTTTTCTTGTATAGTATGGGGTGGAAATGGTGCCTTTTCCCTTGTTGTCTTTAACACATAGTTAGTGATGGTAAAATGTAGATATAAGTTTTATGTAACTTTAACTCTTTATTCTTCATTATCCTACGCTTTATGACTTGTAACTCATGTAACTCTTGTAACCTCTAAACCATTGATATTCCATCTTTACTATCCCTTATTCATTCTTCTATGCATTGAATGGAAGATTTCTCATATATAAATATAGGTAGTCTTGCATGGTTTTATGATATACACAAGATACAAGAGAGTTCACAAAAGTTAGTAAAAAAAAAAGTTTATTAGTTGAAGTGAGGTGCTCTTTTTGTGGAGCTTTGAACTCAACTCTTGTCCAAAGTTGTTGAGTTGTTCTTTGTGAGAAGGCTGTTATATCCTGGAGGGGGCAAAGTCAAGAAGATACTGCTAGATCGGTGAAACAATTTGTTGCAGTGGGCTTGAATCTCCTTAAAGAGAGCAAGATATTTGCGCCTCAGCCGAAGAAGAAGAAGAAGAAGATATTCTTTTTTTTTTCTTCACTTGTAATTTTCAGTTGCAAGATTATTGTAATTTCACCAAGAATTTTAAAGGAGATTCAATGTTAACAACTAAAAAACCCGCGGATTTCAAGATGGGAGATCTTAACAAGTCATTTTGGTTCAATGATACTCACTTCAAGAGGTGGAAGGGTAAAGTGCTTTTCTATTTAAGTCTTCTCAACGTTTCTTATGTGTTAACTGAGAATAACCCAAACAAAGTAGATAACTCTTCCATGAGTGATGAAGTCATTATTTCTCTTCAAGAGAGAGTGGATAAATACAATGGTGACTCCTAAGTATCTCTACTTTTTACTTAATTGTCTATCTGATAATTTTTATGATTATTATGATAGAACTTACTCTAGTGCAAAGAAAATTTGGAAAGCTTTGCAGAGTAAGTATGACACTGAGGAGGCGGAAGCGAAAAAATATGCGACTAGTAGATTTTTACGTTTCCAAATAGTGGACAACAAATCAGTGGTAGACTAAGCTCAAGACTTCATAATGATTTTTGGAGAGCTCAGGTACGAGAAAGTCAAAATTAGAGATAACCTTATTATTTGTGGTATAATTGATAAACTTTCACCTTCATGGAAGGAATTTCAAAATACTATGCGCCACAAGCAAAAAGAAACTTCTCTTGAGACTTTAATAATGAGAATCTGCATGGAAGAAGAAGCAAGGGGCCAAGATGCACTTTTGCAAACAGAAGAGAACAATATCACACTGAAGGTAAATTTAACTTCTTCAAATAATGCTACCCCTGAAATTAACAAAAATACTACTTTTCAGCCTAAGAAGAAAAAATTCAAGAAAAATAATGGTAGACATCCCAAGGACAATAATGGTGAAAACAACCAAGAAAAAAATCAACATATATGACAAAAAGTACCGTATTTTGTCTGTGGCAAGAGTGGACATAATGCCTGATTTTGCAAATTTCAAAAACGTGGGGCTACACCTCAGGAAAATATTACTTAAAAAACATTTGTGGCAGTGATAACAGACATTAATATGATGGAGAATGTTGATGGATGATGGGCTGACTCTGGTACAAACCGTCATGTCTGTTATGACAAGACTGGTTTAAAAAATATACTAATTTTGAGGAGCCCAAAATCATCATGCTTGGAGATTCTCACACAACTCAAGTTCTTGGAATGGGAGATGTCGAGTTGAGGTTTACTTTTGGAAGGATATTAATCTTAAAAAATATTACTTTATATTCCTTCGATGAGAAAAAAATTAATGTCTATTTTTCTTCTTAATAAAGCAACCTTCAAATAGATTATTGAATCTAATCAGTATGTAATTGTTAAAAATAATATTTTTGTGGGAAAAGGGTATGCATGTGATGTTATGTTCAAATTAAATATTGAAATGTATAAAACATCTACTTTTGTCTATATGTTTTCTTCTACTAATTTTTGGCATGCTTGTTATGTGGAAATCATGTGTAGTTTAGGATTAATTTCAGTTATAAAAATAACTTTGAAAAATGTGAGGCTTGTAGTAAAGCCAAAACCACAAAAAAGCCTCATTTTCAAGTTGAAAGAAAAACTGAATTATTAGAGTTAGTTCATATTGATATTTGTGAACTTGGTGGAATTTTAACTCATGGAAGAAATAGATATTTTATCACTTTTATTGGTGATTTTTCTAATTTTATATATTTTTACTTAATGAAAAATAAAAGTGATGCATTTGAGAATTGTAAAACTTTTCTCCTTGAAGTTGAAAATCAATTTCATAGAAAAATAAAAAGAATAAGAGGTGATAGAGGCTGTGAATATGAGTCACATGAGTTTAATTCTTTCGTTAGATCATTGAGTATAATTCATGAAATTACTCCTTATTCTCCTACATCTAACAGTGTAGCGGAAAGAAAGAATAGAACTTTGCTTGAGTTAACTATTGTCATGTTAATTGAGTCTTGTGCACCTTTAAGTTTTTGGGGTGAAGCTCTTTTGACTGATTGTGATGTATTGAATCATGTGCCTCATAGAAAGACCAAACTAACACCTTTTGAGTTATGGAAAAGTCATAAGCCAAATTTGAGATATCTAAGAGTTTGGGGTTGCTTAGCCTATGTAAGGTTAATGGATCCTAAAATCTCTTAATTGGGTAAAAAAGTTACTACTTGTGCTTTTCTTGGTTATGCTTCAAAGAGTACGACCTATAGATTTTTTAATCTTGAAGATAGTGTGATAATAGAATCAGGTGATGCTATTTTTCGTGAAAATAAATTTCTTTTTTATTCTAAAAGTAGTGAGGGTCATGGGACTGAAAAAATATTTTGTCACTACCTAGTTCTTCTACTTCTACTTTGAAAAATAAAGTAAATGATGAAAAATAAAGTAAATGATGATTTTGAGTTAAGAAGAAGTAAACGAGCTAGAGTAGAAAAAGATTTTTATCCTGATTATTATATTTTTAACATCTGAGATGACCCTATTACTTTGAAAGAAACTTTGTCTTCACATGATGCTATTTTTTGGAAAGAGGCTGTAAATGATGAAATGGAATCACTAATTTTCAATAAAATTTGTAAGCTAGTTAATTTTCTACCGGATTGTAAAACAATTGAATGTAAATGGGTCTTACATAAAAATTAAAACTGGATAAATCTGTTGAAAAATACAAAGCTACGCTGTGGATAAAGGTTTTAATCAACTAGAAGGCCTAGAACTTTTTGAAACTTTTTTCTCCGGTAACGACAATTACTTTCATTAGACTTTTAGTTGCTATTGCAATAATTTTTTATTTACAAATTCATCAAATGGATGTAAAAGTTATTTTTTAAAATGGAGACCTAAATGAAGAGATTTACATGGAACAACTCGAGTGTTTTGTTGAGGCTGGCCAAGAAAGTAAAGTGTGTAAACTTAATAAATCCCTATATGGCTTGAAACATTCACCAAAGCAATGGCATGAAAAGTTTGATTCCTGCATGATTGATAATGGTTTTAAAACAAATGAGTGTGATAAGTGCATATACCATAAGTCTTGCAATAATTCGCATGTTATTATTTTCCTATATGTTGATGATTTATTGATCGTTGGCTCTAATATGAATGTTATTGGAGAAACTAAAAATATTCTAAAATGCATTTTAATATGAAAGATTTTGGTGAGGCAAATTTTATTTTAGGAATAAAAATAACTAGAACATGTGATGAAATTTTTCTTGACCAGTCACATTATGTTGAGAAAATATTAAAAAAATATAATTTCCTTGATTGCAAGCATGTTGTAACTCCATTTGATTCTAGTGTTCACTTATTTTCTCTTGAAAGTGAAAATGATGTGATAAATCAAAAGAAATATGCTAGCATAATAGGAAGTTTGAGATATGTGACTGATTGCATTAGGCCTGATATTGCATATGCAATAGGAGTACTTAGCAGGTTTACAAACAAGCCAGGTAATGAAGATTGACATGCTATAACGAGAGTAATGAGATATTTAATTGGAACAAAAAAATTGTGGTTTGTTCTATAAAAAATATCCTGTTGTACTTGAAGGCTTTTGTGATGTAGATTGGAACATTTTATCAAGTGATTACTTATCCAGTACTGGTTATGTTTTTACTTTGGGTGGTGGTGCTATATGTTGGAGATCTAAAAAGCAAACTATTATTGAGAACTCTACCATGGAGGTTGAACTAATTGCTTTAGCTTCAGCTAGTGGGCAAGCAAATTAGTTGAGAGATTTGTGTTCAAATACCTTATTCTGAAAAATCAATTCCACCTATTTTAATTCATTGTGATAGTTCCTCCGCAATTGGTAGAGTTCAAAATCGTTATTACAATGGTAAATCCAGACCTATAAGGAGAAAACACAGTAATGTCAGATCATATTTGACAAATGGTATCATTAATATTGATCATGTCAAAACCTGTGATAATCTTGTAGATCCATTGACTAAGGACTTAGCAAGAGAAAAGGTATGGAGCACATCTAGGGGGATAAGATTGAATCCTATTGAATCTTGAGTCATATGTGAGGAAATCCAACCTGGAGACTAGAGATCCTATAATTAGGTTAAATGGAAAAAATGAATCACATGATGACTTGCAGTAAAAAGAATGCACTATTTTGATCCCTCCCTGTAGCGTGAGTGTATTAACCTGTAATGATGGTGAGGTTGAGTTTAAAAAACTCTTAATGAAAATCTGTAGCTTGTATGAGTAGAGTGCTAAAATTACAGGAGCACTCTAGACGGATTTCATCTATGTGAGTATGGAAGTAGAATGCTTCCTACAAGAATTAGGATCCTTCTAAAATGACACTCATTAAAATCAGGAAAGAAAAAGGCCATAATGTACTGGCTATAAAACTCATGTCAACACTCTGACTATTGATGTTGGGTGTATTTATGCATTCTAGCGTTACTATTCTAGCATTTTTAGCTTTGTTTTGAGGATGATTCTTATGCTATTTATTTTTTATAATGGTATAAATTAATATTTATGTGTACAAGTTTTTGTTTAGAATGTTTAATGGTGTTTTCATATGAGTTTTGATTCAATTTGAGCATTTAGAGTTCAACCGAGAATACTAGTGTTACTAGCTTGAGCTATGTGTTTGTCTAGTCTATCGTGTTTGGTTCTAATGTGTTTAATGAGTTCCTAAGGTTGTTATTGTGTATTTATATGTGAAACAACTTGCTTATAATGTTCAAGGGTCAATTAGATCAAGCCAAGGGTCAAAACAATGAGTTAAAGATCAAAGTGAAATTAGCCTCTGCTTAGCTCGTGTTTTTTATTCACCGTCTTGGATGTTGTGTTGTTTTTAGCTCTAAATTATTGTTTTAAATGCTATAGTATGCTTTTCTAAAGGATTATTATAATATATGAAGGATATACAAGCTTCAAATAAAGTGAAAACAACTCAAAAAGGCTCGGAAATGACCACGGAAGCACAAGACACAAGTTGGGCGCCATTTGGACCCCTGAAATGTTTTGAGTGCGTGTGGGATGTGTGATTGGAAAATGGGAGCGTGATTCACACCATTGGATTAAAAAGGGGCCCAAAATGGTAAAACACTTCATAGCGGTGTCGAGTCAATTCGGAATTATCCAAAAATAGTAGCTCAACGCGATAACATTACTTCGCGGTAAGGACCAAAATCGAGAGAAAAGTGCCCAGTGATGGAATTTGGCGCTATACCGTGACGCAGAGCAAACCAAAATCAGGATAATTTTCCATTTTTGAACAAGATCGTGGAAACCAAATCCAAGTTGGTTTATGACTTGTCTACTATAAATATAATACCTAAAAACACGTTTTAAACATCTTGGAACCCCTAGATTGATTGGAACAACATTAGAGGCTACCACAACTTCTTTTTAGGTTTTTATTTCTTTAATTTATATTTCTTTATGGTTTTAATCATTCATACAATTATTTGAATGTTGATTATGACTATGAGTGGCTAAAAATCTCTTTTTCGGGGTTAAAGCCAAGAACAGGAGTACTATTGTTTTGAATTAAGTTAGTTTGATTTTCTTTTCATTATTGGTTGTTTATTTATTCTTGTTATAACTATTTTAAGGATTCACGACTCTTGGAATACATCAGTTGTCTACTTTTTGATCTCGGGAGAGGGAATAGGGAGATAGAACATGGGAATAAACAAAGTATGGTTTGTATTTCTTTATGCAATAAGGAATTCAAATTAGTATCTAGGACAGGGGTATACTTAGATACCTTAGTTGATTCAAATGTAGGATGATATATTAAAGAAAATAAGTTGACCATTACATCCCAACTCAATGATGTAGTTGAAAGGTTCAATTTAAGTAAAAGATTAGAGGTTGGAAAACCATAATCAAGCAACTAACCCTATGAATCAACAACCAAGATAAGCAAGTTAATGAATGAAGTTCAATAACATGGTATGATTGTTCGAAAGTGCTTTAACCTTGGGTTTTCTCCTATTGATTGTTTCAAGATCTTTACTTTACACATTGTTTACTTTTCTCGAGTTATAAATTACAAACTCTCTTTTTGGTTACGCTTGCATCAAGTAAATTGAAATTGTGAACTAAAATAGAATTGTTGTTGAATCAAGTCTATGTTGGATCGATAATTGGCTTCTTAAAGGCTATTTTACTACTTGATAAGATCACGTACACTTGTGTGTGAGCTTGGGCGCTGTCAAGTTTTTGACGCCGTTGCCGATGACTTAAAATTTAGCAACTGTTTATTTTAATTTTACTTTTAGATTTATTTGGTGTTTTTACGCTTGGTCTTGGTTTTGTGATTGCGGAAACATGTTTTAGGGTTAGGAAGCTGGCAAGGGATAAGGATTTAGTTGAACCAAGTCCTGAACTCAAACAACACTTCCATCAACGAAGGAGAGATACAATCCATCTCCCCTAATTTCTGCAAATAAAAGAAGACCAAGTAGTTCCTGCTTCAATAGCTGAAGAACAAACAACCCGCAGGATAATTATGGAAGTGGCAGTCCCACTTTCGATGAACTTGACTTCACCAATTCAAATATTGGCTGCTGGGGGAATTTCGAGTTAACGCATAACATGGAGCATCTTCTCATCAGCAGTGGACTGTTTACTGGGCTTTCACACGAGGATCCACAAGTCCACTTGCAAAATTTCATTAATCTTACTAATATATTCATTCTGACTAGTGTGAATACAGACTATGTGAAGCTGACACTTTTTCCCCATTCACTGTTGGAGGAAGCAAAAAGGTGGTTGAATGCGGAGCCGGCCAATTCAATCACATCATGGGATGGCTTAGCCAGAAAGTTCCTCATCAGATTCTTTCCATCTGGCAAGACTGCGAGACTTTGCAGTGAGATAGTGAGCTTCAAGCAAAGGCCGAATGAAAATTTATATCATGCTTGGGAACGCTTCAAGACTCTTATTAGGGACTGTCCACATCACTAACAGTCCAATGAGGTACTGGCTCATACTTTTGTAGAAGTACTTGAACATTATACAAAATTTTTGCTAGATTCAGTCGTAGGTAGTCGAGAGTTGGAGTTAACTTATGATAAGTTATTCACCTTATTGAACCACACCACACAAGAAAATCCCAAATGGCATTCAGATTCTAGCTGTGCCATAAAAATAATTACGCGTATATTAGAGGTGGACCAGTTCACTGCCTTATCAACTCAGGTTGTGACATTGTAAAATATGATAAACACTCAGTTTAGCAGCCTGAAATTAGGAGCTCTACATCCTACAGTAGCACTCAATAAAGTTCAGCAAACTAGTGGTTGGTGTGAGGTCTATGGAAATAGTGGCCATTCTGCGTCCATGTGTTCTTCAAATTAAGAATCAATAATGTATGTAGGCAATGCTCAAAGGGCAAATTATGGTAATGCCTACAACATGAAGTGGCAGACTCATCCATGGAACGTTCTACAACTACAGGCTCCACCAAATTAGTTAACTAGCAATATGAAAGAGATGATAAAACAAATCTTAGCTGGTCAAGCACAAATGGCTGCAGATATGAAAAATCAACAGGCAGAATTAATAAATCAGAAAGAGGCCCAGAGAAGCTTAGAGTTGCAGTTGGGGCAGTTACAACTAGCATTGAATACTAGGCCTCAAGCTGGTCTGCCAGCAGATATAGAAAATACAAAACAAGTTATAAAAATAACTTTGAGGAGTGGTAAAGAGCTTTACGGAGAACCTCCAAAGGTAACTAAGGAGGTAGATTCTGAGGGGGTAACTTCATTGGTTTTCAGGAAAGTTGCTGAAGAATCAAGGAAGTCTAAGTACTTGAAAACTAAAGTTGCTGAACCAGAAGTGAAGAAGACACTGCCACTACCCTTCCCTCAGAGGCAACTTAAAGCGAAGGAGGATGCAATGTTTAAGAAGTTCTATGATACATTCAGAGAGCTTCACATTAACTTACCTTTGTTATAAGTTTTGCAGGGTATGACCAAGTATGCAAAGTATTTGCGGGATGTGGTTGCTAATAAGGTAAAATTGTAGGATGTGGGGGCGATAACACTCACTAAAGAGTGTAGCGCTATTATGACATAAAAAATCTCCAAGAAATCGAAAGACCCGGGGAAGTTTACTCTATGTATTCAAATTAGAAGTAAACTGGTCCATCATTGAGTGACTTAGGGGGTAGCATAAATTTGATGCCCTAATCTTTGTTAAATACATTGGGCTTGGGAAAGCCTAAATCGACCAAGGTGGTTTTGCAGTTAGCAGGCGAAACCATGGCATATTCGAAAGGAATTATTAAGGATGTCCTTATAAAGTTGGTAAATTTATTATTCCGGCTGACTTTATTGTTCTTGATTTTGAGGAAGGCGAACATGCACCAATAATCTTGAGACGTTCATTCTTACAACTGGAGGAGCATTAATTGATGTTAGAGAAGGCATACTCAAAATGAGAGTAGAGAATGAAGAAGTGGTATTTGATGTTTACAAAGCACCCAAAATAATGTACCACGATAAAGATTCATGTATGATCAATGTTATTGAAGGGTACAAGTGTGGGGTGGTTATTCCACCAAAGACCTCTTTGGACTACCTGATTGAGAAGCCTAAGATTCTACCGCCTAAGCCCTATTTGATACTAATTAATGAGCCTGAAAAGGCTAAAGTTGAAAATTTTGCTTTTCTTGAAAATTCACACCTAAGAGGGTTGAAAAAAATAAAAAGATAGAGCCCAGGCGTGATAAACTGAAGGAAAGAGAACGACTAGGTTGTTAGTTGGGTCATGCCGCGACACTAAATTAGGTGTTGCTTTGGAGGAAACTCAAGTTAAGTCGGTATGATTTCTTTTTAGTTTTTAGTTTTTATTTCACATAGTTTGTTTTTAGATTGAGCCGCAGGTTTATAGGAAGTCTGAGTCTTGAAAACTTGAGCTAAGAAGCATGGCAAAGACTGAGTGTGGTGTCCCACAGACCTCCTTTATGCAAAACAATGCTACTAGCTTGGCTTAGAGGCCTCAGGAAGTATTTTGTCTCTTGCTTTTAAATTCACTTTGCAGACAAAGTTGGTTTTTAAGTGTGGGGTGGGGAAATTCCTAAATTTTAGCTCAATTTTAAAAAAAAATTATGTAAGATATTTTTATTGATGCTATTTTTTATTACATGGTGCAAGTGTTTTGTTTGGTAAAAGCATGTGGAATAAGTGAATTCCTACTTTCTAAACTCTTAGACTCATTTTTGTGACTCTTGTACTTGTTGGCTAAAATTTGAATTTGTGTTATTATTTGGTTGAGAATCTATGATGATCTTATGTTAGTTGAGCATGTGCCATATGTGATGTTAGGTTTTGTATATTCCTTGTTGCATATGATGTCTAGAAGTTGCCAGGTGTGTGTAAAAAGCAAAATAAAGAGTGTGGGTTTTGGAGATGATATAGGCAGTTCTTTGATAACCTTGTTTTTACCTACTATTTGACCTACCCTTGTGCATAATCCCAGTTAAACCTCTTTGAGCCTTTATCTATTTTCTTTGGTAGCCTCATATGTAGCCTAATCCCTTCTTTGATAGACCTTAATTTGATTCAAAAAGCTCCTAGGCGCTTTAATGCAAAATTTGATTTAGTAAGGAGTTTGAGAAATTGAAGAAGAAAAAAAAGAAATTGATGACTCAAGGTAATAGTTATTGGTATTTATATTTGATGTGTGGTGGTTGGGAGTGATATACATGGTGTTAGAAATATTCCCATAGTTATAGAAAAAGAAAAAAATTGAATCTTGAAGGAATAAACAATATGCCCACCATGAGTTTGTGAAAATGCGTAAAAAAAGATACGGTGAAAAAACAAAAGAATGGGGTAGAATGGTGTAATTTGGTTGTTGAAAATTGGTTTTAAATGTATAATGTAGTGTATTAAAGTGCTTAGAGAGGTTAGTCACTATTCTCAAATAGTTCCTACCCGTCCCTTAGCCTACATTACAACCCTGAAAAGACCTATTTGATCATAAATTTAATACTCTGATATTAGTGAAGTACTACACTAAGGGCAAGCCTATGGTTCATTATGTGTAACTTGTGAATTTTTTTGTGAGAGTGAGCGTAATTTGATTCTTGTACACATTGTGATAATTTGCATTATTGTGAGTGATTATGGGTAACTCTCTTATTGTGAGGGCACATGTTTGATGAATATGGGTGATTCTTGTGATGTCTTTAATTGAGAAATATGCATGAGTTCGCCACTTGTGGAGTCAACTCTTGAGGCTAGGATATTTTGAAGTAGGATTCTTGAGCTTTAAATTGTGTATAACATGCTTAGTGTAGAAACTTGCATTCCATGTAGTCATTGTAGTACTAACTTGAGTGTCTTTCTTGTAGTAGAAGTGTGGAGTTTTTCCAGCTCATGGTGTTTATAGTTAAGAGTTGTTTGAAAATGAACAAGGCTTTAACTGTGGGGTGAAAGCTTTTTCGGCAACGGCGCCAGGGGAAATTCCTAAATTTTGGCTCAATTTTAAAAAAAATTGTGTAAGATATTCTTGTTGGTGCTATTTTTTATTACATAGTGCAAGTGTTTTGTTTGGTAAAATCATATGGAATAAGTGAATTGCTACTTTTGAAACTCTTAGGCTCATTTTTGTGACTCTTGTACTTGTTGGCTTAAATTTGAATTTGTGTTATTATTTGGTTGAGAGTCTATGATGATCCTATGTGAGTTGAGCATGTACCATGTCTAATGTAAGGTTTTTGTATATTCCTTGTTGCATGTTATATCTAGAACTTGCCCTGTGTGTATAAAGAGAAATAAAGAGTGTGGGTTTAGAAGATGATATAGGGATTTCTTTGATAGCCTTATGTTTACCTACTATTTGACCTACCCTTGTGCATAATCCTAGTTAAACCCCTTTGAACCTTTAGCTTTTTTCTTTGGTAGCCATATATGTAGCCTAATTCCTTCTTTGATAGATCTTAATTTGATCCAAAAAACTCCTAGGTGTTTTAATGAAAAATTTGATTTAGTAAGGAGTTTGAGAAATTAAAGAAGAAAAAGGTGATATTGATGACCCAAGGTAATAGTTATTGGCGTTTATATTTGATGTGTGGTGGTTGGGAGTGATATAAAGGATGTTAGAAATATTCCCATGGTTGAAAAAAAAAGAAAAAAATTAAATCTTGAAGGAGTAAATAATATGCCCACCATGTGTTTCGAAAAATGCTTAAAAAAGATGGGGTGAAAAAAACAAAAGAATGGGGTAGTAAAAATGATGTAATTTGGTTGTTGAAGATTGGTTTTAAATGTATAATGTAGTGTATTAAAGCGCTTAGAGAGGTTATTCACTATTCTCAAATAGTTCCTACCCGTCTCTTAACCTACATTACAACCCGAAAAAGACCTATTTGATCATAAATTTAACACTCTGATATTAGTGGAGTACTACACTAAGGGAAAGTCTATGGTTCATTATGTGTAGCTTGTGAGAGTGAGCATATTTTGATTCTTGTACCCATTGTGATAATTTGCATTATTGTGAGTGATTATGGGTAACTCTCTTGTTGTGAGAGCACATGTTTTATGAATATGGATGATTCTTATGATGTCTTTAATTGAGAAATATGCATGAGTTTGCCACTTGTGGAGTAAATTCTTGAGACTAGGATGTTTTGAAATAGGATTCTTTAGCTCTAAATAGTGTATAACATGCTTAGTGTAGAAACTTGCATTCCGTGTAGTCATTGTAGTACTAAATTGAGTGTCTTTCTTGCAGTAGAAGTGTGGAGTCTGTCCAGATTATGGTGTTTATAGTTAAGAGTTGTTCGAGGACGAACAAGGCATTAAGTGTGGGGTTGTGATGTTGGGTGTATTTATGCATTCTAGCGTTACTATTCTGGCCATTTTAGCTTTATTTTGAGGGTGATTCTTATGATATATGTTTTGATAATGGTATAAATGAGCATTTATGTGTCCAAGTTTGTGTTTAGAATGTTTAATGGTGTTTTCACATGAGTTTTGATTCAATTTGAGCATTTAGAGTTCAACTGGGAAAACTAGTGTTACTAGCTTGAGCTCTGTGTTCTAGTCTATTGTGTTGGGTTCTAATGTGTTTTAATGAGTTCATAAGGTTTTTATTGTGTATTTATATGTGAAACAACTTGCTTATAATGATCAAGGGTCAATTGGATCAAGCCAAGGGTCAAAACAATGAGTTAAAGATCAAAGTGAAATTATCCTATGCTTAGCTCGTGTTTTTTATTCACCATCTTAGATGTCTTGTTGTTTTGAGCTCTAAATTATTATGTTTAATGCTATAGGATGCTTTTCAAATGTATTATTATGATATATGAAGGATATACAAGCTTCAAATCAAGTGAAAACAACTCAAAAAGGCTCAGAAATGACCACGGAAGCACAAGACACAAGCTGGACGCCATTTGGACCCTTGAAATGTTTTGGGTGCATGTGGGATGTGTGATTGGACAATGGGAGCTTGCGTCACACCATTGGATTCATAAGGGGCCCAAAATGGTAAAACACCACATAGAGGTGTTGATTAAATTCTCAATTGTCCAAAAATAGTAGCTCAACGCGATAACACTACTTCGCTGTGAGGACCAAAATTGGGAGAAAAGTGCCCAGTGATGGAATTTGGCGCTATACCGCGACGCGGGGCCAACAAAAATCAGGATAATTTTTCTTTTATGATCAAGAACAATGTGGAAATATAATCCATGTCGGTTTATGATTTTTCTACTATAAATATAACATCCAAAAACACGTTTTGAACATCTTAGAACCCCTAGATTTATTGGAACAAAATTGGAGGCTTCCATAACTACTTTATAGGTTTTTATTTCTTTCATTTATCTTTCATTTATCTTTCTTTATGGTTTTAATCATTCATACAATTATTTGGATGTTGATTATGACTATGATTAGCTAAAAACCTCTTTTCCGGGGTTAAAGCCAAGAACATGAGTACTATTGTTTTAATTTAAGTTAGTTTGATTTGCTTTTCATTATTAGTTGTTTGTTTATTCTTGTTATAACTATTTTAAGGATTCTCAACCCTTAGAATACATCAATTGTCTACTTTTTGATCTCGAGAGAAGGAATAGGGAGATAGAACATAGGAATAAATAAAGTATTGTTTGTATTTCTTTATGAAATAAAGAATTCAAATTAGAATCTAGGACAGAGATGTACTTAGATGTCTTATTTAATTTAAACGTAGGATGATTCTTAAAGAACTTGAGTAGACCATTACATCCCCACTTAATGATGTAGTTGTAAGGTTCAACTAAGGTAAAGGATTAGATATTGGGAAACAATAATCAAGCAACTAACCATACGAATCAACAACCAAGATAAGCAAGTTAATGAATGAAGTTCAATAACATCGTATGATTGTTCGAAAGTGCTTTAACCCTTGGTTTTATCCTATTGATTGTTTCAAGATCTTTACTTTACACATTGTTTACTTTTCTCGAGTTATAAATTACAAACTCTCTTTTCGGTTACGCTTGCATCAACTAAATTGAAATTGTGAACTAAAATAGAATTGTTGTTGAATCAAGTCTCTGTGGGATCGATACTTGGCTTCTTGAAGGCTACTTTACTACTTGATAATTGCGTGTGCGCTGTCATGTTTTTGGCGCCGTTGCCGGTGACTTGAAATTTAGCAACTGTTTATTTTAATTTTACTTTTAGATTTATTTAGTGTTTTTACGCTTGGTCTTGGCTTTCTGATTGTAGGAAATAGGTTTTAAGGCTAGAAAGCTGGCAAGGGATAGGGATTTGGTTGAACCAATCCCCGAATCCGAACAAGACTTCCATCAACGAAGGAGAGATGCAATCCGTCTCCCCCAATTTTTTTAAATAGAAGAAGACCAAGTAGTTCCTGCTCCAATGGTGAAGAACAAGAAGCCCGCATGATAGTTAGGGAAGGGGCAATCCCACTTCCGATGAACTTGACTTCCCCAATTCAAATACCGGTTGCTGGGGGGGATTTTGAGTTAAAGCACAACATGGTGCAACTTCTCATCAGCAATGGATTGTTTACAGGGCTTTCACATGAGTATCCATAAGTCCACTTGCAAAATTTCATTGAGCTTAATGATATATTCATTCCGACTAGTATGAATATAGACTATGGTGAGGATGACACTTTTTCACCATTCACTATTGGGGGAATAAAAAAGCTGGTTGAATGTGGAGCCGACCAATTCAATTACATCATGGGATGGATTATTCAAAAAGTTCCTCATTAGATTCTTTTCATCTGTCAAGACTGCAAGACTTTGTAGTGAGATAGTGAGCTTCAAGCAAAGGCCAGATAAAAATCTATATCATGCTTGGGAGCACTTCAAGGCTCTTCTTTGGGATTTTCCACATCACCAATAGTCCAATGAGGTACTGGCTCATACTTTTGTAGAAGCACTTGACCATAATACAAAAATTTTGCTAGATTCAGCCGTATGTGGTCAAGAGTTGGAGTTAACTTATGATGAGTTGTTCACCTTATTGAACCGCATCGCATAAGGAAATCCCGAATGGCAATCAGATTCTAGAAGTCCCACAAAAATAATTGCGGGTGTATTGGAGATTGACCAGTTCACTGCCTTATCAGCTCAGGTTGCGACATTGCAAAATATGATAAACACTTAGTTTAGCAGCCGAAATTAGGAGCTGCACAGCCTACAAAAGCAGTCAATGCAGTTCATCAAAGTAGTGGTTGGTGTGAGGTTTACGGAAATAGTAGCCATTCTGTGTCCATGTGTGCTTCAAATCCGGAATCAATAATGTATTTAGGCAATGCTCAAAGGTTAAATTATGGTAATGCCTACAATATGAAGTGGCAGACTATCCATGGAACATTCCACTGCCACAGGCTCCACCAAGTCAGTCAACTAGTAACATGAAAGAGATGATGAAACAAATCTTAGCTGGTCAAGCATAAATGGCCGTGGATATGAAAAATCAACAGGCAGAATTAATAAATCAGAAAACGGCCTAGAGAAGCTTAGAGGTGCAGTTGGGGCAGTTACAACAAGTATTGACTACTAGGACTCAAGGTACTCTGCCAGCAGATACAAAAAATCCAAAACACATTATGGCAATTACTTTGAGGAGTGGTAAAGAGCTTTACTGAGAACCTCCAAAGGTAACTAAGGAGGTAGATGCTGAAGGGGTAACTCCACAGATTTTTAAAAAAGTTTTGAAGAATCAAGGAAGTCTGAGTACTTGAAAACTAAAGTTGTTAAAATAGAAGTGAAGAAGACACTGCCACTACACTTCCCTCAGAGGCAACTTAAAGCGAAGAAGGATACAATGTTTAAGTTCTTTGATACATTCAGATAACTTCACATTAACTTACCTTTGTTATAAGTTTTGCAGGGTATGCCCAAGTATGAAAAGTATTTATGGTATGTGGTTGATAATAAGGTAAAATTATGGGATGTAGGGGTGATAACACTCACTGAAGAGTGTAGCGCTGTTATGACACAGAAAATCTCCAAGAAATCGAAAGACCCGGGGAAGTTTACTCTACGTATTCAAATTAGGAGTAAAGTGGTCCATCATTGAGTGACTTAGGGGTTAGCGTAAATATGATGCCCTAATCTTTGTTTAATACATGGGGCTTGGGAAAGCCTAAATCGACCAAGGTGGTTTTGTAGTTAGCAGACGAAACCATGGCATATCCGGAAGGAATTATTAAGGGTGTCCTCATAAAGGTTGGTAAATTTGTTATTTCTACTGACTTTATTGTTCTTGATTTTAAGGCAGACAAATAGGTATCAATCATCTTGAGGCGTCCATTCTTAGCAACCGGAGGAGCATTAATTATTGTTAGAGAAGGTACGCTCAAAATAAGGGTAGAGGATGAAGAGGTGGTATTTAATATTTACAAAGCACCCAAAATAACGTCCCACTATAAAGATTTATGTATGATCATTGTTATTGAAGGGGACAAGTGTGGGGTGGTTAGTCCACCAAATACCTCTTTGGACTACCTGATTGAGTAGCCTAAGCTTCTACCGCCTAAGCCCTATTTGATGCTAATTGATGAGCCTGAAAAGGCTAAAGTTGAAAAATTTGCTTCTCTTGAAAATTCACACCCAAGAAGGGTGAAAAGAATAAGAAGATGGAGACCAAGCGTGATAAATATAAGGAAAGAGAATGAATAAGTCGTTAGTTGGGTCGTGTCGTTATATTAAATTAGGCGCTGCTTAACTTAGCTCATGTTTTTGATTCACCGTCTTGGATGTTTTGTTGTTTTAAGCTCTAAATTATTGTGTTTAATGCTATGGGATGCTTGGTGAATGGATTATGATTATATATGAAGGATATACAAGTTTCAAATCAAGTGAAAATAACTCAAAAAGGCTCGAAAATGACCACGGAAGAACAAGACATAAGTTTGACGCAATTTGGACCCCTGAAATATTTTGGGCACGTTTGGGATGTGTGATTGGACAATGGTAGCATGTTGCACACCATTGGATTCAAAAGGGGCCCAAAATGGTAAAATACTACATCATGATGTCGAGTCATTTCGCAATTATCACAAAATAGTAGCTCAACGCGATAACATTGCTCGCAGTGAGAATCAGAATCGGGAGAAAAGTGCCCAGTGATGGCATTTGGACCTATACCGAGATGCAGGACCAAGAAAAATCAAGATAATTTTGACTTTATGAACAAGAACAATGTGGAAACCTAATCCAAGTCGATTTATGATTTGTCTACTATAAATATAACGTCCAAAAATATGTTTTAAACATCTTAGAACCCCTAGATTGATTGGAACAACATATGAGGCTACCACGACTTCTTTTTAGGTTTTTATTTATTTAATTTAGCTTTCTTTATGGTTTTAATCATTCATACAATTATTTGGATGTTGATTATGAATATGAGTGGCTAGAAACCTCTTTTTTGAGGTTAAAGCCAAGAACATGAGTACTATTATTTTGAATTAAGTTCGTTTGATTTTCTTATCACTATTGGTTGTTTGTTTATTCTTGTTATAACTATTTATAGGATTTTCTACCCTTAGAATACATCAATTATCTACCTTTTGATCTCGGAAGAGGGAATAGAGATATAGAACATGGGAATAAACAAAGTATGGTTTGTATTTCTTTATGAAATAAGGAATTCAAATTAGTATCTAGGACAGGGATGTACTTAGATGCCTTACTTGATTCAATCATAGGATGATAGCTTAAAGAACTTTAGTGGACCATTACATCCCCTCTCAATGATGTAGCTGTAAGGTTCAACTTAGTTAAAGGATTAGAGGTTGGGAAACCATAATCATGCAACTAATTCTACAAATCAATTACTAAGATAAGCAAGTTAACGAATGAAGTTTAATAACATGGTATGATTGTTCAAAAGTTCTTTAACCCTAGGTTTTCTCCTATTGATTGTTTCAAGATCTTTACTTTACACATTGTTTACTTTTCTCAAGTTATAAATTACAAACTCTATTTTCAGTTTCACTTGCATCAACTAAATTAAAATTGTGAACTAAAATAGAATTATTGTTGAATCAAGTTTCTGTGGGATTGATACTTGGCTTCTTGAAGGCTAGTTTACTACTTGATAAGACCACGTACACTTGCGTGTGCGCTTGGGCACTGTCAACTATTATGTGTAAACAGTAACTTTTTATTTCCCTTAAGCAGTCATAGTTCAAGTTTGAGACCACTATGACTCTTGAGTAAAAATTATTGTTTTACTAAGTGGAGGTTCAATGGAGAGCGCACCTTCATTATGCATGGTAGTCTTCCTTCGGCTAGTAGGCTCTCTTATTAATATTAAAACGAGGGAGGGATTGATGGATTAGCATTTTAATATTTAACTTATAATATTAATTTGCTTATTTTTTTTTTATGATAATGGCCATTTTTCTCTTCTTGGCAGTTTGTAACATTTTTGGTCTTAAAGCTTTAAGTTACAATTGTCATTTAATCATTTGCCTTGAAGTGAAGTTACTGCCTTTGTTAAGGCTTGGATGTGCATGGCTGATTATTCAACTTCTATTTCCCATTCATTGTTGCCTTTAACACATAGTTAGTGGTGGTAAAATGTGGATATAAGTTTCATGGAGCTTTCACTCTTTATTCTCCATTATCTTACACTTTATGACTTGTAACTCATGTAACTCTTGGAACCTCTAAGCCATTGATATTCCATCTTTACTACCCCTTATCCATTCTTCCTATGCATTGCATGAAACATTTATCACCTATAAATAGAGGTAGTATTGCATGATTTTTTGATATACACAAGATAATAGATAGTTCACAAAAGTTAGTAAAAAGAGAGTTTATTAGTTGAAGGGAGGTGTTCTTTTTGTAGAGCTTTGAACTCAACTCTAGTCCAGAGTTGTTGAATTATTCTTTGTGAGAAGTCTGTTGTATTCTGGAGGGTACAAGTCAAGAAGATTACTGCTAGATCGGTGAAAAAATTTGCTGTAGTAGGCTTGAATCTCCTTACAGAGAGAGAGATATTCGCGCCCTAGCCGAAGAAGAAGATATTCTTTTTTTTTCTTCACTTGTAATTTTCAGTTGTAAGATTATTGTAATTTCACCAACATCTTGTTATTTCTTTGGTTTTATTTATGAGAAGTTGACAAGTACAAAGATGTTTTGATGCAAACACATAGGTAACAACAAAATAGATTGTACGGTCCGTTAAGAGAATCTCATTTGGTGAACCCTCTTAAGCTCTCGAGGATCAGTTAGCAACACTTGAACACCCATATTCATTTTTGTTATATATATATATATAAAGAGAGAGATAGAGAGAGAGAGGCGGAACTATGATTTGAAACTTGGGGGTTCTGAAATTTAGAATAAGATAGTAGCCTCAAGCTAATATATAATAACCGTCAAACTAAGGAGTGAGTAATATATACTTAAAAAGAAACAAATATTTAACACTACATAAATATACTAAATATTATCATTACAACTGCACTCAACAACTTGTCAAGATTTGAAAATGATCAATGATTAGATTATTAGGTACATTTTCAAAATCAATGATCAGATCATTAGGTACATTTTTCAAATACTCACTTTGTAACAAAACTAAACAATTCTTGAAAAAATAATTACTAATTTTACTTTGCAAGTCATTTTTAATAAACATAGAGGAAAAAAGTCATTACCACTGTTTCTATCTGTGTTTCATTGTCAATTCATATAAAGATTGCAAATTGTAAAAAAAAGTTACATTAAAAAAGAATCAGAATTGTGTTAAAACTTTAGAAAGAAAAGTAATAAAAATTAGTAAATCTAAAATAACAATATGGGATAGTTCTAGAATCAACGATTAAAATTAATTTTTGAATACTTAGTACGCATTATAATAGGTAACAAATTAAAACTAAACATTAAATTAGAACTCCATAAAGGAGTGGGTGGTTGGTAAGCAAAGAAATTTGTAGCTTTTGAAGAAGAAAAAAAAGAAGACCATATAGTTTGTAGGTCTTTTTTTAAAAATTAACTTTGAATTTGATGTTTTTAAAAGAAAAAAAGAAAAAAGTTTATTTTAATCACAAAATAAAGTTTTTGATTTTCAAAAGACTGCATATATTAACAATTAAGAAAGAGTAAGAAGGTGTTAATAAAATGAGGGAAAATCAAGTAGCCGGGTTTGAATCCACAACCTCACGCGTAGAGAGTCTTCATAGCTTCCTTCTTTTTTTTGGTAAGTTGGAGATATATTATATTAGAGAAGGAGTTCTACACCAAATGATATTACAAAATACATAAACTGACTATCAGTCAGGTTCATAACAAAATCTTATTTCGTTATCATCATTAGGTTAATGATTTAGTTTTCTAACAAAGGTAGTTCCTAATGTGTCTGACCACACATGTTTAAGGGCATACACATGAGGAACTGCCAGATAGTTGATCTGTCCAAAAAGTGCCGTGTTGGCTCCATGCTCAGCGACGCTGTTCTGCTCCCTGTAGCAATGTAGGACTGGTGAGTTACCTATCTTTCTCAATGCTGACCTGCACAAATGAATAATGGGGTCATAGTAAAGGTTACCATTTTTTAGCATATTAATTACCTGAACAGAGTCAATATTAATTTCAATGGGCAGCAACTTCTGTTCTTCCATAATTTGCAGGCCTTCAAAGAGGGATATTAGCTCAATTTGGTTGTTGGTAGCAAATCAAAAAACTTTAGTAAAACCCAGGACCTAGTCTCCGTTCCTATTCTTGATGACACCTAATATACCCCCTATTTCGGTATTGTTTAAATATGATCCGTCCGTGTTGAGTTTAAAGTGATTGGGTGAAGGAGGTTCCCATTTGATATTTATGTAGATAGGAAGGTTATGGTAACTGGTGAAGCACTTGGCTAGATGAAAGTATTCAACTGCTTCAGAGTAAGCTTGATTAAAGAAAAGATTGTTTGAGCAATTGTTGAATAGATTATCGTTTCTTACTTTCCAGATCTGCCATAAGCAGAAAGCTAGGAGAGTGTCCATGTTTATGAGCTCATCAAAAGGTTTATTTTGAAAAGATTTCCACGTGGTACCCCAATTATTCAGAACCTGGCTGAAAAAATTAGAAGGGATGGGATGACTGTAATAAGAAAGAAGGTCATTCCAGAGGTTTATAGTGATAGGACAGAACCAAAAGACATGTGAAATGTCTTAGCACGGATGTGAGCAGATCTTGTATTGTTGGTCTAAAGGAATTCCATATTTCTTAGGGTGCTGGAATAGG